>OX387434.1:11989950-12654026 GCA_947563755.1 Lochmaea crataegi
TTCTGTTGTTTATATGAATCATTCTACGTCAGATGACTGTAAGAAAGCCCGTTAAACAGCGTGGTTTTCCCTGTTGTGGTCTACCGATTGTTTAGTGAAGTTTTTTAGGTCAATTTTTCAGAAAGAGGTATCAAATAAACTAACTTATTTTATAAATATCAACGCATGAAATACAAAGTTTGTAAAATAAATACTTGTTGCGAGTTCACCAACTCAAAGCCGGCCCTGTCTCTCGACTATAAATTTTGGCGAATGCGCTCCTTTCGAGAACATTCTGGAAGACGCTTAGTTTACGCATGGGACGAGCGTGGAAAATACAGGAACTTTCCAGAATTGATCAACACTATATATACGCGGGTTTTGAGTGAGTTAACAATTAGTGAAACGAAGACAAAGAGTAGTCACAGACAGTGGTACAGAAGTTCTTAGTAATCGGACAGTGAATGAAATAGTGAGGATAAATAGTGTAATATTCAAGTGGTAAAAATAATTAGAACTATTATACCGAGTGTAAATAAATTAGTAGACATTAAGTAGATAAATTAAGTTTAATAGATAAATCAATAGATACTAATTAGCCAAACTGTGTATAATTTTATCCCACAAGTAAAATCTATTTAAATAAACAACAAAAACATTACATGCTTATACGTTGAAACATAGTATATTTTTTCTCGATATCTGATAAAAATAATCATTTGATATTGTTTGGACTTACACGATAGAGTAACAAAATGCTTCATCTTAATTGAGTCAAATTTTCTACTTGAAAACAACATTTTTCATTGAACTGAACTTTTTTAAAAATTCCCAGTCGCTCTTCCTTCAACCCTCTTTCACTTTTCTCTCACGTTGTATTCTCCCTTCTCCTAGAAATAGTTCTATAGTTGACCTTATTAAAAATTTTTGGCGCTGCTTGTCGGGTCCCTTTGACGTATTCGATCAATAGACTTGACGAAGTTAGTTTTCGCCACTAGTTTAATAGATGGCAGCTCTTATCGGTCGTAGATTAAGGATCCTAGAAATAATAAGGTTGCGCCACAATATGTATTTATTTGATGAAATTAAATAGTGTGTCTGAGGTGATAAATAATTGATTATTTAAATTATTATTGTTATAACTGCAAATCTAAAGGTGTGTTGAATCTTAAAAGGGATCTGTTTATAATTTTATTATAGAATACTTTTGATTGTGTTCAATTTTTATTGGTGGGTGCACAGTTCAATTTGAGAGATCAGAATATTTTTTAATCGATTAGTTTGTGTTTGGATCCATCAAAATCAGTTGAGTTTTCTCATCTTCAATATTTCAATTCAGTTATGATTTTTTTCCACTTTTTGTTGCATTTGCGAACTTTTTCATTATTAAATGGAGATCGTGTAGACCGGCGGATCCGCCAAAAATTTAAATTTTTTATCACCACGACATACTGTACAGTTTGTTCTTGACAAAATTTCAAACATTCGGCGATGAGAGAAATTTTTTTCAAACAAAATATATCGAAATGGTGTTTAATAAATATTTCAAATTAAAATATAGTGAAAATAACAAAGGTATTATCATTTGTATGAGAAAGAGTTAAATTAATACGTCAGCGAATAGTGGATCTAGGAATATTGGAACAGGATAACAGGAGTTTGAGAAGATTTACTATTTCACATAATACAGAAGTATAGCTGGTTTAGTATAAGAGGCAACACATTGCAAAAATATTGCTTGAATTTAGATGTTTACTCAGATGATTTGGAGTATTAAAAAGATTATATAATAAAATGTATTTTAGCAATTGGCGCAGCGTGAGGATTGACAATTTTAAAGCTTGAAATTGTGAAGCATTTAGCCAGGGAAGAAACAATAAATTTGAACTGTAATAGTCGGTAATAAATTTTTTTTTTCTACAATCATTAATAAAAGTGACGTTTTTTTAATCGATTTTCGTACATAAAATATGTATTCGTTAAACAGTTTGAAAAAGGGACATAGAGTGAGATAAAGTAGTTTTTAAACGCTAATTTTAAATATTTCCGCTAATGGCTCTGCAGATTGCTCTCATCTGACATTTTACTTAGCGTTTTGTCATCATGACAAACATAAACATTCAAATCGACGCCATTTTTGGTCCATTTAGAGCAACCCAAATAACACATTTTTTGGTTTTGCTTGCTTGTAGAAAAAATAGTGTATGCAACAATATGCATAAAGTGACTTTTTTTCACTCATGGAATTGACGCACCACTTTATGCACTTGTTGCGTCAATAACTATTAAAGCACTTAACTTTTTACCAAATTAAATACAGGGTGGTCCGTAAGTAATTGTCCAAACTGAAATGGAAAATGCTCGATCTGAAAATACAAATTACAACCTGCTGCAACTTGCTGCAATAAAATAAAATGGAGGGTGGCAAAGTTGAAATGGAAAAATTGTTTTTTCATAGAAAATTGGAAGAAAAATGCAAAAAATTTGAAAATAGGGGTTTTGAGGTATGAAATATATGATATCCGTTTAAATGTATTTTTTAAAGGGCGCCACAGGAGCTATAGGTCTGGAAAACGGTCATGAACCACATACGACTTCTTATAGGGAACTTGACTAACATTTTAATTACCAAAATGTACTATAGATCATAAGAATACATTGCATGAAAATGACAGGCATAAAATATTTTTTTTTTACACCAACGACCACTAAAATGCCGAAAAATTCAAATTATTTATAAAACGCATTGATATTGGTTGTGACGGTAGAACAGTATGATTCGTACTGCGCGTGCGTCCATGCGACAAGAAACGAACGTGAATTGATTAAGACAGCATTATTGCTTTGTTTACTCGAGTGTTTCACGTTTTTTTTTGTATTTTCGGTACACTTTGATGTATTAGACTTTGTAAAAATTTTGTTTGTGTCCATAATATTCTTAAAATGACTGAAAAATGATATAACAAGGTCCAATCCGACAATCTGTCCTTGTGTTGATATGATTATGGTAGCAAATTTTATTAAAAACAGTGAAAATTTTTCTCTTGGAGAAGTTCGTGGTGTTAAAGTTAATAGGTAAATGCAGAAGCTGTACTGTACTTTGGTTTCTCAAAAATAGGATTTTAATTTAAATGTTCTTATAATAAACATTAAAATTATGTTGCTAGTTATAGATATTGATTATAGATATAGATATAGTTATAGATATTGTTATTTTTAATTCAAAATTATGAGAATACGAACTCTTCGTGCAGTGTTGCCAGCGTACAGGTCTAAAAGATACCATATTTGTTCACATAATCCCTCTAGTTTCGAATAATGTTACAGCTTCATAATATATTGATCCTCGTATAAACATTAATTCATTTAAAATGACATTATAAAGATATTTAATTTTAATTTGACATAAACGTCAATAATATTGGAACAACAAATTTTACTTAAGAATTAATGTAATTTGAAACGTAATCATAAACGGCCAATGGCAATCGTGACTTCAAGAGATTTGCTGAAAATCATATGTGCAGGTGAATGACCTGTAAAGAAAAATATGATGTCAAATAAATATACGTAAAAATCTAGTAGGTACTTGGATAAATGAAAGGAAAAAGTTATCGATTTTTGAAAAAAAAAAAGAAAAAAGGGGACGCTAACAAGAAGTGGATGGAAGGACACGTCCAAAAATTATTAAGAATTTAAATTTTCAAGAAGTATAAAAACTGTTTAAAAATATGTTTGATTGCTGACTAACTTACGTTATATATTCGTAACATCTTCTGAGCCGTAATTCGGTAAGAAAAATCCACTATTTAAATAGATTTTACAAAAGAAGTCCCATTGGAGATAATCCCAGATATGTTCCCGATTATTATCATATAAAAACTATTTGACCATTTTCACTGGCACATAATATCTTCAGTATTAAGTAATCTCATCGAAAAGAGGATCCAGAGGAATCCAAATTTTTCTCATATGGTACCTGAAATATGGATACAAACTTTGTACAAAGCCGCTGTTATGAACAATAACAGGTGTAGGTAAACGATATTCACTTATATGTAGGTTGTAAATAATTTAGCTAATATAAATAAAATATTACAAAAAGGAAGCTTACCTTTATGAACAAATAACAATACAATAATTCAGTATTTAGTTTCCAATAAGTTAACGACATATTCATTTTGATACAAACTGAATACGCTTGCTAATACATTGATAAATGGTTTAAGGTCGGAAGCGAGGAGAGTCGAACATTATAGTTTGCGTAAGCGTAGTGATGCATAATATATTTGAAAAGTTTTAATGGTAACTTGTTATTTCTTTCATGTTCATAATCTATGAAAAAAAATTTAGAAATACGAGGAAAGCATTGTTAAATAGTTTTTTGAGATAAAATACTAATTCCAATATTTAAAAAAAAATTTATTTACGTATTATTATAATTAAAATTAGAAATTTGTTTGAGTACATTTTGTTTGAATATCCATCGTTGAAGGTAGGTAAGTTTATTCGAAAGAAACCATCCCAAATGAGATAAATTTATATATCACTCTACGGTTGAGATACAAAAAGCTTTCTTCATTATCATTGAAAGGGTTCATTATAAATTTATCAATTAAAGATATATACAATAACACCCTCGTACGTTATAATATATATGAATTTTTCACCATTTTTCAAAAATTTTGATTATTTTGACCATTTTGACGAATTTTGACACTTATTGACCGTCTTTGACAATTATTGACCATTTTTGACAATTTTTCAAAATTTTTAACATATTTGGCAATTATTGACAATTTTTTCAAATTTTAACAATTATTGACCAATTTTGACAGTTTTCACAATTATTGATCATTTTTGACAATTTTCCAAAAATTTCGACCATTTTGGACCATTTTTCCAAATTTTAACAATTATTGACCATTTTATTCAAAATTTTGACAATTTTGGACCATTCTTGATAATTTTTCGAAAAATTTGATCATTTTTCAAAATTTTGACAATTTTTGACCATTTTACAAATTTTAACAATTATTGATCCTTTTGGACCATTTTTGACAATTTTTGACGAATTTTCATTGGTTTTGACAATTATTGACCGTCTTTGACAATTACTGACCATTTTTGAAAATTTTGACAATCTTTGAAAATATTTGGCAATTATTAACCATTTTTTCAAAATTTTGACAGTTTTTGATCATTTTTCCAAATTTTTGACAATTTTTGACCATATTTAAAAAATTTTGACAATTTTCCAAAATTTCAACATATTTGGCAATTATTAACCATTTTTCAAAATTTGGACAATTTTTGACAATTTTTCACACCTATAGGTGTGCGAGCTCAGTGCGGCAAGAGATATTGCGCACAGTCGCTCGAATGAGTTATCGCAAGACGAACGCTTTTTCGTAACATCACACGTTTCACGAGTTCACTAGCCTTCCCAAAAGTCCTGTGTCGTGCAATAAGAAGCAAGCTTCAATTTCAATTTCATTGGATTAGTGGATTATTCAGAAATCTGGCAACACTGTGGCGTGACGAACCCCTATTCGCTTTTCGTAACATTACACGTTTCACGAGATCACTAGCCTTTTCAGAAATATGGCAACACTGTTGCGTGACGCACCTTTTTCGTAACGGTTACATGTTTTACGAGTTTACTAGCCTTCTCAAAAGTCCTATGTCGTGCAATAAGAAGCAATATTAAAAAAAATTGGAAAGTTCCCTATTATGAGAGGTACATATCCGACATAACTAGAGGTTCATCGATAATTTGAACAGCCTGAATTGCGAGTTGTGGAATTCTTGCAGTTCTAGGTTGTCCAATAAAATATTATTTCTTGATTTTGCATAAGATCCAGTCTCTTGTGAACGGAGATGCACCTCCTCACTTCTTAGGAATCAGAAAACCTGGGACATGCTCAGAAAAGAAATTTAGCAACAAGAACGGATGGGATCCAAATACCATTACCAGACTTGGAAAGAATGCCATTCAATGGTACACATTGCAGACGGCTCAAAAGCAATAGAAGGAACTGGGATAGGAACCAAAAACTCTGAGAGGTTGGGAAAAACCCCAAGTATCTTTCAACGAAAATTCACGACATAAGAAAGTGTGCCTAGTTCAATATTGATAAAGGATATTGAAGGCAAAGAATTATCATAATGTCGGATAGTCAAGCAGCCATTAAAGCACTGAGCTCTTGTGTTATCAGTTCCAAAATGGTGTGGGAATGCCTAGGCAAACTCAATGAACTAGGCGAGAACAATATAGTCACATTACTGTGGATTCCAGGACACACTGGAATAGAAAGAAATGAAATAGCAGATGAACTAGCAAAGCCGAAAAAAAGATGATACCATTGGAAAGATCTAGTAGGACTTAGACAATGAAATATTCTTCTGGGTGACTACAACCTGTTGAGATCAAATGAATGCATAAGTCAAAGTAAAACTGCACTAAGAGTTTCAACAGGGATCCTAACGGGTCATTGTCGCCTGAATGGCTCAAAATTGTGGAGGAAGAATAATGTAGATTTTGTGGCATGGAAAAAGAATCCTCAATCCACATACTTGCGAATTGCACAGCAATTCAGAATCGGGGCACAACACCTAGGAGATTACTGGATAGAAGAGGGACACTTACCTTAACAAAAGCCTGCAGGGAAAATAGGCCTAAAGGAGCTACTAGTCATTGAGACTTTCCTCAGGAACTAAGTAGAAGTAAAGAGGCACGATGGATCTTTTAGGTCTCAGTGAAATGTCACCCCAATATACATACAAACGAAGATGCAATTAAGTAAACTTTTCAAAACATGGCAAGCGGTTATTTGGCCTTCAATGCTTTACCATTGGCTAATTTATATAAAAAATGCTTATTAGTCATTTTAGTATTATTATAGCCATCGTTATCAACTGAACAAAAACGAAAGCCGAACTGGTGCTAGAAATAAAAATTTCCTGTTTGTTTTTGCGTTGGGTTTCAGGTTTGACACAGTAATTGTCAAAATTCCAAAGATCACTGAGAATAAACATGATCTTTCTTATTAGTTTTGTATACCAGTAGCATCACTAAGGAAAAATTATGGTCGAAATAAATTTCAAAATAAATTTATTATAAAAAAGTCAACACCATATATCTCATTAACGACAAATCTTATAACACATGTTCATGGGAACGTTTCGTCTTAAAATTGAATGACGAATCGCCCACAACGATATTTTAAATCATTTTGTCTTTGTATATTTACTTTTATATCGCGTTACCTTCTTTTCAACTCTACCACATCCAGTAAGCGAACAATAGATCAAAGCTTTAACATATGCCCATTCAGAGCTTTCTTGATTTATATGTTTGGTGTGTGTTTGGTTTTTTTGCTGTTGTAGTTTTTATCTCCGTCCGCAATATCTATGATGCATAACGCCAAAATTTAATTTTGTTTTTTTTTTAAATGACATTTTGTAGGTACCGGTCTAGACCGGCGAAACGCGCGTTTACATGCGAAAACCCAACTGGGATGGATAAACTCAGTGTGTAATATTACTTTTTATTGCATTAAAAATATGAGAAAATATAAATATAAGTTGTGCTGCTGCATGAACAGTTTTCATATAGACAGATGGTTTAAGTGCGTTTTTATTCTTTATTTATTTATTTATTTATTCACGGGCAAGCCCAAGTCACATAAAAATTACATTGTTAAAAATGACAGCTATGACAAAAATTACAGTGTTAAAAAATGCTCTAAAAACAAAAACAAAGAAAAAAACATGTAAAATTAAATTAGAAAGTGATAACACTACAACATCAATCAACAATAAAAAATTTTAAAAATATCAAAGTTTAAGCTCTAGCAGATGTTTTTTAAGTTGACACATTAAAAATTGAAATGTCTTCAATAAAATTAGCTAATCTAAGTGTCCTAGTAAGAAAACTATGAAAAGAAACATGAAAGGTTTGCACCTGCCTATTAAGACGAGGAGGAACAAATGAATGTATTTTATAGAGAAGCTCGGGACTATTACATATTCCATTTATTATATTGTAATTGTTATTTATTTAAATAGTTTTTACCGGTGGGATAAAATTATACACACTTCTATGACTAATTACTATTGATTTATTCAAAGAAACACACAATGTATTAAACTTAATTTATATACACACTTTACTTAATGTCTAGTAATTTATTTACACTCGGTATATTAGTTCTAATTTATTTTCACCGCTTGAATATTACACTATTTATCTACACTATTTCATTCACTGCGTATATATAGTCCTTATCGGTTCTGGAAAGTTCTAGTATTTTATTACGCTCCTCATATGCGTAAATACTGCAGTGACCAGAAAGTTCTAGAAGGCGCATTCACCAAAATTTATAATCGAAAGACAGGGCCGGCTTTGAGTTGGTGACCTCGCAATGATATTGAAAAGCTGTATTAGATCTCTTTGCTTTCTGCGAATCTCTAGGGTAGGGGAAGAGTTCTAAAATATCATAACGATGGTAGACATGCATCTTAAAAAAAATTAACGTTATTTGTAACAGAATTTTCAGTATATATATTATATAATTTCTATAGCACTCTCGCGATAAAAGTTTACATTGAGCTCTTAATCTACTAAATTCTACATAGTTTTCAGGACACCTAGTAATCTTGTAGATTTTGTGAGCTAATTTCTTCTCGCTTAACAGTCTCTTTAGATCTGGAGAATACCAAAATGGAAACTTCTTCTTGCAAAGCTTTTTGAGTGGAACAAAGTAATTTATTATAGAATACAGTATGTTGTAAAATATGGATACCATCTCAGAGAGAACTTTATCATGTAAAGCATTGTCCCAATCAATTGATTCCAAGGAAAAACGTATTTCTTCATAATTTGCATGATTAAAATCGTAGTAGTATTCTTCACCGGGATCGTTGTCATTTTCAATCTTAAGTGATAAGATACATTCGAGTGGGGGATGATGGCAATCTTGAAGGATTAAAATATCTTCAGCCTTTTGTACTGAGAGCTCAATTGAAGATAAAGGAAGATCAAGCATAACTCCTCTGTCATTAGTTACTGCATTGGACTGAAATAGATTGCGGAAAGCACAGATATTTGACAAAGTATCTATAGAATCAGTCTGAGATGGAGATGCCATAGGAGAGGGATGAGCTAATGAACAAAAATCATCTAAAGGAAGAAGAAGCTGACATTTGCATGTTGCTCATTTATGGTTATTAGCTGGTTGTAATAGTCTTCGTATAAAATAGGTTGAGATCTAGGAGGAAGATATACAGAGCCCAAAATAAATTTGTTATTAACTAGAGCAAATACCTGTTCAATTGATGGATTAGAATGAATCAGACAAGAGGATCATTTTTTCTTAATAGCTATTAAAAAACCTCCTCCTCTGTTGTAAATGCTGGATTGAGGTGAGCGATCAGTTCTAAAAACATTATAATTGTTAAATCCAAGTTCGGCATCTGCAATATCAGAGGTTAGCCAGGTTTCTGTAAAAATGATGATGTCATAAGAACAATTTGAAACGTTTAGACCGAGGTTCGTAAGTTCTAGTGCGAAGACCCCTGACATTTTGGTAATACAAAGAAAGGCCGCCCAGGTCAGTGGACTTTACTGGTTTTGGATGATCTTAGGTATGTTGTTAAAGCATTTAATAACTAAATTCTGCTCACCAGATTTTTGACGAGACAAGAGATCGTTTTTCACAGAATCATACAGCTTTTTCTGATTTGGAGTCTGATCTAACTGAAAAAATACCTAATTAGCACGACCTAACTTCTTATTATTCCTTAGAATTTCGTGCACCTCATGAGCAGTCGGAAAAAGTGACCTTTAGAGCACGGTGACCATTTTTGTTTTTCTTCCCAAAACGAATTATTTTAATATTGTCCATACTCACAGCAACCCCATCTTCTCCAGCATTTATTAAAAGTGATTTAACCTGATGAATGTCTTCAGCTGCTGCTGCTGGTTCAGGCTGGTTGAAAATCAAACCTTTTGACGTTCCTGAAGTTCATTTATGATGTCATCAGGTGCCGGAAAGGAATTCTTATCTTCCTTCAACTTCTGAATTTCAGCTTTAAGCAGCGTAACTTCAGATTTAAGAGTCTCAACTTCTCTCAATATCTTAGGAATACTTTTAAATGCTAACCGGCAATCAGTACAGAAGTGAACCATAGTTCTTGTTTGAATAACCACAGCACGAAGTTCGGATGCACTTAAACCTGTACAATGTTTAATAGGGTTCATAATGATATGACAGCTATCACATGCAACAGACTTATCACCAACAGAATCATTGCAGGTGGAACACTTGTCAACCATTTCACTAATTTCACTTGGATATTAGATGCAAAGATTGAAAAGTTACTATTAATTCCCAGACTAACGAACGTTTCACAAACCTGTTGCCATATTTTGATTCAAATAGTGCGCTCTTAGCTTATGTCCCTGTAGTTATGAATCACTCTGTGTAAGTTTTGTTTTTTAGAGATATGCATGCAATATGAGCCCATTCGTTGCATACTGTGCATTGAACCCAAACTTCATTAAATGACTCGTCACAAATAATACTCTTGGTGTCATCATAATTCTGGTTCCTACGTCCAAGTTTCATGTTGCATTTTATTGGTGGATTTTTTTGTTGTTCCCATTTCACCTTCAAGGTTGAAAGCTTTTTTTACTATTTCTGTTTGATGTTTTAGGGTAAGTTTTAATTTTGTGGCCTTTGTCTTTGGCTAGTCTCGTTCTCTTCGACTTTTGCACCTTTTTTTTGTTTCTTCTCTTCAATTACTCTCACCTTCTCCTCCAACATTAACTTGTATGGGGTTGACGTTAAAATTTCACTTTTCTCGGACCTCCTTTTTCTATAATAGCTATTTTCTTTCGTGCTTCTTCTGGAGCTCGGGAAAAAATAACGTTTATGAAAATATAACAGAGAAGAGGGGGACAGAAGTGTCCTCTGCTGTAAATATATTAACTGCAATCCAAAGACATCAATGGGAGCACTTATTGGACTTTCTCCTTTGGAACTTTTTGTAGTGGTGGAGGCAATGATGGCAATTTTTAGGCTGAAATCGGGAGACTTATGGTCTCCGAACAATCTTCGAGAAGGACATACTGATACAACTGGGACAATACTAGATGGACCCATATTTCACATGAGTTTTGATAGAGAATATATTCACTGAGCGAGTGAGTATCATCATCCCATCTAGGGTACAGGTGATGCACCCAGGTAATTCTAGAGAAATCATCTGGTTCACCGATGGCTCCAAAACAAACCATAAAAGGACAGAAGCCAACTATTGTAAGAATTACTGTGTTTCGGATGCTCTTAGAATTAATTTGAATTCAGCAAATCGAGAAGAGACAACTGGATACGAGACGAGACCAAGACTTTTTTCCAGAATTGACGATACCAAGAGATTTTTGAAACTATCGCCTTGTCTCGTGGCTTAAATATTATTTCAAACGTATTCTATAATATATTCGGTCTTTTCATTTAATGTGTTTTTTCCATCGATCGCTCTATACATATAGGAGGTTATTCCCATCGAATGTTCCCTGTTAACGGTTGATAATTTTTTCACTGTTATTCCTACATATGTTGTTTTTGTTGGTTTTTTTACTCTGTTACATTACATAGCCTGAAGATTCAATTATAGACGAGGCTTTTGAAATTTTTGGCCGGCGAATTCGATTCCACTCACTTTTACATAGATTCGTCGAAAAATATGATTTTAGTTTTAAACTCTCCATTTTTTTTATCCAAACTGTTATTGTAAAACTGTTTGATATCGTTCACATACAAATAGTTTTTTCTACAGTCGCGCGTAAAATGACTAATTACTATATTCAAATGAAATCGTAAAGTCGACAAATGCCGAGGATTGTTACTTTACGCTCTAGCGCAAAAAAGGAATCTTTTTCGCTCGCTTATTTAATCAAACCACGCCCTCAGAAATAAACTCAATTGGTGAATAATTATCAATTTATCAGATTAAAAATTGTATAAAATTATATGAAAATTGTCAAAAATTTTGAAATATGGTCAAAAATGGTCAATAATTGTCAAAAATTGTCAAAAATTGTCAATTATTGTCAAAAACTGTTGAAAATGGACAATTTTTGTAAAAAACTGTTAAAAATGGACAATTTTTATCAAAAATGGTCAATAATTGTCAAAAATGGTCAATAATTGTCAAAAATGTTCGATAGTTGTCAAAAAATTTTGAAAAATGGTCAAACATTAAAAATCAATTAATGGAAATTGTCAAAAATTTTGAAATGTAGTCAAAAATGGTCAATAATTGTAAATTATTGTCAAAAACTGTTAAAAATGGACAATTTTTGTCAAAAGCTGTCAAAAATAGTCAATAATTGTCAAAAACTGTCAAAAATTGTTAAAATTTTGAAAAATGGTCGATAATTGTCAAAAATTTTGAAAAATGGTAAAAAATTGTCAAAAATGGTCAATAATTGTGAAAATTTGAAAAAATAGTCAAAAATTGTCAAAAACTTAAAAAAAAATTTGAAAAATGGTCAAACATTTTCAAAAATTGTAAAAATGGTCAATAATTTTCAAAAACTATCTAAAATGGTCAAAAATTGTAAAAATGGTCAATAATTTTCAAAAACTATCTAAAATGGTCAAAAATTGTCAAAAACTGTCAAAAATGGACAATTATTGCCAAAACTGGTCAACAATTGTTAAAAATTGTCAAAATTTTGAAAAATCGTCGATAATTGTCAAAAACTATCAAAAATGGTCAATAATTTTGAAAAATGGTCAAAAATTGTCAAAAACAGTCAAGAATTTTCAATAATTGTCAAAAATTTTGAAAAATGGTCAAAAATTGTCATTTATTGGCCATTTATTAATAACTTTATTAGGAAATACGGGTCCAATAATATCAATTTATTTATTAAATTTATTAATTATTGTACAAATTTTATTATTAACCCTTGAAGCAGCAGCTGCTATAGTTCAATCTTATGTATTTGCTATTTTAAGAACTTTAAACTCTAGAGGAGTAAATTAATGTCAAGACACAAAAAACATCCTTTTCATCTTGTTGATATTAGACCATGACCTTTATTAGGAGCATTTGGAGCAATAACTACAATAATAGGTTCAATCAAATGATTTCACTTATATAATAATCTTTTTACTTAATTACAGTTAACTGTAAATAATTGTCATATTAGTAAAGCGTGATATATAGTGAAATAATAGTTCAATACTATTAAGCGCTTTACAAAAGTAGAAAAATTAATTTTTAAAGAGCAGCTGCTCTCAGAGCTTCTGGACGAATAGCATCTACCTTGTCCTGATGAGGCGCAATACGCCGAAACCGGTCGACAAGTGATATTATTTCTTCTAATCGCAAACCAGAATGGTTGGTTCTATCCTAACAGATATACCAACCCCGTTTACTTTAGAAGTGTAATTCAAAGTCTGTCGGGGCATATAGCTCGAGAAGTAGTTGTTGCTTCTTAGTGGACGGTCTGCTCTTTGGAAATTAATTTTTCTACTTTTGTAAAGCGTTTAATAGTATTAAACTATTATTTTATGACGTCTAATAATCTTTTATTTATTGGGTTAACAATTACTACTTTAATTATATATCAATGATGACGAGATATTGTCAAAATTATCGAAAACTGTCAAAAATGGACAATTATTGTCAAAATTGGATAATAATTGTTAAAATTTTGAAAAATGGTCGATAATTGTCAAAAACTATCAAAAATGGACAACTATTGTCAAAATTGGTCAATAATTGTCAAAAATTGTTAAAATTTTGAAAAATGGTCAAAAATTTTGAAAAATTGTTAAAATTTTTTAAAAATTGTCAAAAATCTTGAAAAAATGTCCAATAATTGTCAAAAATTATCAAAAATGGTCCAAAATGGTCAAAAGCTGCCAAATTGGACCATTATTGTTAAAAATTGTAAATACTTTGAAAAATAGTTGTTAATTGTCAAAAATTGTTAAAGTTTTTGAAATATGGTAAAAAATGGTCAATAATTATCAAAAATGGTCAATAATTTTGAAAAATGGTCTAAAATTTTGAAAAATTTTGTCAAAAATGGTTAAAAATTGTCAATTATTTTTAAAAACTGTCAAAAATGGACAATTATTGTCAAAAACTGTCAATTATTGTTAAAAATTGTTACAATTTTGAAAAATGGTCGTTAATTGTCAAAAACTAATAATGTAGCTGGCAATGCAATTGCACTTCCGAGTTTTAAAAATACCGAAGTTAATAAATGGAACATATTTTTTGATGGTCAAAATTCGCTTCACGAATTTCTTGAAAAAGTCGAAATGCTAAGAATTTCTCGTGGATTAACGGAACAAGAATTGTTTGTTAAAAGTTTCGAACTTTTTAGAGATTCTGCCTTAACGTGGTTCATGGCACAAAAAGATAAAGTAAATTCATGGTCACAACTTGTTATTAAATTAAAAGAAGATTTTTTACCTTGCAATTACGAATTAGATTTAGAATCGGAAATTAATAATAGAATCCAGAAGTCAAATGAAAAGGCAACGATAATTATCAACAATTGTCAATAATTATCAAAAATGGTCAATAATTTTGAAAAATGGTCTAAAATTTTGAAAAATTTTGTCAAAAATGGTTAAAAATTGTCAATTATTTTTAAAAACTGTCAAAAATGGACAATTATTGTCAAAAACTGTCAATTATTGTTAAAAATTGTTACAATTTTGAAAAATGGTCGTTAATTGTCAAAAACTATCAAAAATGGTCAATAATTTTGAAAAATGGTCAAAAATTGTTAAAATTTTTGAAAAATTTCCAGAAATTTTGAAAAATTGTCAAAAATTCTGAAAAATGGCCAATTATTGTCAAAAACTGTCAATTATTGTTAAAAGTTGTCAATATTTTGAAAAATAGTTGATAACAATAGTTGATAACAAAATTTTGAAATATGGTCAAAAATGGTCAATAATTGTTAAAAATGGTCCATAATTGTCAACAATTGTTAATAATTATCAAAAATGGTTAATAATTTTGAAAATGGTCTAAAATTTTGAAAAATTGTCATCATTTCGAAAAATGGTCAAAAATTATCAAAAATTTGGAAAAATGGTCACTAATTTTGAAAAACAGTCAAAATGGTCAATAATTGTTAACATTTTGAAAAATGGTCAATAAATAATACGAGCTGTTTCCGAAAATCGGTTTAAACACGTAATTAATCAAATCGATTTAATAAAAATCGATTAATATTACTATAAAAATCGATTATTAGAAAATAATAATCGATTATTTTCTAACATCCCTAGTCAGTAGATCTTTTTAAGGTTAATCATGATGAATAGCGAAAATTACGATTATTCTAGCACTCCTATTATAACCTAAAGATTATATAAAAAACTGTTTTAATTATTAAAAGGGCGACTGTAGAAAAAAATATGTGTGTTTTTCGAGCGTAAAGTAAAATTGCCGTTTTCGAAAGATCGCCGCAACATTCTTTCTCAAGCGGCAATCTGTTACTTTACGCTCTAAATGCACAAATAACTATTATTGTATTATCAAAAAACAAATCGTGTTGATGAAGTTATACTAATCTTTGAAATGCTTAAAATGTGGAACATTTTATTTAACATTTCCAATAACAAAAAGAATAAATGTTTATATTGAATTTTTGGTGGATGCGAATACGGTACCTTCGCCATAATTTTAAATGATTTCGTAAATAAACCCCTATTTAGAGAGAGAGACTGAAATATTTTATGAAGTAGTGCCAGCTTTGCACTTATAGTTATCCCGAGATAATGTTTTATAATTTTTGTATCGAAAATTGCTAGTTGGGAACTGAAATATTGAATTCATTCCATTTGGCTTTTCCCAGCCCCGGATCTAAGACAAACCGGGACACTTGCCACGGGCGGCAGTTTCATGGGGGCGCCAAATCCTTGAGAAAAGAATGCGAAATATCGAACAAGTGAAGCCTCTTTTCCTACAATCTCATAGGTTTTTATCAAGTTATCGAATCCTTAATATAATATGTTTGAAAAACAAACTTTTGTATTTCCATACGCTCAGTTAGCTTTTGAATACATACTAAAGTGATTTAACAGTAAATAAGTAAGTAAATTTGCAAAGCCTTATGATAAGATCTTCCAAAGAAATGAGAGAAAAACTGGTAGAATATTGGATCAAAGAAGCTGGACCTGTATCAGAAAAGTTGGAAATTGAGCCGATTCTTAAAAACAAACGAATTTCCAAAAAGAAAAAGCAACGAAATCTGTGAAGACGAAACAAGAATGCTAGATCCGACTAGACTATTTTTTAAAGATATAAAAGTAGTATACAACAAAATTTTAACAGAAATTGAGACAAGAGTAGAGAGTGCAAAGAGTCTACATGGAAAATTCGCCTTCTTCAGTGGCCACGCTTTTTTAAATATGTCGACAGAAGATCTGCAAAAACATAGAGCCAATTTAGCTTTAAAATATTCAAAAGACTTGATTGGTTTTTGCCAGGAACTTGCCGTATTTAAAGAGCTAGATCATGAAATTAATGAAAAATCAAGTGCCTTCGACCTGATGCAACATCTATACAAGCATGACTTGTAAGAAGCGTTCTCCAATGTTAGTATAGCTTTAAGAATTTATTGCACATTACCAACAACATCTGCAAGCTGTGAGTGAAGCTTCACCAAACTGAAAATAATTAAAACTTATCTACGTTCAACAATGTTCAGGAGCATCTATCTGATCTCGCGATCCTAGCCATTTAAAACAAAACTGCCTGACTTTGAGGAGCTAATAGATTCTTTCGCAGAAAAGAAAGCACGCCGTGTAAAGTTGTAGTCTTTCCTGGTTATACATTTTTTCCATGTTTCTGTTTCATGTCACAAATGAAAGTTATTAGCTGATAGATAATAAAAAGTTTAAATTTATTAAAGGTTTATTATTTTCACTAAAAATGTTGCTCATTTGTCAGTTTTAACACTAAAGGGAGAGGGTGTCACTGTCAAGTTTTTACCTCGGTTCGAAAAAATCGTAGATGCGGGGCTGGCTTTTCCACTTTGTATCAAATAAAAATGTTTGAAAACAAGAAGAAAAATCTTTATGCTGTGATAATTTCGATAAATTATTACGTCATTGAACGTGTATATCAACTAAAAATATGACATTGGTTACACAATTACTCATATCGTTTATATATTGTTTTGAAATATAAATTAATTATATGAATATTACCTTATTAATATTAATGTATTTTTATAAAATTCTAACAGACCCATCCAGCTAGATTATTGAAAATGATTTCCAACAATTATTTTGATTTATTTTTGTTATCAAATAAATTCTAATTTATAGTAATTCGGGTATTAATTTTTATTTTATCTTATGTATATATCCATTCACTGCACAGCACATTGAATTTCTACCCTAACTTTTTCAACTAAACTACATCTTTCCAATTGTGATACCACAGTCGTACCACAGGAGGTAGGAAAAATAGGTTAATACTGTAATGTTTTGTTACTTATTTAAATAGTTTTTTTTACTTGTGGGATAAAATTATACACACTACTATGGCTAATTACTATTTATTCATTTATAGAAACACACACTGTATTGAACTTAATTTATATACACACTTCACTTAATGTCTACTAATTTATTTACACTCGATATATTAGCTCTAATTTATTTTTACCACTTGAATATTACACTATTTATCTTCACTATTTCATTCACTGTTCGATTAATGAGAACTTCTGTAAACTGTGCACTAACTCTTTACTCTCCGTTTCACTAATTAATTGTTCACGCACTCAAAAACCTGCCCATATATAGTCCTTCTCAACTCTAGAAAATTCCAGCACCTTCCGCGCCCGTCCTATGCAAAAACAAAGCAATAAACTCGAATGTTCTCGAAAGCGCATTCACCAAAATTTATAATCGAGAGACACTGCCAGCTTGGAGTTGGTGACCTCGCAACAATACATAAAAATACTTAATATGGGCTTGACGATTCAATATAATTTTGCCCATATTTTGTTCCATCTTATTTAGCATCCTTCCAAAAATTTTACAATTTTTGATAAGCCTATTTTCTGGCCTAATTATCAAATGTTGTAGTGAAACACTAGACTATAATATTTTTATTGTTCTGTTTTCACTTGAGATCAACCACTCTTCCGTGTGTTTAAGTGCCAATAATTCTATTCGTAGAATCATTTTGATATATTTTCCTTGTATTTAACGAGAGTAATCATTTGTTTCCAATAATAAAGAGTCAATCAGAAGTTTTATTAAGAAGTTTAGGACTCTCACAGGGACATAATATTAATATTAAAAAGATATTAGCTTGTCAATATCGTCGTAGGTCATATAGACGTGATGTTGCTTGTATTTCTTTGTCCTCCATAACAACTTCAAGAATTTGTAAAATAAACAACAGTAAAAATATAATGGCTGTCACGAATGCTTACGATGAGTTAGCCTTCTGGTTATTATGTTTCTCTGTACATCACATCTTTTTTCTTCTATTTTGTAACGTGCTTTCCTTCTTATACGTGGCTCCTGTCACACGAACACGTCACTACAGTCACCCTTGACCCTTAGCGTCAAGAGTTCCAGATAGCCTCAAATGGAGGTTACGGAAAATTCCAGGGGTCTTGTTGAATTCACTTTTTAAATAAAGCTTCAACACCGGAATACACAAATTTTCAATCACTAATTTCTTTCCACAATTGCGGGTTTCTAACGTCAGAAAGTCGAGAGCAGATTGACGAACCTTTTTCCTATCAATTGTTCACCAATTTTTATCCAAATTCCTACCTACACTTTTCGACCTTGGTCGTGCTAAGTGAATTAAACGCAAAATTTATTTACTTACAACAAACATTTTTACATATACTGGACGGCTTTGGTTTTAATTAATAGTGTATATACCGGGCGTCCTTTCAGTTGGAAAATTTAAATTAAATGAATAAATCGTACATGGTAGAATTTGGATTTGCGTACCTCGAATTTATACTAAAATATATTATAACGGTAATAACGGAAAAAATCAATGCAGTAATAGAAAGGGTCGGAAAGTAAGTTACGAGTTATATAAAACCTAGTGGTGAAATAAAATACATTACGGAGAAAAATAGAAATGAACTTGCCAAAAAAATAACTCGTTACAATTTCATGTTACAAAATGTGTCTAAACGTTACTTTTACTCAAAATTCCATTCTCAATTCTCGTCCATGCATTGATTATTAAATCGCCGGCTGAGTTAGGTTGAGTTCCACTTAAAAATGAAGAATGCGCTTAAATTAGATGTTACATTATGTATTTTATTTATTTTGTATTGTTTGGTTTTAAAAAACCATAAAACCGAACATTAATCTTGAGCTATATTTCGGATGTATTCCTTTATGGATTCCATTAGAAATAAAATTTTTATGAAGATGAAACTAAGGTGACGGCCTTTCATATAAAAGTTTTATGTCCGTTCTTACGTTCGCATAAAAATCCCATGTAAAATCCAGAAGTAGTCTCGACTGTAAATTGAGAATTTTCATGGAAATAAACTGACTACAAAAACCTTGATTCTTTTATATTGGTGTGTATATCGTGATACAGATATCGAGGAAGACTTTCTTGTGAACCGTTTTAATATCAAAAAGTTCATGCGATGTTTGATGGTGATTTCCCTGCTCGAGTAGTTTTTGCAAACTGGAAACTGGACAAAAAGAACCAAGATCCTAATTTTTTTCAAAAAATTTTATCTAGCAATGAAGGTACGTTAAATTACATAATGCAGATTATTCTGCCTACGTTGGTGAAAAAGCTAGGACGAACGTGGAGTGGGACTCTGCACACTATAGAATTCTACTATCGACTCTATTCACACGTCTTTAGTCGACAATTTCTTCATAAAAACTTCAATATCTTCCAGACGGATAGTAATAAGTCAGGAATAAAAGAAGAGTTGTCGACAGTATACAGAGTGAGACTTTCGACTGGAATAATGGTAAGCTACTGTAGAAGGCGACCGGTAGAATTCTATAGTGTGCAGAGTCCCAGTACAGCTTCAATGACAAATGACTCAACGTCAATGTTAGCCTATTACCAGGAGTGGAACTCTGCACAATATAGAACTCTACTATCGACTCTATTCACACGTCTTTAGTCGACAATTCCTTCATAAACACTTCAATATCTTTCAAACGGATAGTAATTAGTCAGGAATTAAAGAAGAGTTGTCGACAGAATACACAGTGAGACTTTCGACTGGAATAATGGTAAGCTACTCTAGAAAGCGACCGGTATAATTCTATAGTTTGCAGAGTCCCAGTACAGCTTCAATGACAAATGACTTAACGTCAAAGTCAGCCTATTACCAGCAGTGGTACTCTGCACACTATAGAATTCTACTATCGACTATATTCACAAGTCTTGTCGATAATTCCTTCATAAACACTTCAGTATCTTTCAAACGGATAGTAATAAGTCAGGAATTAAAGAAGAGTTGTCGACAGAATATACAGTGAGACTTTCGACTGGAATAATGGTAAGCTACAGTAGAAAGCGAGCGGTAGAATTCTATAGTGTGCAGAGTCCCAGTACAGCTTCAATGACAAATGACTCAACGTCAATGTAAGCCTATTACCAGAAGTGGAACTCTGCACAATATAGAATTCTACTATCGACTCCATTCACAAGTCTTGTCGATAATTCCTTCATAAAAACTTCAATATCGTCCAAACGGATAGTAATAAGTCAGGAATAAAAGAAGAGTTGTCGACAGAATACAAAAGTGAAACTTTCGACTGGAATAATGGTAAGCTACTATAGAAAGCGACCGGTATAATTCTATAGTGTACAGAGTCCCAGTACAGCTTCAATGACAAATGACTTAACGTCGCAGTCAGCCTATTACTAGCAGTGGTACTCTGCACACTATAGAATTCTACTATCGACTCTATTCACACGTCTTGTCGATAATTCCTTCATAAAAACTTCAATATCGTCCAAACGGATAGTAATAAGTCAGGAATAAAAGAATAGTTGTCGACAGAATACAAAGTGAGACTTTCGACTGGAATAATGGTAAGCTGCTGTAGAAAGCGACCGGAATAATTCTATAGTTTGCAGAGTCCTAGTACAGCTTCAATGACAAATGACTTAACGTCGCAGTCAGCCTATTACCAGCAGTGGTACTCTGCACACTATAGAATTCTACTATCGACTCTATTCACATCTTGTCGACAATTCCTTCATAAACACTTCAATATCTTTCAAACGGATAGTAATAAGTCAGGAATTAAAGAAGAGTTGTCGACAGAATACATAGTGAGACTTTTGACTGGAATAATGGTAAGCTACTGCAGAAGGCGTCCAGTAGAATTCTATAGTGTGCAGAGTCCCAGTACAGCTTCAATGACAAATGACTTAACGTCAAAGTCAGCCTATTACCAGCAGTGGTACTCTGCACACTATAGAATTCTACTATCGACTATATTCACACGTCTTGTCGACAATTCCTTCCTAAACACTTCATTATATTTCAAAAAGGATAGTAATAAGTCAGGAATAAAAGAATAGTTGTCAATAGAATATAAAGTGGTACTTTTGACTGGAATAATGGTAAGCTACTGTAGAAAGCGACCGGTATAATTCTATAGTGTGCAGAGTCCCAGTACAGCTTCAATGACAAATGACTTAACGTCAAAGTCAGCCTATTACCAGCAGTCGTACTCTGCACACTATAGAATTCTACTATCGACTATATTCTACACGTCTTTAGTCGACAATTTCTTCATAAAAACTTCAATATCTTTAAAACGGATAGTAATAAGTCAGGAATAAAAGAAGAGTTGTCGACAGAATATAAAGTGAGACTTTCGACTGGAATAATGGTAAGCTACTGTAGAAAGTGACCGGTATAATTCTATAGTGTGCAGAGTCCTAGTACAGCTTCAATGACAAATGAATTAACGTCAAAGTCAGCCTATTACCAGCAGTGGTACTCTGCACACTATAGAATTCTACTATCGACTCTATTCACTCGTCTTGTCGACAATTCCTTCATAAACACTTCAATATCTTTCAAAAAAGATAGTAATAAGTCAAGAATTAAAGAAGAGTTGTCGACAGAATACACAGTGAGACTCTCGACTGGAATAATGGTAAGCTACTGAAGAAAGCGACCGGTATAATTCTATAGTGTGCAGAGTCCCAGTACAACTTCAATGACAAATGACTCAACGTCAATGTTAGCCTATTACCAGGAGTGGAACTCTGCACAATATAGAACTCTACTATCGACTCTATTCACAAGTCTTGTCGATAATTCCTTCATAAAAACTTCAATATCGTCCAAACGGATAGTAATAAGTCAGGAATAAAAGAAGAGTTGTCGACAGAATACAAAAGTGAAACTTTCGACTGGAATAATGGTAAGCTACTATAGAAAGCGACCGGTATAATTCTATAGTGTACAGAGTCCCAGTACAACTTCAATGACAAATGACTTAACGTCGCAGTCAGCCTATTACTAGCAGTGGTACTCTGCACACTATAGAATTCTACTATCGACTCTATTCACACGTCTTGTCGATAATTCCTTCATAAAAACTTCAATATCGTCCAAACGGATAGTAATAAGTCAGGAATAAAAGAATAGTTGTCGACAGAATACAAAGTGAGACTTTCGACTGGAATAATGGTAAGCTGCTGTAGAAAGCGACCGGAATAATTCTATAGTTTGCAGAGTCCTAGTACAGCTTCAATGACAAATGACTTAACGTCGCAGTCAGCCTATTACCAGCAGTGGTACTCTGCACACTATAGAATTCTACTATCGACTCTATTCACATCTTGTCGACAATTCCTTCATAAACACTTCAATATCTTTCAAACGGATAGTAATAAGTCAGGAATTAAAGAAGAGTTGTCGACAGAATACATAGTGAGACTTTTGACTGGAATAATGGTAAGCTACTGCAGAAGGCGTCCAGTAGAATTCTATAGTGTGCAGAGTCCCAGTACAGCTTCAATGACAAATGACTTAACGTCAAAGTCAGCCTATTACCAGCAGTGGTACTCTGCACACTATAGAATTCTACTATCGACTATATTCACACGTCTTGTCGACAATTCCTTCATAAACACTTCAATATCTTTCAAAAAGGATAGTAATAAGTCAGGAATAAAAGAAGAGTTGTCGATAGAATATAAAGTGATACTTTCGACTGGAATAATGGTAAGCTACTGTAGAAAGCGACCGGTAGAATTCTATAGTGTGCAGAGTCCCAGTAGTGATATCGCACAGACTTACTACTTTTCAAGCATTAAGTTGACAATATGGTTCAATGGATTTGAAGATCTTTACTGTATGAACTTTTATGAAATTCTGGTTGTATAACCCGAATATTTTCAAGTTTTCTCGATCTGTTTTATGTAGAGATATTCGTCTTGTGTAAACATACACAAAAGCTGAACAGAAAGAAAAGGGTAATGCGAGTAATTACATATTTTCATCTATTCATTAACATTGTCTTTAATTCCCCTAATAATCTTTGCTTTCATATTTCCGTTCAAGAAATACGAAAAGATTAAAAGTACAAGTAGCTATGAGTGAGTAAAGGGTTGCCCGTTAAGTCTCGATGCGCTAGCAAAGTAGCTTTAATTAAAAAGTATTTAAGTTTCAGGGACAGAAAAATTCCATGAAAGACTTTTTAAGTCTCTAAGTTGGAAATTAACTTTTTTAAAAACGGCTCGGGTTTTAGTTAGCTTTAAGTTTTTTAATTGCTTTCGGTTTTGTCTAAAGTGCAATTCTTTTTACATAAATTATAAGAGGTAAGTAGCTAATTAAAAGTGATATAAAATTATTTATTTCAACTCTTAAGAATAAGAAATAATCTTCATTTTAAACGATCTGAAAAAAATTTGATCAAGAAATATACAAAAATATTAACTATGTATGTAATGTTTGCACCGAATTTAGTAAGTTGTTCTTAAATTTAAGAAGCACTTCATTATCTCGCTTGCTGCACCGCTGCAGCTTAAGCATTACTCACTGAGAAAATCTAGTAACTTATTAGTGACTTTTCATATTTGGCTTTGTATCGAGTGTGAGTTAGATTTCGGCCGCGTCAAATGTGAACGATTAAGTGCCATTGCACCGACTCACTGTTTAAATATACTTAACTAAGTAGAGCTTAAAAAAATGTCAGGCTCTCAAAAATATAACCCTTGCACTGTTAAAATATAGTAATCCGCTACCTATTTAGGTTCGCGAAAAACTGCCTTTAACAGTTGTTTTCTTTCCATTATAGCCCAGTGATGCCATTTGGCATGGCTAAAACTATTCCCATTTCGCGGGATTTTGCGCCCCGCCAGTGCTAAGAATTGTTTCTTCTCTTCGGATATTAGTTACAAATCGTAAGTTGTTAAATATGGAGAAGTTTGTTGATATCGAGGCACTGAGGAATACGCTAGCGTAAGTAGTTATAATCAATATTTATGTAATTGCTAGCCCAATATTTTCATTCTTAAAGAGTTTATTTTAACTACAAAATAATAATGATTACATCAAGCTATGTTGACAAAAAAGCACTCTTACTTCAATGGTGCCGAACAGCATCATTAGGCGGGGAACTACTTTTTATAAATGGGTATAATTTTTAATTTTCTATGTGGATCTGTTTACATATAACAATAATATTCTCTTTATTATTTCTTTCGCTGAACATATCCTATAATAAGTTAAACAAAATAGTTATTTATGATACAAGTGCGTGAAGTGATACTTTTGCGCACGAGTTGCGAAAATGAAAGGCACGAGCGTAGCTAGTGCCTTTTTTCGCAACTCGTGCGCAAAAGTAATTCACGCATAAGTATCATACAATGTTTTATCTACGACCACATTTAAAATACTTTCCCTTAATTATATATTACATAACCTCTCTTTTTAAAAATTGTATTTGAATTATTGCCTAGCATCATCATAAGAAATTCATTATCTGGTGCTCCATTTATAAAATCCAAAATCTGTTCCCTTGTGCAATTTTTTGATTTTTTTTGGTTTATGGCTCTCTGATTGTCGTTTTATGAAGGTAATAAGTTTATTAAATTCACTTATATCAATGTTTAAATTTAAATTTATGGTAGTTTTCAACATTGAATAATGGGACCATAACGTTGATGATTTCCATTGACTTTTCCAAGAAATATGCAATAAAAACATCAATCCAAAAAAAGGTGAGCGGTCGTCGGACCGCCGACAGAAGCTTGCTTCTTATGCACAATAAAATGAGCATTTTTGACCATTTTTCGAAAATTTTGACCATTTTTCAAAAATTTTGACAATTATTGACCATTTTTGACTATTTTTCAAATTTTAACAATTATTGACCATTTTTGAAAATTATTTACCAATTTTGAGAGTTTTGATAATTATTGATCATTTTTGACAATTTTTCAAAAATTTTGACCATTTTAGACCATTTTTACAAATTTTAACAATTATTGACCATTTTTGAGCATTTATGACAGGTTCTGACAATTATTTGACCATTTTTGACAATTTTTCAAAAATTTTGAGATTTTTTAACAATCATTGACCATTTTTGACAGTTTTTCATAATTATTGACCATTTTTTCCAAAATTTTGACATTTTTTGACCATTTTTCCAAATTTTAACCATTATTGACCATTTTTGACAGTTTCTGACAATTATTGACCATTTTTGACAAATCTTCAAAAATTTGTCTAAAATTTTGACCATTTTTAAAAATTTTGACAATTTTCAATAATTATTGACCATTTTTGACAGTTATTTATAATTATTGACCATTTTTTCAAAATTTTAACAATTTTCGACCATTTTTCAAAAGTTCAACAATTATTGACCATTTTTGACAATTTCTCATAATTATTGACCATTTTTGACAATTATTGACTATTTTTGACCATTTTTAAGAAATATTTAACAATTTTTAACAATTTTTGACAATTTTTGACAATTTTTGACAGTTTTTGACCATTTTTCAAAATTTCAACAATTATTGACCATTTTTGACAGTTTCTGAAAATTATTGACCATTTTTGACAACTTTCAAAAGTTTTGACAATTATTGACTATTTTTGGCCATTTTTCAAAATATTTAACAATTTTTGACAATTTTTGACAATTTTTAACAATTTTTGACAATTTTTAACAATTTTGACAGTTTTTGGCAATTTTTGACAATTTTTGACAATTTTTGACAATTTTTGACAATTTTTGACAATTTTTGACAATTTTTGACAATTTTTGACAATCTTTGACAATTTTTGACAATTTTTGACAATTTTTGACAATTTTTGACAATTTTTAACAATTTTTGACAGATCCTGACAATTATTGACGTTTCACACTTCTTAATTTTGACAGAAAACAAAACACAAAATTGTCTAGGGTAACTTAATAAATATACAAATTAAAAAACTAAAAACAACATGCACCATGTCAACTATAGGTCAGCTTAGCTAAGTAGCCATGCAGTTTGGCATCAATGCTCATTCTAGGAAATTTTTAGTTTAATTTGAGTGATTGGTAACAATTTTTCGATTTCATGTGTCATTATTGTCATTATTTCTTTATCGTTTGTTGTTTGGTTTGGGTGTGATTGTGAATTGGATTTTTTTATTTATTCGATAAATTATTGCATACCAAATGGAAAATAAGTCTCTCAAAAGACCTAGAGGTCCTAACTTTACCGAAAGAGAAAAACAGTTCATTATAAATATTATATTTCAATATAAAGAAAATAAAAATCTTCTATCAAACTTAGAATAAACAAAAACTATATCGCAGAAAGTAATTCACGTTGTTTATTTACAACGATCGATAATAATTGAATATTTTTGATTGGGATTAACCAAAAAGGGAAGAAATGAGGATTGAATCGATGTTTAATTTTTAAAATGCACCATGTATCCGAGCATTTAGTTTATAACCATATTAGTGATTTAATTAAGGAAGGTCCTTTGAAAAGCTTTTTTCCTACAATTCATGCTATATGGAAGCTCCCATAAAACTTCCGCCAATTTCACTTTAATTGAGTCAGCACAAAAGCGAATTACAAACAATTTAATTGTATTTGATAGGCGGGATAGTGTCCAATATTTCAAACATTTAAAAAACTAGACAATAGGTAATAATTCCGTTTATTCATTACACCGGCCAACACGATTTTTGGGTATGACTACTACACGTTAGATGTTAGTTTCTCCTACGCTAAAAATAAGGTAAAAAATTATTTTTTCGATCAAAGTGTGCTTTTGTAGAAACTAGTGCAATTTTCACTTCACTTTCACTGATTTTCATATTTTTTTAAAAATTTACTTTAAATTAGGATTTAAAAAGTGTTTACTGGATACCAGAGTCTTTTTATTTAAGATTTGTGATAAACAATAACATAGAAATGTAAATTCATGTCTAAAATCGAATATTTTTCGTATTTTTTTTGTGTTTGTATGAGCTCTCTCTTATTAAACCCCAAATTTAATCTCCCATCATATTCTCGTAGTACTGCCCTTGTTAACGCCATCACATCTTGGTGAAAACGATCTCCTTGTTCCTCGGAGTAGGCACCTATGTTATCTTTAAATTCGCCCAGATGAGAATGAAGCATATGAAGCATATGAGACATCCTGCAGTCCATAATTTTGAAGCTCCAAGCTCCCAATTCTCTATAGTTGTCAGCTCTATTATTTCCAAGAAAACCATCAACTACTGCTTCAAGACTCTTCCAGGATCGTTTTTCACGAGCATTAAGAAGCTTCGTGAAGTCATCATTCTTCATTATTTGTTTTATTTAACTTTAGCATCAGATAATTTGGGGAAAAATCCCCTTAATTATTCGAAAGCCTTAGAATTTGGATCAAGATATTTCAGGAATTGCTTCATTAAGCATAATTTTATATGAAGCGGTATATTTTGAGGCTTTACAATTGGTTCCGACTTTACGTTATGTTTTCCAATCTGAAATTCGACTCGATTAGGTCATATAAGCTGCTGATAATGTACTCAATATGCTCTGTTGTCCCATAAGCAAAGGTGACAAGGGTATTTAGTATATTCACCTTGCATTCCCATCAGAAAACCATTCATTCATTGGTTCTGTTGAACTTAAAAGCTATCTAATCCTGAATGCGATGGCACAGGAAAATTTTCATCATGAGGTATCGGAGAAGACGTTGCAGGAGGATCAGGATAAAAAACCTTTCTAGCATCTTCACCAGATCGGCGCTTATTTGGATTAACCGTACAAAAATAACAGTCATGGAACGAGTATAATTTGAATTTTCTCGACATGAAAATTCAAGTATTTTCTAACGTCTAGAATACGAATTTAAGCATGAGAACAGAAATCCCATTTTTTTGTTGACCGGTGTTATTTGAGAAAATTTTTTTTACATCTTGTTCGAAGATTACCAAATTAATACAAGATATTCCACTTGTACCTCTTCATAGCTTGAAGCATCGGATTAAGTTATTTTTATAAGGAATTAATGTTTGTAGAAATTTCCTTCCATCGTAGGCGTGCGATACAATTTTTGAAGAGGGTTGATTTATTTGTAAAAATATCTACCATGAGCGTACGATAAACCTTTAGAAGGGATTCATATATCTGCAAAAATTTCCATCTACCATAAAATTGTTATATGGGGTTAACAAGCGACAAAGTTTTTGAGAAGGGTTGATTTATTTGTGAATATTTCCTTTAACCATAGGCGCTCAATAAAATTTTTGGGGGGAGTTTATCAATTTATCAACATTGAAGTGAAAACTTTTTTCGGCGCGTTGAGCACTTTTTTTGGGTGAAGAAAAAACATCGTCACGTTTTTATGCAACACACAATACTTTGGTCATTCGTCAAGCTTTTATGTAACTCACATAATTACTTTTTTCTGTGTACTTTTTTTTTGTAAAAAATACCATTTACGATGGGCTTACGATTTACGATAAATTTTTTAAAAGGTATTCATTTATTGGTGTTTTCCCTTCTGTCAGCTGTCTCATGACTGGACGTTTTTAGATAAAACTTTAAAAGTAATTCATGTTTTTGCAAAAATTTCCATCTACCATGGGAGTACAATAAAACTTTAAACGGGATTCATATATTTGCAGAAATTTCCATCTACCATGTGAACAACAAAATTTCTATAAAGGGTTAATTCATTTATAATTTCCTTTTGTCATAGACATGCTATACATTTCTTACAGGGATTCAATTTATTTGTAAGAATTTCTGTCTTATGAGCGTATGAAAAATTTTTCATAGGGGGTTCATTTATCTAATGAGGATAACATTTACTGCATTAAGAAAATAATTAGACAATCATGGGGACTGCCTAGAGAAGTGAAAACACAATTAGATGAACCTCTCTTAAAAATTCGTACGCCTATGGTAAACGGAACTTTTGAATACATGAATCCCTTTTAAATTTTTATCGTACGCCTATCATAGACGAAAATTTTTACAAATAATTTAACCCCTTTTAAAAAATTAACCGCATTCAAAAACTTTATTGTACGCTCAAGTTCTTACAAATATATCATAATAGATGCAAATAAATTAACCTCATGTTGCTGAAAATAATATAGTTATAAAAAAAATGTACCTAAGGAACCCTGTAATATATCTAGCAAATTATATGCATTTTATTTCATTTAAAACTATTTTCATTCGACTATCGGCGTAATTAATGAAAAAAAGTATAAAACCGATAGACTGTGATTAAATCAGATTAACTTGTAGGTAAAATTTGAAACCCTGCAAGTCGATTTGAGGCCCCTAATACATGTTAAGTTAAAATAGCGTTGTATGTAGATGATATCTTGAGAATCAAGTTTGTAAAGAGTGCACGATTTGCAAACGAGCCCATTAGAAAACACTGCTGGTGCAAATTCCACGATCTTCATTAGATAGCACGAGTAGATATGGTAATGCCCTTTTGTTTTAAGGTAACGCGTACCTAGTACGCTTCTTCCTCTAATTACGCATCACTTCACACTTTGTTTATTGATTTTTCAAAAAGAAAATCTAAACATTGTAATGTTTCTATTATTTATTTAAATAATTTTTGCTTGTGGGATAAAATTATACACACTACTATGGCTAATTACTATTGATTTATTTATTAAACTTTATTTATATACACACTTTACTTAATGTCTACTAATTTATTTTCACTCGGTATAATAGTTCTAATTTATTTTTACCACTTGAATATTACACTATTTATCTTGACTATTTTATTCACTGTCCGATTACTAAGAACTTTTGTAAACTGTGAACTAACTCTTTACTGTCCATTTCACTAATTGTCAACTCACTCAAAAACCCGCGTATATATAGTTTTTATCAACCCTTGAAAATTCTACAGTTTTCTACGCTCGTCATATGCGTAAACAAAACCTTATTCCAGAATGTTCTCGAAAGGAGCGCAGCCACCAAAATTTACAGTTGAGAGACAGATCCGGCTTTGAGTTGGTGACTTCGCAACAATATCGCAAAATGCAATGTATATGAGAAAATTTTGTGTGTAAGTGTATTGAAAACGTTTTAACTTACGTACTTACCATTATAATTTACTAATGGCAAAATACTGAAAAATATGTACAAATATAAAAAGCTCTTAACGCCAAGAGCGTTCTTTGTTAAATAAAATGTCCGTTCAAATTAATGTCTCCCTTTTAGGAAAATTACAAAGAAATGGACACTCTCGACGACACACTCACAAAAAGATCGATCTTTTTACAGAGGAAATTCATCATATCCGACTTAGTTATGTAATAAGAATGACCTATATTTTAGTTACAGTGACTTTGCTAGATTTCATTTAAAAGTCATCCATTAAATGTGTACTTTGCTCTACCTATATTTAAATTTAGCAAAACTATATGAAAAAACGAGGTTTCATTGAAATATTAGATTAGATTAGATTTCATGTAATTTCTTGACGGTGACTTCTCATCGCCTAGTACAAGAAACCCCTCATTCGCCAGGCAGTCGCACTGGCATAGGATGTGCTCTGCAGTTTCCTCTTCTAGGTGACAGAATCTACACATGGCTTCGTCTGTCAACCCCATTACAGTACCCTGTTAACATACCTACTACGGTTTTGACAGTTTTCCTATATTTGCTTATTAGGTCTGAAGTAAAAGTTGGTAAATTGTTACGTTAATTTCGTTCACTTTACTTTCCTCCAGTTAATTAATAATAAATTATCGTATGGGCGGCGAATAGCCAGTCCTTTCTCTTACCCAACACCGAGAAATGTTTCAAGGCTGAATATATTTACTGTTGACAAGAGTCGAAATCAACGTTTTAATACGGGCCGAACGAGTTCCGTCTGTGGTGAAAATAGCCACTGCTATTTGTTAGTCCCACTTCGATATCGTTCTTAACTCTTCTTCTATCAATTATTAATTAAATGTAAATTAAGAATTAACTATTGAAATGTAAATTCCTTTCCTGGTCAAAGCGTCTGAGCTTGACATGAACATGAGACGTAAGTCTATTATCTCTCATATGATTTCGTGTATTTAAACAGTGGCAAAGAGGTTTCATTCTTTCTTTCCTGTGAACAAACGTATCTTATTTTTAAAAAGTGCATTCATGTGAATGGTAAGTTATTTCGCTTAAATGTATGTTAACTATTCTTTCTTAGCAGTTTTCCACTTTCATATTTTTATTATGTAGCAATGTCGTTCCAGTGCAAGGAATATATATATCGATATGATTTTGCTTTTTTTTGTTCTTTCATATTTCTTTTCATATTCTCTTTGAATATATTTCAAACCTTTTTAAAATATATACATATTTAATATATGTCTATATTTGCCGGTATAGAATCAATTATTCGATTTTATTGTTTTTTTATTTGCTTTCTTTGATTATTTTTTTTTATTAAAATACAGGATGTATGAACCACGTTTTTAAATGATTTTCTTTAACATTGTAATACCAAATTCGTTATCAAATTCATACTTCAGACATCCTGGATTTTGTAAAGTTGGGTAAATTCGTTCCTGATACTACCATTATTGTTACTTAGCACTTTACCTGGAACTTCACCTGGGACAAGGACTCCATCTTAAACCAGAACGTTATCTGTACCTAGAACTGGAACCTTAACAAGGACTCCATCTGAAACCAGGACCGGATCCAGGATATCTTCACCCTTATCTGGAACCATGACTGAATACACCGCTCCAAGGAAAGTAACATATATATTTCACCGAGATCGCTTCTTCAACATAGAACAACTCATTAAAAAAGTTAATATACAACTTGTAAATTTAATACCGTTGTTCATAGAGTTTATTTTCCCTTCCAATATTCCAGGATTTGTCGCTATAATGCTGATGTGAGTAGCAAATAGACTAGTATTATTCAGGCCCACTTACCTTTCTTAACTTTCATATTTTTAATTATTAATTTCAGTAACTTGATTAATGATTAACTTCCTTCAGTACCTTAATTAAAATAAATTTCAAGTAGGATTACCCGAGAACGGGTAAGACTACTCTCTGAATTTTTACTAGTTTGGTCTCAGAATCTACACCTGAGGTGCTCTCTAAACTGAGTAGCCTTAACAAAATGTCCTTTAATGAACTGTTTCACCTGTCTCTGTCCTGGTGAGATTACCCACCATTCTAGATATTTCTGTACCACCCTCTTCCTTGTGGCTATATTTATTGTCGACTTTACGACGCCGCCGAAGGGTTCCGGTCCAAGGAGTAGCATTGATGAGCCTTGTCTGGCCGTTTCATCCATCAATTCGTTGCCCTTATGACCTTCGTGCCCTAACACCCAGGCTACCATGACCTTGCAATGGTCTCCAAGTGCGTTTGAGGATCCCATACTAGCTTAGAATTGACCTCTATGGAATCAAGTGCCTTCAGTGCAGCTTGGCTTTCGGTGAAGATGACATCTGAACGGTATGCCCTTTCCTGCCTTCAATTTTCTTCATCGCCCTCACATCACATTGAAATATTAGTGAAACTAAGTATTCTACTTTGCTGTTTTGGAACAAATTTGGAACAAAAATGATGGAAACGCCTAGAAAGTCAACACAAATCATCCAGAACTACTCCCCATCCATTTGCAGTTGAAGTAAAATATGTGGGGACTATAATAGATGAAAAACTTCATCAACGCTCATTTAGAAATGGTTCTCATTAAACCTGGACTATTCATGTGAGCTAGTCGTAGGATTTCTGGAAAATCTGGGACCCAAACAATGATTATTAGATCAATCATCACATATGGCGAACTATTGCTTGGTGGCTAAAATTTTGACTGCGAACACCCCAAACACAGAGACAGACTTGGCTGGCAATTACTGGTACAATTAACACCTAACCGTCAGCAGCAATGGAAATCCTTCTGAACCTACCTGTTTTTCATATATTTCCGGAAAGAGGGTCTAGATGGATATCATAAAGAATTGTTCATCTTTTCAAATGCACACAACCGGCTTATACAGAGCGAAGCACCTGCTGGTGGACACTGAAGGTCACAATATTCTGAGTATGATCTCTGGAATAATGCTATCAGCAAAACATTTAATATTGAATTGTTTTGAATTCTGCTTCATCGTCGAAATCAAGAATTACTTTTTTTATTGTCTGTTACTTGAAATCCCCTTCAAGTAATATGGACGCAAGGGCTTGCGGACGACATGATAATTGCCACCAATAGGAAATTCACTGGGACAGTAATTAATGTCCTTCAAGGAGCACTAGGAATTGTGGAAGACTGGTGCCTTAAACAGGACCTTTCAGTTAATCCCCAAAAAAAAACTATCTGCTGCCTCAAGGCAGAGTAGAACTGTTGGGAGAAATACTAGAAATATCTATAGAAGTTGAATATCTGGAAGTTGTGACGGTAAGAGGCGCCAGCTTGAAGGGCTGCGGCTAGAGACTTCTCTCAAGGGTGATTCGACCCCAAGTTTATGTCGCACAAGTATAACAGGAAGGTTGTAAAAGTTGAGGGCGGCACTACCTTTTTGACGTCGATAAAAAAAACTAATTTAAAAAAATAAGGCGGAAAAGGTTCTACGCCTTGTAGAATCTAAATGCAAGTTATTAATAAAAAAGTGACTTAAAATTACCCCGGGCGATATCTCCCTCAACTTTTATAGTTGAGGATTTAGAAAAGAATAAAAATTAGATCTAAAACAAATTCATATTTTATTCTGCCACAGAAAATGAAAAAATTTGAAGAGATTTGTACTTAGGTACTTAGCTTATGAATAGGTTGTTTCCTGAAGAAGGTAGGTAGGTCTTGCCTCTACGAAGTCTTGAGAAGATCTCGAAGAAGATAGGTAGATAGTCTTGGTTTGTACTGTTGTGTCCTAGTCTAGGGCTGTATCCTGGGGTTATATCCTTGCCTAGGGCTTATATCCTAGGGTTGGGCTTGTGTCCTAATCTAGGACTTATATGCTAGGGTTGGGGTTATATTCTAGGGGCTGTGCTTACCACAGAAAAATTAACTAGATTAAGGTATAAAACGATAAAAAAATGAGGTCTTTCCTCGGAGATAGTCGTGGCGTTGGAAAAAATGGAAGCGACCGTTTGCAGACGTCAATTGTCTTATGATCAGGGTTGAAATTTGAGATCACAGAACTATAATTGGAAGTGGCTAATGAGACGATGAGCGGTAATTAAAATGATTTATTCTATAAAATCGAAACAGGTCGATAGACATGTTACAAAGTAACACTTGATTGCAAACTGAATTAGAAGACACACCTGGAAAAAATAAATACCAGAGCTACTAGACTTTTCTGGTAATGCACAAAACCTGGAGAATACGACCCAAGGTGGTTCACTGGCCTTATTATGGGCGTTGTAATCGAGTAGGAATGAACTGTCATTTTAATACTTATTCAATTAGACGTCTGTCATGAATTAAAATATAACTTGAATTATCTTTACGCTTGAAGAAAAAATAGTGTGTATTACACGGGGAAGAAGGCTTCATTATTCATGTTTCGCTCAGATTACACAGCCTCGGCTGACGCCTCAGCAGTAAACTTCTGAGCTTAACGCATTATCCCTCAAATTTTTTAATTATTCTTACTCTAAGCAAAAACTTGGCCAACTATTCCCTATTTCAACTTTAACGCAGTATATCTCGAATAATGAATAAATTGCTATTAGAATATAAAGTTTCGTCATGAATTTTTTTTCGGTATTTAAATTGGAAAAGACGCCCAGAGATAATTTTCTTCATATGCAGATGATCTCAATCTCAAGGAACATTAACAAGATTGAATCGGTCATCCGACGTTCTTATAAAATATGCAAATTCGAGATTGTAAATTAGGGAGGCACTAAGCAAGCAATTTATGTGGACAAAGGGGTTAGAAGACATTAGATAGGGGAGAAAATCTATACTTAATTCTGCCTGCACGCATTGTGTATTGTTACCCTCGTTCGCTTTCGCTAAAAACTTTCAGATGGTCAAGCGTCCCTATTTCCGCGTGAAAAAGCATTTACACTTATTTAAAGACACTCATTTTTACCTCAACACGAAAGTTTATTTCAAAGAGGGTGCGATTATACAAGCTGTGTAACGTTTTGTTAACAGATGACTTCTTACTTTCATCATTCTAACCCTAGCTCTATTCCTTTTCTTAATACTATTAAAAATCCATGTTTCCTTTAGTTTTTTTATGGTATTTAACCTTGCCCACTTTGTTCCCTTTTCTTTGGTTTTCTTTAACTCTTTCCTAGTCTTCAAGTATGTTCTCCAATGATCTACAACTTGTAGATTAGTCTTTAGATCTCTCAAAAATGTGTTTCGAAACTTTCATTTTCCATTTTTTCAATGTACCCAATTAAAATCATAGCAAAAGCTCAAGGTCACCGCTAAGATGTTGACCGGAGAAAAAACAAAAAGGACCTCTTGTCGAACGCCAAAACCCCCCAACAAGTGGACCTTCGAAATTTTTTTTGGACACTGATAAACACTGATAAATAAATCATATATTTTGTTTGTCCAAATGTAACCCGTACTGTTGAAGTTTATCCAAAATCAATTGCAGAAGTTAAAGCAGGTGTTCGTCTCCTTTGCTCACTTTTTCCTTTGTTTAGGCATATGCCGATCGAAGGAGCAGAAAAGCTGTATTGAAGTACTCAGTTAAAAGCACTAAATATAATGGTATCTGTGATAAGTCGTTAGATCACAAGATAACGATGAAGAGGAAGAAATGGAGACTGGTTTCGAGCAACCTTGTGATAATTCCATGTGAATTGTGAGGAAGACATTTCAATATGTGACGTTTCGATGAACTCGCAACACCTGGTCCATGGAGAATCGAGAGTGAAGGAGATGCATGATGAGGCCTACTTTCTTTTTGGTGCCTACCAACCACCAACATTCCAGGCTGGAGGGGAGTTTCCAGTCCAAAATGTCAGTAGTCAGTCAGCGTTGAAGAGGTGGTTGAAACGCATTTACGCGCATTCGCCCGTAGCCGAGTGCGTCCGCTACGTAGTGCGGGACTAGACTCCACGAGAGTCACTACCCGCTAAACAGTTCATCTCTCCTTCCGCACCGCGCACCTGGAACCCGCACCCATTACGTCGGGTGCGGGCTGGGTACTCGAACCGTCTGCATCCAGCAATTCGTCTTGTTGTGGCAGCTAAAAGAAGTGTGTACCTAACCTAACCTATGCCTACTAAAACGTGTTAAAACAAGCCGAACATGCTTGGTAAAACTAATAAAACTGATAAAACTGATAAAATTGATAAAACTGATAAAACTGATAAAACTGATAAAACTGATAAAACTGATAAAACTGATAAAACTGATAAAACTGATAAAACTGATAAAACTGATAAAACTGATAAAACTGATAAAACTGATAAAACTGATAAAACTGATAAAACTGATAAAACTGATAAAACTGATAAAACTGATAAAACTGATAAAACTGATAAAACTGATAAAACTGATAAAACTGATAAAACTGATAAAACTGATAAAACTGATAAAACTGATAAAACTGATAAAACTGATAAAACTGATAAAACTGATAAAACTGATAAAACTGATAAAACTGATAAAACTGATAAAACTGATAAAACTGATAAAACTGATAAAACTGATAAAACTGATAAAACTGATAAAACTGATAAAACTGATAAAACTGATAAAACTGATAAAACTGATAAAACTGATAAAACTGATAAAACTGATAAAACTGATAAAACTGATAAAACTGATAAAACTGATAAAACTGATAAAACTGATAAAACTGATAAAACTGATAAAACTGATAAAACTGATTAATTTGATAAAACTGATAAAACTGATAAAACTGATAAAACTGATAAAACTGATAAAACTGATAAAACTGATAAAACTGATAAAACTGATAAAACTGATAAAACTGATAAAACTGATAAAACTGATAAAACTGATAAAACTGATAAAACTGATAAAACTGATAAAACTGATAAAACTGATAAAACTGATAAAACTGATAAAACTGATAAAACTGATAAAACTGATAAAACTGATAAAACTGATAAAACTGATAAAACTGATAAAACTGATAAAACTGATAAAACTGATAAAACTGATAAAACTGATAAAACTGATAAAACTGATAAAACTGATAAAACTGATAAAACTGATAAAACTCATAAAACTCATAAAACTCATAAAACTCATAAAACTCATAAAACTCATAAAACTCATAAAACTCATAAAACTCATAAAACTCATAAAACTCATAAAACTCATAAAACTCATAAAACTCATAAAACTCATAAAACTCATAAAACTCATAAAACTCATAAAACTCATAAAACTCATAAAACTCATAAAACTCATAAAACTCATAAAACTCATAAAACTGATAAAAACCTTGTTAAAACAACATTCACCGACGTGCACACCTAGGCCTATTAAAACGTGCTAAAAAAAACATTCGACGTGCGTTTGCTAAAAACCCGAACTTGTATACTTATTAAAAACTTATTAAAAAACTTATTTATGACGATTAGACACGTTTACTAAAATCTGCAAAAAATATGTTAAAACAATGGGAGGCAGCTAGCCCCCGGCTCTTACCCTCGCTTGCTCCGCCCGCTCCTCCTGCTCCTTAATTCTCATCACCTTGGTGATGAAGTCCGTGATCTTCCCCCCATTATGTTCAGACAACGTAAATTTCTCCAGGAAATTTGTTGCCGTTACCCGGACTCCGATTTCCCTCTCGAGCAAGTTTCTATCGGCCCCGAATCTCTCACATTCAAAGATCGTGTACTCGCAATAATAAAGATGAATATTATTGCAGTTTAAACATTTTTCGTTTTCCTCTTTCCCAATCCTATGGGTATAGTGCCTGAAGGACCCGTGACCTGTCAGGAACTGCGAAAACTTTTTATATTTGCAATTTACCCATCTTTCTACATGCGGTAGCAGTTTCCTAGTCCAGTCACCTTTGACTGACTCCTCCCATTTAATTTGCCATGCCGCCATTGTTTTTTCCCTTTCTTCCCCCTTTCCCCCTTCTGGATCTCCCGCTTTATAGAGCCTTACCATTTCCTCTACTAATAAACAAATAGGCACCACGCCACATATAACTTGCAGTGCCTGCATAGAAGCCGTTCGATAGGCACAGCTTACTCTGAGGAGTATCCTCCACTGGGTCCTTTTCAGTCTCTCTCTCTCACATGCAAACTTAGTGCTCCGTGCCATACTGGTACTGGTACGTATAACAATATGGAGTTCACCACTCCCATGAGTACCCGCCTCTTCAGGCAGCTAGGTCCGCCGATGTTTGGTATGACCCTCCTTTGGCGCACACCAGCCTTACGTGCGTTGTAAACCTCAACCTATCATCAATCCTCAAGTTCCGAGTATGTTCGATGACAGCTCCTCCCACTGAAAAACGTAAATGTGTGTGTCCATCCATCTCCGCACATTTGTTAATGTCTTATTTGTTTTGGTGACTAGGTCACCTGAGCTCCTGCTTTCTACATAAATGGCGAGGTCGTCGGCAAATGTTACCAGGATAACGCCTGATTTGGTTTTAATTTTGAGCAGGTCGTTGAATAGTATTTTCCCTCTTCTCCATCGCGCTAATAACGATGCCGAATTAAACGCGTTTTTTACGTCACCTGTGACCAACACTGCCCAGGCCACCTTACATTTCTTAACCACTTCCTCTATTTTATCCGCAGCCATGACCGTGTGGACCTTTTTTTCCTGAATCCAAACTGATTTTCGGACAGTGCGTTTCTATCTTCCAGGAAAGTCTCCAACCTACTCTTGATCATGCCCTCGTAGAGCTTGCCGATAGTGTCGAGCAGACAAATAGGCCTATATGACGATGCCTCATCCAGGGACTTTCCCTTTTTCCAAATTAGCGCCAAACGCGCTCACTTCAATTCCTTCGGGAACTCCTCAGAATTTTATTCATTACCTCCAGTACTATTGCTGGTGCAATTTGTATAACAGATTTAAGCGTGTCAGGGGTGATCTTGTCGTGGCCTGGCGCCTTCTTATTTTTGATTCTCTTTACTGCCGTCTCCAGTTCCGTTTCTGTAAAATCTTCGTCTTTCACCACGTTTATTTGTTTCATGTCTGCTACTTTCTTCGGAAAAAGCTTCCCTGCCTCTTCCCATTTTTTGGAGTCCACCAGCTGAAAAGGTACAGCTGCTCCCAAGGCTTTCACAGCTATCTTGTAGCCGTCTCCCCAAATATCTTCCTCGATATTATCTAACAGCTCGTACCACCTGTTTTTCTTCGAGTTGCTTATCAACTGTTTAAGTCTGCCTTTCGTTTCTTTGAAGATGGCTTCCTCTTCCTCCAGTCTGGCATTTGTCGCCCTGCCTGCTCTGGTAACTCTTCGCCTTGCTGCTAGGGCCTCTCTCCTAGCTTTCCCAATCTCGTCGCTCCACCAGTATGATAAGGCCTACTGGGGATATCCCATAAGAAAAAGTATCTTATGGTGATGTAGAAATGAGTTTTTTGGCCAAAACTACCAAACGACTGTACTAATAATTATTGTTAGGAATATTAGTGTATATAATCATTAATATTTATTGTTTTCGTTGTTTAAGAAACAAAGTATTATCAGTGGGGTCTGCTTTGGCCGTCCTTGTATCTACACATAGTAGCGGCGACTCTGCAAATACTACGCCTCTGGTCTGATCTTACCAATGATTAATCGTATAATCAGAATTGATAACTAGTTCTATAAGATTATCAAACATAGGTTGGTCAAGAAGTTGTTTTCGTTACTGTTTGTCACGACAACATTGTTAGAGATTAATTGGAATGTAATTATTCTGACTACATGAAATCCCACTTCTGATTATTAGCAAATAGTTGATAGAGAAGTTTAAGCAGTATTCAAATGGTAATTAGAAAAAAAAAAAGATTATTCTACTTAAGCTCGTGTATGAATTTACTTTAATTTGAAGTTGACTTAAAATTGTCCAATTTATTTATACACTTTCGTCCTGACAGGCCTCAAAGTTATTTTACGGGAAACTAAATTCCCGGACCCAGCATATATTTTTTTTCATCAAGTTTTACCGATAATTTTGTAGTAGTGGTCACCCCCGGCAGGCTTTGTGCAAACACTGTCGCCAACGGCAGTTATTAGTTCCAAAAACAAGGGCTGCCAACTTAAACTCGGTGTACACTTGTAAAGTTGTTCCTGCTACGCTCTAATCACTCCTATTCATAGCGCGGTCAGGCGAATGGTCGGAGACTGCCTTAGGACTTGGTCACTTCGGTCCCTTTTCTTAGCTTATCTATCATCAATTAAGAATAGATAATCTGTATCGAACTTAAATGCGAAATAATGGAGAGAAGGGGACTGCTTTATAATGATTCGAAGCGGTTGAGCTTGAATTGGAGTTCTTATATGAAGTTTCAGGAAATTTAAACTCTTTGGTTTGGTTTTTTGGATCCTTCAATTTCCTGGATCCTTTTCTAATTAAAATTTTTTAAGAAACTATTTCACAATTAAAAATTGGCATACAAGTTTTTTGAAAGAATTAATATATTCTAAGTTGCGGCATTCACTATATTGATATCGATTAATCATCTCGAAAGGACCTTGAGAACAAAAGCAACAAAAGTCGAGTGGTAAGGACCCGTTATTTCTAACGCTGTTTCCTTCGATGGACTTTTCCTGTTTTCCACAAGACGCCTGCTGTTAATCTTACCCACAATTTTATTAACTACTTCGTCTAATGCCCTTGAAATAAATACGAAAGGAGATTATTCTATACCTCGGAAAACATTAAAATTTGCTTCTAACGGAAAAAAATATTCTTAAAGGAAATAAAACACCAAATTATTACTAGAAGACCTTCAATAGAGAGAGACCAGCTAGAAGTTATTCAAATCCAGGTACGTGGGCTCTAATTAGTGATCTTCTACAGCAGTTACCACACAAGTAGTGCTTTGTTAATTCACCTCCTGGGGACTGGAACTCTTTTACGGTAACAGCACCAATGTAATATTGAAAGACATATGTAAGACTGGAAAAAAGTACATCGGACTGATAGAAAGATCTTGTAGGTTTAAGACAATCAAAAATACTGTAACGTTTATTCTAATTTATATTTACAGTTAATTTATATTTACAGATTTATATGTAATTCAGTCCTTATTTAATAATTTATGTAATACACTAAACACACTAATTATAATTTATATGAGAGTCACTTAATAAACACTTTATCGAAGCGCGATTACTTTCCTTCGGTATCAACACTGACTGATTGACTAATTGACTGCAGCGATGCTTGTGGCCTATTTATACTCGTGCGCCGTAATTCTAGAAGTATCTCGGCGTTCTCGCGGGCGCATTGGATATTCTCGATATTCTGGCGGACGCACCCGGGTGTTCTGGATGTTTCTCGAAGTTTGGGCGGAGGAGCCATAGTCGTCTCATACGGGGATTTCACTGGGGGCACTAAGTGAGAATATTATTGCAGTAGCTCGCGTAACATTGCCCCCTCCTTAAGAGACAGTTCCTCCTGGAACTAGCTAGGAAACTGGAACGAGATGACTGTATCGGCAACTGGTCCCCTTGTTGCATTTTCCAGTTGTATGGAAGTAACATGCGACCGTCTTCTCTGTTGGCTGTGTCTCCCGAGCATGGCCGCAAACCAGTACCTGCACTTCGGTGTCTCGGAAGATTACTTCTACCATGTTACGCATTATTCGCCAATCTAAATGCCTACATTCAATCTTGGGCATGGCTAGCCTGTACACGTTCAATTCAAGCGCATGCTCCCTCAGGCTTCGTAATGCTTTCCAGACATCCTCGTACGTTGGTCTTTCGTCGAAGATGTTCCTCGTCACTAGGTGGAAATTGTAGCGGGAGCCATTTTGCAGCTTCAGAGCTTTACCTGGTACTGGTAACTGGTTTACCAAAGGTCGTGCGCCACTCTTCTTTATAAACAGAGATGCCAGTGAGTATTCCTCCGGTACGGTAAGCAGGTCTTCTCGTCTCTCAGTGGTGACGCCGAATCTTGCTTTTCCGGTACCACCATAAGCACCCATGAACTCTACAAAAGCAGGATCGGCTACTTCCTGAAGCTGGTTTACTTCCTCATCGTGGTCACCCTCGAATGGCGCTAATCGGTTACGGTGTACCACCTTTGGCTTTCCATTTGGGATCTTGCTGATACGATAGATGACATCGTTGATTCTTTTCTTTACGAGGTACGGACCGTCCCAAGCTTTCTGCAACTTTGGAGAAAAACCCTTTTGTCTTCTTGGGTTATGCAGCCAGACTTTGTCTCCTTCGTGGAAACCTCCTTCCGTAGCTTGCGTATCGTACCTTTTCTTCATCCTATCGCTAGCGATCTGGAGGTTCGATCGAACCAGCTCGTGTACGTCGTCCATTCTTTTTCTCAGCTGGGTCACGTAATCTTCACCAGCTATGTCTTCTCCGGGTCGGCATCCAAATTCAAGGTCGCAGGGTAATCTCATTTCGCGTCCGAACAGAACTCTTGCTGGTGTTTGGCCGGTGGACACATTGATGGCGGATCTGTAGGCCATCGCGAATAGCGAGAGATATTGGTCCCAATCTCGCTGATGGTTAGATACTACTTTAGACAGATATTTGCCAAGAGTTCTGTTCATTCGCTCTACCATCCCGTCCGACTGTGGGTGCAAAGCCGTAGTTCTCGTTTTCTTCATGCCGAGCTTTTCACAAACTTCCTGGAACAGCTGGCTTTCGAAGTTTCTGCCCTGGTCGCTGTGTATTTCCAGGGGCACTCCATATCGGCAAATGAACTCATTCACGAGCACGTCGGCAACCGTTGCGGCTTCTTGGTTTGGAATGGCATACGCTTCTACCCATTTTGTGAAGTAATCCATCACCACCAAAATGTACCTGCTGCCATTTGCTGTCGGTGGAAACGGTCCGGCAATGTCCAGGGCAATGCGTTCAAAAGGGCTTCCGACATTGTACTGCTTCATAGGAGCCTTTCTTCTCCCGTGCGGTCCATTGGTCGTAGCACAGGTAGTGCACTTCTTACACCAGTCCTTCACATCTTCGGAACTGTGCATCCAATAAAACCGTTCTCGCACTTTCTTCTTCACATCTAGATGTCCTCCTGACGGACTGTCGTGTAATTTCCACAGTACTGCTGCTATCCTTGTTCTTGGAATCACCAACTGTCTTCTACTTTCGGAACCCTCATCGTTCTCGATTACTCGCTGTAGCAAACCGTTTTCCAAGACCAGCGACTCCCACTAGGCCCAATACGATTTCATCGTTGGCGAGTACCTTGAAATCTCCTGCCAAGTAGGTCGACAGATCTCCTTTTTCCAATGTCGGATTTTCTTCAAGTCGGGATCGTTCTCTTGTTCCTCTTCCAACTTTTCTGGTGTCCATTCGTCGGTGGTCACCGTGGTTCTTCGAATCGCAGCTTCCTTAGCTTCTGTTTTGCTGCAGTGAAAGCACTCTGCAGGGCATGGTCTTCTAGAGAGGGAGTCTTTGGAAGGTCTTCGGGTCGAAGCTGCCCTCTGAAGGTCGACCCTTCCTAGTTTTTCCTGCTGGGCATCTTTGTTTGTAGCAGTTCTCGGTCGCTTGCACGAACTGCGTACATGTCCCATTTCTCCACAATTCCAGCATCTCACAGCTTTCCGTTTTCCATTTGAGATGCTTTTCATCATGTTGACAATCTGGTCAAGCTTGTTCCCAACTTCTTCGTCTGCTACAGCCCTCACCTTGCCGTATACTCCGGAAGCCTGTGTAGCTGCTTCGTACTCCAAGGCTGCAGAGAGTACGTCGACCAGTGTCTTATGCCGAGCCAAGCGTAGAGTTCTCTGCATTTCATGGTCACGAACTCCGTCAATGAATGTCTGTACCCTTAAACGTTCCATGACATTCTCCGGTGCCGATGGATAGGCAAACCGCACCAACCTCGCAATGTCTGCTTCGAATTGCTTAAGATAGTTCGGCGTTCTCGCGGGCGCATTGGATATTCTCGATATTCTGGCGGACGCACCCGGGTGTTCTGGATGTTTCTCGAAGTTTGGGCGGAGGAGCCATAGTCGTCTCATACGGGGATTTCACTGGGGGCACTAAGTGAGAATATTATTGCAGTAGCTCGCGTAACAATACTCTTGAGAAACTACAGCCTGGTGAGTCAAAAGAATGTTCAAGCTGGAGTATGACTGCACTAAGAGATTTAATAGATGTTTTACCAGGACACTGCCTCCTGAGTAGGTACTTCAGAAGCTCAAGCTGGTGGAGCAAGAAGAATTCCAGCAGGCTTTCCTTTCCGCTATCGTCTTTTCGTTCGAAAGCAACGTATTCTGTCTTTTCAAAAATTGAAAACAATAACATACCAAGAAAAAACACGGTAAGCATTGGAGACACTTTCTTCTTTTTTTTTATTTAGGCGTAAGCTTCAATGATATATCAAAATACTCTCCGCCATCTGTAGCTAATTAACGAAACTAAATTAAAATTGGAAAATATAGAATTTACTGTGGATTCTGTATGCTTTTTTTTTTAAGTGAAAACTTCTTTTGGCGCACCGCACACAGATTTTTCCGTAGCTAGTAAGTTAGGCTGATCCGTCACGCTCTGAGGTGAAAGGCTCCATCGGGTGAACTCAGGACTGCCGAGTATACCCGAGTGAGAAAGATACAGTCAGCGGCACTTCACTGTTGTGTCGCTGTTTAGTATATTCAATTCATACCTAATAATTGTCTTTGTTAATTTAATAGTTATTATTGGTACGTAATAATAATCATTTTAACAATTATATGGTTTACATTGTGAGGTTAGTGTATGTAGTTAGCGGTTTATCGTGCTGTCAAAACCAATCAAAAATAGTCAAAAATAGTCAAAAATTGTCAAAAATAGTCAAAAACTGTCAAAAATTGTCAAAAATTGTCAAAAATTGTCAAAAATTGTTAAAATTTTGAAAAATGGTCAAAAATTATTAAATATTTAAAAAAATGGTCAATGATTGTCAATATTTCTGAAAAATTTTCAAAAATTGTCAAAATTTTGAAAAATGGTTAAAATTTTTGAAACATTGTCAAAAATGGTCAAAAATGGTCAAAAATGGTCAAAAATTGTCAAAATTTTGAAAAAATGGTCAATAATTATAAAAAATGGTCAATAATTGTTGAAAATTGTCAAAAAGGGTCTAATAAGAGAAAAAAGTCTTACAATATTCCGAGGGTCGCGGACCTTACCGAATCCGTCTTAGATTCTGAAAATTTAAAATAATGATTGTAATCACACGCAATAAACTTTCTTTCTCTCTCTCCCATCTTTCTCTCCCATTTTCCTCTCTCTTCCATATCTCACTTTTTTAATCTGTTCTTTTATGCATATATAACTTATACAAAACAATACAAACTCGGGTCCGATAGTACCCGAGCGAGAAAGATACAGTCAGCTGCTCTTCACTGTTGTGTCGCTGTTTAGTATATTCAATTCATACCTAATAATTGTCTTTGTTAATTTAATAGTTATTATTGGTACGTAATAATAATTATTTTAACAAAAAAGCGTGAAGAAGAAAATTGCGAAATAAACATTGATAACAACTCACCGCTCACCGCCAACTCACCGCCACTTGCACTACAAGTTCAAGCACATGCATCGGTTGCTCCCACTTCTCAATTCAACAGATCATCGACATACAGTTTTCACTTCTGCCGTGCGGTCTTAAACACACACTCTAATTTTTTTCTTATGAATCTGGTCTTAGATTTATAAAGGGGCAATATCTCGCTCAATCGATCGAGCTGTCGCAACACTGGTCCAGCAAACGGTTTGCTTCTATTCGCCACGAAAAGGTGGGGATACCATTTTGCTATGGTCGGTAAGAAGTGACCAGATCTGTATACGTACATATATGCAAATTCATATCTTTGGAGTGCTTGAGAGCATCCCTCTACACAGACTAGGAGTAGTTATGGGCAAAACCTGGAGAATGCGACCCGAGGTGGATATACAACTGTGTTAAGGCCAATGATTACCTTTGGAACGACAGTCTGGTGGATGAGGGCAAAAGTAAAAATATCTGCAATCCAGAGTCAAGCTCTACTTGGTATTACCGAGGCAATAAACAGCAAGGGAAGGGCATCAACGGAGGCCCTTATTGGCCTTCCTCCTTTGGAACATTTTGTAAGGTGGAGGCGATGATGGCAATTCTTAGGCTGTAATAAGAAGGCATAAGTTCTCCGCACGGAACTCGATAAGGACACACTGATACAATTGGGACAATACTAGATGAACCCATATTTCACATGAATTTGGATAAGGTCACCGAAGAACATATTCACTGAGCGAGTTAATATGGTACAAAGATTTAGTCCAAGTGCCTGGGCTGTTGAGCACAACCAAAACAAATGAACGAACCTTTTTGGTGTTTTAGGTTGTGTTTTTCTTCAGCTTCTTCTACAAAATACCATCATCACGCTTCTAGCTATTCTCTTCTAGCAGATGTTTCATTCTAGATCCTATTTATCTCCCATTCAAAGTTTTCCAAAAATATTAGCAGCTTTTACAGCTTTTGACACAGCATGTGAAGAATTTAAATTAGTGGATACATAATTGAACCTATCACATGTGTGATTCTAAATAAAACAATGTCATAAGCTTTACAAATATATGAAATAATTTATAACTCCGTTCAGTATAGGGCACATCCACAAGAACGACTCGCTGGAGACTATGTGGTTTTTTTCCCGTCCTTGGTCTAAAAAAATGTGGCTCTCCAAAGAATTAGATTTGTTCGCACGTGTATGGGAGTTTCTTCGCTATAATCGCCAGCCCTTCCTATTTAGGCCAGAACGAGAGTGTAATGTAATTATTTTATATGGGACAAAGTTTACAATTGTTACGGTAAGGTATTATCAACATCAATCTATTTTTTTGAAATTTACCAGTCTCTAGTTTAAAAATTTTTGAAATGTGTTAAGGAAGTGAATGTTTCTAATAGAATATTTTTGTGTTTCTTGGTATACGTATATGAGTGTGACTGTTCTAATATTGAAATTAAAACGAGCAAAGTTCATTAGTTGGTAGTTAGTTTACTTTAGCATCACGCTAAGGGACCCACACCTGTCCGCCGACGACGTCTGACCGCTCCTAGAGACATCTCCTGGGGGCCGCACCTTCCAAGGCTCTACCGCTAATTTACTTACGTTCTAGCTATCTAGCCGAGGATCTCCAACTGACTATTAAAAATGTTATTTACGGGGTCATCTGGATTATAATATCCTTAGAGAGAGTCGTGTCGTGAGGTTTTTCCTTGGAGAGTTTTTTTTAGGTTAGGGGAAAATTATATTAGTTCGAAGAAAAGTCGAAAAACACTTTGACAGTTTGAATTAGACGTGGAAAACCCATACATTTTGTTTTTCAGAAATGTGAGAAAAAATTATATATATTGATATGGAATTGAAAATGAAGATCCACAATACAATAATAACATATGCAAGTGAAAATTGGACACTGAGAAAGAAGGATGAAGCAAAGATGAACACAATTGAGATGAAGCACCTAAGAAGAATAGCAGGGAAAAGAAAGTGGGACAAATGTAGAAATGAAGAGATAAGACAAATAACAAAACAAGAATCAATAATAAAGAAAGTAAAGAGAAAACAATTAAATTGGTATGGACATATGAAAACAGATAGAATTACAAGAAAGGTGATGGAGGCTGGAAGTACTATTCACAGAAGAAGGGGTAGACCGAGAAAAAAGTGGATAGGCCAAATAAAGAAGAAAGGAAAAACTCTAGATGAAATGAAAATATTAGCAAGAGACAGGAAAGAGTGGAAGCATTGGGCACAAGAGGAACCGGAATCCTCGTCCGACACCTGAAAAGGTAGAAGGAGAAGAGAAGAAGACGAAGAAGGAGAAGAGAAAAAATTATATCTCTCCTCATTATAGCTTGTTATTTTGAATAATTCTTACACAAAATTTATGAGATATTTGCAACTTCACAGCTTTTTAACCATTTGATATGGTAAGAATAATGAGAACATCTTTGTTATATTATAATGTTATAAAACTAAAAAAAAAATAACTTTCCTCGCTTTTCCTTCACAATTTTCGCCATCTATTAATTCTTTAAAAAATCTAAAACATACTAAAATAAAGAGGTTAACATCAAAGCTGTGTAACGTTCCATTTTTTTACATATATATATATATATATATATATATATATATATATATATATATATTTCCCTAAACAGTTCAACATTTCTACTGTCTTAATAGCTTACTTGTTTATGTCCAAATGTTTCTAATTATTTTGGAGAAATTTAACTAAAAGACCAATTCATAGTTACCCTACAATGAAGCATTTTTTTGTCTTTCTGTCTATTAAAGGACAATACCTTTGCTCCTTGCAAATGTCACAACAACAAAATAATAGAAGAAAAAGATTTCTTCAACATAGATGAGAGCAGCTAATAAAGCACTGAGTTCTCCTGTAATGGGTTCTGAAATGCCTAGGCGAGAACAACATCGTCACCTTACTGTGGGTTCCAGATCATACTGGAACAGAAGAAAATTAAATAGTAAATGAAGAGAACTAACAAGAAGAGGGGCTGGAACACCCTTTTGGGGGCCGGCATCCTTTTGCAGTATCAGTTCCAATGTAATATTGGAGGAACTAGGCAAAGCCGAAAAGAAGAGAAGATCTGATCATTGGGAAAATCTAGTAGGGGTGAGACAACCAAAGATACACCTGGAAAACGTTAACTAAGTGAGAACAAATGGATGCCTAAGCCAAAGTAAGACCGCACTAAGAATTTTGACAAGTGTCCTGAATGGACACCTCAAAAAGCTTAAAGTAGTGGAGCAAAAAGTTTGTAGATTCTGTGAAATGGAAGAATAAACATATTTGCGGAATACGTAGGGGTAGAATCCTACTGGATTGAAGACAGAAGGAACTACGAGTGCCTGAGACTTCCCTCAGGAACTAAGTAGAAGTAAGGGAACACGATAGATCTTTTAGGTCTCAGTATACATACATGAGAGGAAAATATCATTCATTAAAATTGTTTCTATAGAGTTTTTTACGTGGTTTTACGTGAACATTTGACATTTTGCAAAGCTCGTCATAAACGATAATATGGGTTGAGAAAAAGAAAAAAGCGACAAAAGGTGGTTTATTAAATAATTCAATACAAGCATTGTGGTGGTAATATTTAGAGTTTTACGAGTCAAACCCTTTTCAAGTTTTTAGTGGTATTCGAGTCATTATCGCGTGTCATTACTGAACTTAATCATCTCGAAATATCAACGAAATGGATAAACAACGCGGCACATTCTAAAGAATAATTTTCATAACGACTGTCTTTAAAAATGTATAAGGACAAGCTTTGCTGCTTTTTATAACTATAAAAATAGAAACAACGTCCGTATATTATAAGACAGACATTAGTTATCTACAAATACGATCTACACTCGATCTATACCACGCAAAGGTATAAAACACACGGTTTGATTTATTATTTATTAACCTGGTTTTAATAATATTTGAGGTTGATAGTTGATATTTCATTATAAGCAAAAAGTCTTAATGTATTTTTACTGATATACACGGAATATGTAGTTTTTTTTGGGTTAATATATTCAAAAGCTTGTAATGTTCTTCTTTTTCGATGTCATATTTCACATTAATGAGTATGTATACTAAGTGGAATGGATATCATTAAACATATAAAATAGATTTCGGTTCGAAAAAATAGTCCTTTTTCTGGTTCCAGGCAGGATTTCTCCTAGGTTTTCTTTTGATTTTTATCAGAATAGAGGCTGCATGTAATTAAAATCAAAATGATCCCAGAATTTTTTCAAGAGATAGACAATTCTTACATAATAACGAATTCAAACACAGAACTTTTTTGTAAAATTTGTCATAAATAAAACATTAAACGAAATTTACCCATTGCCCCTCCCACGTTGAACGCCTGTGATGGAAATAAAACACGCGGGTTTGTAGTAAACATTTTATCACTGCAGGATATACAACCATTTTTGAAGTTTGTAGGTTGTGGTTTTTTTTTTTAAATATGCTTAAAAAACTGACTTAACAGCGTCTTCTTCAAGCTCCTGTAGAAAGAATTTTGAATAGAGGCAAATTAGGTGAATCTAGTATCTGCAGTTTCAAATTGGCAAGAGAGTTTCTGTACACTTTGTTTTTCCACAGAGCAGAATAGAGCATGTCAAAGTTATTCCACTCGTTTTTTTAAAATGTCGACATTAACAACATGCTTTTAGAGTATTTACAATAAGTTTTAAATATATTTTCTTTTCTAAACATCATTTATTGAATCTGCGACCAACTACTACAATCTCTTCCTCTTCTTATTTCTCTGTTCTTCCCTGTAGAAAAAGTTGCCTAATTTTGTATCTCTTCAAGTTTATACGAGCTGCCTGAAATTTATACGTTCTTTTGGATTAGATTTGATGAGGTGGCTAATCGGCCTCTTCCACTTCCCCCAGAGTGAAGATTATTATCCTATCCTCCAGAGTTGCTTTTAACCATCGGCATATACATTCTTTTGGAGCTTTAAATAATTTTCTCCCAGTCATTTAGTGAAGTTTGTCTCAAGACAGGTAGAAACGGAGTAAGAAGTATACTTTTGAAATTGAGAACATTATCTGAATAGTACAACTGACAGGATAACAAGCGTTATTCCTTAGGGAATATTGGTAGGTTACTTGTTCCGTTATAAGAGAAAAATACTTATTATTTTAAGTAAATTATGCAGAAAAATATTCACTCCCAACGTCTCAAATGAAAGAATCACTTGTGACTTTCGCTTGCTTATCATTTTCACCCCCGTTGTAACTACATCGATTCGGTGCAGCCCTAATGTAGGACAAGAGGAGCTGGATGATTTTCGGTTATCAAATATTAATTGCATAGTTAGGGGTAAGTCAGAAATTGACGGATTTGATGAATTTCATTATTCAATAAAAGCGCTACACTGTTGACAGCAAATCAGAAGTGGGATTTATTTTTTAATGGGCTGGATTTATTTGATATGAAGTTGTGTGAGTTTAAGTAAAGAAAACAGGGTAACTTTTAGATTAAAAAAAAAGAATTGAATCAAAATATCAATCCGTGATTCGCTACGTTTGTCGAATCCATCAGATATTCCAAAAACAAATATTTAGATATCGAAACTGCACATACACTTTTATTTATTATGAAGTAAATTTAATCGTAAAACCGAAAGACAATCACGTAGTGCGTGTCAGTATCCTTCATCCTTTGCCGACATGTGAGATTTCCCGATGATGATAATGCACTGTAAATGGTCGACGTGTCCGTAGGCCTAATTGCCCATAAATGCTCATGATAGGAATCGTAGACTCAAGGTATATAAACATATATATATATATATATGTGTATGTAAAGTGAAAAATTATTGACACAAATTGAGGAAATTTATAGCGTGAAACCATCGCGTGGATTTTAGACGATACATAATTGTTTTAAATGCATTTTTACTAGCAATAATCAATAAATTTATCGCTTGAATATTCAAACATTTAATAATTAATTCCCAGTGGCGTATCTAGTATTAATCACCTTCAGATTCAATTTTATATAAAGAAAGCAAAGTGATTTGTGACAACCGTTGTAAGAGGAGATCCTGTTTCTCTGCTCAAAATAATTCGTTTTGCTTATATAGTACCTATTTTAGTACCTCTCGAGCCATCTAACGGCAATGCCTAGGAACGCATTTAACTACATTTAAATATAATGTCGACGCACGTTAGATTCCTTACTTATGTTCTCATATCTTTTCTGAGAGGGCACTGTTAAAGATTTAAAACATCCGAAAATTGTCAGAAATGATGTGCGCAGAAAAGTTTGTTGGTAATTAGATACCATTTTGGAGACAAGCCTGACCGGCGTTCTCTTGATTGTCTAAAAAGAAAGACAATTATAATGTGAGTTGTGTCGAAGGAAATTCTAAGTAAGTCAATACCTTTTTATACATTACTAATGATTGTCGTGTATATATCTTTGAAATGTTTGTGGGATGTCTCTGTCATTCTAAATTAATTACTTTCGCCGACAGCACTTGTTGCTTGTAGAAGCTTCTAAAAATTCCTGTGTCTTTTTAGATTGCAACAACTCTCCATTCTACGTTCTACATTCTACCTTCTACATTCTACGTTCTACATTCTACATTCTACCTGATTCAACTAGCAACTTGATTTGAAAATCAATTCAGTTCGATTCTCTACTTCCGACACTACGTTATACTTGCTTTTACAAGTATGGATCATATTATGTCCAGTAGGTACTTTATTGACATAAAATTCCATGGTAGAACCTTTAGCATTGAACTAATTTCCCTCGAAATCTTATTAATTTGTATACTTAATGTACGACGGCCAAGGGCCATATTTCTTTGATTCATCATATTGTTGTAGAACCTTTAGCATTGAACTAATTTCCCTAGGAACCTAATTAATTTGTATATTTAATGTACGACGGCCAAGGGCCATATTTGTAAAATAGTAGGGACCAAAGTCGACTTTAAGTAGGATATTCTTCATTAGATAGTTAAGTTACTTTCCCGATTTTTATTTAATGATCATCTAAGTACCTATAAAAAACCATATACTTTGTTTTTCGTCATTTGATCAGGGTAAATTATATTATTTCGTTTTACAAATGACGTGGCGCTCAAACAATTTATATGCCAGACAAATTTTTATTATCTAAGTGTTATACAACATTTAGGCGAAAATTCACGACCCATTGTTTTACCTAGAGCTTAGTCGAAGGCATACCGTAAGTAACACTAGAATTATTATCTTTTTATCGTTATAGCTACCTAGAAGTTACACCGTTTATACGAAGGCGTTCTCACAATATTAGGTTTTCATCTTGCTTAAGACTTGCACTGCTCAGTCATGGTCTTGCAGATCTGGATCAGGTTTTGACTTCGCATTTTCTGCATAACCAAGTCTAAGACCAAACCAATCTTGCTGATAACAACTAAGTATACTCTGTTCAGTTTTGATTAACGTCCGATGTAAACAAAAGCACGTGAGCAGTCACAATACATGGATTAATAATTGAAAAGACTAATGCAAATTCTTTTTGCCACAATCTGATCTATAAATCTCACAAAAACAATCATCCTTCATCTCAACTGTTCCGAATAAACCAACCTATTTGGATGATGATATTCTTAAATTGCAAACTAACTCTGTTAACACCATTAAATCTCTACGAGTAATATAAGATAGGGTTCAACGAACATACTGGGAAAAACAATTTCACGTAACAAGGCAAGCAGATCAAATTAAGTGTAACATTATGTAAATCTAAAGACCGCAGAGGTCCGAGATAGAAATCTTAGAGACTACAATAGTTTGGTCCTTTTAAGTTACTAACGCCGTCTTTAACGAAATGACCCTACTCATACAAGATGGCTTAATCTGTTTGTGCTACTTTGCATAATGATTAATTTGAAATTGGTCGACGCTACTCGTGAGGTCGATGTCGTTATAAACGAATGAAATTGTTGAATCAATGATACTATTGGTGTAAAATGCTGATTTTAAATTAGCTAAAAATGGAACATGGAAAGGACGAAGGGGATCTGGAAAAAAAAAAGATCCAAGAGTTAATTGAGTTTGGCTGGAAAAATATGTGGAAAAATGATATTTGGAATTCTGATGATTTTAAGTGGTTTAAAGTGCGTAATTATGAAAGCATCACTATTTGGAGGATGGGGATGAAGAGGAATGATAACTGTTGACCTATCTGACGTTTAGATATATATACCTAGGAAATGTGGTATATTATAATAATCCTACGTTTTAGAAACAATCTTTAAAACCACAAAGCTAGAACCTTTTTCTATTTCTATGATGTTAAGTGAGACATGGGGACTTTGTGAAAACCACGTTCCAGTTTTGAATGCTTGTAGTTTAGTTGAGCTGGTTCAAATATTAGGGGTTATGTGAATAATCGGGCATTATTTGCAAGTATGTGGATGGAGTTTTCTCCTTTTGTGTATCCACTTCATCTTTATTGCCCCCAAGTGATCTAGGCTTCTGAGTATGCCTATTGACCTGATATTGCAGATAATGTGTTCCGCATCATAGAAGAATCTGCATGCTCCACTGTCCATTTTGTCCATCTTACAGAAATGGTATCTGAGTGAGCAGTGTCCAGTGAGAATTCCTGTGATTACTACGAGATCAGATTTCCGAAGCTACAAAAGCAATTTAGCCTAGTTAGCAGGAGATTGTAATAAGCTTCTTGCCTGTTTTTGGCCTGGAGGATTCTTCCAGTAGTTCCTTCTATTTTCGGACTTCTTCCAAGACGCGGCTCCGTCGGGATAATAATCCATCTCTTTTGTCAATATTCAGAGATGCTTTTCTCAAATTTGGTTCCTTGTCCATACACTTCTTCTACCCAAGTTCCTTCTGTTGCTTTGGAATATCATTTCATGGCTTCTTACTCTTATTATGTGTCAAATTCCTAAGAAATCTGACTATAAAATGAAAAAAGTCACTTAAATTGGTCGCAAGAATGTGACACTTCATTATTATTTATTTTATCATAAAAAATGATCTAATTAATTCTCTACATCTGCTCCTACTTCTCTCCGACTCTCAGTGTCAGTTCCTTAGTCTCCACTGGTTTTGAATCGTTTTTCTCAATGTATGTAAGATTTAAAATAAAAAAAAGGAACGTACTGCTCATAGTGACCACCTGGTTACACGCAATACACTTAATTGCTTCGGTGCTGTCGAAAAGACGAAACTAAATGAAAACTAATGCATCTTCTTCTATTTTACTTGGGAACTGTTCGGGGATGGTAAACGCCATGTGGTTAATGTGAACGCATATTAATCTTCATTTTTATGATTTTAAATGTCTTTGCTCGAAAATAATTAAGAACGTTTAAGAAAGAACTATATAATTTGAACGAATGAAAATTAAACGTAAATAAATGAGATGATTATAGATAGTTTTTAGTAAATTCCCCAAAGTGGTCGATATCGATCACTTGTGCTGTGTGAGGAAAACGATGAAGTCTCTACTCGGTTACTTCTGCACACTGAAGTTTCTCAGCTATTTTTGAATCTGTGTTGGAGTTTTTACAAGAAAGAGACCCAAATTTGAAAGAAAATCTGAACAAATTGTAAAACAGATATTTATTACTTGAATGATATCTTTGGTATCATCATCATCATCATCAATCTCGATGGATTATGGCTAGCTCAATAGAGCTGAGTTAGTTAGTTAGCGACTATGATCTTTTGTCTATCCTGGCCTCTTTTGTTATGGCTTTCCATTTTCTTCTGACTCTGCATTTTGTTTTCCAGTCTCTACTTGATCCCACCATCTACTTCGTGGTTTTCCTTTTGTTCTCGTCTTTAATGGGCTCCATGCTCATTCATTCATTCATATATTTGGGTTGTGCTCATCAGCCCAGGCACTTGAACTGAATCTTTGTACCATTTCCCATGTTATCTACTTCTATTCCAGAAGCCTCGTGTCTTCTATAAAGACTGGAGGGAAAAATTATCCTACATTGCATAGTCTGATTGTTACAGCAGACAATATTGCCGGAAGCTCTGTTTGAGTGCAGTAAAAATATTGCCCGTTTAGAAACCCAGCACACGTCAAAATGTTTTGAATTTTTTTCTGCCTTTAACAGTGTTACCAATTCTGAAAATTTAAATAGCAACCAATCGTATCTTAGCGATTTTCAATAAACAATAAAAGTGCTTGATATGAAGGTTTTTCTCTTGGAGCTGGATTAAAATTCTATTAAATAAAACCGGATTGAAAGCGTTGAGAAAAGCGCTTAAAAATGTATTTAATTTGCAATTAAAAACTTTCCCGAATATCCATTAGGCAAGTTTTATCTTAGTCTGTGTGTAGCAGTGCAAATAAAATTTAATAGCCGGAATATTTCAAAGTATTAAGAGAAATAATTCAAGAATGCGAGCATTACTTACACTAATGCCACACATACGAACAACAATGAAAATTAATGGCAGCGGTCGCGGTGCTGGTGTTAATTAACCGGGGAAAGACAGTGTTTTTATAATTACCGTACGCTTTACTGGAATTGTTACTTTATTTATTTTTCATAAACGTTTCAGATCATAACTTTGTAATTGCTTTGTAATTCAACTTGTTTGCATTGAAGAGAATGAACACATACGAATAGGATTTCAACTATTTGAAAAAAAACTCATTTTTTTTAAAAGTCTATACAATAGGGAGGGATTTTGATCTCGATTTAAGTTGAAGTTCAGCAAAAATGTGTAGTGTTCTTCGAATTATTTAGGATAAATTCAGAAATGTAACCCCCAGAGAGCAGGGCTGGATTTTAAAACATAAACTGTGAAATACTTGAATTTTCGTTTTTTTTTCTTGATAGCATGTGAAGTAATATTAATTACATAATATTATTATCAGTGATCGAAAGAAGAGGAAATTTAAGAAAAATAAGTATGGATTCATTTTTTAGTAATTACATGACAATCGGAGTAGAATTAAAAGAAAGTTAACATACATTATTCCTTTAGGGATTTGATGGTCCGTTATTTACCCTTATCTCACAGAACTCAGGTGGTTGGCGTATGTAATTTCAAGTCTCTTTTTTCGGGTCGAGATGGGAAACTCATGTTCGAATGGGTCCAGGACCCAAACAGTGTTTCCTACCTCTCATGCCATATCGAGTCTTTTTCTCCCCCTAACCATGCTCTCTACCACTCCACTCACCTCCATACATTCCTCCTCCCCCCTCAACATTATCTCCACCATGTTCTCCCAGTACATCGCCTCCCCTAGTTTCCTCTCCAACTTCTTCAGCACTTCCTCGTTCCTCCAGCATCTAAACAATTTACCCATACCACATAGCAGGCTGATAGCAGGCCTGTAGTCCCCGACCGCTTTCCCTCTCCACCCGCCTTCTTCATCAGTATCACCCTGGCCACCTTCCATCTTTCCGGGAACTCTTCCTCCCTTAGCACCCTGTTGAATAGTTCCCAGAAGTACTCCCCATTGTTATCCAACAGCCTCTTCATCATATATCCCTGGGGCTTCCCTTACTTTAATGTTTCTCTCCCCCTCCTCCACTTCTCTACCGGCCTTATCCCCCTCATTTTCCCTACCCCCTAGTATCCTGGATTTCTCGAATTCTACCGCCACTCCTCCTTCTCCCCCTGTGAACAATTTTCCTATAATTTCCTTCTCCAAATCTTCCTCTAACACCTCGTTCCTATTTCCACCCATCCTCTTCACCGCTATCTCATATACGCCATACCCCATGGATTGTTTTCCAATTCCCCCAGTAACTCTTCCCACTTCCCTCTTTTTTCCCTCTCCACCCTGCGCTCCAGTTCCTTCTTCTCCTCTTTGTATTCCCTCTTCTCATTCCAACTCTAATGAGATTCGAATTACCTCTGGAGTCCTCCAAAGGTCCACTCTTATTTAAAATTGTTAGATTTATTCTTACTCTAAGTTAAGTAGTGACCACCCTACGGTACGCAGGAACATCGTTCCTCTCCCTCACATCCACTTCCTTTGGGCACATTCGTGAGCGATCGGAGCACCAAATTTGAATATTGTAAACAAGATCTAACAATATATTCATTAATGACATATCCAACTGCCTTAAAACTAGTCAATATTTTCATTTGCTGATGATCTAAAATTCTTCCTTCAAGTCAATCGTCTGATCGTCTAGATTGTATTCAAGTAGAACTTGACTACTTAGCGGTGCAATCGTAATGGGATGGAGCTAAATGCAACTAAATGCCATGCAATTTCTTTTGGACGTTGCAGTAGAGTTACTAGTTGAACTTATAACATCAGTGATGTTCGTGTGGATAATGTTGAACAGATTAGCGACATTGGTGTGATTCTTGATCGACCAATATCTTATCCAAATGCTGGGATTTGTCGAACAAAAGTCGAACAAGCCAACACCATATGATTATTCTCGAATTGAATCTGAACATAGACGCTTAAGAAGGACTCACTATCACTTCCCCCTCATCTTTCTAGACAAATAAGTTTTCTAGTACGCCCTAGGTCAACCTGTTCTACTTACAGAAAATATGAAAAAGAAGATACACACAAACTTTAAATATTACCAGTCTTTTATTTGCATAAAGTGTCATAACTGTCAAAGAATAGTTTTTCGGATGTTATAAGCATAGTTTACTAATTAAATTATTGAAAGTGGCATGCTTAGGAGCATAAATAAAGGATCCAAAATTATCAAAATAAACATCATCTCTTCCGGCTCAATCAGCAACCAAATTTATTACCAATTCCGTTCAAATGTGCAATCTCTCCGAGTACATTAATTTATTAGCTGAATATTGGGACAATCACGTCCAATTTTCTGTTTATTTCATTTCAAGTCACATAGAAACAGGGGACGAACCAGCTTTTTTACCCTTTATTTATTAGTTAAAATCAATGTTGAGGTAAATCAGGAATACCGACGGTCCTCCGGCGAATAAAAAAATTTTTTTGGACGTTTATAGTCCATCTAATTCACGTAGAATTTAGATGAACACTCCTAACTGTGCTGCTGACTGAAGCAATTCCATACAAAAAATACTAATAAATATACAACAGTTATGTTTTTGAGACCCACAATACCTCTTTCATTTACTCAGAACATAAGAAAAGTAGCCCTATTTCATGAAGGAATTTTGGAGACTTCAGTTTAGACAAGTCTTCCTCTTCTATATAGTTCCGCAATATGTTAATGGAGGTTTCTTCTTGCATTCTACAGAATCTACATTCTTCCTTCTCCACTTATTTTTTCATTCAGACAGCAGCGTCCTCTCAAGACACCTGTCAAATCTCTTAGGGAAGTCTTCAAAATTAAGATTAATATTGGGCCTAGGTGCTCCTAAGATTGTCTTCTCCACGACCTCTGTAGATCTATTGTGTCTCCAGGTCCTCAAAATGTTATGGTTGTGGTTTTTCTCTCCCATCGTAGAAAACCTCAGCATGGTCAGACCTTAACAGTAGCTCAGTATGTGTGCCGAGGTTTGTGTCTACAGTCTAGGAACCCAACCAAGAACCTGGTTAGTTCTTTGATGACCTGTCTCATTCCCAGCGCCTCATTGCAGTCTTACTCTTGCTTATGCCTTTTGAACTCGCTTGCTCTTAGTTTCCTAGCTCTGGATCTTTCCAATAATTCGATCTTCTTTTTTTCTCGGCTGTACCTATTCCTTCCAATTTTCTTCGGTCCCCAAAGAGAGGAAGAGGGTGTTTCAGCACCTCTTCGAAGATGAAGAAAATTATGCAAACTATCTCAAAGGAAGAAAATAGCTTGGCAGATGGGTTAAAATGCTATTAAATGGAAAACTAAATTCATTATTTTTGCTCAACCAAATGTAATGCTTAAAAAAACAAAGAGAATGTGAAATGATTTTATTTATTAATGTTCGTTTTTTTCTTGGGAATAACAAAAAAAATTGAGTAAACGTGACATCGATGTAATGAAGCTATCGATTGCTATAACTGTCAAAGCCATGAAATAAGAGTGAGAGAGCGGGAGGGAGGGAGGAGTGTTGAAAGTGGTGGGCCACTTATTTTTATTGACAGTACATTTGTCAGGTTAAGTGAGGATATGCTGACAAGGCATTTCTATACAATGGAGTTGATTTATTAAGTCGTTTTGAAAAATTTCACGTTTTTAATCGTTTTGCGGATTTTTGGTTATTTGTTTTTACGGCTTAGACATCTAAAAACGAGTTACAAATATTAACACTCCCCTAAATGTACATTTTTTCATTCACAAACATAATTTACGTGTTCAATGATGAATTTACAACATCTACAGGACATATTGAATCGTCCTGACTGGAATTCTACAGATTTTTATATATTATGAGGTCTTTTTGTTACTTTGAAATATATAGGATAATCCCAAAAGCTATTAGATACTCAACTTAGGTATTTCTTTTAATTAGACACCCTGTATTTCAATAGATTTTTGAACTGGTCCTTGAAATAGGTCAATATTAAATACTGATCGTTATACATAAAATTGAGGTTTCGGAAACGGGTTCTATTAAAATTCTAATTATTATTCGATATTTAATAAATACTTCTCAACAGCAGCTCAGGGATTCATGTATCCTTATATCGATTTCCATCTACATCAAATTTGATGAAGTAATAATTGGCATATTCCACTGCGACCTTTTTAGATCTATTGTAGTCCTCTGTATCTAGATTACATTCTTCAGCATGACCCAGGCTACCGAAAACTCACAAATGCGTTTAAGGCACCTACGTAATCCCATACTAGCTTAGAATTAGCCTTCAGTACAGCTTGGTTGTCAGTGAAGATGACATCTGAACGGTATGTTATTTTCTGCCTTTTTTAACGCAGTGATGACTCGCCTTCACTTCCACTTGTATATTGTGACGTCCCTAGATATGCTCATTTGAGTAGCTTTAACCTTACTGTTGTAATTGTATTAATTATTAATTTTATTTTTGTAAATAAAACAAGACATGTCTTCTAACGTCTATTATGTAATGGCCGTTACAATGTCTCCTCCCTATAAATAAGGATCGAGGTTATGCAACCAGTAGCACATACATATTATGACATATTTTCTTTTCAGCTAAACCTGAACAATTTGGTTCACAGCTTCTAGAATACCAAGCTTAACGAAGCATTAATGCATATCAAAAACATAAATAATAAGAACAGTCTTAACTAAAAGTGAACAGACTTAACTAAAAGTATTGTTGCATGACAAATTCATTATATTTCCCAGGTAGTCTAATAGTTCTCGAAGATCTGACATTTCTCCGTCCTTGAAGAGGAGCAACTGACATACCTGGACTGCAGTTTCCCACATTACTAGGTCCTGCAGTCCCAGAAGTCCCGACATTGCACTGGACTATCTGACCTTTCAGAACTGTCATTAGCTACATTATTTTCGTCCAGCAAATTGTCATTCATAACATGCATTTCATTGGAGTCATCAACATCTAGTTCACGGTTAGTTAATGATTTCCGTAAATGATAGCTGTTTCTTCTTAATTGCCTTGACCCTGTATTTATTAAATATGACCTTGGAGTATCATGTTTAGCTATTATTGCAGGATGCCATTCTTTATTTTTTCTATACACAATTTGTTCTCTCCCTTAAATTCAGTACGGTTTTTTGAAGTTTTATTATAATACTTACTGTAGCTCCTATTTCGTTATTCAAGATCTCCTTTAAATTTTTGTATTTCAGTTTTATCCCTTTCGATAGCAGGTTCTCTGGTTCGATTGACACCAAAATGTCCTTCATGTGTCAATTCAAGCATTTCCTGCCTCAATTTCTTAGGAACAACAATTCTGTCAATATAAAATATTAGACCCTTACTCACATGAAGGTCATTTTGGAGATTATAATATACTTTTAACTCTCCTTTGCATTTTTTAAAATCCCTTCCCTTTTGACAAAATTCCATAACTCTTCCTAAAGTCTCATCTAACAAGGTATGTTTTTTAAATTCTTCTTTTCTTTTTAATTCTTAAATGTCTTTCTACTGAATGTACCAACTCCAGCATTTCAGGATCTGCTTCCGTTTTCTCCTCACTGACGTTTCTAGACAAAAAATCTGCAACATGCAAATATTTATCAGGCAAGTATTCTGTTTTAATATCATACTTTACTAATTTTAACCTTAACCTCTGTAATCGAGGAGAATGAATATTAACAATCTGCTTACTCATGATATTAACATTTGGTTTGTGGTTAGTAATAATTCTAATGGGTCGCCCATATACAAAATAGTGAAATTTTTGAACAGCATAAAGAATTCCCAACATTTCTTTTTCTATAACTGCATACATTTTTTCAGTTTCTGTCAGACCCCTTGACCCATTAAACAACAGCCAAGACCATTTTGGGAAGCAGCAATGTGTATCAAAATTTATAAGAGTTGTATTTTCGTTTATTTCTTGTATAATTGATTTAATGATTTATCATGTTGTAATGAATGAAAAAAACGTCAATGGATACGTTGGTAGATTAAAGGTGTAGAAGGGCCTCTGAATAGGTGGTGTTGCAGGTCACATGGAGGATCATCTCAAGAGAATGAAACAACTACTTCTAGCACTGGGATATGTTTGATTTATTTACTATAATACATTACCCTAATTACTATTACTAAGGCTATGCATAAGTACCTAGCCGTATAGCGTACTTATACTTATTGGTTAAAGATTACTTATGCCTGACCATTCGACTATATTGAATGTTCTTCATGACTTATTCTAAATCAACTTCTCCCTGATAAATATTGAATGTATATTTATATAACCAGTCAAGTTCGAGTAAAACAAATAAACATATTATTGTTTTGCTTTGCTTCACGCTTGATCTTGACAATAACCTTCTTAATTTCTATTTATATAATAATGAAATGTTCGTACGTTTTGTTGAAATAAGATCAAGGGAATTTGATTCTTATTTTAAATATTTATTATTATATTATTATATTGGGCCAAAAGGCATCATAAGACATTGAAAGAGAATGTCTTTTTTTAATAACTTGTACAGTGAACTTGAAATATCACTCAAACTTGGAACAAATTTTCTGACATAATTGACTAAACCAAGTAACTTTTGCAATTCTATTTTGGAGTTTGGCGGTTTCAGGTCATTGATAACTCTAATTTTATCTGGGTCTTCCTGCATACCATCCTTGTTAAAAATATGCCCTACATATTTGACCTCATTTTTTCTGAGTTAAAGCTTATCTTTGTTAAATTTAATACCTATCTTCCTAGCCCTTTCTATAATTTCCTTTAATGTTTTATCATGTTCCTCAATAGTATCTGCAGCAATTAATAAATCATCAAAATATATTACTGTATTTTTTATATCCCCAAAATTGCTTCTTTGAAAATATTCTGGAACCAAACTAATTCCAAATGGCATTCTTAGGAACTTATAGTAGCCAAATGGTGTTGAAAATGTTGTTAATTTAGTAGATTTATTGTTTAACTTAACTTGATAGATTCCATCTCTAAAATCGAGCACCGACAAATACTGCTTGCCTGACAATTTTCTGGATATTTCATCCAAACTGGGAATTTCAAAAAAAATCTCTTTTAGTTTAGTTTAGTTCTTGAGGATCTAGGCACAAACGTAAACTCCTATTTGGTTTTTCTACAATGACTAGTGAATTAACCCATTCACTAGCACCATCAACTTTAGCAATAGTTTTTCTTTTTTCCATATTATTTAGACTGTCCAATAATCTTTCCTTAATAGCTAATGGTATGCGTTTACATGGCATAACTACAGGAACACTATTGTTATGTAATGTTATAGTACATTCATCTTTAAAAGTACCTAAACCCTCTCATTGATAAAATGTTGCTTACAACTAATATTTATAGTATGACCTCTTTTTATAAGACCCAATTTATAACATGTGGGTAGACCAATTATTGGGGTCACCTTTAGGTCAACAACAAACATTTCTAATTCTACATATTTATCTGAATAAACACATTGAAGTTTAACTTTACCAATTGGTTTTATTTTGGTGCCACCAAAAGCTTCTAACAATTGCTTACTTTTCACTTATTGCCTTTTCTCACTTTTACTACACATTTCTTCAAAAATACTTCCTGAACTCATTGATAATACTTGTATATCCTACTTCAGTGTTCTCACCTTGTGGTTGCTATCTAAAAGTATTATCAACTCCTTCAGTCTCAATCAAATTCAACAGCAATGCTACTTTCACTTTGTCAGGCTTTGCATCTTTTTCTGTAGCAATTAGGTAGGTTTCAAAGTTTTGCAGAAATCTCTTAAAATGTTCATCTCGTATTTCATGGGATCAGGTAATCTTCCAGTTTCCATGCTTCTATTTTAATAGTCTAACCTCACTTATTTATTTTCTGCACTTATTATGACACCTACTATTCCGGATCCTCCACCTACCCCTGCTATGGATTCGTCCGTTCACCAGTATGAGTACACCTTAGTTCACCACACTACTGATCCGTAAGGCATCATTAGTCTAACAACCCTTCAGTATATTTAGTCATTGTTGGTTCAAATCCCCAGTTTTTTACACGCATTCATTGTATCTGCTGAGGTCTTGTGGTCTTCTGAAGGCGAGTGCTCCATGGAAGCCTTTGATCAAATCGTACCCCAAGGTACTCTGTTTCTTCGGCAAATACGATCGCGGTTCCTCCTAGCACTGGGCTTAGTAGTGCCATCTTTCATATAAAGTTGATTATTTGTGTTTTCTGAGCTTTGACTGTCGGTCTCTCTTGTATCTACCTACCAATTATCAGCAAGGCTGTTTGCATCCAAGGCAGCAAAAGTCTGTTATGGAAAGTTGGGTGATGAAATCATCATATTAATAGCAATGCTAACATTCCTTATGGACATTCTCAACCCGTCTTTGCCCTGATGGCGATTTGCCCCAGAGTGGATATTTTTGTCCTACCACCAAGAATTACCTTTATCCAGCGGCATATTATTGCTGGTGTGCCCTGTCCATTCCTTTGCTTTTTATCTATTGTACTATTGTTCATATCCCAACTTTGGACAAAAACAATTTTGTCACTTTACATATTTTGACATCAGAAATAATGGTATTTTGACTCATTCAAAACAATTTTAGGACTTTCTATACGTATCTTATTATTTCCGAAAAAATGACAGCCGCTGAAATACGTCAATTACATTAACTTCTATGAATTCTTGAATTTTGAATCTTCCGGTATATACCTACTACCAACAATCTAATGTGGCTTCGTAAATGGTTCGTTGGTATCCTCCTAGTGCATATAAACAAACACAGAGTTCCCTTTATTAACTATTCCGTAATCTGATAAGGGCAAACTCTATGTTTGGAGGGTCCGATCAATTTCTATTGACAAACATAACGTAAAATGGAATCTTACTATCTTTAGATATATCAGTAGACGGAATATGTCATTAGCATACATACGGAAAATGTTTTCATGGAAATTACTTGTGCTTTTGTAGGTTGATACAAAGATATATTATTAAAGTTACCTTAAGTATACCAATGATTCTTTTTTTTATGGGTTTAACAATAGGAAATTATGTGTACACTGTTAATGATAAATTATTTCGAATCACTATGACATACGCGGACTCCATTTTTAATCCATAAATGTTCATATGTATTAATTGACGAGCAATGATACAGATTCGTATTCTTAGATCATTTATCAGATGGTGTTGTGTTGAAGATGGAGGAAGTACAGAAGAAAATCAACCAACCGATCCATTCTACGGATATAAGTGTGGATGGTGAATGAGTGTCTTGTTGTCTCGTTGATTAAGACATATAGAGTGATTAATAGGAAGACTTGTACCCTTAGGGAGGGAAGATTGGGAACAGCCTGAATTACTTCATGGTAGTGTATCATGGCTGGGATAGAGGGAATTTACCGGTTAATGTTGCATTTCATAGTAGGGTGGTAGGTGCCTGAGAGATGTGAACAGACTTATTGCTACGAGAAAACTGACAGGAGGTCAGGCGGGCCTTCCGAATGCAAGCCGAGAATTCAACCACTCCACCATTTGCTCGATCGTTTGTATTTATAGGGCGATAAGTCTATGGAAGGAGACCGAGCAAGTGGTGAAGTGGCTACACTCTCGGCTTGCATTCGGATGGACCGGGGTTCAAATCCCAGTTTTTTCAGAGGTTTTCTCGTAGCAATAGGGTCAGTACACACCTCTCTGGCACCTACCACCGTTCCCTCCACTTCCATCCCCTGAACCAACAAATCCTTATTCCCTCCAATGTTGGCTAAAGAGGCTCCGGAAAGACTATAGCGTCCCGTTCCCCTCGAGAGAGGGGAGATTGAAAAACTATCCTTCCTTTATGGAAGGAGAGGTACATGATCAGGCTGGTCTTCGGACATCGTGACCTCCTTCCAGTCCAGTTCCAGTCCAGTTCCAGGCGTCGATAAGGCGAAGATTTTGAGGAAAAAAAGGAGTTTTTCGTTGAAGACGCCGCGATTGAAGCCAGAGCGTTTGACAGCACTGAATGGATGCGTTTCAAGGAAAGGAAATTAGTTGTAGATAGGACTGGGGTCTTTGGAGGAAAAATGTTTACGAGACAATAAATTGAAGTTGTATTTATGAATGGTTTGTGGTTCTCAGTTGCAATTATGTACTAGTAATTTGAAGCGAAATTTCTTCAACATAACTCTTCATTTGACACCTATACTGTTGAAAAAGTTATAACGATCAATATTGAGAGGATTACAATCATTTATTTATAGGGAATACTCAGTGGAATAAAAAATCACCATAAAAATGCTACCAATTGACAGGCTAAAATCTTAATTTTATCCATGGTACTGACTTGAGTTGGCACCAAATTACCTCTTATTATAAAAAAAACCGTTAATGCATTTAAAATACAGTTTATGAATTCTTATATTAATAAATATTCGAAATAACGTTTTTTTTTGAAATTTTCTTCCCAAATTATACTCATTTAGAGTGTCGGCGGTTCCAATTAACTTCTTTATTGCCAATCATTTATTAGAGAATTGCCAGAAAGGAAACAAAGACTTAAGAAATGTTTATTGCTTAAATGACATATGCTCAGCGTATCGCCTTTCAACATCAGTGGTGTAGATAAAAATAGAAAAATTGCGGCTTCTTTTAGGACCTGAACAAAAAGTATACATTATGTTTTCTCTGAGTGAGCTGAATTATTTTTAACCTAACAACCATCGAAAAAAAAAATTCATGATTTAAATAAGAAAACTTCAAACTGGGTTTCCACCATTTTGGGATTGCTGAAGAGCTTCTGCTTTATCAAGAAAGTAAAACCAGTTTTAGCATGTATTGATGGCATCTTTTGTCAAAGACCATGGAGATACAATTAAAGGTCCAAAATTTGAATCTATTAGCTTTTTAAAACTCTCTATTGTCCATAACCCTTTTTAAAAGATTTATTTACGACCTAGCGTTAACAAGAATATTATAGAAGACTTCTCCGACGTCTTAAAGACGTTGGGTCGTAAGATACGACCATTCGACGAGGGTGAGCGAACGTCCGGAAGTGTAAGTTACAAGTCCGTAACGATTTGTTGGGGCTGCAGACACGAGCCACAAGAAATTGGATTGATGGTTGCAGTTTCAGATATTAATAATAATTCTGTCTCTAGTCATTAACTAATCATTGTAGAACATTTTTATATACAGGGTAGGTATTTTCCGTCAATATTTAGAATTTGGGGTGTTTTTTTTTTCAATTTCCAACGATTAAATTATTGTAGTTTAGTTTTGATTTCAAATATATTACGTATTTGTCATTGCATTGTCACTTGTCAGTTGATATACTGACAGATCTCAGCTTGTATGTATGTATATTTGGGGTGACAATCACTGAGACCTAAAAGATCCCTTACTTCTACTTAGTTCCCGAGGAATGTCTCAAGGACTAGTAGCTCCTTTAGTCCTATTTCCCGGAGGAATTTCAGGATATCTGCATGCTTTAACTTAGGTAAATGTCCCTCTTCTATCCAGTAATCTCCAAGGTGTTGTGCCCTAGGATTTTGCTGTGAAATTCGCAAGAATATGGATGTAGGTTTCATCTTCCATGCCACAGAATCTACATTCTTCTTCCTCCATTATTTCGAGCTTTTCTAGGTGCCCAATCAGGTGACAATGTCCCGTTAGGATTCCTATTAAAACTCTTAGTGCAGTTTTACTTTGACTTAAGCATTCATTTCATCTCAACAGGCTGTAGTCGCCCAGAAGAATCTTTGATTCTATAAGTCCTACTAGATCGTTCCAATGGTCAGATCTCTTTTTTTCGGCTTTGCTTATTTCTTCCAATATTACATTTACTTGAATCCACCGAGATCTACAACCACGTATTGCAGTTTTTGATATTCCAAATGCTGGATCAGGACCAGTGAATATAATTTTAGACCCCAGCTTTGCTAGGATGTCTGCCGTTTCATTGCATACAATTCGCTTGTGCCTCACTTAAAAGTCACCCTATTGTGGTTTGCCAGGGTGGAAAGTTTTTGAAGGCAGTCCCAGACCAGCCCAGATCTAATCTGAAGATTTCAGTGCTGCTTGACTATCTGAGAGTCGGTAGATTTCCGCCTGGATCAAAGTGTCACCACTAGCTTTCCCCTTTTATTTCGTTTCGATTAAATTGTGGTGAATTTCGCAATAGCGTATGAGATCGTTCAATTGGTTCCAAGTTCCACTCCCGAGGTGGATTGCTCTATCCTGGGGCTTTATCAACTTGGATTGACGCAGAAATGTGCGCAGATTCTATAAACACGTTGATCGGTCTGCGTTCTGAGTTCTGAGCCTAACCTGAAATAACCAGCGCGAAGATTGTTAGTGATTCTTGAAAGTTAGATATTTCTTAACAAAAAAACAATGAAAGACCCATGTCGTGGTCAAAAAAGCAGATAGAGGTATTAATTGAAACTTTAAAAAAATGTTTTTAACCCGGAGGTTATCTGTTTTTGGCCATTAAAGAGGGAACCAAATACAACCAATTGGCAAGTGTCCCCAAAATTCAAATTTTTTCGACCCCATATTTGACATGGCATATGATTACCACTTTATGTTGAGACGTGTGATCCAATATTACAAAACCAATTAGCTTTAAAAGTGTATAAAGTGTGCATGCTCTATTTAAAAATCTCATGCTATTTGTGACCAAAAATCAAAATCATTACAATTTAAAAAATCTAACTAAATTTCCTATCGTGTAGATTGAAAAAAATAATAGTTTTATGAATTTATTCATCATTGTCTAGTGAATAATACATACGATTTTACTCACACTTATGCAAACTACCATTGTTTCTTACATGTTAGGGATGAAGCAAATTACGTAATCAACAGACCATGGTATGGCACAAGGCGAAAATCACTCAAGGAAAACATCTTCCAACGGTCGCGTGCCTTATCTCACCAATGACATATGGAATATCAACTTTTCGACCGTTAAAAAGTGGGGAGTAAGAAAATTTCAACAAAAGACGCTATCAAAGGTTAATGTTAAAGGGTGCTAGTTGTTGTTTAGATGTCTAAGAAAAAACTAAAAATATTTTTGTAAGTAGTAAGGCTGATCATGTGCTAATAATTTTTTTTTATAGTTTTACTGTGAAACGAAGTGCAAATATCGCGTGCAATAATTTTTTAAATAAATCCTATTTAATTTTTCTATAAAATATAAAAATAGTTGTAATTATACGTATTATTTAAATAAAGTGAAATTGTTCAACATAGCCAGTGGAATTGGTAAGTGTACAGAATGATCCATAATTAGATTTTTATAAAAGTTTTATAATTTCAAGTTTATTGCTATTTTATACTTTATTTTTCAAAAAGCTTTTATTTATTTATTTATTGACGGGCTTGAACCCATTAAAATACAATAGAATACAATGGGTTTAATTAATACACACAAAGATAGAATAATAAAATATATACATATATATTGTTATGGTATGAAAATACCCTAAATAAAATATTAACTAATCATAAGGTATAATTAAAGCAATACGACCAACTCTATTATTTGTTTACTTAATTTAAATAAATTCATCAAGGTAAAAGAAATATAATAAGTTTTGGCAAACACTATATACTAAATTTTAGTAATCAATTTTGAAAAACCCCATATAATCAAATAATTTAAGTTATAAATTGATTGTTTTCTTAGTTATAATTAGATAAAAAAATACTTACAGAGCATTTGATAAAATCAATTCGTTAAATTAACCTTTCACGATCCAAAAAATTGAATTTAGTTCTGTGAATATATTTTTTTTAATAGTGCGCCTGAATGAATGAATGAAATTTAGGTAGGCAAATTGAATGTAAATAAGTTAAATGTTTTTGAATATTTTATTATAAAAACATAATATAAAATAGTTGTTTGTTTGAATAAGATACAATTTATTCAAGTTTAATGTGGCTGTTTGTTTACATTTCTGTGACACCATTGAAATAAAATACTAGAATGCCAACTTTCAACACGAAGGCCAAAGAACAGAGTTGGTCTTCAAATTTTGTAATTTGACCTCACAATTAAAATATACCCTGAGATTAGATAAATATAATAATATAAATTTCTTAATATTAAATAAAAATAAGAGTCTCATAAAAAAAAATTAATAATCATTAATGGCGCCCAATTAAATCTGAATAAAAATTTTCAAAAATAATAATTAGAAAAAGGTAAGTATTAAACCCTATAATAATAAATAAATTATAAATCAATATTGCTTTCCATATTTTGAACACATACAATTTTTTTTAAATATTTTTCAAACCATATATATATATATATATATATATTTGAAAAGGACCCACCCTTAATATTTCAGAAATGGGACATATTAGAAAGAAATGCCGAAACACGTCAACTTTTAACTTGAGGGGGACACTTTTTGGCGCTAATGTCATAAACGTCAGATTCCTGGAGACACCCCTTACATTTTTTCAATTGGCATTAGGTATCAAGTCACACCTCATTTAAAAGGTCTGGTAAATCTCTATTCAATCATTTTGTTTTGCCTTTGATCCCAGCCTTCCATTGTTATTTAATCGTTGTTTAAAATGGACTCTCTTTCAATTTTTCGTATGCCCCCGTATTGTGTTATGTTAGAAAGACTCTTTAGAGAATAAAAAATTTACAAATAGTAAAAGGATAACTGTTAACAAGAAAAAACTGCTATTTAATCATGTGTGCAAAGTGACCACCGTTAACATTCAGACAATAAAAGTTGAAAAAGAGCCAATTTTAAACAACGAATAAATAACAATGAAAGGCTGGAATCAAAGGCAAAACAAAATGATTGAATAGAGATTTACCAGACCTTTTAAATGAGGTGTGACTTGATATCTAGTGCCATTTGAAAAAATGTAAGGGGTGTCTTCAGGAATCTGACGTTTATGACATTAGCGCCAAAAAGTGTCACCCTCAAGTTAAAAGTTGACGAGTTTCGGCATTTCCTTCTAATATATCCCATTTTTGAAATATTAAGGGTGGGTCCTTTTCAAATGAACACAGTGTATATATATACTTATACATTAAATAACACATAATATAAAGCACGTATCACTTACAATAACAACTAAAAATATTTTTAAAAATTACAAATTTGGAGTTGTCGGCGAAATAAGATGTAAAGAAATCAAGATTCAATCGATTGGCCAATCTTGTGGACCTGAGGATGAACGAATAATTGCGATAATTAGTAAAGTAGTGTGGTTGTGATAAAGTAACACTATTTCTAGTAGATCTAGTTGGTGCGGAAAAACCAATATTGAACAAAAGACTAGGACAATCGAGAGTGGAATTGACTATGTTGAATAGAATGAAAAGATCTTTGCAATTCCTTCAGTAACGAAGAGACTCCAACAGAAACTGGGAATGCCATTCATGGTAATTTAAGTGGTAGGTGTTAACAGGATGAATTCCAAATTTATAGGAATGTTCTTTGTTTTTGTTCAATGCTGTGAATATGGTTGGTATAGAAGGGATTCCAAACAGAAGATGCATATTCAACAAGAGGTCTAACAAGGGAGAAGTAAAGACATTGCACGTTTCGAAAGTCACAAGTTACCCTTCTGATAAAACCAAGCATCCTTAATGCCTTATTAATTGAAGCATATATATGGGGCCGAAAAGAGATGGTGAGATGGTAGAGTCAATCACAACACCAAGATCTTTAATTTCTGACACATTAATAAGAGGTGTTTGGTTTATGTTGTAGATAAATAGGGTGACGCTTTCTACTAAAGTTAATAAACTGACATTTTGCTGGATTCAGTTCCATGCCATTGGCAGTACACCACCTAGATAAATTGTCCAAATCTGCTTGAAGATTCTGACAATCCTTTAAGGAACGTACAGTCATATACAATTTTAGATCATCAGCAAAACATAAGAATTGAGAGTTTATAAAACAGTTCTGGATGTCGTTGACGAAAATGTTAAACAAAAGTGGTCCTATGCGTGATCCTTGAGGAACACCTGAAGGAACTACAAAACCAAATGAGTAGTTTAGGAGACTACCATTAACACCCATATTATTATCAATGATGAACTTTATCAAATGCCTTGGAGAAGTCTGTGTACAAAGAGTGAACTTGATAACCAGAGTCCAAGGCACTTGAAAGATAGTCCACATATGTAAGGAGATTAAGCTCAGTTGACTTCCCTGGACGGAAACCAAACTGCTGGTTAATGATATAAGGATCCAAAAGTTTTTAGTAAAAATATGATCTAAAAATTTAGGAATTACGCTCTGAATGCATATCGGCCTATAATTGGATATGTTTGATTTTTCACCTGTTTTGTAAATAAAAACGACGAAACTAGATTTCCAGAAATCTGGAGAGATGCCAAGTTTAAGGGAGTAGTTAAACATTATATGCAAGGGGCGAGACAATGCAAAACTACAATATTTTAAAATAGAAGAAGGGATGCTATCCGGCCCAGGACCTTTATATATACATTCAAACCACAAAGATGTTCATATATTTCAGAGATAGACACACAATACTCAGAAGCATTCAAAGGAGTAGAAGATATATAATGGTTTTATTACAAGTCTTGCTATGCTTATGCCCCTCACTTTTTTTTTTCGGAGAACCCCAATATCGAACGGTCAAGGTGTGTGCTTTCAACGCTCCTTCAGTGGGTTTTATTTTCCACGTGAAAAATAGAGAAGGCAATAGACATGCAACCTACCAACATCTTGATAGAGCAAGTTTTCAAATTATTCAATTGACATCAACGTCGTGGGTAAAAGCTATAGATTACACTTTTTCATGTTATTATGTAAATTATAAATTTTAAACTAATTAATGTTCATTATTTTGTTGGGAAATTTCAAAAAAACTACCCTTAATTCCTCTCTAATTAAACCGACCGAAATTTCCCATCGAGATTTTCATTTTTGGTCGAAAAAAAAATGATGATATTTGACATGTAAACGAGAGTTGTAGAGAAATATTCGAAACTTATTTACTTTTCATCTGTTCTATTCACCAACACAGGAATGAATTTATTATAATTATTATAGCTGTATCCGAATGCGCCCAATGTCAATAGATGCTTAACTGTTTGAAAATTGTTGTTTTTCAATTACGCATTTGTTAATATGCTGTTTATCAACGTTTTCCATATCGATACACTCCAAATTTTTGGTTCGGACAGAAATAGTTTGTTTGACGGTTATAAAATGGTTTGTACGTAGATTGGGGGAATTTATTATCAATAAAGTGAAATTTAAATAAATTAAAAATTGAAAAGATGCTTTATAGTAGTAAAAGAATAGTTTTGCATTTTCATTTTTTAACCGACTTTTAAAAAAGGAGGTTCTCAATTCAAAGTATAGGTATATTAGAGCGCTCCCAACTCAGAATCTTGTTGGAAATGTCCAAAGCGTAATTCACGTAAACTTTGATAATTTTTTTCTAAATATCTATAACTATACAGTATGTCCCAAGTTATCGTTTACATGCAAAATTTAAAAGATAATCCAATACTGTAAAAACTGTTGTGAATGCTTGGTGCTAATAATAAAAAACGTAGTAGTTACATCGTTGTATTCCAAATAAAGTGACAACCAATTTTCAACGAAAATGTACAGGGGGTGTCATTTCAAAATAGAAAGTGAGGGGTGGATGCCAAAGGACTGTTAAGTGAAATAAAGTATCTGATACGTCATTAGAAAGGAATTTTGATACCATTCACAACAGTTTTTACAATATTGGATTATCTTTTAAATCAAGCAAGATATTGCCTGTAAACCATAACTTGGGACACTGTGTATATATATTGTAATGTTTTTAGTTATTTATTTAAACAGTTTTTACCTGTGGGATAAAATTATACACACTATGGCTAATTACTATCTATTTATTTAAAGAAACACACACACTATATTAAACTTAATTTATATATAAACCTTACTTAATGTCTACTAATTTATTTACACTCGGTATATTAGTTCTAATTTATTTTCACCTATCGAATTTTACACTATTTATTTGCACTATTTAACTCACTGTCTCTTTACTGTCCGTTTCACTAATTCTCTCGAACTCACTAACTAATCAACTGTTTACGCACTCAAAAACCCGCGTATGTATAGTGCGCATCAGTTCTGGAAAGTTCTAGTACATTACGCGCTCGCGCTATGCACAAACAAAACCGTTGTACTCGAATGTTCGAGAAAACACGCTGGCGGAGAATCCCGGCGTAGCCACCAAAATTTTCCGTCGATGGACAGGGCCGGTTTTGAGTAGGTGACCTTTGAGGCAGGGAATTGTTAAAAGCGTTTCATAGTGAATTTTTTTTCTTTTGTCGCGAAGTAATTATTGTATTGAAAATTTTTCCTAGATCCGGTCCTGTATATCTTCCCTACATACACACGCACGCAACGACTAATATCAAAATGCATTAATGCGATATCAAATTCATCTCCGTATTCCTCCATGCATTCCCGGAAGTAAAGTCGTCGTTGATTACTAAATGAGACAAACTCTATTGATTTCTATTAATAGCTGGAAAAGCAACAACAGGTGGCCTTTGTACACTTCCATAAAAAATAAAAAAGTGCAACATTTTTTATTTGAGAGCTTTTTTTTCGAATCCAGCGACCGCTCCACTGACACCTATTAATTCGTTTTTCAATTTTACTTTTTTTCTCTATACGGTTATTCATTTGATTGGTATAAAAATTTTACTTTTTTTATAAATTATATAAACATTTTATTCATATTGATTTAGCGTGTGGTCATTGATAATTCATTTTAAATGTTTAACTAGCGTTTTCACTTTTTATTCAAATTCATGAGCTTCGATTTAGCTTTTTTAAATGTTTTATTAGTCGATATTTAATCTATTAAACTTATTTACACTGTTCCAATTTTATTAAAGGATTTCTTTCATCGAAACTTTCGTTTTGTAATTTTTACCGGGCAGTAACTTTATAAAAAAAAAATTGTTTAAGAAAGTGGCATAAGATACAGTATAATACACGAAACATTATTTTGCTATAATAAATGTAAGGTATAGTAAATAGTTATTTTTGTGTATTTAGAGCGTAAAGTAACAGATAGCTGCTTGAGAAAGAAAGAAGAAAGCGGCAATTTTACTTTACGCTCGAAAAACACATAATTTTTTCTCCAGTCCCCCTTTTAATAATTAAAACAGTTTTTGTATAGTATCTTAGGTTATAATAGGAGTGCTAGAATAATCGTCATTTTCGCTATTCATCATGATTAACCTTAAAAAGATCATCTGACTAGGATGTTATTTTTAGTAAATCGATTTTATAAATTACGTGTTTAAATCGATTTTCGGAAACGGCTCGTATAATTTATTGACTATTTTTCAAAATTTTGACAACTTTTGACGATTATTGACCATTTCTCAAAATTTTGACAATTTTTCAAAATTTTAGAGCATTTTTCCAAATTTTGGAGAATTTTTTAGAAACTTTAACAATTTTTGACAATTATTAACTATTTTTCAAAATTTTGACAATTCTTAACAATAAATGTCCATTTTTGAGAGTATTTGACAATTTTTGACCATTTTTGATAGTTTTTGACAATTATTGGCCATTTTTGACAATTTTTCAAAATTATTGACCATTTTTGACAATTATCGACTATTTTTCAAAATTTTAACAATTTTTACCAATTTTGACAAAAATTGTCCATTTTTGATAGTTTTTGACAATTATCGACCATTTCTCAAAATTTCAACAATTTTTGACAATTATTGATCAATTTTGACAATAATTGTCCATTTTTGACAGTTTTTAAAAATAATTGACAATTTTTAACCATTTTTGATAGTTTTTGACCATTTTTGACAATTTTTCAAAGTTTTAGACCATTTTTCAAAATTATTGACCATTTTTGATAATTATTGATAATAATTATTGACAATTATTGACCATTTCTCAAAATTTTGACAATTATTGACAATTTTTCAAAATTTTAGACCATTTTTCAAAATTATTGACCATTTTTGATAATTATTGACAATAATTATTGACAATTATTGACCATTTCTCAAAATTTTGACAATTATTGACCATTTTTCAAAATTTTAACAACAATTGACCATTTTTGACAATTTTTCAAAATTTTAGACCATTTTTCCAAATTTTTGAGAATTTTTTAGAAACTTTAACAATTTTTGACAATTATCAACTATTTTTCAAAATTTTGACAATTTTTAATAATAATTGTCCATTTTTGACAATTATTGACAATTTTTCAAAATTTTAGACCATTTGTCAAAATTATTGACCATTTTTGATAATTATTGACAATAATTATTGACAATTATTGACCATTTCTCAAAATTTTGACAATTATTGACCATTTTTCAAAATTTTAACAACAATTGACCATTTTTGACAATTTTTCAAAATTTTAGACCATTTTTCCAAATTTTTGAGAATTTTTTAGAAACTTTAACAATTTTTGACAATTATCAACTATTTTTCAAAATTTTGACAATTTTTAATAATAATTGTCCATTTTTGACAATTTTTCAAAATTATTGACCATTTTTGACAATTATCGACTATTTTTCAAAATTTTAACAATTATTTACCAATTTTGACAATAATTATCCATTTTTGCTAGTTTTTAAATATAATTATCAATTTTTAACAATTTTTGAAAATTTTTCGAAATTTTTTCAAAATTATTGTCCATTTTTGATAGTTTTTGACAATTATCGACCATTTCTCAAAATTTTAACAATTTTTGACAATTATTAACCAATTTTGACAATAATTGTCCATTTTTGACAGTTTTTAAAAATAATTGACAATTTTTAACCATTTTTGATAGTTTTTGACCATTTTTGACAATTTTTCAAAATTTTAGACCATTTTTCAAAATTATTGACCATTTTTGATAATTATTGACAATTATGGACCATTTTTCCAAATTTTTGACCATTTTTGACAATTATTGACCATTTTTGTCCATATTTCAAAAACTTCAACAATTTTTGACAATTATCAACTATTTTTCAAAATTTTGACAACTTTTAACAATAATTGTCCCTTTTTGACAATTTTTGGCCCTTTTTGATAGTTTTTGACAATTTTTCAAAATTTTTCAAAATTTTTGATAATTTTTCAAAAATTTTAACAATTTTTCAAAACTTTTGACCATTTTTGATAGTTTTTGACAATTATCGACCATTTTTCAAAATTTAAAAAAATGTTGACAATTATCGATCAATTTCGACAATAATTGTCCATTTTTGACAGTTTTTGACAATTGACCATTTTGACAATTTTTGAAAATGTTTGACCATTTTTCAAAATTTTTTGACAATTATCGACCATTTTTGACAATTATTGACCATTTTTGACAAAAATTGTCCATTTTCAACAGTTTTTAACAAAAATTGTCCATTTTAACAGTTTTTAACAAAAATTGTCCATTTTTAACAGTTCTTGACAATAATTGACCATTTTTGACAATTTTTGACAATTATTGACCATTTTTGACCATATTTCAGTATTTGCTCCAGTACTTTTTCTACAAATTTGTGAAATAATTGGTAGGGACGAGTGGGAAAAGTTTCAAATTATTCTTTTTGTTAATTATTTTGGGAAATTAAACCACAATCTTTTTTATATTTTTTTATTTAACGTTTCGGTAGCATTCCTGCTAACGCTATCAAGAACAATTAAGTTTTTAAATTCTGGTCCCTATCTGACACTAACCACTAGACAATCAATAATATTTTGAAGTTTAAGAATGCAAAAATTATTTTTTCAATTTAGAAACATAAATTCCTGCGTCAACCTCTGGGGATATTAACAGGGTGACATACACAATACAATAGTATAGTACGTAATAATACGTAATTTCATTTAATGTGAAATTTTTACATTTTTGCCCACTCTGTACCAAGTTGAAGCAACGTGTTATACATTTTTGGAATCAGCTCAGCAAGGAAAATCCGGAAATTTAAAAAAAAGAGGGGATTCCATTAAAAAAAATGGTGATGACGTCATCACGCGAAGGTGGTTCACCCTGTATATTAGATTATAATTTGAAAAAATAGTAAAAAAACATAAAAATAAAAATCGACCTGTTTCGGGAATTTCTATTTCCAATAAAATACTTCATTATAATTATTTCATTCTAGTTCTCTTAAAGAACGCTGGGTGGCATTGTTTTAACATCTCCTAAGTTCATTGATTATTTTTGTAATAAGAGCAAGAAATAATAACACAAAATTTAAATATTTGTAATCTTCACGTCATTTTATATAAGTTTGCTCCAATACTTTTCCCTTCATCTTGTAAAATAACTGGTATGGGCGAGTGGGAAAACTAACTAAATAAAATAGGTGTACCTTTTTACAAACATAAAGCATTAGAAAGGGAATGAAATGTCAAATAAAATACTATATTATAATTGTTAAATAAAATCAATAAATAACAAAGTCCACCACAGAAATATAAAATTAATGTAGTGAAGATTTAATTTAGTACAAAAAATACAGTTTCTTACTTCACAATCTTCTTAGGGACGCTCCTACACAATTTTTATAAGTACACATTTTTGGCCAAATTCACCTTTTATAATTGAAATTTACCACACGCTGTATATCCAAATAATAATTATAATGATGATATTTTATAGTTTAACGAATTTTTATTAGAATCGCACTTATAAGTGCGCCAGTGAGTCTAGAAATCGATCGCCTTAATTGGATATGCTTCGAATGTCCATCTTTGTCTTGGTTAACCAAGTTGTAGTTTAAGAGCCCATTAAGTCGCCATATAGTTGAATTAAACTCGAATGGTCAAGAAAGAAATACGAGATCTGGGCAGATGCCGAGTAAATTGCCTTTTGAAATTTACACATCATATACTTAGAGAACCATATGGTCTTCATTCATTGTCTCTTCTGATTGCCCTGAAAAATAAATGTGGCTTTTAGTTAGGAGGTTTTTTACAAAAATTTTCTGTTCCTATTATTTATTAGTATTTCTACACCCGTATTAAGAACACTCGATTAAAATATAACGGTGTTATTTTTGACAGTTCTCTCTGTTAAATGCTTATAACGGAACCGTCAATATATGTATATCCAAACCAGAACGAAACTACTGCGACACGAGAAGAGAACTTTTGGCGGTAGTGAAGTGAAGTGAAGGAAATTCTTAATACGGACTTATCATGCAGCATTCAAGTGGTTGATGCAGTTCAAGAATCCCGAGAGCCAGATAGCTAGATGGATTGAACGACTTCAAGAGTACGATTTCAATATCGAACATCGGGCTGATATGAGCCACCGATATGCTGACTCTATCTAGACGACCGTGCCCAGCAGACTGTTCCCACTGCAACAAAGCAGAATCTAAGGAAGCTGCAGTTTTAAGTACTGCAGTAGTCAATGAAGAATAGTCACCCACCAGGATCAGAGAAGATCAGGAGAAGATGATCCGGCAATTGAAGGAAGAAAATCGGTTACTCCAGACCGTGTAGGTCCATGGCTGATGTTTCAGCTCTAGCGTTAGGAATTCCATACGAAACTTTTCTGCGACAATCTACTAAAATCAACTGCCACTTTCGCATGGACTATCCAAGTGCCCACTACTTGGGCTCGTTCCAAAATTTTTTGCACCATTTCCAATTTGCATGTTAATAACTTAACATTTCCATGATTCGGTTGACGACTTGCCTCCATCTCACCTTGTCCATTGTCTTACCTTTCCAATTTCTAATGTTAAGTCTTCGTAGATCCTCTTCAACTTCCGTTTTCCATCTTGTTCTAGGTCTACCTCTTCTTCGCCATCCTCCTATAGAGCTATATATCGATATTTTCCTGCTCCCATTATTTCTATACGTCCTAACCATCTTAGTCTTTGAGATTTTATCATTCCAGTAATATTCGGATCTACCGTCAATTTAACCATCCGTAATATGATGAAACGGATCTGTTTTACGCTGAATGGTATTCAGAAACCAAATTTTTTTTAACGGTTCCGTTATACTTGACAAAATCAAGCTAGAATATAATCAGTGCTCAACGACTGGTTAAATTGTCATAGAATGGAATAATTTACACAATTTTTCTCCAAAATGATCTCCCTGGACTACTTAAGGACATCCCACTCAATATTAGACAAAACATGCACGATGGTGTTCCAGTACATTTTAGCCAGATTTCTAGACAATACTTAGATGCAACTTATCCCAACCGTTGGATTGGTTGAGGTGGGCCGCAACAATGGTCTCCTCGATCTCCAGAATTAAACTCATGTGATTTCTGATTATGGGGTCACTTTAAGTCATTAGCCTACAGTACACATTTATCATGAATCGTATTTTATTCTTGTATTTTCCATCTTTACTGCTTTACACCTTAAATACGTAGTTTATGATTTAATAAAGAATAAAATCAAAATATTGTATTTAATTTTTTTTCTCCGAATCAGTTGGTTCTAGGAAAATACTTTAGGAGTAAAAAAAATTTTTCAAGACATGAGATTTTAAATAATTTTTTTTATCGCAAAATTTATCTCGAAAAAAAGATTGAATATAGTGAGGGTTGATAAATTTACCCCCTTATTATGTAACAGAAATGTTGAAAAAAATCCCAGTGGTTAGTCATTGCGAGTGAACTGAAATTAAAAAATTTTAAGCTTCTATTTCTACCCAAATTTGAGAAAAAAAATAAAATATCAACTTTACAATGAATTTTGTCGCATGAATATAGAAACGCCGTGTATATCTCTTATTATTGCTCTGAAAAATAAGTTTTTATAAAATTATTTGTTGTTTATACAGTGTGGAACAGCCAAAGGGAATAAATTCGATATCGAATAAATGAGGGCGTGTTGGGAAAGCGAATTTGTGAAATAAAATAATTTTCATTTTTGAAGCTTGCTTCTTATTGCACAACATAGGTCTTTTGGGAAGGCTAGTGATCTCGTGAAAAGTGAGATGTTACGAAAAAGCGTTCGTCACGCGATAACTGCGACTGTGCGCAATCTCTCTTGCAGCACTGAGCTCGCACACCTATGGGTGTGAAAAATTGTCAAAAATGGTCAAAAACTGTCAAAATTTTGAAAAAATGGTTAATAATTGCCAAATATTTTCAAAAATTGTCAAAAATTGTCAAAAATTGTCAAAAATGGTCAATAATTGTCAAAGATTTTGAAAAATGTTTAAAATTTTTGAAAAACTGTCAAAAATGGTCAATAATTGTCAAAAATTTGGAAAAATGGTCTAAAATTTTGAAAAATTGTCAAAAATGGTCAATAGTTGTTAAAATTTGGAAAAATGGTCTAAAATGGTCAAAATATTTGAAAAATTGTCAAAAGTGATCAATAAATGTCAAAATTGGTCAATAATTGTCAAAAATGGTCAATAATTGTTAAAATCTGAAAATGTTGTCAAAAATTGTCAAAATTTTGAAAAAATGGTCAATAATTGTCAAAGACGGTCAATAATTGTCAAAATTCGTCAAAAATGGTAAAAATTTGTCAATTTTTTGAAAAATGGAGAAAAATTCACGAAAAATGGTCATTCTATTGTGCATAAGAAGCAAGCTTCTGTCGGCGGTCCGACGACCACTCACCTTTTTTTTAATGTAATTTTTGTAATAAATTTGAAAACACTTAATATTGTACATGAAGTATGTTTAGAATTTTCTGATGAATCCAAAAAATAAATTATATACAGAGAGAGTTGCATATAAAATAAGAAAGTTGACACACCCTATATATATTTTTTTTAAATGCGCATTTAAAAATACAAATCGACGTGTCCAAGCGTTTTTCCCAACTCGCCCTCGTTTATTCGTTCTCGAACTCATTCCATATGGCTGTTCCACACTGTATGTATACTTATTATAAATATTTTTAGTATATTACAATTACTTTTTAACCGATATTTGTTTATTAATGAACTATTATAGAATAATACAATATATTTACAAAGACTCGATTAAATTTGAAAAATGTTATTAATAAGGTTATCTCTTCAACTATTACATGTTAGGTGTATATTACTGATCTGACATAGAAACAAATTTATTTTGATGGATAAAAGGGTATCAATAAAAATGCATAAGAGGGATCTTTGGGATTATCTAAGGTATACCTCTATATACCTCTTATACCTCTTCTACTTTCTGTTTCCCTGTTAAAATAAAGCAGTGAAACGCTTATTTTCCCTTAAATGTATGAAATATATTTCTAGGATATTATCTCGTATGTATGAATATAATATTTCTAGGACTTATATGACTCGTCTCTTTTTTAGAAATCGAGTCGTAAGAGAATTTTCGAAAAAAATTATAGACTGACATTCATCTTTCAGAAAGTGGTTTTTACGTAAAAACTAGCGTTCCTTTCGTGAAGTTTGTCGTTCATCTTGGTCAAAATACAAATTTTTCCATTTTTCACGATAATCATCTGTATATTTACAAAATTAAATCGCATCCTTAGTAAGTTCACGGAACGATCTAGTAAAGATGACCAAAATAAAGCAATTTTTGTAAGATAATTATCTGTTTTTATCCGAAAGATGAAATGATTAAACATGTGGAAGTAAGTAACAAACTTAACAAGCCAAGAAAAAAAAACCATCTCAAATGAAGTAAGCATAATTTGGATAGTACAGTATATTTTTCTCTTGAGCATCCAGAAACAACCCTATTTTCCTGCTACCGACCGGCATACACAGTCCACCAGAGCGTGGTCCCTCCGAAATCCTCTTTTACCGTATATGCGTGCAAAAAAGCTGCGTCAAAAGTTCTCTTCGGCGCCAAAGGATGTGTGAGGGCGCCACCAGCCGGCATCCTTGGCGTCCCGACGCGACTTGCTCATGCGTCTCCCCACTCCTTGATAATGCCTGATAGTATTCCACAAGAAGAACATTCATTGCCATGTTCCCCAAGTGTTATGATTCCTACATAATTCCTATAGTATGTGTACTCGCCTTTTTTAATTCTTAAGGATATAACTAGAAGGTAAGTCGCTTCCTAACGATTCCTCGTTGCTTTTTCTTCTTATTTTTGCTTGGAAGTTTTTATTTCAGTTGCTATTATCATAGATGTAAGTGAAAGTTGCCGGCAAATATTGATAAATATAGTGGACTGCGCATTTAAAAATAAAAAAAAAGTAAAAAAATAGTGTTTCAAGGACTTTCGTTAAGCCAGACTTTAATTCGAAGTGATAGACAGTTTTGAAGTAAACGTCGACTGGGATTGTAAATAAAGAAATTTAAAAAGTGATATGTGATGAACTTTAGTGCGAACTTTAATGAATATTTTTAAAAAAAGTTAAAAAATAATAAACGTTTCGATGAAGTTTCAAAAAAACTTTTTTTGCATGGGTTTTAGTTTTAACCAACTTGTAGAAAAATTTTTTTAAATAAAATTGATAATTGCTTGAATTTTTTCAAAAATTATTATGCATCAAAAAATATTTGCATGTTCTAAATTTTTTTCTTAAAATCCAAATTATTTACGTGAACAGAAATAGAAATTATTTTTCCTATTACTTCCACAATTTTAAGCTCAATTTAACTTAATGAACTCCAAAACAATTCACCCCAACAAAACCACAAAATATTCAGATTTATTTTTCTTTTTCATCGTCAATTGAAACGAAAAAAATCCAGAATTTTTCACATTCGCGACGGTGGAAACTCTTCTCTCTTCAACCTTGATTCTTTTCTAGTTAGCTTTAAAATAGAGATGAAGTGAACCGTGATCTTGGGCATTATCTATTCGAACTCCATGTTGATTTAACTCTTTGTAATCCTCAGGTCAGGTACAAAAACAATGGGAAAAACTGAAAGTTGTGGTTACAATTGAGAGTTTAATTACAATCACAATTTTATATCGATGAGTGAAATCTTGATTGGAGGAGTTTTATTTCATTTCGATAAACGTTTTTCTTCATACAATTTATTGGTTTTATTGGTTTTAATGTTAGAACCGCTACAAGGTAAATAATTCTCGAATAAGATGTGACAAAATTATTGTTTTTATCTATCTACTGTATAAATAAAAATATTAGAAGCACAACAGTGAAATATATTGGTCCATTTTATTCTAAATCAATTCAATAAATCTTCAAATATTCAAATTCTATGTTCGTAACTCTTATTTTGAAAAATTCCCAGTTATTTCAAATTCCCATCTGTTTTGTTATTTTTATTTATTTATGAGTTGAAGGGAAAATATTGAATATCTTCTGTATGTTCCTTGTGGTGTGTTCATTATTATTACCACAATATTTTTATTTTTTTATTCTACGTTTATTTATTGGAGATGAAGTCGTAGAAAATCTCATCCAAAATTTGCTGAATATTTCGACAATACTTGACTCAAATAAAAGTAACAATGGTTGGTTTTTGAGTTCTTTACAGAAATGTAACTCCTAATTAGTGCCTTTTTATATGTTCCGTTTAAAATCGTCTTCCTCGAGATAAAAAAATAATCCTATTTCAGCTCCTTTCACAAAGGGTCGCAAATCGTTCCGAAACGCCGTTTTAATAAATAACGAAACCGAGAGTCTTTCTTTAAAAATCTTAGCAGCTACTTAAAAATATCACTTAATTACCAGCCTCCCCTCCGCGGAGGCGTGTCCAAGGGGGGAGAAGGGTTCCAGCGTCGGCGCGCGTCCTTCCCCTGCGACGTCTTGTGTCAGTCGGCCGTCGGCGTCGTTCTACGACGCCTTCTTTATCCCAAGGAGCGCCTTAAACCCATGTCTTAGCTAGACGCCTTCACTTCTTCGGTATCATCCGTAGTGTAAGGACACGGTGTCTAGTCCTGAGCAGGATACACGCTATAACGAATAATTTGGACTTGGGAATTTTCTCTTAAAAACGTTCGTTAGTGATAGAACTTGTACTTATTCTCGTTGTACTGGACCCTTGTAATAATTAGTGGACTTAATTATTAGGACTTGGTGTTAATAGTATTAGTGATTATGTGTTAAAAAAGAAGAAGTGGTTTATATATTTTCTTTTTTTTTATTAACATGGATTAAAATTATGGGTCTCAAGGTAATTTTTCTGCATGTCGGTGTCATGCTTTTTGTTACTGAAATAAATGTTTTTTTTTTATTTGTTTTGTTTTATTTTATTTTTTTCCTTTTTGATTTTAGTGTTTGAAATATTTTATAAATTTTAGAATTTTTTCAAATTCTAGTTTTAACTTTGAAGACTATTTAAAAACGAAACTTTGTGAATAAATTTGGCGGAAGTTGCGGTTGACTCAACAACTTTAACAGATTTCTATTACAAAAATATGGTTTATTATTATTTATTATCTATAAGTCTGTATGAAGTTTTGCCGCCTAATTTATTTATGTATACTAAACAGATCACTAGGATCTTATTACAAGTATGATAGAGATTCATTTAAATACTAAATATTCGAATTAATATAACTAACATCCCTTATATTTATTTTCTGAGTTCAGTTATTGTATTTTGACTTACCGTCAATTCAGATTTACCAAGTGGCGAATGTATGAGAAAAAAAACCTCTTAAAAATAAAAACCCCACTTATTTTAGCAAAATTTTCTTCACAATAAGAGTTTTCTTTGACGTCCCCTTTTAGATTTTTCATCATTTAAACCTCACAAAATAAACATTAACATCAAAAAATCTTCTTTCGTAAGCATGCAAATCGCTATACAAATTAAACGAGTTAAAACGTGACCTTTGTTTATTTATTAATAAAATTAAAAGTCAATTAACCGAATTTGATTAGCGCATTATGGCTCGTTTTAAATTATTTGTAAATTTAAATCGGATTATTCATATACCAATATAAATAATTTTACTCGATTATTCTGTATCTGTTTTTATAGTCATACACATTTTTAAATCTCTTTCAATTTTTATCATGATACGACCATTTAAAATACGCATTTCATTAATTAAAACTACTAGAATCTTACCAATTTCAAAAATATCCTTTATTTTCTTCATTCATTTCGACTATGAATTTTTTCTCCGGGACATCCCATCCTCTGCGGAATTTTCAATTTCCTTTAATCATTTCCTTATGCTATTCTGTTCTTCAAATGTTCAAGGACTATCGTTTAAGGATTCCGAGGATTTCCTTCATATATAATAGTCGTCCAAATTATCATCTTGAAGGATTGCTTGAATTATTATTTTCTTCCGTTAAAAAATTACATTAAAAACTATTTAGTTGTATTCGAACTCTAAATATAATTAAAAATCAATCAAAAAGCACTTGACTTTGGCTTAGAATAAAATTAAACAAGTTTTAGCATATTTTAAGCATTTCTATACATTTACTCAATTTAAGTGGTTATTTTGTTCACATTGTTTCGAAGATTGAAAAAAATATTTTTTAAATAATCAACTCCAGTTTGCTTGTGTTTCTTTTTATATTTAACTTTTCCAATCCACTCGCTGTATAATAAAGTTATATCTCTCATACAAAAAATACATTTTTTAAAATATCTTTCAAATACATCAGGATTTGTTCGAATGTGAATGCTTTTTGCCGATCATTTTTTCTAGTACTGTTGATGCCGCGAGGGTTGAAGTAATTTTGAAAATTCGGGATAGAAAAGAGTTGAAAGCTGAAAATTTTCAGTTATCGTATCTGAAATATACAGTTAATTAGTTTAGATGAATTCACTTTCACTTAGAGAATTTGAATTGTAAACAATTCTTTCTCACTGCTACTGTGACATAATATCTAAGGTCCTTCAGCTCCTTGATTAGTTTGCCAACGATTAAAGGATGAAAGATATGACAGAAAGAAAGTTTAAGTCTATTTTTATTGTTATTTTAAACGTTTAATGTCTCTAAGATCTATTCCTAAAGGCAGGAACATCAAAAGTCTAAAAATTAAATTCCAGTTTCTGGCGCACTTTCTAAGCAAAATAGTTCAAAAAAGGATCCTTCATGATATGGGAAAACAAGAATCTTATCGGTCAATTAAAACTTGTGAAAATTCACACCATTGATTGGTCAACATTTTAATATCTACCGACCATCAGGCCAATCTTGGCAGGTTCAATTATACAGAGTATTGCAAAAATAAAGTAGAAAATTACAGTTTAGACATAAATTCTTATTGACATTTTTTTTAAATGGGGAAAAATCACATAAACCATAATTAAGAGCAGAATATTTCTTTTAGAAAACAAAATTAACGTACCTACTTATCACAGTGTGTTTCACAAACTAAAGCTTGTAACTAAACGTGAATTAGTCCTTCAGTTCTTTATAAACGTGAAGCTTAAATCTAAAAAAAAAAGCCGTTAAAAAAATTCGAACAAAGCTTAGGATAAAAAACACTTGAAAGTTCAGTTAACATAAAGATCGGTTTTGCTTGCGTCTAAATTCATTGTAATATCAACCCGTATTATTAGAGAGTCCGGCTGGACAACATTTTGTCTTCCCCTTTAGCCGACGGCACTCTTTAAACATTGCTTTGCGAGAATTCAAGGACTTCTACAGGGATTGCTTATAAAATTTCAACTTTGTTTCAAAATTCTATTAATCTGAATTCCCACTGCTGAATTTTAACAATAATTACACACTAATAAACTGTTCCTCACGTGTTAAGGAGGTTCATAAATTCAAAGATTGTTTTTAAATCTTTATATTATGTTATAAATTGAATGTTTGCAATTGCTCCAAATTTGTGGTAAAAGCACAAAAGCTGTCTAAGTTCTTGGAGTATCTGTGGAGGTGGTTTATGGGAATTCAAAATTCTTCTGTAACTGGTCCCAAGCATGCTCGATGGAATTGAGGTCGGGCGCTTCATTCATTCATTCTTTCGTTTGGGTTGGGCTCAATAGCCCAGGCACTTAAACTGAATCTTTTTACCATTTCCCATGTTATCTACTTCCATTCCAGAAGCTTCGTGTCTTCTATAAAACCCACTAGTTTGACTGGAGGGATTTTCAGTAGTTGTAATGGTTGTATTAATTCCTCTCCAAAGTGCTTGTAAGTACTTGTAAGTTCTCGCATAAGCAGAGTATGTGAGTAGGTGTTTCATCATCAAGTTCACAGACTTTGCCCATTTTGTGCAGATGTTTCCTCAGGGATCAGTGTCCAGTCACCAGGTCGGTAACTGCCTTCAAATGTCTCTTACTCAGTTTCAATAGCCTGGTTGAGAGTTTCTTGTCTACCTTGTTCAGTAAACTCTTTGTATGGAGGTGCCTTTGTATCAACAACCTCTTGAGTTGGTGTTCCCTATCCAGCCAGTTCCCGATTTCCCCTTTTATGCAATCTTTTTTTATTCCACAAAACGGTTTCGGACCTATGAAGTCTTCTTTAGAGCCTTCTTCGCCTAACTGGTCCGCCATTTCATTACCTGCTATCCCCTCATGTGCCGGCACTCATATTAGAGACACTTTGTTGTCTCTTGATAGAAGACGCTTATTACACTGCACAAACTTAGATGGTTTGGTCCAGTTCATTCTTCGGATATCCTGCTGATTATCCAGTAACTGAACATTTTTTATGTTCTTCCATAAAACTTTTTAATATTTGTTAATCACTCGGTATTCCAAGATATCTTAGGAAGATGATGTGAGGCATGTGTTTAGATGCTGGAGGAACGGAGAAGTGCTGAAGAAGTTGGAGAGGAAACTAGGGGAGGCGGTGCATTGGGAGAGCATGGTGGAGATAATGTTGAGGGGGGAGGAGGAATGGATGGAGGTGAGTGAAGTAGTGGAGTGCATGATTAGGGATAGAGAAGGACTCGATATGGAATGAGAGGTAGGAGTGATAGTTAGGGAGAAGGCGACGGTGTGAGCGGAGAGTGTGCGAGGGACCGTAGCCCGTCTCGAAGTATACTAGGGTAGTGATTTCGAGGCGGGGGTAACGGTGAGTTTGAGGTGGGTTTGGTTGGTAGGCATCAACATTGTTTGGGTCCTGGACTCATTCGAACATGCGTTTCCCATCTCGACCCGAAAAAAAAAGGTGTCTTTGGATGTTTTTACGTAACTAATTTATTTCCGGGCACTCTTCGTTTTTTTCGTTAAAAATGCTCTTAGACGTTTCAGCAGTATATTGACAGTTTCCAAGCCTTCTTTGGTTGAATAATAGACGGGAAATTTGAAGACAACTACAATTCCTGTAAACATATTCTTAGATAAACCTTCTCTAGATTCGTTTATAACGTCTTCAACTGTCTTTACTTCAGACAAACACATTAACGTATATGCGTATTCGATTTCTATGTATCTCCAAATATGCAGCTCATTGACTCTGTAATAACCGACATATTGAATTGTTAACATTGGCCTAGGTCAGTGTCAAATATGTGTGAATAATAATTAATGTATAATTGAAACCGATATTATACTAGCCAATGATTAACCGACTCATGAACCAACAGATTAAATTTTTAGCGGTCGCGAGAGTGATTCAAATTCAAGTATATTGTTAATTGTTATAATAATTATTTGTATTTAGTATTAATGAATAATGGAATAAGCGGCAAAATGAGGTTTAAAAGGGAAATAGGAGCGCAATTAACATCGGAAAGGAATAATGTAAATAATGTTTACGTTTCTAAAAATTTTACTTTGTAATATGACGAGATAATGTGTTTTTTAAACAAATTACTGGCAATTTAATTGCTAGCCTTTCTTGAATAATAATTGCGCATGCGTTTCGGACATTTTCACTGCAACTTTCAGGCTTGAAAAATATAGAAATGTTTCTAATTTTCAAGGTTATTCACGCGCAACTTTACATATTTTTAGTGATTTCAGATTTTGACAACGTAATTATTGTGTTGGTTGTTCTGTATAGTGACCGACTATAAAATGTGAAAGAAGAATCATCACCATACTTTATATTTATACTATTCCTATTTTGTTTTGGCTGTAAACTCCCAACTTCTAAAATTATCTGCCAACCTTAAAATTAATGTGATAATGTCAAATGTCAATTGTCAAAAAAATCTTGGAAATTTGCAACAAATAGGCTCAAATGTAAGAAGACTGGAATTTATATTGCCTGCAATAAAGTTGCTGCAAAAAGGCTGTATGTAAGATTAGTTTTAGATACAGTTTGATTCATTTAGAATGTCTAGTAAGTAATGGAGCAGTGTGAGGCGAGTCCAGACATTCCTTTATAACTTTGTTATGAAACTTACTGCTTAATACTTAATCGTACAATTTCAAAGGAAGCAAAAAAAACTAAATCAGGAACGGAAACAGCTTCAGGGAGGTGTACTAATTTAAATGGTCTGCGTTTAAAATGTGCATTTCTACAGGATAGAAACAAACCAAGAGAAACATGCATCTCGCAATCTCGTGTCATTCTTGCGAATTTTAGAGCCGCACTGGATAATCTACAGAAGTTTTTGAAGCTTTCCCTGTATGTTATTCGGTATTAGATTGATCCGAAATCGTCTCGTCTCAAATCTTCCGATAAATTAGTGAATTCTTGACCTCAGTGTAAGTCGAGCCCAAAACCGCTTTCTTCTCGGTTTTTTCTTACTATTGGTGAGCAAGAGAGTACTTGGTTTTCTGCATCCATCTTGACTGAACTCAAGTATGGACGAGATTATGTTTCAAACAAAGGTGTAACCGTATTAGTTAGGAAACTCTTCTCAAGGGTGGTTCTACTCCATGTTAGGGCTGCACTAGGTATGCCAGAGGGTTGTCAGACTATAAGAAGCTTTAGGGCGCCACTACCTTTTAGACGTCGACGAAAGAACAAAAATGAATTCAAACAAAAAGAAAACTAAGTTGGAAAAGGTAGAAACACCTTGTAGAACTTAAAATAATAATTTAAAAATAGATAAAAACTTACGTTAGCCCGGACACGATCCACTACAGCCCTTATACCCGGGTGGATTAGAAATTAAATTCGAAATAAAAATTATTCTGGCAATAAATTGGAAAAACAATGATATGTGGCCTGTACTTTTTATGGTACTTATCTTGAATTTTCCTCCGGAGGGGTGGATGGGAAACTTTGCCTGGAGGTATCCCAGTGGTGGGTCGTCAATAAATTTGGAGGTAGAGGTGTCTTAGAGATGTCCTAACTGCGTTCTCGCGGTATCTTAGAAGGTGTCTATATATTTGGTATCTTTGAGGTGTATAAGCGGTATCTTTGAGCTATTTAAGGTACCCTAGCAGCTGTGCTAACCACAGCAATTTAGATAAAAAAGATATAGACAAGATATCAAAAAGTTAAAAAGGTTGAAGACAGTCGATAGCGAAAAGGAGCTTTGCTCGTGGCGTTGCAAAAATGGAGGCGGCCGTTGACAGATGTCAATTGTCTTATGGTCAGGGTTGAAGATTGGAAGTGGCTAATGAGACGACGAGCGGGAATTAGAGAAAGATTTGCGATAGAAATTTAAAAGTCAAAACAGATCGATAGACATGTTTCGTAACAGAATTATATAGCAATGTTACTCAGTCTGGATCCGCCTTGTAAGGCTTTGAGCTTGCACTTGGGACGTTGTAGGTTCAATTTCCAGTCCCAAATAATATGTTTTAAGTTTTTTTGAAAGATTTATCTTGTTCTAGCAAAAAACTATTTTGAAAAACCGCTCTAATGAAATAAAACAAATATTTTATATGTTTTCAAGAAACTCAGAAACCCAGGGTAGTATTTTCTTTTAACTTTGTAACAACAATTTTCTAAATAGAATGTTTGAAGTGAAAACTTCTTTAGGCGCGTTTAGCACTTTTTTTGGGTGAAGAAAAAACATGGATTTTTCGTCATCGTCACGCTTCTATGCAACACACAATACTTTTGGTTATGCAACACAATTAACAATGAAGCGTATATAGTGTTGCATAAATCATCGTCACGCTTTCCATGAACTATATGTATACTTTTTTTGTAAAAAAATCCATTTACGATGGGCTTACGATAAAATTTTTAGAAGGGATTCATTCATTGGTGTTTTCACTTCTGTCAGCAGTCCCATGACTGGACTTTTTTAAATACAATGAAGCACATCCAGAGGTAGTGGAGGACATGATGCAAGCAGGCTCCTTATGTTATAATGCATTTAAAAAAAAGGAAAAATAAAATTCAGCAATTAATTGTCCGCGACCACAGCTTTTTATTCTTAAGCTTTTTTATTTTTTCTACAACAATTAGTTGTAGTGAAAACGGCTTATTCTTTGTAAAATTAGTTGTGCCTAATTGTTCAGAGAACGACCCCGCTACGATCTTCCATCGAACACCGATATAGTTAACCACAACACATAAATGTTAAAACGATAATGTATTTCGCTAAATATACATGACTATATCAATCGACAGAGTGCATCAATGACACCCCCACTCTGTGTACATAATTTGGTCACTAGTTTACACATTATGGTTAATTGTGGTATGCCGCACAATTGCTCATTAAATGTTACGGTCATACTCACGTGATCCGACACGTGGAGTTTGCTGTACGTATACACGAACACACGTGTTTCGTTTGACAGCTCCACTCTAGACTATTGCTAAAGAATACATCGAGTAGGGCGATCGTTCGCGTCCTGCTGAAGGTTGTATATTTGGTTGCATACACTTCAGGACTGGAATATCGATATTTTATATATATTCTTAATTAGAAGTTTTTACGTCAACATTTTTTATAGATAGTTGAATACTATTTTTAAACTTTGCGATACAAGTAGAAAATGCATGGAATTTTTTGGGCGCGTTGAGCACTTTTTTGGGTGAAGAAAAAACATGGATTTTTCGTCATCGTTACGCTTTTATGCAACACACAATACTTTTGGTTATGCAACACAATTAACAATGAAGCGTATATAGTGTTGCATAAATCATCGCGTCACGCTTTCCATGAGCTATATGTATACTGGGTATATATGTGTACTTTTTTTTGTGAAAAACTCCATTTACGATGGGCTTACGATAAAATTTTTAAAAGGGATCCATTTATTGGTGTTTTCACTTCTGTCGGCAGTCCGGACTGGATTCTACGTTTTTTACGCTTTTTATTAATCAATAATGTTATTAAACGCAATTCCTTTGTTTTTATAATTTTCTGAGGTAACTCAATTAATAGCGCGCCCCTCCGAAATGTAAATTTTAATTACGCCTATTTGCAGGCTACCATACATACCTACATAGGAGGCATGACTCATCTTTTCTCCTGTGTGCGCACCATACAGTCCCCTAAGCATGGTAAATCCGGCAAAGTATTAAGTTCTGCCTAAATGATTACTCTAAATTTTGTTTTGGTTTACCTGTAGACTTGTTTTTTCTTGTTTAGTCTGAAATTATGACTCTGAAGGAACATTTTCGACGACGTTTGTTCATTGTGTCAATATTTTCCGGTAATTTAAATGCCAGGAGAAAGCCTGACCTTGAAAACTTTCGCCTGCAGCGCTGAGGAAAACTTAAAATTGCCTTGGCTTCTCGTTTAGAGTAGTTAATGTAGTTGAAAGATATCTATAGGAACCTCTAAAGGATAATATTTTAATAATTCAATCATCAGACAGTCCCTTACCTATCCCACATTAACCACATCAACTTGTTGAAAAACACTCCCCTACAAATTAATTTGTACCTCACCCGCGTGAGCTATCGCCACCACCACACGAATATTATATATAAATATCATCACGTGTGTGCATTACTTGCAATTACCGGTGGACATTTCCGGACCGGAAATGCAGGAGGACGCGCATGCGTACGCTACTTACTAAATACGGTGGCGGTCTTCTCGCTAATTGCTAATGTACATATTGCATTTGCAGCTCTATCACGACGAATTAGTAAATTCAACACAATTTGATGCAGTAATCCTAATGAGATATGCGGTTTGCTTGTTGGGTTCAGTGGGGGTGGGTTAATTTCCTTTTATCAGCTAGTCGTCTAAATATATATATATATATACTGCAAAATATGTCTCAGATCCAGCAGACTTTTATTGAAAAGATTATCAGTTGCTCGGAGTTAGATTTTATCTTTTCTTCGAGCTAGAAGTTCCCACTTTGTTTTTGAAGTGAAAACTTTTTTAGGCGCGTTGAGCACTTTTTTTTGGTGAAGAGAAAACATGGATATTTCGTCATCGTCACGCTTTTATGCAACATACAATACTTTTGGTCATTCGTCACTCTTTTATGCAACATACAATACTTTATGCAACACAATTAACAATGAAGCGTATATAGTGTTGCATAAGTCATCGTCACGCTTTCCATGAGCTGTATGTATACTATGTATATATGTAAAGCGTGACGATGATTTATGCAACACTATATACGCTTCATTGTTAATTGTGTTGCATAAAGTATTGTGTGTTGCATAAAAGAGTGACGAATTACCAAAAGTATTGTATGTTGCATAAAAGCGTGACGATGACGAAATATCCATGTTTTCTCTTCGCCCAAAAAAGTGCTCAACGCGCCTAAAGAAGTTTTCACTTCAAAAATGCACTTCTCTTAGTAGGTGGCTGTCAATTTAGTGTAAATTGATGTAAATATTTGCTGTCTGTTCACACTTGTGAGGGTGAGAACCCAAAAATCGGTGTTCAGTGCGACATAAAAAGGTGCATATCTCTGGAACCGTTGATTTGATCGAGATGTCATAAGAGGATGCTGTTTTAAATTTTTGAGGAATTTAGGTGTGGCATTTAGAAGTGAAAAAATTAAATAATCAATCATTGAACTTAGTCCCTACAAGGGTTTACAATAATTAATTTCTAGCTTTGGAAACTTACAATTTGTTAACGTAATGCACAACTTTTATGTAAAATAGTATCATCATTTTTAGCCACTTCATCAACTCCCAAGTTTTTGGTACGATTTTAGTTGAAATCTTCTTTTTAACCAATAATTTCTTAGTCCAAAATAAAAGTATCAGATGAAACGTACTAGGGCTTCACACGAGACAAGAGTAGGCGAGAGTATAAAATATCTCCGAAGAAATTGAGTCTCGTTAAGTCTCGTTCTCGTCTCGTTACCAATTGTCTCGTCTCATCTCTCTTATAAGTATAATAGGTATAATGAAAATTTTTTTATTTATACAGTGCATAAATACGGAATTTTAATGGAAATCAAGTACAAAAAGTGCCTAAATACGAAATTATGGAACAAGCTTACCTGGAAATTCATTCACAACAATCACTCCTGACCTATCTTCTAGGTAATTTTGATCGTTATTTGATCGTTAAGAAGATTACATGAATATTTATTCTATTTATCTCAAGAGCTTCTAAAAGATTTAATTTAAAGGCTTATCATATTAATCAATCCTTAACCATTGGGCCGAATTTTACGAACCTATTGTATTTGAGGCGATCTGTTTTATCATTTTATTCCAAAAAAAACGAGTTTTTTTTATTTACAATCAAATATTTCACAGATGGTCACCAGATTTTACATATTATAAAATGTATTGTTCTCTTTTCTATTTTTTCTTATAAAAACTTCATAAAAAAAATTTTACGAGACTCTCGGGTTGCGCTGTACCTACGTCTTGTCTCGTATCGCTTTTTCGAGACGAGACGAGAAAAATCTCGCTCTCGTGTGAAGCCCTAAATCGTACAGCTACCACTGAACTCTTTTTGTCCAATTTAGTTACTTGGAGTCAATTGACAAAACTGCAAAGGTAGTCTTCAATGATTCTTCTCAAATATATCTTGGGATATATTTATATATATAGGACAGAGTTTATGTTGTTGCTTTTTATTGGGGGAGGAATTTGAAATTGGTTAAGGAGATCACCCTCTTTTATTTTTTGACCCAATTAGCTTACAGAGTAATTAATTTTTATCCAGCATCTGGTACTTTGTCTCTAACTTTGTACCATAAACAATATCTTTTAATCGTAAAAAGTAACTTAATATATGGGAGGAAAACGTATTCTTACACTTGCAACGCCCCTTTATTAATTTTTAACGATCTTTTTAGATCTCTCAGTTATACTTACATTGTAATCCAGTGTTTGATACTGTTTAGAATAGCTATTTAGTGTAATTTTTTTTAAATAACATTATTATAATAATATTAAATTAATCCGTGAAGGAACATTAGTGGTTGTATGTTTATATCTAGCTAGTTTTTTAAAGGTAATATTCTTAAGTTTTTTTGAGAATTTTCCGTAATAAATTAAAATTTGAACGAAAGTTTCTCGATGTTTATAAAGTATAGGTTTAAACAACGATAAACTCAATTTTCTAAACAAAATATTAACCAACAATTAAAACAAATAATTATATTTGAAATTCTAATTTTATTTTAATTTTCAGACCAAGTAAATGGAATCACATCTATCATCCCCCTTTCAACTAAACAGTAAGTCTTATTTATTTATATATTAATATTTTATTAATTTTGACAATGATGCTTAAAATTTTTTTTAAATCGTCACAATTCCTAAAAATACAGGAATAAAATTAATCAATTCATAATTTTTTTAGTCGTACTTGATAAAATAAACCCTTTTTAATAATCAAGTTTGTAATTTTTTAAATATTACTAATCCACTGTGTTATCTGATATACAGGGTGTTTCCAAAGTAATCTGAAATATTGTTATGGGCGATTCAATTTTAAGACGAAAAGTGTGTAATCAGTTTTATTTTTAATGAGATACAGGGTGCTCAATGTTTTTAATTTTTTTATAGCATCCGCGAAGACGTTCTAAAATGACAGAAGTATTGCGTAGATTTAAGCAACAAATGTGGCCTATGTGGCGCCCTCTAAAAAATACATCGAAACGGAAATTATATTATGATTCTTCATACCTCAAAACCACTATTTTCAAATTTTTAAGTTCGTATATCGAAAATATTTCAATTTACCGTGAAGAACCATTTTTTTTATTTCAACCCTCTATTTTTTTTATTATCAACATTTTATTAAAGCGTCAGATCGTAATATTTTAAGGTCGATTACGGTCCACCCTGTACATTACCTTGAGTATTACACACTACTTTAAAAATATCTTTTCGAAACCACAAAAACGTTTTAATTTCCATAATGCTGCCACAATTTCCAACGTCAATATTATCATCTTAAGAAACTTTGTATCTTGTATTGACCGCAAATCAATTAAATAATGAATATATATAAGTTGAATTTTATCTCAAAATTACCACAAATAAATTATATTTTTTTTATAACGATATCAGCTATTGAATATTATCAAGAAGAAATCCCGTTTATATGACAGTGGGCTTGAAAGTGATAAAAAAGACAACTGAAAGGAAACGGAAAACGTTATCAATATCGTGCTGGTATAATTAGTTTCTTACATTGCAAAATTCCAGATTGATATTTCACTATCGTCCGCATCATTATTCCAGTGGTTCCCCATCCAGCAGGAGCAAAAATAACAAGTTTATTACAAAAAAAACTTTCTCGGTTAAAACCGTGAAAAGAATGAGGTTTTCTACAAAATTCTCATTTTAATTACTTCACCTGGATCTGTAATCACCTGGACCTGTAGAATCTTCTATCCCCTTGGAACCTTTAAAAGTTTTTTTAGATTTATTAGATTTATTTAAGAACGTTAATTAAAGATTGTGCTTGTGTTTGAATGCTGATTGATTGAGCTGATCAGTACAACCAATCAAGGTTCCAGTCCTCGGTACCTCATCCTTTTAGCCTTTATTGCGCTTGGTTGTACTGTTTATGTGAAGAGACCAGCTGCTCTTTTCAGACCCAACATAGTTCTTCTTGGGGAAGTCTTTCCTTGGGTGCGATAGTCCCAGAAGTTTATATATTATATCATATAATTTGAAGAATTTGTGAGGCTGTTTCTTCCTCTTCCATAGACAACCGAAAAATATGTTAATTCCTGTATAGACCAATTGTATACAGTGCAGTGAACGATAAGTCACTTCTTTGATTAGACCCCTGCTCAGGTTCAATATTTCGTTTGAATCCACCAAGGTGTACCCAATAGTTCAGAACCAGTAAATACTGTTTCAAATCCCTTCTTTGCTAGGTTGTCGGCCGTTTCCTTGCCTACAATGCACTTGTGCTTCTAAACCTACTAAAGTGCTGCCAGTGGTTTGCCAGACCACTTTGGATCAGATCTGGAGGCTTGTAGAGCTGTCTGACTGTCGAAACTGCTGAATGCTGAAATCCGGTACATTTTCTTTGAACTGCGAACCAATCTAAATGTCTGCTTGGCAATGTTGACGGGAGCTGAATATCGTAAGGGTAAATTAGGTATAGAAAGATCTCTATTTGAGTCGGATTGGAGAATGTAATCTAGATTCAGAGGACTACAATAGATCTAAAAGGGTCGCACTGGAATAGGCCGATTGGCCACCTTATCTAATTTAATCTAGTGATGTCTATAGTTTCTTCAATAATGAAGGAAAAGTGTACAGAAAGCAGAAAACTTGCCAAACTTGACCAAAGTTCTTTTAATAATCGATCAATATCATTTTTCTTGAATAATCTATAAAAAGCAGCACTGTTCTAATATTTTTTGAGCACGCATTTTATAAAATACATCATCACCTTTTTTTTAATATTCTTAGCGATGATTTGATACATTTAGATGTTCAGCTTTCTGGTTTATAATAGTGATGAGAAAGACAAGACCAAGACTTGGACAATCTTGGTCTTGTTGATCCAGTCTTGGTCTTGGTCTTGGTCTTGGTCTTGGTCTTGCTGATCCAGTCTTGGACTTGCTAATCCAGTCTTGGTCTTGCTGATCCAATCTTGGTCTTGCTGATCCAGTATTGGTCTTGCTAATCCAGTCTTGGACTTGCTGATCCAGTATTGGTCTTGCTGATCCGGTCTTGGTCTTGCTCAAGTATGTCCGGTCTTAGTCTTGCTTATCCAGTCTTGGTCTGGGTCATTTTATCTGTCTTATTTTTTTGTAAAGATGGTCATACCTAATTACATATTTAAAATAATTCACAATTTGTTATTAACCAACAAATTACTTCATTTGATGAAAATGTTAACATAAAATATGAGAAAGACGATTAATCACAATTATTTTTCACTTTTATTTTCTTATGTGTTTTTATGTATTCTAGAGGAAGTTAGTTCCGGGAAAATTGCGGATTGAACCTGAAACGTTTCCGGAGCGAAAAGGAATTAGCTCTTGGAATTATATCCGTGGAACTATTTAATGTTTTTACTTCTTATGAAGGTTCAACTAACAAATAACAATACTATCTTGTACTAAATAAAGAATGAATTATGATTGGCATTAAACTCCCCTTTCTATGTAAACCTCGTATCTGAAAAATGGCCATTTTCGGGAAATCATCAAAAACGTCTATTAGAAGTGTTGAGGATTATATTTCTCTAATAATCTCAATAGGGTACAAGCATAAATTTTGCTATTGGTGGGAATTGACGCTTTATCAAGTCTCCTAACACCTTGCATGCCTATTTTTAAAAAAAAATATAAACTTTACTTTTAAAACGAGTTTAAAAATCATAAAATTTGAAAGTCCGCCAAAACGCGCTTTACGTCATAAATATGGCTGCCCCATCCATTGACGTCACTCCATTTGTTTACGTTCTTATTCGTGTATCACGCTCTAAGTTTTTGTGACCCAATTTGTTTCTGAAAGCTTTAAAAATGGATAAAGCCGAAAAAAAAAACTTTGTATTCCAAGTATTGCATTGTTCCAGAGTGTAAATCAACGTCTATTAAAACTCCAGACAAAATATTTGTTACTTTACCTCGTGGCGCAAGCAAAAACATCTATTAGAAGTGTTGAGGATTATGTTTTACTAATAATCTCAATAGGGTACAAGCATAAATTTTGCTATTGGTGGGAATTGACGCTTTATCAGGTCTCCTAACACCTTGCAAGCATATTTTTTCAAAAAAATATAAACTTTACTTTTAAAACGACTTTAAAAATCATAAAATTTGAAAGTCCGCCAAAACGCGCTTTACGTCATAAAGATGGCTGCCCCATCCGTTGACGTCACTCCATTTGTTTACGTTCTTATTCGTGTATCGCGCTCTAAGTTTTTGTGACCCAATTTGTTTCTGAAAGCTTTAGAAATGGATAAAGCCGAAAAAAAAAACTTTGTATTCCAAGTATTGCATTGTTCCAGAGTGTAAATCAACGTCTATTAAAACTCCAGACAAAATATTTGTTACTTTACCTGGTGGCGCAAGTAAAAATGCACTTAAGAGAAGGGAAACAAAGACGATATTTCGACAAATACTACTGCTTTTGTTTGTGAATACCATTTTAATGTAAGTACCTACTTCTATGTTGGTAATTTTACTTCTTAAATAGTTTGAGGTTATGTACCTATATGTCTAGGAATCAACCATAAAAACATTATTTTCTTACCAACTCGGGCCAACATGGCATCGAAATATGGTTGGTATATATTATATATAATACATAGTTTAAATCGTACTTACCATAATGCTTTAACTCCTCTTATTTCCTCTGCATTAAAGCAGCTGTTTGACTTCATAAATTCAAGCAGCATAAATGAGTCTACTTTGGGCAAGTTATCAGTTTGTGCTTTTACAAAACCTTCGCTAGCCATATCTTTACTCACAAAATATGAAAGAATCGTCACTGAACACTGAACTAGTAAATAAAATATTTTCTTCTAAAAGTTTTAAAATATCCTCGGAAATATCGAATATTTATGTCCACGTTGACTTTTAGAAATAAAAAAAGCACACACAAACACTTAATGGTCTCAAACAAACATATAAATGATATTTTTCCGTCGATGAAGCAATTAATAGTTAATTAAAATACAATATAAACACAAAACTACACAGAACCTAATGCAATACCGGCCATCTTGACAAAAGTAAACAAATGGTATGACATCACACGTATCATCGGTAGCGTTCGGAAATCCTCGGGTGGTGGTCGGAAAGTGCATTAAAATTTGAATTTTATTTTAAAATTTGGAAGTAATTTCCAATGGAAACTGGTTTATTTCCTATTATTAGTTATTTTTGATATCCACTTTACTATTACAAATTAATATCTAAGCAAAATATGAAATATGCGTGTACTCTATTCGAAATAAATGTAGTTACGAGGTTTTCGTACAAAGGGGACGATACGCTCTGAAGTGAGAATTTTCAGTTCAGTCTTGTGTATTAGGTCTTGGTCTTGCATATTCGGTCTTGTTCTTGTTCATTCGGTCTTGGTCTTGCTGGTTTAATGATAATCTTGGTCTTGGTCTTGGTCTCGGTATTGGTCTTGTTCTTGTTCATTCGGTCTTGGTCTTGGTCTTGCTGGTTTAATGATAATCTTGGTCTTGGTCTCGGTATTGGTCTTGTTCTTGTTCATTCGGTCTTGGTCTTGGTCTTGCTGGTTTAATGATAATCTTGGTCTTGGTCTTGGTCTTGGTCTTGGTCTTGGTCTTGGTCTTGGTCTTGCTTTTTCGCAAGACCAAGACCGAGACTGCAAGACCAACACCAATTTTTCTCATCACTAGTTTATAAATTGTTTAATTTTTTTGTATGTTTCGGAACTGCTGATAGACATTGAAATACTTTGATTTCACTATCATTGTTAGAAATATATCAAAAATATAAATAAATTTCGTCAATTGGAATATCTTAAAATGATAAAGGATAGAATTGTTATAATATAAAATAAATAAATGCACATTTTTAAAATACGCAATAATTATTTTCTCGAAATTCGATGTACTTCTTCAGTCTAAAATTCTCCGGGTTTTCGTTCGCTATCAAATCGCCGGCCTTTCATTCTTAAAAGTATTTCGATTCACCTGTTTCGATTGGTGCTTTTTCTTCCGTGACAGTGGGCGGGGCGAGATCAAGACTCTAGATTACAAGCCAATATTCCTAAGTACATATTGATGTAACTTCTTTACCGGTTTTTATAAATAAACGTGTAAAGGTATCCATCACATGAAAGAAAACTCAATCAAATATTCACTAGATTTTATTGATACCAGGATAAATAGATTAGAAAAAGGACTTAGGCTTAGACACGCCGTCTTCAGTCTCTTGTAGCTCCTCCAAGAATATAAAGGAAGCAATTTGATCTAGATGATTAATGACTACATTGAATTTTAATTGATACAGTATGTCCCAAATACAGTATTAAAAAAAATATTTTCTTGCATTTAGATTATACTATATTTCTTTTTCCGTAGGAGCAAAGTGCCTCATTATTTATTCAACAGTAGGTATTATAAATATAGGGTGAGTCTTTCTTATTTTCTATGTGGAATAAAATGATAAAATTAAATCGACACGTCCTGTATCGCTTCAAATACAATAGGGTCGTAAGATTCGGCACAATGGTTAAGGATTCATTAATATGATAAGCCGGTGGCCAGTGTCGTGCAGTCAATTAAAGGGTTTTGCCGAGTAGGGATGGGTATTACAGATTTTTTTTATTATGTTAAATAATTTTGTATTAGGATAAATTTATATATTTGGATTTTTTCTATTAGATAAAAGTATAGGCTGAAGTAGGTATTTAATAAATTAAAAGAAAGAATCCTAAAGATGTAAGAGTTATATAAAAAGCCAAAAATGAAGATAGTAATTATTTTAAAAAGTCACAAACGCATATTCTTTATTTTGGTTTATTTAAAAGAAGAAGTATATAAAATTGTTAAAAATTAAGAAGTGCATTGATTAAAATTATAAATAAAATTTGTTTTTATATACTTATATAAATGTAGATTTTAATAATAATAAGACATTTATTTTTACATACTTACTTACCGTAAATGTAACCAAACTATCCCAACATATTTTCATACAGTGATAAAAAACACTTTTTGAAAATGTTTATTGCCGCTTTATGGCTATCGACCCTTTCTTGTACTCCTATGCAATAGGAAATCTAGTATAGTAAAATGTTGGCTGGAATGCAGGGAAATATAGAATGATTTGGAGTGAGTATAAAATACGTTCAAATTGTGGTGGAGACGAATTTATTATTTTATTATAAAATTTTGTGGAACATAAATAGGCATACATACACAATTTATTTTTATCCCTATTGCTATGTTTATGTATATATTTTTTTTATGTTTGCTTATGATTTATTTTTTTTGTTTGCTTATGATTTTTTTTTATAATTTTTTATTCTCTTATGCTTTCGGTTTTTTTTTATTTATGCACTTTTTTTGAAAACTTAAATAGTTAAATATTTTACAGCATTTTTCTTTGTTTACAATTTCATGTTAGTTTATGGTCTTCTCACCTCATTTTTTTCACATGCTAATATTGTACCCAAACTAGCAGGCAAAGGTAATATTTTTGCTATCCTTTTATAAAATTTTAATATAGCCGTCTCGTGAATACTGCATTCTAGTAATTCTCATGAAAATTGGTATATACGCGTTACAAGTTATGACTAATTCATGGAAAATCTATTGACAGACATAACACTTCCGGTTAAACCGGAAGTCAGTAGCAGCTAGTCATTTTAAATAGAGCACCCTGTATATTATTAACTTTTCGGGGTTTTTTATTCCTTTATTTAACGTTGGTCTATTTCTGCAACTGAGGCTAATCACCCCGGGAGCACCCTACTCCTTACCGGAAATTTTGCTGAATCCAACCAGCAGTAAGGATCTCTATCGAGCCCAACATCCATGGACTTGGGACCTCGGTTTTACGTCTCCTCCGAAAGACTCACTCTAGTAATCAAAGGTGTTTTGCTGCAGGAGGTACGGGCTCTACGACGGTGTTTCCCCCGTGGTCATCCCCCAAGTATTAACCGCGCTCGATTCTGCTTCACCGTTATTATCGCATCAGAGGCGTTACACTAGACTGCTGGGTCGACCCCAAACTTTTCGGGTTCTACTTTGAAATTGGATGCTACTTTGTGTAAAATACCCTATTCCTAAAATGTATACTTTTCAAGAAATTAATGAAAAATTTACAGGCAGACCTTTCTTTTTGAAAATTCTAAGTGAACTGTCCAAATATAAAAAAAATTGCTTCTCGGGTTAATTAGTAGTAAAGTCAAGGTAATTGGTGACATGCCAAAAACTGCTTTTTTGTATACAGGGTTCTTAAAAGTGATGAAAAGCTCAATTTCACAAATATCAAATATCTCGGCAACAGTCGTATAAAATAGTATATTGTGCAACAAGTGGGGAAAGTTCAACTTTTCTCACGAGTGTGGAAGTCCAAAGGGCGAGTGCCGCAAACACACGAGTGAGAAAAGTACTTTCCCCACATGTTGCACATTATACTTTTTCTACAACTGCACAAATTTAAAGAATACAAGTAAAGTAACTTAATATTTATTTTTATGGTTAGTAAAACAGAAACAAAAGGTGAGCGGTCGTCGGACCGCCGATAGAAGCTTGCTTCTTATGCACAATAGAATAACCATTTTTGACCATTTTTCGTAAATTTTTGACCATTTTTCAAAAAATTTGATAATTTTTGACAATTATTGACCATATTTTCAAAATTTTTGACAATTTTTGACAATTTTTTTAAATTCCAACAATTATTGACCATTTTTGACAATTATAGACCAATTTTGACAGTTTTGACAATTTTTCAAAAATTTTGACCATTTTTCCCAATTTTAACAATTATTGACCATTTTTGACAGGTTCTGACAATTATTGACCACTTTTGACAATTTTTGAACATTTTTCAAAAATTATTGGCAATTTTTTCGAAAATTTGACAATTTTTGACCATTTTTTCAAAGTTTCAACAAATTATTGACCATTTTTGACAGTTTCTGATAATTATTGACCATTTTTGACAATTTTTCAAAAATTTTGACAATTTTTGACTACTTTTTCAAAAACAGTTTTGACAATTATTGATCATTTTTGACAATTTTTCAAAAATTTTGACCATTTTAGACCATTTTTCCAAATTTTAACAATTATTTTTGACAATTTTTGAGCATTTTTGACAGGTTCTGACAATGATTGACCATTTTTAACAATTATTGACCATTTTGACAGTTTTTTATAATTATTAACCATTTTTTCAAAATTTTGCCAATTTTTGACAATTTTTCGAAAATTTTGACCATTTTTTCAAATGTTAACAACTATTGACCATTTTTGACAATTTTTCAAAAATTTTGACCATTTTAGACCATTTTTCCAAATTTTAACAATTATTGATCATTTTTGCCAATTTTTGAGCATTTTTGACAGGTTCTGACAATTATTGACCATTTTTGACAACTTTTCAAAAATTTTGACAATTTTCAACGATTATTGACCATTTTTGACATTTTTTTATAATTATTGACAATTTTTTCAAAATTTTAACAATTTTCGACCATTTTTCAAAATTTTTACAATTATTGACCATTTTTGACAGTTTCTGACAATTATTGACCATTTTTGACAACTTTAAAAATTGTTGACAGTTTTTGATAATTTTTCAAAATTTTAACAATTATTGACTAATTTTAAAATATTTGACAATTTTTGACAGATTCTGACAATTATTGACCATTTTTGACAATTTTTCCAATTTTTTGACAATTTTTAACAATTATTGACAGTCTTCTATAATTATTAACCATTTTTTCAAAACTTTGACAGTTTTTGACAATTATTGACCATTTTTCCAAATTTTTGACCATATTTCAAAATTTTTGACAATTTTTTGAAAATTTTTAACATATTCTCTAATATAATCTGACAGTTTTGTGACAACTAAGTAGGTATTCAAAGATGACAGTAGCCTACTAAGTTTTTATCGATTTTATTTGATTCTCCATATAAATATATGTGGTGTGGGCAAAGTGCCGTGAGAAATATTATTTCTCACAGTATGAGCAATATTTGGTTTTGAAATCAAGTAAGGTATGAGAAATACGTCACTTTTCATAGCAGTTGTAGAAAAAAGATTTTTATATCCAGTTTGATGTATCTAATAACTGAAATACCCAATCAAAACTGGCTTCAGGTAACAATAGAGCTCAAGTAGTAAAGAAAAGCAGGAAGCGGCAAATTTTGATTGGATCACTATTCAGTGAAGAGAGTGTCAAATACAATTAATGTCCGAAACCTGAATCACCGATATATCTCAATTCGTCGATGACCCAGTCACTAATCAGTATTAATTAATTCATCAAATAATTTTAGACCGTTACAAATTTACGGTAAACCACGAATATAGGTACAGATGTTTTAGTGGGGTGCCAAATCGTTTTAGTATCATAAATAAAACATTATTTCAAGCAATGTAAACAATATTTTGAAGAAAACTGTCATTGAAGTGATTTGGACGGCTAAGGATAGATATATAAAGAGATGGAAGATTGAGAAGTGAAATTTGAGCCAAAGTAAATAGTTCAGGAAATAAAAAAAATGCCTGAAAATAATAGTACAATCCTTTCAAATGTATACCTGTACTGTATTCGCCAGCTAACTTGATGTCCCAAAAATTACCAACTAAGAGAGACAGAGTAATAATGCACTGCCTACTCGGCTGCTATTGGTGGTAAAATTTTGACAAACGCCAATTGCATCGAACCTTATCAGGTGTTAAGATTTTCAGTAGCGTCACACAGTTATTGTTTCTGCTTTGTACAATAAAGTGTTTGTAAAAATGTCAGCCGTTAATGAAGAAAATCGTAAATGTACTGAAGGACAAATTCGTCAAGTGATATATAGAGTGTTTAATTATTTTGAGACATTAAAAACGTGTGACCATGTCATAACAATAGAAGACTCATATTTTGATAGAGACTTCAAACAGATATGTTTTATGACGTCAACCCTCTTGTGATTACTCTAGATGAAAGTGATTCCAGTAGCGGCAGTAAGTCAGATTTTTCGTAAAGATAAAAACTGTTTATACCTATTCTTAGAAATATACCTAGCTTAAATAATTTCCCATTATCTTGTATTTCTTTTATTCTCATTACTACCTGGAAGAAATGATTTAGTTTCTAACAAATTTTAATTATAGTCCGCCCGGAAATCTTTATAATCTTCAATTAGATAAATAACATGTTATTGTAATGGGTACCTTATTGTTAAAATATTATTTATGTACTGAGAATTCAGGTATAAAGCAGATTCGTTTCTATTAAAATCAATATACCAATAATTATAACAAAGAATTAAATATTATTTATTGAGTTAGGATCATATATTTCCGGACGAACTTTACTTTATTAATTGTACAAGTTGTGTTAATTTGTAACAGAAAGCGTATCCTCAGAACTTGCACGGCACTGTTTACAGTTATCGAATGGGCGGCGTCAATAGCTCCCTATAAAGCATTTAGGACATCAAGTTAGCTGGCGAATACTGTATAATGTTGTAAAATTCCATTTTTGGATATACGATGAGATAGTAAAGCTCTGTCTTGAAAATAACCTTAAATTTTCTAAACATTGTTCTGTTGCGACGATTTTGAAAATAAGTTAGTCGCGTCCTGCGGACTTCCTTTTCGTAAAATTTCCAGAGAAATGAAAACTTATAGATTGAATAATGAAATGAAATGTTAGATTTATTGAATTGGAGAATTTAACCAACTTTCCCCCATGTTATAAAGCAAAATGCATATATTGAAGGGCTCTAGCTATTATGTTAAACTATGACGGTGTGCTATTACACCTAAAGTGAGCAACACTATTAATTAAGATAACAATAAATGTTTCGGTGTTGCTGTATCCCTGTGCGATATAAATTTTGCAAATTCCTATTTTTATGGCAATACCTGACATATTCACTGCAAGGATTATCGTGAATTTGAACATGGCACTGTGTAAAATGAACATAAAATGGAAATACGCTTTGTTTTCCATATATATCGGGGTTTATTTATTCATTTTTATTTGTTGTTGCATATCTCGGTGCGAAAAAAATTGTTCTTTACCGGTTTTACAAAATTAAAACAACGTTTTTTCTTCTGTCATCCAACAAATAAAATGTGTAGTTTGACTATTCAGTAATCGAATCAGAAAAAAATCAAGCAGGAAAAAAATTAATTAGGTACATGAAAGATGTATCGCCAATTAATTACTTCTACAGCCATTTCTCTTCCAATAAACTTATATAATAAATTACTTCCTTCAAATACTTGACATAATTCTTGACACAGTTGACAAGAGAAATTGCAAGTTACTAAGAAGATCGTGAGGTATAGTTTAAAGTTCATAGGGCGCACTAATGTTCGCCAGTATTCACAACGACATAGTTTGCGTGCTATTAATATTGCTATTGTACCTACTATAGGTTAAAGGAAACTCAAGATCATTTACAAGAAGCTATTCATAACCAAAGACACAAAGCTTCAGTTTCCTCAAGTATCTGTGGGGTGTAGACAGACGGTTATTAGTTACACAATAACAGCTTTATATCTAACAGGGTAATTGAGAATCCTAGCTAGATTATCAAATCGTTTATCTGGATTTTCGTTTGCTCCAAGCTGTTTTTTATCTAATGAAAGTAATTCTTTATTCTTTAAGCTTTTTTCAATATCTAAATTAACATTAATATCGGGCTTGTGTGCTTCTGAGAGCCTCCCCACTACAACCTTTGCAGGTCTACTGTGTATTCCTTTATGTACTGCTCTACAGTTTCTTGTCTAGTCCCGTTTTTATTACTAGACTCCGTTTGCCAAACCTCAAGTCTTCCTTATATTGGGAGATTGTGGTTTTTCCTCCCCTATCGTTGAAACCCTAGCCTAGCCAGACATTCAGGCAATTCCTGCTTATGGTTATGTCTTCCAATCATATGTTGTTCATGAGTTTGTTGAGTCTACAGCCCAGCCAGAATCCCGGTTATACGTATCAGGTCCGCCTTTCTCTGTTTTTCCAAGTACAGCCATTTGTTTTTTGCACCACAAAAAGGATCTGAACGAATCGGAGCACCTCGGGTTTCTTCTCGGACTAGGAATCTGCCACTTCATTGCCCTTGTGAGTGGCCTATTACCTAGGCTAAGGACATTCTATTTTGACAGCTCAACTTTTGTAGGATTTCCAGGAAGTCCCAAACGAGTTTGTAATTCACTTACACAGTGCGTATGGCTGCAACTTTTGCCTGGAATTTTGTCTTCTGTTTGCCTAAGCACAGTGAGACTCTTGTCTTTGGTTTGGCTTATATTCCTTGGTTTTTTAGCCATCTCTGTAACAGGCTGTTTCTGCATTAATTGGAGGTCCTTCCTTCAATATTTGGGAAGCATCTCATCCGATGACATGTGGTCGGTATTCAATTATTTGTAGAGGTCGGTATAGTGTAGTAAGCTTATGGGTCCTTGCCCTCTGGTCAATCTATTGGTGACTGATCTGGCTTTGCTTTGTATGTAGATATAACGTGGCTGTGGATCCAGCAAGACTTCTAATGCGATTCTTGGGGTTGTCCTCGGCTTCCTTGGCTACCAGGTAAGTGGTTGCCACTTATCTTTTGCATCGCCCCAGCCTTGTTAAATTTCTGTAAGTAGTAGTGTACCCTACAAATTGTTTTAAGTTTTTTGGTCTCCATATTGAAGATGTCCTTAAATGATCTGTAGGTACATGTATATAGTCTTTTCCTTCGACTGTAATAATAGCTTACTTCTCTCTGTTTGAATCTCACATTCATACTTCATACTGCGCTATGGTATGCTTTTCTATCTCAAATTTTAACTTTTTCCGCACTGTTCATTTTGGGATCCGTCTATTTGGTTCAATGCCAGAAATTAGAAAAGAAGCGTCCTTACTTATAGCAGAGTAATTTTGAGGATACCAAAAACCCAAACGGACCGAAAATTGACCACCCATCATTCTAATTCAATTAAATTGAAGTGAACAACAAAAAAAACTTGTTTGACCGTAGGATAAATCTTTAAGTACCACAAAGCTAACAAACAATGCGTAATCGGATATGTGGCATTTGGTTGTGCAGAATTTATATTTTTGTTTTCTGGTTTTGAAAATGGCAGATGGGCGACGAGATTATAAATTGTCTATTTTTTTTTTAAATCGATGAGTTGGAAGCCAGACAATGCGAACAAAAGTACGTTTTCGAATATCGTATTGCGATCGATCAAATATCTGACACTGATATCTGTAATTCTATTATAGTTTGGAGTTAAAGGAGGTTTTTATGGTTGATATAAAGACGACAATTTGGATCCTGCAGGATCACGCCACGATCTGTTAAGATTTCCTTTATGTCAAACGTAAGAAAAATAAGAATGATCGATCGGGGGTCTAAGGATTGCTCTACATTTCGGAATATAATAAAAACAGCCCTAAATATATTCTTAAATAGAAAAGAATCCCTTGATGATATTTACATGATACATAAATGCGGAAATAGTTAATTTTCAAAGGGAATTATAGTCATGTATGTACCGTAGTTAATTCGCAATTTCTTGCTTTTGTTCAATGTCGAACAAAATATTTTTAAGTTCTAGTTGTTAATAATAATGTCTCCATCGTACCGTATCTCCTGTACTGGCTGCCAACAGGAAATTTACATCTCTTAACTCAGATTTTAATTTCATCCTATTCTATAGAGGATTCTGCTTTTTTTTTCAAATCAAATGACTGACCGTTATCGTTTCATGGCCATGAATTAAGTGTGACAATTTCTACATAAAATAAGTACACATTCTGGTGTAATTTCTGCTAACATGAATACCAGGGGAATTCCAAAAGTATTTATTTCAATGAATCATAGTTTTGGCTCAAAAACTTATAAAAACATAGAATCAGTGGATGGAAACTCTACTCTGGAAAACAATATATTTTTCGTTAGTTGGTATTAATCTTATTTATCGTTTTATACTTTGATCTTTGTTAATACTGAATGTCATTAAAGTCCTTAAAGTTAAGCAGAAAACCATAAAAAGTCACTATGAAAAGATATAAAAATGAGCTAAGAGGTCCAAAATTAAAGATAACTCTGAGAACAGTCTCAAAAAATTTGAATACCCTCGGTATGATAATCTATTCCATAATTATCAACATCAAACGATGATATACCATAGAAACCCATCGATTGTTATCGATGAATGTCTAACGCACACTTAATAATAGCACAGGATTTATAGCTTGTTGCCCAACAGGTCCATAACCTCATTGCTAGTTCTGGCCAGTCGCGATCGCGATCGCCGCCATTTTTTAATTATAAAGTCCGCGATTCGAGTCGTTACATCAAATTAGATTTCCATACGAGATACTTATTTAAATTTTTTAACAGGTCCGGATCGACCCTAAAAACAAGTTTTAATAACTTAGTTTTCAACGTCGTCGAAAACATTCCACAGAACTGTTGAAAATACCTGGAACTTCTATCTCATTGTTCAGCATATCTTGGAGGTTTGGCTTCAGTTGCATTCTCTGGTGATGTTGGCAATCTTTTAGTTAATGTCTTGTGACAGGCTTGGCAAATAGTAGAAATAGTCTGTCTTACCAATTCTGAGTCTTCTGATAATCGTTGCTTCTTTCCTTGTTAAGTTGGTGGTAGAGTACTCCCAGGAATGGTTCAGAAGGTACTGTTACTCCGTTTGCCGAACCTCGAGTCCTCCTTATATTGGGAGATTGTGGTTTTTCCGTTGAAACCCTAGCCTAGCCAGGCATACAACAGCTATAGGTACAAATTTTTATTAAAAGTTGAACATTATAATACATTTTATATTCTCCTGTAAAGGTTGGTTCCTTTGAGGAGCTTTATTAAGTTTTCTATCTCATTGTTTAGCATTTCTTTGAGGTTTGGCTTCAGTTGAATTCGCTGATGGTGTTGGCAAATAGTGGAATAGTCGATGTCTTAACAATTCTGACTCTTCCAATAATCGTTGCTTCTTTTCTGGTCAAGTTGGTGGTAGAGGTACTCCCAGGAACGGTTCAGAAGGTACTGTTTTTTTTCCAATACTGAGAAAAGTTCCTCTTTGGGACGTTATCAACTGGTTGAGGTACTAAGAGGGACTTCCAGGAGATTGCACAAAGGGCCTAATGGTGCCTAGGTGCTGTGGGGTTGCATAACTTATCAGATGGATATTGTTTTTTATGGTTATTTTATTGATCATCGGCATGAAGATTTGAACTTTAATTTCCGTGATTCTATTTGATGATCTCCAAGGAGTGCCAATCGTAGAAATTTACGATTTTACGGGTTTTTAAAAATCCGTTTATAAAGAGAGACTTGGAAACGATAAAGCCTTTTTAACTTCCCGCTAAGAAAATCAATGATTCTTCCCTATGATTTTCGAAAAATCGGGAAGTTATTGTTTTTACCCCGTTTTACAAAAATCGAGGTTTCAACAAATCTCGACGTTTTGAAGCCCTAAGAAGCTTTCCTGACTATTTTTACGATGATGTCCGTCTGTATGTATGTATGTGTGTGTGTATGTAAACCTCTTATAACTTCTGAACGGCTTGACCGATTTGATCGCAGTTGGTGTCTTTCGAAAGGGCTTCACCAAACTTAGATTTCCTGTAAGTTGGAACCAATTCGGACAGGTAGATTTCGAGAAATTGCAAAAAAAGTTAAAAAAAAAAGTTGTTTTTTCATTTTTTCAAAATATCTCTGAATTTGCTGAACCGATCGACCTCGAAAACTAATCAGCTCTTAACCTTGAAAACCCGCATCGATCACCATCAAGTGCGTCAGAATCGGTTGATGCGTTCGTGAGATATCTTTGTCGAAAAAAATCGAAAAAAAGTGTTTTTTTGTAATAACTCCGAAATGTTTCATCAGATCAATTTTTGTGTTTCAAATTTTTTATAGAGCTCAAAAAACTACATCGATCGCCGCCAACCGCGTGAAAATCGGTTGATTCATTCAAAAGTTATAGCAGTCTGAAAATTAAAAAAAATCGTGTTTCATCGAACTTTGATAAGAATAGCTTCTTTGCGCTCGGAGAGCACAAAATAACACGAAAATTAAATTTTTGAGCTCGAGGAGCTCAAAAACATTGCAACTAGCGACAAAATCGCATGCGTTTGAAAATTGAATTTAGCGTGAAGTTGCAGGGATGGCCTTTAGGGTCAACCGATTTCCAGATTTTTTTTTTGGAAATTATTTTTCAAATAGACTGAAATTGCTTTTTATAAAAATAATTTAGATTTAATCACCCCCATAACTCCCGACATAATCATTTTAATCACTCTGGAGATTAAATCGTAGCCTACTGTTATATATTTTTAACTGAATCCATCTCTGAATATTCCTAAACGAGACGATGATTTGAATTTTAAATGGAGAATTAATGATCGTTTTGAAATGCTGTCAGTCTTTCGGTTGAGGATTTTATTGTTGCTTTTTTTGTTGTTGTACGCTTTAATAATATGTTCTCACGGCGTGTGCTGATTCGTGGATGTTGTCTTTCATGCTAGCCAATCGTGATTCAGCGGAAGTAAGGTGTGATTCTAGATCTTTATGCTTTGTTTGTTGTTATTTGTTTATATACTTGATATTTATACTGGAACATAATAGAAATTAAGTAATATAACAATATTGTTTGTGCAGGAAGTGTATAGGACGTTGAAAACCTTTTATTTTTAATTTCGATAATCATTTTGCTATAATTGTCTTTTGAATTATACCCATGAACCAATATTTTGTTTATAAAAACAATTTATTTGATAGTAGGTTCAAAAATTAACACCCCATTATTGGAAAAATTATGAGAGAATAGCCATGGTCGTATGTCACCTACCCTAACAAAACAATACATTTTAACAGCGGAAAACGATCAAAAACATTGGGGTGAAGTGCAGCAATAAGAAAAAAGTGTACCTTCTCTTTTTAGGTTTTTTAAGCTTTCGTAAATCTTTATTCACATCCTAAGGAAGCTACAAATTTAGAAAAAACAAAAATATAATTTATAAAAAATTCCCATAAATCCACAGAAACACATTAATATTTTAATTATTTTATGGATATTTAATTGTTATTCTCCCAATCTCAATATCAAGGAACCAATGTTTTAGCGTAAATTACAAAACCATTTTATAAATCTTGTTTCTGATTTTTTTCAACTTGTAGCTCCCTAAGGATGTGAATAAAGATTTACGAAAGCTTAGAAATCTAAAAAAGAGTACTCCCTATGACTTTATGTCCTCTAGCGGGCACCATTATTCAATTTATTGTGACGTCACATATCCTATAACTTGCGTACGATCAAGACGCTTACAACAATTCCTCATTTGTCAAATTATGATGACTAGTTTAGAAGTTATGAGGAAACAGATGATAACCCTTTTTTTGCTTCGTCGTAGTTGATTAAAAATAATCCTCCACCTCTATAAACTAACGATATCTTATTTGAATTAATCCATTTTCTTTCTGTTAACTCTACGAAAGAATGACACATTTTTTCTTACTATCCTGACTGGGAACATGTTAAAAAAATGTTTATTCTATAATTCACTAGTTTTTCTTATTCTTAATCTCCCTATCGTATTCCTCGATTTCAGGTATATTTATGGTAAACTTAACAAAAGAAAACCACCTTTAAGTTGTTGTATTCAAGGTGCAAAAGCACATATTCATAGCAACTTGTCACTTTTCGGCAAATCCTTAAAGGTACCATCTTGAATTAATGCAATGCGGCAATACAACTACAGAAAACGTCGTTTGCACCATTACATTACAAAATTATAAATTCCGGTTATATCAAACATCTGATTATTCTAGGTTTTTAAGAACCACAGGACTAAGAAATTTAGGACTGGACTCTCCATTGACTAGTTCATGAATATAATCCAATAAATATTTGCGGGATATATTCTGAATAAATTTGAAAAAAAGGGGAAAAAATACATCACACATCCGGTACCATTAGTTATATATATATTATAATCGGAACCCTATTTATCAAATAATTGGTGTAAGGGTATGAGCCTTTAGCTGAATTCTTATAAAGCTTTTCCAATTTTTTCGGCTTTTTGCCATTTTCTTTGCGTCTGCCATGCTTTCCCTTTATTTTTTAATATTTCTGAGATAGTTTTATTCCATGTTTGTCTTGGTCTTCCTTTTCTTTTTTAATATTTTTACTTCCCATATTTTTTAGTCTGTCTTGAATTTTCCATTCTTTGTAAATGCCCCACCATCCCAATTGTCTGTATTCTATAAATTCTAGGATTGATTCTATTTTTAGATGACTACTTTTGTAACGCCCCGGACTCTTCTTAAGTATTTCATTTTAACTGCCTGTATTTTGCTCTTCTGTGTTTGATTTAGCATCCAAGTTTCTCATCCATAAGTTAATATTGGCCTATATATTGCTTTAATTATTTTTATATTTAGTTTCATTGTTTTTTTCTATTCTTTTATTAATTTCTGCTTCTTGTGTTCCTTGTTGATCGATTGTTATTCCCAACTATTGAAATGTGGTCACTTGTTCTATAAATTGTCCTTTCTATAACTATTTCTTCTTGTCCTTCTCCTATAACCATATCTTTCATTTTGTTTTTATTCATATCCATCCCGTTTTCTTTCAAGATGTTTCTTCGAGATTGTGTTTCACATCTTCTTTAGTTTTTGCAAAAATAACTATATCGTCAGCATCAGTTACATAATTCTATATATATTTTTTAGGAAAAATAGCTTCCTTCTGATATTTATCTAATTGGCTTCGAGGTATTTTAACTATCAAATAGTAATTGGAAAATAAAATGAACACGTTTATGTACCCAAATTGAAAATGTTTTATTCTTTATAAATAACTAAATATTCGCTCTGACTTCACTCGGTAACGACCACTTCACATTTTTCTTAATTAACATTCTATTTCCGTGGGTGTTGGATTCGCAAAGTTTTTTTTTATTTAAAAAATACCCCTGTCGGTATCTTCCTGTAATTAAAACTAGTCTTATAAGACGAACCATTAATTTGCATCTAACTATTCTTAAAACTAGGTACTTATCATCTAGAGTCAATCCAGTGATGTCTTCCAGATTTTTCTAATCTATAGTATACACTGTACTCTGCTGTACACAAAACACACTACACAAGATCGATTGGCTTGGTTCTTTTCAGTCTTCGGACATGATGTTGGTCGTCTAGCAGCTGAAGAGCTTCTGCAATCACATGTTGATGGAGCCTGGCTTCATGTTTGCCGGCTAACCTTTTAATCTCTTTGTTGACGATTGGTATTTGAAGATCTCTGTGAATATCATAGTTACGAACATACCAGGAGGTTTTCACTATTTTTCGTGACACTTTGTTCTGGAATGTTTGGATGCACTTGGTATTGGAATCGCTAGCACAGCCCCAAAAGCTGGATATACCATAAAGCCACACCGGTTTCAAAATCTGATTATAAATCAATAAGTTGTTGATTGAAAGCTTGGAGTTTCTTCCAATCTGTATTTTAGGCCCAATTCAGTTGTTTTCTTTTTGACATGATCTTTCCAAGTTTGGCATTAAGAGGCATGCCGAAATATTTGGCATTCATCGAATATGGTACAATTGTTCCATTAATATTTAGAGGATACTCTTTTGTTGGTAAATAGATTTAAGCTAATTAAGCTTAATCTTCCATTGTTTGGTCCAGTCTACTACTGCATTGGTTGCTATCTGAAGTTTTCTAACAGAGGTTTCTTGGTTTTTATCTACTGCAAGTAGAGCAGTGTCGTCAGCGAATGCAGCAATAATATATCTTCTAGTAGTATATAGCAAATACAGGATGGGCTTCGTAAAGTGAAAAACCGATGTAAGTTTTCCTTTGTCCAATACCAGATCGATGAAGTATTGTGATGGTAAAATAATGGAAAAGTTGACGTCCGTAAAAACTTAGTGAACTCTATTTATCTTTTCCATTACTACCTCAAAAAAATCCATTCGTCAAATATTGTCAGTATTTAAAATTTCATCGGTTTTTCGTTCTTTCCACTACCCATATATACTTCAGAATTTTGAATAGTTGTAGCAATTGAATTCATTGCAACAGCAAGTTGCCCATTGGAAAGTGTAAGTTTTTGTATCACAAACCATTATTTCCTATACTTCTCTGTCCACCCCTAGTGGACGACGAAAAAAAAATGGCCTCGTTGCCCAAAATTCTATTATATTATGCACAGTTAATAATGAAAGTCTGACATCAAATGCTGCAGAAAATAATTTACAAATTTGTCTTGTATTATTCATGCTGTACCATCTCATTATTTTCTCGTTTTTTTCTTTTAAATTTACATAATAATGAACAGATATTTTTTAATTCAACATATTTCTTAATAACTTTTTAAAGCGAAATGAAATAAAAGTATTTGTTCTTGTTTGTCTATGTCGGTGAAGTTAGTTGATTTAGTAGTAGTGAGAAACGTAAGCATTACCCCTCTTTTCAAGTCTCACGTTCAGATTAGACTGACTTTTATTTCGAATATATAATTTTCTTAATACATTTTAATTTGATTCTCATCACTTCCTTCAGGACTATTGAGGATAGACACAGTACAAATTTTTTTGAAAAACTACATTCTTAAGCCACAATGCTCTCCTGCCTCCTTTTTGACATTTTTTTCGGGTCGAGATGGGAAACTCATGTTCGAATGGGTCCAGATCCCAAACAGTGTTGGACTTATCCCAAACCAACCAAACCCACCTCAAACTCTCCGTTACCCCCGCCTCGGAATCACTACCATAGCATACATACTTCGAGACGGGCGGCGGCCCCTCGCACACTCTCCGCTCACACCGTCGTCTTCTCCCTATCTATCACTCCTACCTCTCATGCCATATCGAGACCTCCTCTCCCCCTAATACTTCTCCACTACGCCACTCACCCCCATCCATTCCTCCTCCCCCCTCAACATAATCTCCACCATGTTCTCCGCAATACACTGCCTCCTCTAGTTTCCTCTCCAGCTTCTTCAGCTCTTCCTCGTTCCTCCAGCATCTTAACATATTCCCCACATCATCCTCCACTTCACACCTCTCGCACATTCCAGCCTCTCTTTTCCCCATCTTGTGGAGGTACCCCACTCTCGACCCATGTCCAGTGAGAACCTGTGTCAAGAAGTAGTTCACTTCCCCGAATTTCCTCTCCTACACCCAATCGCTTCTTTTAGCCCTCCCTCGTACTCCTCCCACCTTCTCTCCATGTCCTCCTCCATCCATTCCTGTACTTTCTCTCTGGTCGCACCCTTCCAGCGTTTATTCTTGGCTCTAGCCATCCTGCTGCCAGTCCTCCTTCTATCCTGCACCACCCTCAGCAGTATCCTTCTCTATCCTTTTTGTCAATATGGTGATCATAAACTCACATTCCAAAAGCTATAATCTTTCTGAGATAAATACAATCTATAGTCCAAACAACACTTTGTGGTGTAAACAATTCTCGCTCAGAACGATATACGATTGTGATAAGAAGTTAGAAGAGTGCGAAAGTAGTAAGGCAAGGGGTTAAAAACGTAAGGGTGGAACACATCTGCCTAGGTAACCCTCCCCTTGAAAGATACTGCCACCTGGCGTTTGCCACGGTCCGCAAACAAGGGCGATTCCGCGGCGTTGGATCAAGCCAGATGTCTTATTTGAATTAGTTTAAGCATATGCCACCGCATATGACTTTCTTATCGGTAGGCGGGCCGTGGGTGATGTACTCACTTAAATGTCCTTGAAAACAACGACTTTTTTTTTATAGAGTTCACACAAATACAGTTGTTTGTAAATACATAGAAATTATTTCTGAAAAAAAACTTTATTAAAATTACGTAAATTACACATATCTTTTTATCACCGAGTATCCAGTGCTCTTCGGACCATGCTACCGAACGGATATCCTTAGGTCCGTACTACCGTATCCTTTTCATACATATACAATAGAATAAATTCGTGGCTCCGGCTTCCTCAAACCGGACATGAATTTTTGCTGATCATTTTGATTTTCTTTTAATTAAATGTTTTATACACTCGTTAAATATAATTAAAAAATCCTGATTGTATTTCTCCGAACAATAAACATACTAGAAGAGTAAACAGACGCATTATCTGATGCCAACATAAACAATGTCAAAGTTTATTTGTTTATTTTGTTGTAATCCACAGATGTTGCTTTCAAAAGTATTAATCATCCAATGACTTCAATTTTTTTGTGGTTCCTCAATATATGTCCCTTAATAATGCTTATAAACAGGATGTCAATCTGAAGGTTTCTGTAATTCAACATTTCTCAGTGAATGTGACAACACTGCTTATATTGAATGTTTACGTTTGTTGACAGGTCTTTGTGTTGAATTTTTTATTCAACTGTGTAGATACCACCAAGAAATTTGAATGTAAATTAATTAATAATAATCGTTAAATTATATTTACAAAATGGTGTAGTATGCAAAAAAATGTATAAACACTGGTGTTTACAATACATCGTTTCGCAGATAAGGAACAAGTTCTGAACAGTTCTAAGACTACCAGGTGAAAAAAAAATGTCTTAGAGCAGAAGCAGAGTCTGTATCCAATCTGGTCGACGGCAACTAAAATGTATTCCTCGAGTAATAGATAAGTATTTCTACTAATACTCGAAAATTTCAGTATGATTATTCAATCAATTTAAACCCTTCCTCCCACAGCACGGCACTGTTGCTGGAGGCTGTGTGTATTGCTATCCTTGTTTTTCAATGAAAGAATCAATTTAGATGTTGGTTACAAACAGAGTGTGTTGTCATTAGAGCGGGTTATTCATCTGGTCTGTTTAATGATCGAAGGTTACGAAATTTATGAATCCTTGGTTTGCTTTTAATAGAATTTAAACGACAATACAGGATGTCTCCTGCTCAACGAAATCCAAAGATACTAAATGTGATTTTTACCTTTATCCAAAAGCTTCTCCTAAGTGAGCTAGCGCCCTTTGGAGACGACGCTACCAAGTTATGCACCTTTTTTTTGAATTAAAATATGATAAAAAAGAATATTAGTGAGATGGGGGCGGCAAAAAAATGTTCCTCAACGCGACTCTGTTTTAGAATCATAATCAATTTAATTTATAATTCAGGTGCATTGATCATATCGAAGAAAATAAACATTTCTATCAGTGGCGTAGCGTGGGCGACAAGAGCCACGATTGCTAGTGCTAGTGCAAGTGCTAGTGACTAGTGACAACTGCCTAGCGCCAGTCCGGCCGGTGCGGAGGCACCGAGTTTTCCTGAACAATTGCAGGGGGTTATTCAATTGAACAAAACAATAACTCTTCTTATTTTCTTAAATTCCTGAGGGTTCCTTACGCCATTTCTTCCCATAGATGTGTTCCTTCCAAAGAAGTGGTATTTTATCTTGACTTTTAATAACTAGTGCGTTGAATGAAATATTTAAACTTTAAACTAATGATTAAAATAAGAGGGGCGGCGAATTTCCGGCGGCGAAAACCCTCGCTACGCCACTGATTCCTATTGAAAACAAACCAGGAGAAAACGATGCTTAAAAAAAGCTTCTTAAATAGTTTATGATATTTTAACAAGTTTTAAATGCTTCTACATGTTTCTATGTATATACATATACCTATTTTTTTGAAAACATCTCGTATTTAAAACATTTTCCGGATAATTGTAAAATGCTAATGTTCCTGTGTTCTCTTTAATGCCTAAAAAAAAAGTAAAAAGGGAAACATAAGTTTCCATTATAAAAAGAACAATATTCACGTATGAATAGAAAATAATAATTAGAAAGTGCAACAAGTCTAATCTGCAATTTTAATCATGCATATCTCTTGATAAAGAGGATGTTTGCCAAACAGCAGCACACGTAAACAAGACAAATTTTGTAGAAAACTACACGCTTCACATCAAAAAGGACATAAAAGCATGTGTGAGCTACTTGTGGCTATTATCGTTGACGAGCTCTTCACTAGTTGCCTGCTTTTCCGTCTGCATTCTCGAGGGCGCTGCTGCTCTAGAAACCCATAAAAGAGCATTATGGATATGTGCACACACAGTGCACTACAATGGAGATTGCCTTTACCGCAGATATTTAATAAAATACTTTGGCCATCGACCAATTAAGCGAAAATTTATGCTATAAGCTTGATTTTTACCCTATCAACGATAGTTTTATTCTTAAACCGTTTACGTTTTTAATTACATTGCAAAAATTAAAAAAAAAGTCCTATAGATGTGGATAAAAAAATGAATTAAAAAAATTATTCTTCAAAGATTTAAGTTGACAGACGCCAATCTTACTTTTGTTGAGTCAAAGTTCTGTCAGTAGAATTATTACTGAACTGACGTCATTTATAGCTACACATTATTGCCTTAATACGTTAAGTTCAATATCACAAATTTCTAGTGCAGTGGGTGTTTCTCGAAATAGTGTTTTCAAAATTATACAAAAACACAAATTCCATCCTTACAAAATTAAATTAGTCCAAGAGTTTGTGAATTGATGAGTGAACGACTGCACGACACTCAAGCTTTATTGTACAATATCTGATTTTCCGATCAATTTTCATTTGCATTTAATGGTGGAGTAAACAGATATAATTGTAGATATTGGGCAGAAAATGACCCTCATAGTCAAACACCACAAAAATTGAACGTCTGGTGTGGTATTTTTGGTGACCATACTGTTGGACCATATTTTATTGAGGGAAACTTAAATGGTGAGTTTTATCTACAATTACTCAGAGAGGCTATTGTTCCCGAAATAACACGAATACTAGAAAATGAAGATACCATGTCAGAAGCTTTGCTAGCGTTTCAACAAGATGGGGTACCTGCACACTACGCTCTCGATGTAAGACGGTTTTTAAACGAATAATTTCCTGCTTGATGGATAGGTAGACGAGGCCCAATGATGGAATGGCCACCTAGGTAACCCGATTTAACCCCCGTAGACTTTTTTATGGGATATCTGAAAACCAAAATTTATGCCACTCAGCCAGCATCTATAGATGATTTACGTCAGCGAATTATTCAAGAATGTCGACAAATAAGTTCGAAACTCATTTGAGTCTCAATTGTATCATTGTATGGAAACCTTATTAGATAATTTAGTATTGTTTTGCTGATTTGTTACGAATTAAAATGTTACTATTAGTAAATTGAATTATACATTTTTGTAATCCGCTAGTAGAGGAGAATCGAACAATGCAATAATGTATAAGGTGTTCCATTTTAAAAAAAAGGTGAGCGGTCGTGGGACCGCCGACTGAAGTTTGCTTCTTATGCACAATAGAATGCGAGGTTGGGAAAACCATCAATAAAAATACGCGCAATAGAATGCAAGAACATCATTATCTTCACTTTTAAAAGGAATGTGCAACAAAACCATTTCTCGTCGATAGTCATTGAAATTATTGGTCATATTGTAATTGCGATATCTTTCGAACCTTTTTCTAATTTTATCAATTATTGACCACTTTTGACAATTATTGATAAATTATTGACTATTATTGATAATTTTTGACCATTTTTCAAAAATGTTGACCATTTTTCCAAATTTTAACAATTATTGACCATTTTTGACAGGTTCTGACAATAATTGACCATTTTTGACAATTTTTCAAAAATTTTGACCATTCTTCAAAAATTTTGACAATTTTTAACAATTATTGACCATTTTTGACAGTTTTTTATAATTATTGACCATTTTTTCAAAATTTTGACAGCGGCACGCCTCTCTCTCTGCACTGAACGTACACTATGGCCTGCGTCTCTCTCTCTCTCTCATTGTAATTTTGACCATTTTGGACCATTTTTCCAAATTTTAACAATTATTGACCATTTTTAACAGGTTCTGGCAATAATTGACCATTTTTGACAATTTTTCAAAAATTCTGACCATTTTTCAAAAATTGACCCTTTTTGGCAGTATTTTATAATTATTGACAATTTTTGACCATTTTTCAGAATTTTTACAATTATTGACCATTTTTTACAGTTTCTGACAATTATTGACCATTTTTGACAGGTTCTGACAATAATTGACCATTTTTAAAACTGTATCAAAAATTTTGTCCATTTTTCAAAAATTTTGACAATTTTCAACAATTATTGACCATTTTTGATAGTTTTTTATAATTATTGAACATTTTTCCAAAATTTTAACAATTTTTGACCATTTTTCAAAATGTTAACAATTATTGACCATTTTTGACAGTTTCTGACAATTATTGACCATTTTTGACAGGTTCTGACAATAATTGACCATTTTTGACAATTTTTCAAAAATTTTGACCATATTTCAGAAATTTTGACATTTTTCGACAATTATTGACCATTTTTGACAGTATTTTATAATTATTTACCATTTTTTCAAAAATTTTACAATTTTTGACCATTTTTCAAAATTTTTACAATTATTGACCATTTTTTACAATTTCTGACAATTATTGACCATTTTTGACAGGTTCTGACAATAATTGACCATTTTTAAAAATGTATCCAAAATTTTGACCATTTTTCAAAAATTTTGACAATTTTCAACAATTATTGACCATTTTTGATAGTTTTTTATAATTATTGACCATTTTTTCAAAATTTTAACAATTTTTGACCATTTTTCAAAATGTTAACAATTATTGACAATTTTTGACAGTTTCTGACAATTATTGACCATTTTTGACAGGTTCTGACAATAATTGACCATTTTTGACAATTTTTCAAAAATTTTGACCATATTTCAGAAATTTTGACATTTTTCGACAATTATTGACCATTTTTGACAGTATTTTATAATTATTTACCAATTTTTCAATTTTTTGACAATTTTTGACCATTTTTCAAAATTTTAACAATTATTGACCATTTTTGACAGGTTCTGACAATAATTGACCATTTTTGACAATTTTAACCATTTTTCAAAAATTTTGGCATTTTTGACAATTATGGACCATTTTTGACAGTATCTTATAATTATTGACCATTTTTTCAAAATTTTGACAGCGGCACGCCTCTCTCTCTCTATCTCTCTGCACTGAACGTACACTATGGCCTGAGCCTCTCTCTCTCATTCTAATTTTGACCATTTTAGACCATTTTTCCAAATTTTAACAATTATTGACCATTTTTGACAGGTTCTGACAATAATTGACCATTTTTGACAATGTTTCAAAATTTTTAAGCATTTTTCAAAAATTTTGACAGTATTCAACAATTATTGACCATTTTTGATAGTTTTTTATAATTATTGATCATTTTTTCAAAATTTTGACAATTTTTGACCATATTTTAAAATTTTAACAATTATTGACCATTTTGGACAGTTTCTGACAATTATTGACCATTTTTGACAGATTCTGACAATAATTGACCATTTTTGACAATTTTTCACAAATTTTGACAATTTTCAACAATTATTGACCATTTTTGACAGTTTTTTATAATTATTGACAATTTTTTCAAAATTTTGTCAGCGGCACGCCTCTCTCTCTCTCATTCTAATTTTGACCATTTTAGACCATTTTTCCAAATTTTAACAATTATTAACCATTTTTGACAGGTTCTAACAATAATTGACCATTTTTGACAATTTTTCAAAAATGTTGACAATTATTGACCATTTTTGACAGTTTTTTATAATTATTGACAATTTTTTCAAAATTTTGACAGCGGCACGCCTCTCTCTCTGCACTGAACGTTCACTATGGCCTGCGTCTCTCTCTCTCTCTTTCTAATGAGTCATCGCGTGACGAACGCTTTTTCGTAACATCACATGTTTCACGAGTTCACTAGCCTTCCCAAAAGTCCTATCTTGTGCACTGAAATGCTTTGTATATATTAAAAAGGATTAACAACGATCTAGTCTCAAAATATGGTAAATTTGGAATAATTTAAACATAACAATAACATTTAAATATACGAAAATATTTAGTGAAATTGTTCGATCTTGAACCGTTTACTGACATTTTCTTGTAACTTTCTGTCTATTGATTGTGACTAAACTCTCGAAAGGTATCCGTTGAAGAACGGTTGAATGGAAAATCTTAAGACTCGATTCGATTGGTAATTAAATGATGTCCGAAGAGAATAAATTACTTTATATAAGTTCGGAAATTGTTTAGTACAGTGGCCATTCACTTAGATTAATCAAGTAGATACAATTACAAAAGTTAAGGAAAGCGATTTTCCAAGTCTTCGGAGAAATTTAATTATCTACGACTAAAGTTAATTACCGAATTAAAGATGGTAGACAATTTAAACAATTTGAAACATTTTAAGTAGAAATATAACATTTTTTTTCGGTATATAACAGTAATTTTTGACATCGATTGTTGGTAGAGGAAAAAATTCAAACCCACCTGTCCTTTTTTACTTTTCAGTTCGAAACTCGAAAATCCTCTACGTCCCACTAATTTATGCATGATTGTAGGTCCATCACAGCGGTGCGTTATGAATTTGGTGTGACGTACGTCCAAAAAATATAACTAGACCTTTTAGCGTTTAAAAATTGAAAACACTTCGTGAAAAAACGATATCAATGATTCAAAAGTTGGGTTGAAAAGTTCATTAGTGTACTTCGAAAACGTTGTCACTTCCATTACGCGACTAGGGAAGCATTAAATGAAATAAACATTTAGACATATTTTATTCGTAATTCATATGCATTTATCCCCTAAAATATTGCTCAAGAAACTACGCATTGGGAAATTGCCTCTCTGTACGAGTGAAAACAGCAGAAGAGCTGCCGAAGGTCAGCAGATCCATATCATGCCAGATAGTCAGGCGATACTCAAGGCCATCTTAAGTCAAAAAGTAACGTCTAGACCTAGACCATTATGGGTTTGCATCGAAGAATTAAAGACGTACCTAGTCACCAATGTACCGAGTGATATGAGAAAGGTGATTCACTTGCGGAAAGAGGACAAACAGCCTGAACCAGAACAGATTCTTAGTAGGTATACCAAAAACCATTATAAGAGGATAATTAAACTGTTGAAAGTAATCGCTGCAGGAACGGTTAAGGAATTACACTTCCTTTATTCACTACTTATCACTACCGCTATCACTACTTATTCGAAAAATCATTGCACCAGTAAACTTCTTCTTCTTTTCGAGATCCTTTTGCCCTTTCAGGCGTCGAATGTGGATTCCATGTCCTGTACCCATTTCTTTCTGTCTCTTTCAAGGTTTTTCATTTCTGCTATGGTCTTTCCGCTTTCTAAACCCATCTCTTGTATTTGGTCTAACCACTTCCTTCTAGGCCTACCCCTTTGTTTTTTGACCGGTTTCCCAATCTCCATTATTTTCTTAGTTAACCTATTTGGTTCCATTCTTTCCATATGACCATACCAGCTAAGTTGTCTCTTTTTTATTCTACCAGTTATCAGTTCCTGTTTAGTTGTCTCTCTAATGACGTCATTTCTAATCCTATCCCATTTAGTTTTCTCTGCAATTCTTCTTAGATGTTTCATTTCTATGGCGTTTATTCTAGTTTCGTCCTTTTTTCGCACAGTCAATTTTCACTTGCATATAATATTGTAGAAACTGTTATCATATTATGAATTTCCATTTTCACTTCCAAGTCTATATCTTTATGTCCAAGAATTGTTTTATTTCGAGAGTAGTATATTTTTGTTGATTTCTGCATCTATTTTTCCATCTTCTGTTACTATACTTCACAAATATTCAAATGTTGTTACTCTTTCTAGCGTCTGGTTTTTGCATTTAATCTCTTTATTATTTTGATTATCTAGTTGTTTTTCATTTATTATCATCACTTTTGTTTTATTTATGTTCACCTCCATCTTCATGTTCTCTATTTCTTTAGTCCAAATATTAACTAGTTTTTGCATTTTGTTCTTTGTATTCGCTACTAAGGCCACATAGAGTAGACTACTTATTTTTATCGGTTCTAAATTTCTGTGTCCCAGTATAGTATTCGGCTGCTCATATTTTTCTTTAGTTCGTTTCACAATCTTATCCATGATTATTATAAACAGTAATGGGCTTAAACTGTCTCCTTGTTTTATTCCCTTATACATGTTAAATTCTTCTGACCTTTGCCCTGCAATTTGTACCTTGGCTCTAACTGTCTCGTATACACTTTTAATTATATTTATTAAGGTGGGTGGAACTTCCAATTCCTCCAGGGTTCTCCATACTTCCCTTCTATCTACTGTATCAAAGGCTGCTTTTAGATCTATAAATGTAAGGTACATTTCTTCTCCCTCTTCTATTTTTCTCTCGATTATATTCCTCAGTATATAAATATTATCATTTGTTTGTCTTCCAGGTCCAAAAGTTCCCTGTTCTTCTCCTAATTTTGGTTCTACATATTCTCTTAATCTTTTTTCTATTATTTTTGTGTATACTTTATAGCTAGTTTGGGCCAAACAGATTGCTCTGTAATTCCCACATTGTGTCTGATCTCCCTTTTTAAAGATGGGCATTATTAAGTTATTTTCCCATTCCCTTGGAATTTTTTGTTGTACCCATGCTTCTTTGCATACCTTCCATATCCATTCCTTTCCTCTTTCCCCCAAAGATTTAATCATCTCTGGCGCTATCTCATCTTCTCTTTTAAGATCAATAGTTAGACTACAGTTTCAAAAATCAGAATACTATAGTGTTTTCAGTAGGAAAAATGTATATTATTTAATGAAACACTCTTTCAAAAGCATGAAGCATTTTAAATCATTTTGGCTAATACAAATGGTAAAAAATCGCCATTTTTTGTCTATTTTTGTCAATTTTTCACTAATTATTAATCATTCTAATTGCAAGTTATTAATGTTAATTTAGCGGATAAAACAGCCAACTAGAAAATTTTCCTTGTTGTTAGTGTCATACCATATAAGAGTATTTCCGTAATTTCCGGCGTTGGTAATTTAAAAAAGAGTATAAAAGTATAAAATTTGTTCTCACGTTTAACAAAACCACTACCTGGTGCAGGTAATTAATTAGACCGCAGGCAGCATAATTTCGTTCGGAAACGATACAAAGAAAACCATTTCCCCTGTCTGCCTGAAAATCAAGATAACCATGCACGATCGGTAGGTGTTTCATCGACTTTTCCCATGTCTCGTACACAAATACGAGGGATACCAGATAATAAAAATCACTAATTTCAAGCAAAAAATTCATTTTTATTTTATTAGCTTCTTCTATTTTCGGAGGATGAGTATCAGTAGGGCATTCTTTTCATTTGAAACTGCTGTAGGAAAAAGATAGACAGATGTTCTCTTCCTGAACCAAAACCCGTTGATTCTTCTTCTTTGTCTAGCTCCACTTTTTCCATCGATTGATTGATTGGTTCGGCACCACCAGTCAGAGGCTTAGAGACCTCAGCCTTTAGGCTTTTTGTGCTCTTGGTTATACCGTTTATGTGAAGAGGTCAGTAGCTCTTATCAGGCTCAACAGTCTTTTCACCAGGTCCTTCTTGGAAAATTCCTTCCTTGGATAATCTAGTCCTAGGAGATCGAAGATAATGTGAGAGGCTGTTTCCTCCTTTTCCATGCACAACTGACAGATAGGTTTCTCCCTATATATGACAATTGCATGCATGTGCTGCGACTCCAATGTTTTTTTAACCAGGAGTTTGCTGTGTTCCTGTTTCCAGCACGTCTGATGTTTATTGTTTGGATCCACCGAGATCTACAACTACGTGCAGCAGATTTTGATATTCCAATTACTGGTTCTGGACCAGTGAATGCAGTTTCAGACCCTTGCTTTGCTAGGGTTAAAGGTTTCTATAGGCAGTCCCAGTCCACTCCAGATCTGATCTGTGACACTTTTTCCATTGCTTTTCTTTGAATTATATGCTGGAGTAAATATACCTTATTGTTGAGACTAATGTGGTCTAAGTATTCCAGTTTGCTCTTCTCAATGGTGTTTAAAAATTCTATAGTGGGATCCACACTGTCAGTACATCAGCGATCAGACCAGACGATTCTTTTCGAAGGATTTCATCAGTAAAATCGACGTTGCAAGATTTTCCTTTTTTCTTCTTCTTATATCCAGTATTTTTCCCTTCTAATGGTGAAATTTTTTACAGCAAAAGAAGCGTATGTATTTAGGGATTCTTACCTCAATTTATTTTCCCATTTTATCATAAAATGCGGTATGCGCCAGAATAAACAATTCTGGAAAGTTGAGAAATTTCTCAAGCAAAACGCGTTTATTTTGGTGCGTACATAACATTTTGCTTTGAATTAAAAAACGAACCTAAAGTCCCAAGAAAAACCGCATGAAAATGCAGGTCCACGCGTGATCTATTCTTAGTCGGCTGCTTATTGGACGACTCGCGTGTAAGTTTCCATTTCCTTTACTTTTTCTTTTGGTATTACCCTGGTAGACGCTGGTGTGTCGCGGTAGGCCGTGCTCTATGGGACACGAAAACCGGAATCGCTCATTGTAGTCTCTACTTAGCCACTTCCGGCAAAACGCGGTGTTTCCGCAGGAATACTTCCGCTGTTTCCTTACGACGCGGCGTCCCCTTCGCACGACAGGTAGGAATGGAGAAATGACTTAATTGTCTGCTTTTTATTACGATTATATTTCGACGGAGATTCTTCTACCGGGTGACTTACAAACTTCAAGAAAATTGAATTCATTTTAGACGTGACGAATCCTTTTTTGGCTTTATGATGGGTTTTTGTGAATTGTATTATTTTTTATGTGTTTGCACACAACGCACATTAATCATTAGAGTAGTTTTAGTTCCGTGTTTTAATACCACAACTCTAAAATAGAAAGTTTTGCGGATAAAAATGATGTTGATGTGTTCGGTTAATTCAGGCGAGCTTGATCGGATTTAAGACATTTTGAAAACAAACAATCGGCTTCCTAAACGAAGACTTCTACATAAGCTTGTTCATTTTGGGATACGAAGGCACTTGCATCTTGGATCGATAACTTTTTACAAACTCCAATATTGTGCAATATAATTGATCGTCTAGAGGGGCCTAGAGTCGGAGAAGCATTTTCGGAAGAACAATTAGTAGAAACTGGGGTGCCTCAGGGTTCAGTTCTGGGACCTTTTATTTATGTGAACATTAAGTCGTTATCAAATAGAAAATCCACATTAGAGATAATGACCTAATTTCACATATAAAGAAGCAAGCAGATAGGAACAGGCTGCTTCTATTTGCGTAACTCCCAGTAATTATACTAGAACAATAAGAAAAAAGGAGAGGAAAGAAAAGAATTTCAACACTTACTTTGTTTTTTCCTGGTTTCTTCAAGACAAATGGTTAAGACCAACGGCTACTGCCACAACCTTCTTTAATCCTACTGACTGCGCCAATTTTATCCTTCCGGTTTGGATAGAGGTTTTTAAAAATTTTATTTAACACTTTTATAATCACTTTCTTGGACTATTACAATAATATTAGATACAAAGATATAATAAAGTAAATATGAATCGTTAGGCGTCGCAAATAAAAGAGTCCTGTTCCTATATATGCTTGCTTCTTTATATATGAAATTAGGTCATTATCTCTAATGTGGACTTTCTATTTGATAATGACTCAATGTTCACATAATTCTTTGCTATTCATATCTTACACCAGAGATCTTCCTTTTCTTGTTTCAAGCAAAATATCTTTCTATGCAGGTGACATAATAATGTATTCAAATCCAATAACATTTAAAATATTAAAATTCAACTTCGGAAACCTTTCCGAGATATTTCCATTCATCCAAGACAACCGGCTCGGAGGACAAGAATTAAAACTTAGAAAAAGAAAACTTTATGACCAGATCAGAACAATATTTTTTGACAAATAAAGTGTTTGATGCCTGGAATAATCTGGTTACAACTACACTCATCCTAGAAATTTTAATAATAAATGAAACATTTTTCACCAATTAGAACTCATCCTGAATATTTTAATAATAAAGAAAACATTTTTTCACCAATTGGAACTCATCCTGAATATTCTAATAATAAATAAAACATTTTTTCACCAACTACACTCACCCTAGAAATTTTAATAATAAATAAAACATTTTACACCAATTGGAACTCATCCTAGATATTTTAATAATAAATAAAACATTTTTTCACCAATTGCACCCATTCTAAATATTTTAATAATAAATAAAACATTTTTTCATCAATTGGAACTCATCCTGAATATTTTAATGATAAATAAAACCTTTTTTCGCCAATTGCAGTAATCCTGAATATTTTAATAATAAATAAAACATTTTTTCACCAATTGGAACTTATCCTGAATATTCTAATAATAAATAAAACATTTTTTCACCAATTACTTTCATCCTAGATATTTTAATAATAAATAAAACATTTTTTCATCAATTGGAACTCATCCTGAATATTCTAATAATAAATAAAACATATTTTCACCAACTACATTCATCCTAGATATTTTAATAATAAATAAAACATTTTTTCAACAATTGCACCCATCCTGAATATTTTAATGATAAATAAAACATTTTTTCACCAATTGCAGTAATCCTGAATATTTTAATAATAAATAAAACATTTTTTCACCAATTGGAACTCATCCTGAATATTTTAATGATAAATAAAACATTTTTCACCAACTGCAGTAATCCTGAATATTTTAATAATAAATAAAACATTTTTTCACCAATTACTTTCATCCTAGATATTTTAATAATAAATAAAACATTTTTTCATCAATTGGAACTCATCCTGAATATTCTAATGATAAATAAAACATATTTTCACCAACTACATTCATCCTAGATATTTTAATAATAAATAAAACATTTTTTCAACAATTGCACCCATCCTGAATATTTTAATGATAAATAAAACATTTTTTCACCAATTGCAGTAATCCTGAATATTTTAATAATAAATAAAACATTTTTTCAACAATTGCACCCATCCTGAATATTTTAATGATAAATAAAACATATTTTCACCAACTACATTCCTCCTAGATATTTTAATAATAAATAAAACATTTTTTCAACAATTGCACCCATCCTGAATATTTTAATAATAAATAAAACATTTTTTCACCAATTGGAACTCATCCTGAATATTCTAATAATAAATTAAACATTTTTTCACCAATTACTTTCATCCTAGATATTTTAATAATAAATAAAACGTTTTTTGATCAATTGGAACTCATCCTGAATATTCTAATGATAAATAAAACATATTTTCACCAACTACATTCATCCTAGATATTTTAATAATAAATAAAACATTTTTTCATCAATTGGAACTCATCCTGAATATTTTAATGATAAATAAAACATTTTTTCACCAATTGCAGTAATCCTGAATATTTTAATAATAAATAAAACATTTTTTCACCAATTGGAACTTATCCTGAATATTCTAATAATAAATAAAACATTTTTTCACCAATTATTTTCATCCTAGATATTTTAATAATAAATTTAACATTTTTTCACCAATTACTTTCATCCTAGATATTTTAATAATAAATAAAACATTTTTTCATCAATTGGAACTCATCCTGAATATTCTAATGATAAATAAAACATATTTTCACCAATTGCAGTAATCCTGAATATTTTAATAATAAATAAAACATTTTTTCAACAATTGCACCCATCCTGAATATTTTAATGATAAATAAAATATTTTTTCACCAATTGCAGTAATCCTGAATATTTTAATAATAAATAAAACATTTTTTCACCAATTACTTTTATCCTAGATATTTTAATAATAAATAAAACATTTTTTCATCAATTGGAACTCATCCTGAATATTCTAATGATAAATAAAACATATTTTCACCAACTACATTCATCCTAGATATTTTAATAATAAATAAAACATTTTTTCAACAATTGCACCCATCCTGAATATTTTAATGATAAATAAAACATTTTTTCACCAATTGCAGTAATCCTGAATATTTTAATAATAAATAAAACATTTTTTCAACAATTGCACCCATCCTGAATATTTTAATAATAAATAAAACATTTTTTCACCAATTGGAACTCATCCTGAATATTCTAATAATAAATAAAACATTTTTTCACCAATTATTTTCATCCTAGATATTTTAATAATAAATTAAACATTTTTTCACCAATTACTTTCATCCTAGATATTTTAATAATAAATAAAACATTTTTTCAACAATTGCACCCATCCTGAATATTTTAATGATAAATAAAACATTTTTTCACCAATTGCAGTAATCCTGAATATTTTAATAATAAATAAAACATTTTTTCATCAATTGGAACTCATCCTGAATATTTTAATGATAAATAAAACATTTTTTCACCAATTGCAGTAATCCTGAATATTTTAATAATAAATAAAACATTTTTTCATCAATTGGAACTCATCCTGAATATTCTAATGATAAATAAAACATATTTTCACCAACTACATTCATCCTAGATATTTTAATAATAAATAAAACATTTTTTCAACAATTGCACCCATCCTGAATATTTTAATGATAAATAAAACATTTTTTCACCAATTGCAGTAATCCTGAATATTTTAATAATAAATAAAACATTTTTTCAGCAATTGCACCCATCCTGAATATTTTAATGATAAATAAAACATATTTTCACCAACTACATTCATCCTAGATATTTTAATAATAAATAAAACATTTTTTCACCAATTGGAACTCATCCTGAATATTCTAATAATAAATAAAACATTTTTTCACCAATTATTTTCATCCTAGATATTTTAATAATAAATTAAACATTTTTTCACCAATTACTTTCATCCTAGATATTTTAATAATAAATAAAACATTTTTTCAACAATTGCACCCATCCTGAATATTTTAATGATAAATAAAACATTTTTTCACCAACTAAATTCATCCTAGATATTTTAATAATAAATAAAACATTTTTTCATCAATTGCACCCATCCTGAATATTTTAATAATAAATAAAATATTTTTTCACCAACTGGAACTCATCCTGAATATTCTAATAATAAATAAAACAGTTTTACCAACTACACACATCCTAGATATTTTAATAATAAATGAAATATTTTTCACCAATTGCACCCATTCTAAATATTTTAATAATAAATAAACATTTTTCACCAATTGCAACTCATCCTGAATATTCTAATAATAAATAAAACATTTTTTCACCAACTACATTCATCCTAGATATTTTAATAATAAGTAAAACATTTTTTCACCAATTGCACCCATCCTGAATATGTTAATGACAAATAAAACATTTTTCACCGGATATTTCAAAATTCTCAGAATCTTTGTACTTTGTTGGAAATAATTAGATATGGCGTACGGATTTATTTAAAAATTTAATAAAAACTTACGTAGTACTACCTACAGACGGTGTATCACGTGTGGGATCAGATGACTGCAACATATGTTGAGGAGTGTTCGTATAAGTATGAGTTCCATCAACTTTTAATTTAATATTTATCTTAATACGAATTATTGTAATTTTGTTGTGTTATCTTTTTTTTTTATTATTGTGTTCATTTCAATTGTCTATAAAAAATAACGCGAACATTTTTATACCCGAAAAATAAATTCCAAATATTATTTTTTTTATTCCTTTTGTAAATAAAATGGTAAACAAGAGGGTATAAATATAAAAGACATAAATCCAATTTTATCTCCGACCTCACTTAAAGGAGGTGTAAAAAAAGCGTAACGCGGAGATTACGACAAGCAACGATAACCATCTTGATAGAAGGAAACGGAGGGTTAAAGATTGCGGTCTTGTGAAGTTGTTAAGAAATCCGCAAAGTAGACACCTGTTGAATGTTTCTTGAAGGGGAAGGAAACTTCGTATAAGAAACTCTCCTCGGTTCTTAAAGAAGCAACAGTTGGTTGGGGAAATTGTTCGGCGAGACAAATTGCCCGTGTAATCTGTTTTTAAGAACTTGTTATTACAAGAATGAATGATATTTTCACGATTCGTTATTTTAAAGGCGGAAAATGGATTCGGATACGAAATTATACATTTTTAGTGTGAAAAGGATAAATAAACGTTTGTCTAGGTGTGCAAACGTGATAAAAATATTTTTTCTACGTTCATGCAAAAAACAAAACTTTATTGAACTCTATTTAGTGGAAAAAACTTTATTGTACTCATCTGTCATTTTACTTGGCATTTTGTCATCATGACAAACATAAACGTTCAAATCGACGCTATTTTTAGTCCATTTAGAGCAACCTAAGAAACACATTTTTTGGTTTTTGCTTGCTTGTAGAAAAAATAGTGTATGCAACATATTTATTTATTTATGCACTTGTTTCATAAATAACTATTGTTCTCCTTTCAAAATCTCTTTTTCTATTTTGGTAATAAATTTGAAATGACAAATGGAGCAAAGTTCATATTTTGTTTCAAACTATACCTATAAACTGTTGAAGCAGCAACCATAAAATATATTTCGAAGAAAGTTAAAAAAGATAATTAATTTCTCACGCAAACCTGCAATACTACAAAAAAGTTTGAGGCGTTTTTTTTAAGTACCAATTTTTTTATATATTGAGATTGCGCGTTCGTGTTTTTATTAATTAATATAAAATTATTTAGAAAGGTGTGTCAGTACGATAAAGTAATCAATTTGTATCGTGACAGTTTAGAAACATAATTCTATTTCAATTTGCATTTCCTTTAGCTGTAGATATAATTCTTCATGCCAGAAATTCTCAACAAGTTTAAAAAACCAAAAATAAAGAAGAAACAAATTGTTTCTTATCTCACTATGAAAGTTACTTTGATTCTTCCAGAGTGAAGTTAAAAGAAGATTCAAAACCTATAATTTCTCTTGTATTAATGTCTGAACGTGTAATATATCAAAAGAAATGTTCAAGTAAACATAATGTTGGAAAACCGATGATTTCCAAGGAAATGTAGATCTCAAATAATAAAATATTCATAACCACTGTTTGATATTATTTATTCAACTGCGATTTTAATGTTTTTATAATTATTACGGAAATTGGAAAGAAAAAAAAATATATCGGAAGGTACATTTTTCTTTTGTTGCGTGTCTAAATGGGAACGCCTTATTGTCTTTGGATATTGGTTTGTATTACAAAACATACACACACACATTAATGAAGAAATAAAAATATGGGCCAGTTGTAGATTGATGACTTATTTAAACTATAGTTATATGTACAGGGTCTCCGAAATGGGATGGTTTTGCGAGGTGTCTCAATAATTCGAGGAGATGGGAAGAAAATTGTTGAGACTTCATGACTTATTTTTTTGTTAAACCAGCTGTAGTTCAACCAGAACTTCAGTAAGTTGTTTTATTTTCGAGATATAGAGTGATTTTGGAAAATTGACTAAAACTAGTATCTCAATTATCTTCTTTATCTTACTAGATATGAAAAAGGTGCGAAATAACTTTTGATGGAATAAACGAAGGAGAGTTCAGTGCCGTTCAATGCCGTAGCAATTATTAAAAAATATCTTATTATCGGGACATTTCATGTCTCTATGAGGTAGAAATTATAAGAAATAGACATATAATATGTCATATTAAGTGAAAACTGATTAAAAAAGTAAATCAAAAAACCCCAAAATAAAAAATACTTAAGTTTATGTTATACTTACTAGCCTGAACCCCTAAAAATAAATTGTATACTGCACTGAACTCTCCTTCAGTTATTCTGTCGAAAGTTATTTTGCACTTTTTCCAACGAAGATATTTGACATAGCAGTTTGGGTCAATTTTGGAAAATCCCCCTATATCTCGGAAATTAAACGACTTACTGAAGATCTGGTTGGACCATGGCTTGTTTAACAAAAAAATAAGTCATGATAATTTTTTTTCTCTCCTAATTTTCGAGATACCTTGCAAACCATCCATAAATTCAATTGGTAGCTTTTTTCAATAAAAACTTTATCAACTCAGTATGAGTCCAGGAAAAACCACCTCCAGTAGGTATCGAATCTTCCAAAACCTCTTGGCACCAATTTCCACCATCATCTTCAACCTAAATAATTTTTTTTTTCAAATGTTGACACATAATAATAGTATATTACATAACGAGCGTTGTAATAAGCTTACAACTCAAGTTGTGTACTATACTTTTTCCACGATTATTTTCATTTATCATTTATCATTTATGAAAATAAAAAGTCTATTAAGTAACAATTTAACAAAATTTGGGAACAATTTAAATTAAACATGTTTGGCGGTTGTTCAATAATACATATTCCTGTTGATTTTTCTGGTTTTAGGTTCTGGATAGTGTTCGCAGCTAACTGCATAATATTGGATGATGTGCTACTAAATTCATCTTCACGATTCGATAAACTCATTTTATTTTTTTGTATTTAAATTCAATATATTTACACTGACAGATTATTAATTTAAATCTGTCAAAATAACGTCTATTAATTCGTTTCCATGGTAACTCGTCCAACTGACTTACAAGGCTTTTATGATATTTTACACATTTTATAGAACTGAGGCGTAATTTTTTTTATTACGTGCTAGTCATTACGTGTCAGTAGCTGTTATTATATATTTGCTTAGCATCCAAACAGTAGGCAATATGCAATTCATTAGTAACCCTTATACAGGGTCTTAGAAAAACCTTCTAAAGAAAAACACAGAATATTCCAAACCAGCGTAAATTAAATTGTAAATGAAACACATTTTGGATAATGCTCACAATAATTCTACCCCAAATCAAAAGTTCGAGGGAAAGATAAGATGCAGTAAAAGGGACTTACCTAAACTCGACCCCAAATTCCAATTTAATCTCTTGGTCAATTTCTCACCTAGGTAGGTAGTCATATTTAAAAAAAATGCTGAGATGAGATGAAATATAAAACTTTCCTAACGAAAAACAAATTTCCAGCCAACCTTTCCAACCATTCTAGACAGATGTCATTTACAATTCGAAATCATATAAATGCTTCAACCAATCAGGATAGACGTCCGCGTACATTTTACTGTAGTCTATACATCTGTATCAGAAGATTCAGTTTCATCTGAGCTTCCAGTGTTGGCAGATATTATCAAAGGCTCTATCACGTCATCCATTATTCCATCCACTGTGGACATTTTTTGCTCTTCCTTAATGACATGCTGTATACATTTCTGCCAATTTGTAGGAGTTACATATTAAATTGCTCTCAATAATAGGCATTTGACGTCTGCCAACTTGAAAGTTGTGTTTTTAGCTGCCACCTCATTCTTTATTTGTGCCCATATCAATCCTATGGGATTTAACTCACAATGGTATGGTGGCAGCCGTAACACAATTTTATTGGATTCTTTGGGATTCATCGACAACATGGTTATCTATGGTTGTCTTTATGTTGTCGGATTAGGTATAAGAGTTCACACCTCTTCATATTTACATCAAAAAATGGTATATTTTTAGTTTCTAACCATTCCTGCATTTCAGCTTTTCTTGATGATGAGGAAGGAATCTTAATACTTAAATTCGTCACTGAGTAGTGCAGGTCGACAAAAATAAACAATTAAACTCGTCCCCAAAAAAATTAGTTAATTTTATCGAGGAGGGCTAGGAAAATCATTGAAGTGTTGGAAAAACAAGGTAATTTCTAAGAATATATAATCCTTTGCTCGTGGACGAATTTAGTTATGTAATTAATGAACGATACTTAGCATGGGATGAGTTTCTGGGTAGGATTATCAGTTGCTACCTGCTCGGGGACGAATTTGGGGACGGCCAGTAAAAGATCTTGGCTCCTTGAAAACAGATTACGTTGGAAAGGAAAGGCAGAGGAAAATGTCAATATGAAACCGAGAAATTGCAGTTTTTGCAGTAATAAATTACATGCCAGGCCAGTATGAGACCTGGAAGAGCCAACCAACATCTTCAAACTAAAATTATATACAGAAAACTTTCTAAAAGAAATTTTAAATGATTTTCTTAATAATTCTGCTCTAAATCCAAATTTCTTCGATATAAGTTGGATAACCTGAACATATTTCTCCGATTATCTTGTTTCGACCTTGCGTAAGGTGTCTCCGATTATATCAAACCCGACTGGTTGTTAAACAATCCCACTTCCTTTCTACCTTACGCACCGTCGCAAGGTAAAGGATAAGGATAAGGAGATCTGACGTCACCGGACGCAACACAACCTTGAGACCGTTTTCTTACTCGCGTTCTACGTCACCGAATGTGCTTGAGACGCGTGTGATGTGACGTCACAACGGCAGATGTTTTATTAAGGCACATTTGCATGATAAAAGGAATTAAGATTGTGCGGACCGGTGTACAAAGTCCTACATTGTCGAGAGAGATCGTAGTCGTATTGGAAAAGAGGGTCCGACTTTCTTTTGTTAAACGGAGGGTCAAAAAACGGGGCCCGTGCCTGACACGCGTTTGTTAGATTGTATTTTGTCGGAAGAGAAGTTCAGATAAAAATGTAAACGAAAAACATTGGCGTGCCAAGTACCTCATTAATTTTTTACCAAGAAGGTATTACCTATAAAATTATTGTTTTTGACGTATTTGACAGAATAATTAAACAGACTTCAGCCAACTAAGATAGCTTTGGATGTTAAAACATAAGCGAGAATAGCTGCAAACAGGGTGGAAGGTAATGGTAATTGGTATGAAGGAACCAGTAATTCCAGAATTTGCTCTTTGAAATTAACGACAACCAACCATACAACATCCAGCTCAACTAGAATGGGATGGAAAATTGACAAAGGAGCTGGAATCCATGATGATAAACCCAGGTTCAACGCTTACCCATCTCATGGGAAGCAACATTGAAAGGGGTTATAAAGGCAGTACCGAAATTATTAGAGTACACAATAAGATAACGCTTAATTTAATTCGGAGTACAAGAGTAAAGTAGGCAATGTTAGATTGGAGAAATAAACTCTTCGAACTAGAGCAACTATTGGAGAATTACTCCAAATGGATGTAGTGATAATATTGTTAAGTCCACATAGAGAACAAAAATCCTAAAGACTGAGGTTCCGAGGACTCGAATCCTCGACTGGATGTCGTAGGAGGGCTAATTAACCTGTTGCAGAAGGATATTCTCATATTTTTTCTTCCTTACAAGCTTCAATTTTTAACTGAACAGCATATTTGTAGTAAAATTTTTCTTAGAACGGAAAAAACTATTGTTAGTAATAAAAAAATATCATTTTTTAATTTAATGTTAAGTAGTTAATGTACGCCACTGAAACCAAGTATATGTGACGGTGCTAACTCCGTCTAACGGACAGCTGCACCACCTCTATGAGGGAGCTGCACTTCTATAGCCAGCTGACTTATTCTCCAGTTCTAATAACAAAGACACTACCCTCCTTATTACAAACAGAAACTGCATTTTCTACCCTTCTTCCCCTTATTATTGCAACCTTCAGTTTTGTTTCCCCTTCTTCGTCGGTACCCCGCTGATGAACTTTGACAGGGCTGGCCCATATTTGAGGTCGAGTTGTAGGTCTACGAACGATTTACCGTGTAATAATGAATTATAAGCATCTGGTAGTTTTTTTTTTGTTTTAAACCCACTTTCTTGGATTTAATTAATTTTGAAGAATTTCTTTTATTTTATATTTTTTATTTTTTTAGTTTTTAATTGGAATTAAACCGCAATTTTTTTGAATATTTTTATTTTGAAATTTAAAACAGCAAAACATTTTTGACGAATTTTCTTGAGGTCATTTACATTGATAAAAATGATATAAAAACAGCTGGATGAAATTGAAGAAAATGATAAGAATAGTGATGATTAGATAGAATATAAAAAACTTTTTTATTTAAAACACTGGAAGACGCACAATTTAAAAACAATTTTCTTAAAACTACTAAAACTGAAGAAACTTAAAAATTTTAATTTTTTTTTAACAACTTTACCCATCGGCTGTAAATCCTTTTCAAATATAAAGAGAATATTCTCATAGATCAACGAGGTATTGTCGAACGACGATGTTGGGGTGAATTCAGAATATGTAGGGACTTGTAGTAGGTCACTAGTACGTCTGTACAGATTTCTCATAATTTCCATTGTATGTTTCGTAAACCAAGCGTTTCATTTCATATCAAAAGATACTACTAATAGTTAATATAGTCACTTTGTAAGAAAAAGAAAAGAATAAAAGTAATTTAATATTTATAACTGGTTAGGGTAACATTGTATTGTGTCTGAAGGTAAAAAAACCCACACAAAGAAAGTTGAAATTGTAAAATTGGATGATTATAAAGATGTATTTGATTTTGAAGATTGGAAGTGGTATAATCTTGTTTTTATGATATTTTAATCGAGCTATTGCTAAAAAGGAAGATAAAGAGATGGAATTGACAGATTAAAGAAGATCCAAAAGAAGACGAAGACGAATGCATCCCGGGGAGAACTTCCACCAACCCCCCTTCTGATCCGATGGGTCCTCATCGTCGACGTTCGCGTTTTCCCTAGCCAAATGGCTGCTGGCTGGGGTCTAGCTGTCTTCTTCTTAGCCCTTTAACCGTAGTTGGTTATTTCTTCAGCGATCTTCCCGTTGTTCCTTGTCTTCTGTTGTGTGTGTGTGTTTTTTTTCGTTTTCTCTATAAGGGGCAAATCCTTAGCCGAAGGTCTGCGACTAAAGAAGACCTTATAGAGTGGATCCACTTGTTATAGTTGTCCCCAGTTCAAATCCCGTATCATCTTTCTATGTATGTGCCGGGCTTTCTCCTGGATGGTTCTTCTTGAGATTCTCTAGCCATTAGCTGAGCTAACAGTCTTGTCACCTGTTCAAGAATCTGTTGTTTCGTCGGTGTGGACATCGCCGTCTTCTTGGATGCCGCTTGGGCGTAGCTGACTCCAAGCTTCGTTCCTTTTGGGGCTGATTTCCTCTCGTCCTGTTATTTGGGGCCTGTGGGCATCCCTTATCATTTGCTGGGTATTCTTGTAACGGTAAATGTTGCTTTTAGTTGGGCGCCAATTTGTAACGGTAAATGTCTGTACCCCACAAAGGGCACCAGCTCGAAGGGCTCCGGCTAGAGACTCCTCTCAAGGGTGATTCGACCCCAAGTTTATGTCACACAAGGATAACAGAAGGGTTGTAAAAGTTGAGGGCGCCACTACCTTTTTAACGATAAAAACTACAAAAAACTAAGGCGGAAAAGGTAGAAACGCCTTGCGGAATTTAGATAAAAGTTAATAAAGAAAAGTGACCCCGGGCGGTATCTCCCTCAAGTTTTATAGTTGGGGATTTAGAAAAATGAAAGATAGAGTTAACACAAATTTACAATTTATTCTGCCACAGGAAATGAACAGGAATTTGTACTTTTATAGGTACTTAGCTTAGATGAAGTGGTTTCCTGAAGAAGAAGTCAGGTCTTGATCTGAAGTGTCCTGGTCTAGGGCGGTATTTTGGGGTTCTATCCTTGGCTTTATATCCTAGGCTATATTCTTGGGTTATATCCTAGCCTAGGGTTATATTCTTGGGTTTATATCCTCGGCGTTATATTCTAGCCTAGGGTTATATTCTCGGGTTAAATTCTTGGGTTATATCCTAGCCTAGGGTTATATTCTTGGGTTGTATCCTAGCCTAGGGGCTGTGCTTACCTAGAAGTACAGGTGGATCAGGGATATGTAGGAACTTGAATGTAATGGCACATTATGTTGGTCAGCTTTTCAGGTTAAAGAAAAGGAAGGCAGTTATTTGAAAGTCAAAAAATTGATTTAATTTACTGAAAGCTTTCCAACATTATATGTTCCATGTTAAAACAGTAAAAATAGCAATTATCGGCTAAATTAAAAAAATATACTAATGATCCGAAAGAAACTAATCATAGCAAAAAGTTATTTATTTAGTTATATGAAAAAATATCGTGCTTAGGAAATATATGGAACCGGCACTGGCGTTACGAAAGAATATTTTATAGGTTAACGGTTTATAAAAGTGTTATTTTATAATTAAGAGTTATTTCGCAACTGAAAAAGCTTGAAAATGTTTGTATAAAAGTAAAACAGTGAATTATAAAAGAATATTTGGTTTAAAACTACCATATTAGTATAAAAGAACAGTTTGTGACCACGTGTTGAATTTAATTTCGTCTATCTCTGTAAAAAAATAAAGAATGCATACGACAGTACTTTAGAATAAACTTATTAATTATAAATTATGATTTTGAACTTACCACAGCAAAATTCATAAGATAGGTACTTAAGAGATGAAAGATAGCGAAAGATGATGTTTCCCCTTAGACGGTCGTTAACAGAAAGGAAAGGGGTGTTTCTTGTGGTGTTGGAAAAAATGGAAGCGTCCGTTGGCAGACGTCAATTGTCTAACGGTCGGGGTTGAAGAGTTTAGGATCACAGAACTATAATTGGATGTGGCTAGTGACGACGAGCGCTAAATAAAAGGATTTATTTTGTAAAATCGAAACAGGTCGATAGACATGTTACATTCTCACTGGCAGTTTACGCAGGTGGCTGGCTTGTCCGTTGGAGCGGAGTGGTCCTCTGCACTTGACACACTTGGTGTTTACTCTGGACGTCGTCTATATCCCTGGCAGTTGTAGCAGTGTGTCCTCTCTTCTGCTTTTCCCATCTTATCCTTACTTGTTGTATATGTTGGATTTTTCTTATCTTCTCCTCTTCTTCCACGTCCAACACCACCATATAGATGGGTAGTTTCCATGAATCTGGAGCAGATTTTGCTTATTTTCCCTTCCTTTTCTATTTCCTCTTGTAGCTCGCTTACGTCTTCGCAGTTTGTCAGTCCTTCTACCTTTTTTTCTTCACGTGGTGTGTGGGTGTATCATTCCACTTCCTTTCTTTCTTCGTCCAGGTACCTTGTTAGGTTCCTGTAACGAGGTGTAGTGTGAGAAGGTCAAATAAGGCTTCTAATGCTGCTTTTGGTGCACTCTGCAATACTGTAAAATTTTTATAAACGTATCGATACATTTCATTTCATCCTCTTGAAAAGAATAAAAAAAAAAGATACACGCGAAACCAGTCGATCGATGCCGCATATTTTCTATTGTGTAATCGAACAGACGTGTAAGTGTGCCGTGGATCTACAAGATAACGTTTCATTGTCGTAATGATGGAGATTTATTATATACAAGGAACAATTAGATTTTGTATTGAAGAGGGGTTGTGATAGACACTCGAGTACGCACATATGCGTGTAACAAAATATTTTTTGAATTAATCTATCAACGGCAATTCAATATTTGCTTTTCTAATTTTTTTTTGTAGCATCTGCTACTGAAGAGTGTTTTTTAAAAGAACCGTAGCAAGATTACTGTATATTTTTTGTTTAAAAAAAGAAATGGGATAATTATAGTTTCTTTGTAGAAACAGATAGAAAAGAGCTGGGTGAAATTGAAGAAAATGATAAAAATAGTAATAATAGCGTAGAAAATAAGTAACGTCGTTTGACAAATACGCATGTGCAGTAGGATTCACAACTTATAAATGTTTATATCAGTCTATGGAATATCCTAAAAAAAATTAAAAGGACCACTTCATCGGTGCTTTGAGTGGATGACAAACGATCCTTTGAACTTTTTGTTGAGTTGCTCCATAGACTTATGCGAGTATTTATAAAAATGTGGGCTGTTCCAAATGACTTTGTATAAAATTATAAATGTAAAGCGTTAAGTGTTTTGACGTTTGACATGTTTACGTGATTCTTCCATCCAATGGCCTTGGTTAACAACTTTTGTTGTTAGCGTTGTGGGTTAGCCATTTAATTTTTATTTTCTGATAGCTGAAGTTCACCATGAGTAAAATAAAAAGATTAAGATTCACATATATGAAGACGATATGGTTCTTTTAAAAATAGCTTTTGAGCATAAACCCTTGGATGGAAAACTATTTAGCAACATTTGGTTATAATCAGTGGAAGTTTGAAAAACACAACAATAAAAAAATTTAATAATAGGAACCAGGATAAATAAAGTAAAAGTAGATGAAATTATGTAAGACAAAAATAAAGAATTTAAATAAGAATACAGATTAGAAGCTCTTGATATGAAGTAGAGTGAACAGAATGAAAAATAAAGCAAATGGATACAACATATGAGAGTTTGAATTGGTTTTCTTTCGTTTCTATGAGTGTTCTATGTCGAATGTGACAATACTGTCTATTGTGTCTCAATCCAAGCAGATTATCCCTTTAAGATCAATCTCCACAAGGAAATTGATAATCTATGGAAAAGTTATCAAGACAGGAGTCAACAATTGATAGTAGCGGCTGAAATGATAATTATGCAGTGTTGCAACATAGTCTTCAGATTTCGGGACACACAGACGCTTCTATTTTGGATAGAGTTGATCCATTTGAAGGTTGATTGATAGATGAGAATATTCCATTGATTCCAGAAATTTTTCACGAGACTGGTAGTCAGGTAAGGTTAGAGTCACAAGTTAAACAAAACATACTTCTTCAAATAGTGTTATCAGGCACACTCAGGGTGAAACTAGGCAGACTGCTCTTTTTAGTATTTCCGTCGGATATCAATTTAGCTCTGTAGTCTATCCAGATGTAGGTTTACTCTGCAGTGACCAATAAGGATTTCGGCTACAATAGACCCATGCTTTGCAGACCATTTGATTTTAAGGGATTCCTAGTCATAGCTTACGACCTATAAACTAGGATTAACTTCCTATCTTGTCTAGTTGGTCCACTACTGCATTACCTAAGGATTTCGGAGTCTCTCCAGGATAACCTTATTGACTGCACTCAATTGGTTTAGGAGTAGTATATAATTTCTGGAGCTCATATGATTGGAGTACTGAGGGAGTACTGAGATTAATCTTGAAGTAATTTAAAAATAAAGAAGGTCAAGATGTTGAGAAAATAAAACAGCATGTTTTTCACGTTAAAATTAAAATAGTCAGTTGGGATTTAAATTTAATCTTATTTCATTTCGAATAAAAATAAAAACTGTGCCAGTATTGAATTTATCCATTTTTATGTGTAGTAATGAATTTGTTACAGCAACAGGTTCCCACATTTTTTTTCAGCATTTTTTTAAAAGCCATTTATAATCCATTCAGTGTATTGGCTATATATATTTGTCAATTTAATAATTTAAAATATAAATACTGGTATTAATGAAAAGTGAGAGTGATTTTTTCATTTGTGTTTTATTTGCACATACTTTCATTGTGAATATTTTAACAATATCATATTGGAATAAATGCCGTAAAATTTAAACGATTTATGCCTATTAATGTGTTGTTGTTTTATTTATTTTTGTTGGTCGTGTTTGATTAAGTGATTAAAATATTCAATATATTAGTTGTACATACAACAATAATGACGTTTTTACGTTTAGAGGTCAGTAACGATTGATTTTATACACATCAGCTGATTCATTGTTTGACGACGAGCTTACACTATCTACTCACACGATTTCTATCAAAATTGGTATAGATGGAGAACAAGTTATGGCGAATTTATGGAAAATATTTATACCGAATGTTAACGACAACTTTGTTATTTTAAATGTAACACCCTGTATATTATTAACTTTTCGGATTCTACATTAAATTTTAATGTCACTTTGTGTGGAATACCCTGTATCTAAAATTTATACTTATCGAGATATTCATTTTTTTATTAAAAAATTGACAGGTGCAGGACCTTCATATTGAAAATTCTGTGTGAACATCCCCAATACCAAATAAAAAACCTCTTGCCGTGTTGGTTAGTAGGACGATTAAAAAAAATTGATATCTCGATAAGTATAAATTTTATATATAGAGTGTTCTGCACAAAGTGACATTAAAACTTAATATAGAATCCGCAAAGTTAATAATATACAGGGTATTACCTTTAAAATAACAAAATTGTCGTGCACTTTGGGGGCGTCCATTATTTACGTGAGCCATTTTTGAGGATTTTTTCACCCCCCTCTCCCCCAAGTGACATGTACTAAGATTTTTCTCGACCCCCTCACCCTCCCCTAATCTTACGTGAGATTTTTCAAAATTTGTGTTTTGTGCGTAAATTCGCCATAACTCGTCGTGAAACAGCCTGTATATTACTAATTTAATAGAGAAATTGAAACTATATTAGTCTATTTATGTTGATTTCAAATGATTCATACATTAATTAGTAAATTTAAATGGAAAAAATACCAATAAACACCTATTCCTATTTAAGTAGTCTTAAGGTCGAAACACGTCTCTCAGCACCTCATAGGAACAGCGACTGATCATCACCAGCAGATTTTATTTCTTATGTGTATTTAAATGTAAGCGCGCATACCAGCATCAGCACAGCACCGACAAGGCACGTCAACGCCTCAACCACAACACATTTCTCAGAAAGAATATTTTGCGGACGGCGTGTCAATACAATATCTCTGACAATATAAAATGAAGCCTATAGTCGGGTATTGCGGCGGTGCTGATCCCGTGTCGATGCGTTAAGTGAGCCCATACACACCGACCACTCGACGGTGATGATCAGTCGCTGTTCCTATGAGTTGCTGATAGGTGTGTTTCGAACTTTATTCTATTTTAACTTGACCGCCTACTTCTCTTCTCTATATTTGTGATCAAATAGGCTTATTCAAATTTAATTTGCAGTGAAATGGAGGCAATCGAAGATTATTATGTATTTTTCCTTTATCACTTTCAATAAGATTTATTATAAAAGGATAAACTTTTCGAATTGGCGTCCTTAAATCCGTTCATAAGCCTTTTAAAAACGCTTAACTAGGATTTTTAATCGATTTATCTTGCCTAACTTTCGTGTCCTGGATTCTACCCGGTTTTATTTTAATAGATAATTAATTTTCCATATGCTATCAATTTTCGTATTTCCCTTATATTTTCTCCTATAAAAAACTAAAAATATTGATTTTTGATCGTCCTCTTCTGGAATTTTCCCCAATTCCTAACATATTGGCATGTTTTTAACTTCCATCAGTATACTTCTGCATATTCACTTTCATAGTTATACCACGCTTGTAAATTTACATGGGTTAAAACTTTGGAGTTTTAAAACTAAGATATATAGCTGGTACAACATAAATCTCAAACTACGTCATGGAAAATAGAAACATGACGTCAGCACAGTTCGTTAGCCTAAAACCAGCTTCCCACGGCTTGTGGAATAGCAAGTATCAGGCCAAACTTGACAATCTACAGGCAGGCGATTTTTGGTCTGTCATTTGTCGGAAAATCGTACGCAGTTCAAAGGAAACTCGGATCTGTCCAATCCACGCGCTACGAAGCTGCTACTGGCACCAATGGTACTGCCTGACGTGGCTTGGCGCGTATTTCAATCAGTGCTGTTCTAACTTTCAATATAGATTGGTCGAATAGAGTGATATTCGAGTTTTTATCGTTGTACGAATCAGATCTTCTAATTTGGAACCCATGAGATCCAAATCATAAGAAAGTAATTTATTTGATGGTGCTGGGAGGTGAATTAAAGAAGAGAAAGGATACCTACTAGGATGAGAACTTCTAAGAAAAAAATTAGAGTGTGTGTTTAAGACCGCACGGCAGAAGTGAAAACTGTATGTCGATGATCTGTTGAATTGAGAAGTGGGAGCAACCGATGCATGTGCTTGAACTTGTAGTGGCGGTGAATTGTCATCAATGTTTATTTCGCAATTTTCTTCTTCACGTTTTTTTGTTAAAATAATTATTATTACGTACCAATAATAACTATTAAATTAACAAAGCCAATTATTAGGTATGAATGGAATATACTAAACAGCGACACAACAGTGAAGAGCAGCTGACTATCTTTCTCGCTCGGGTACACTCGGCGGTCTCGAGTTTGTATTGTTTTGTATAAGTTATATGCATAAAAGAACAGATTTAAAAAGTGAGATATGGAAGAGAGATGGAAATGGGAGAGAAAGATGGGAGAGAGAGAAAGAAAGTGTATTGCGTGTGATTACAATCATTATTTTAAATTGTCAGAATCTAAGACGGATTCGGTAAGGTTCGCGACCCTCGGAATATTGTAATACTTTTTTCTCTTATTAGACCATTTTTCAGAAATTTTGACAATTTTCAACAATTATTGACCATTTTTGACAGTTTTTTATAATTATTGACCATTTTTTCAAAATTTTTACAATTTTTTACCATTTTTCAAAATTTTAACAATTATTGACCATTTTTGTCAATTATTCAAAAACGTTGACAATCATTGACCATTTTTTTAAATATTTAACAATTTTTGATCATTTTTCAAAATTTCAAAAAATTTTGACAATTTTTGCCCATTTTTGACAGTTTTTGACAATTTTTGATTGGTTTTGACAATTATTGACCGTCTTTGACAATTATTGACCATTTTTCCAAATTTTTGACAATTTTTTAAAATATTTGGCAATTATTAACCATTTTTACAAAATTTAGACAGTTTTTGACAATTATTGACCATTTTTCCAGGTTTTTTACAATTTTTCACCATATTTCAAAATTTAAACATTCGTACCTCGTATTATTATTACTCATAAAAATAACTTGTGTCTCAAACATATTTATTTTTGAATATGGGAAAGTAAAAGTCAACAGAGAGTTAAAGATAGTTTAATTTTTAATTATATTATATTATATAAACATGAACCTATACGATCAAATCACTCTTTATAATAACAATAACAATAACAATAAGTGTGTTTTTTATAATCTTTAATTTATCGTCTTTAATGTTTATAATGTTTTTTCAATATATAATATTAGCACAATAAACCGCTAACTACATACACTAACCTCACAATGTAAACCATTTAATTGTTAAAATAATTATTATTACGTACTAATAATAACTATTAAATTAACAAAGACAATTATTAGGTATGAATTGAATATACTAAACAACGACACAACAGTGAAGAGCATCTTTCTCGCTCGAGTACACTCGGCGGTCCCGAGTTCACCCGATCGAGCCTTTCACCTCAGAGCGTGACGGATCAGCCTTACTACTTACGGAAAAATCTGTTTGCGGTGCGCCAAAAGAGGTTTTCACTTCAAAACAGAATCATCTGCAACCAATGGAGTCTTCATACCCATCAAATAAAAATGGAAAAGAAAAGAATTACCTTTCATTTCACAGTCTTGGCTTCTTGTCATGATAATCTTCGCATAAGGTCGACTCAACTACTCCTCCTTTTCTAACTCGCATTGGCGCACATCATTGTTGGTTATCTGTAATTCTCCCACTAATCACCGACAAACGTAATGGCCAAACGAGTCGCTTAACCCTACGAGACGTGAATGTTTTCACGACTCGTATGATGCAGATATTTATGATACTTTAGCATAACAAACGTGCTTCGTACTAGTGAACTATGTGCCTGCGTATCAGAGGGAGACGAGTATTAGGAGCTCTGTAGTAGAAAATATCAGGCACACGCCAATATTGGTCAAACTATTTTAATGGTTGGGCAACATAGTCCAGTAATGACGACCAAATTCAGGTATGAATAAAAACATTGCCAAACTACTGTAGGTACGTAGCAGATGATTCAATTTTCCGAAAAATCTATTTCAACTTATTATATAAGTACATCTTACGACATAAATAACCACCGTAACAATTGCAGGAAAACATTTGCTACCTTTTGTAAAGTATATGTAACAAAACAGTTGTAAACTGTTGAAATCAGTTAACGTGAAGCGCCATAAATTACCCAGCAGAGGGGCATTTATTTTCTACTTGTGGCATTTAAAAGCCTTAAGTACCAAATTAAGGCAATTTCGTTTCTTATAATAAACCGGAAGTGTAGTATTCTGTTCCGAGCAGTTTATTGCGAAAAACCGACAGGTGGGACATCTTAAAGAAATTATAACACATAATAAACAGTTTCACAATGGTCTTCTGTTGGTTGTAAAATAAGAGATTTTCGAAAAACCAGGTGGTAGGCGTGATGTTTGATCTAGTGAATTTTCTAAGCTAATATAATTGGTTTGAACGAGAATAGTTTTGTGGCTTTGTGCTCCTTGTAAGTACCTTTACGTGAGCATATATCATGATGAGTATTTTGAAATTTATTACTCTATGCTTTTATAACGCGTCTTATATTTTATTACGTTTTGTAAGTTTAAACTTTCTTGTGTAGACATTACTGAAGAGAAAACATAAATCAAGTTTTTATGGAGAAACCGTTTTTATCACAAAAAAATTATTAAATTGGAGACACTTTCTGTCAAGATAGTACCGGGATTTAAAACATTCAAAAAGCCTGCTTAAATCGATTGTCGTGTGTACATTTTCTAATTCCGCAAATGCAAAGGTTTTGATTGGATCCATGGAGTCTACAGATACATTCAAACACAAACGGAACATAGGGATTTTAAGCATTGTATCAGAACTGCTTTTGAACTAGTCGACCAACATCCAGCTTTAACAGATTAAAAACACGATTATTACAATCGTTTATTTGGACACCTATAAGATATCGTACAATTCCCACCACTCCGTATTCTCAACTGTGGGCGGTCCTTAATTAGCGTCAGACAGTCAGGTAGATGAGAGTGTTCAAGCCCATAACTTTGTTTCAAGTTAAAGAATCCTATTTTGTTTTATTTACGAATTTATTTTTATTTTGAAAGCCGTTATGGCCAAAAGAAATCAAAACATATTATCTTAACTCGAAACATTAATTGTTAAAGAGAATTTAACAAATAATTTTCGATTTTAACAATATAAAACGTAAGCTTATTGTTTCAATATCTAGCGACGTTTACTACCCCCATCAAATAATAATTCAATACTAAATCGCAGTTCGCACACACCTCCACCTCGCACATAACTAACAAATTTTGGAAGGAGAAGGGGCGGGCTTTCTTAGAGTGATTCTGAATCCAGCTGTCCAGAGCAATACTTGATATTCATTGAAGTGAACTTATAGAAATGTTTTGTTGGTGGACTATTTAGATCGGCGAATACACTTAATCCCTATGTTCCGTTTGTGTTCGAATGTATCTGTATATAAGGAGATCGGATTCCATGACATGTTTCCATGCCTGTTTCCACTGCTACCCCATAAAGGACCTTTTTAAGCCTAAGAGGACTTAAAAACTACTTGCGGAACACAACGTGTGAAAACAGACTGAACGGCTTGGCATTCATGAACATTCACTATGGGATAGAAATTGATCCGAATGTAGTAGTGGATATATTTAAAAAGAAAAACTGAAGATTATTATTGTAATATCCTGTGTTTCTGCGATATATAACAGAACATTATTCATTTGTTTAGCTTATAGTTTATACTGTCCCACTGCTCGAAAAAGGACTCCTCCAATTCCTTCGAGAAGATTTTTTCTGATGAATTTTTCACATCTTTAATATTTTTCTTACATGAGGGTTATTTTATGTACTTTTAGACGTTTCATTTTCTTAACCCACTCTCACCGATACTAAAACCTGCTCATGGCAGAGGGTGCCACTTTTGATCCAATACCAAAAACACCTGACTGGTGACCAATAACAGCCAATCATAAGCCTTGCATACAATATAAGCTCATGTTATTTTATTGGTTGCTAGCTCATTTGACAGTATGTTAAGTAGGTGAGGTTAGGAAACAGAATTGAAAAATTTTGTGAGTAAGAAATCCAAAAGATTTCTCTTCGGCATGGAATTTTAAAATCTTATTTATCTTTTTTTAATCATTTTGGTAACTGAAAACACTTTTATATTTCCAGAACCAATGAAATTTTGACTTTTAACGTCATAATTTTGTTCAAATTTCTCTTAAATTTTCCACTGCAATGAAATTTCGTGTCCTGAGCAGCTCAAAATATTACTTAAGACTAACAATGAATCGATTTCATCGAAAACACGAGCATAATGAGTGGTATAGAGTGTCCGGCCATCAACGTCTTCAACTGAATTTTTTTCAGCGTAAAAATCGCAGACTGGATGAGCACGAGGCTGACCAGGCACAGCGAATTTTTTCGCTGATGTGTCGCTTTCTCAAGGTCTTCCGCCGCCGGTTAAAAAGGATTTATTTTTGTACATTGTGTATTTATCCCCACAAGCAGTAGAATACTTCTCAACAACCTACCAGCTGGTTTCTTTTTTTATATATTGGCAGATTGGATTATCATTTAAAGTCTACACTTATCATGGGAAGTGACCTGTCATTTTCTTTAATATGGTGACAAATTGAATTGAACTTCAATTTTAATTGAAAATCTACACATTGAAATTACTTTCATCAGTAACTCACCTTTTTCACAGGACAGGAATTATACTGTGTACCAGCGACTACCCCCCAACCCAAAAAATTTTTTTTAAGTTCCTATCGGTGATAATTCCAATTATTCTTAGACATCTGATAGACAGACAAATCGTAGCTTCTTCGGTGATCATTAAACACGCAATCCCCAATACAGAAATGAAACTTTAATAATTATGAGAACTTTAATAACTTCGTTAATTCGACTGCCACTTAATCTATTTATAGATCTTTAAATTAGGCGCCAAATACTAAAAACATAAATCGTATTCGGCAAAGGGGTGTGTTCTGTACTACGTTTGTTGACGGAAGTGATATTTTTGTTGTTAACGGTGCTCACGCAATAGGGTTTTATTTGTATCGTCTTTAAAATCAGTTTTAATTGGAAATTATAATTTACTACACTGCCGTAGACATTGTTACATTTTTTCGAACAAAATTATATATGCAAACATTGTATGAATAGAAATAACAAATACGAAGGTTGTCTTTAAGAACTGTCACTGCTGATTGGTACAAATTGCCGAGTTTCGAAAAACCAACCCTATAATAATATTCAGGGATTGTGTTTGTTCTATTTATACTTTATTATAATAATTATTTACATGTGCTAAATACATTAATTAGGGTGCGATAATTTTAACATTTATTATCGTAGTCCCAACTTCTTCGTGTTCACCACTCTTCTTCTTCGTCTGACTGGTCGTCAACTGTCTGCTGTCAGTTGCCACTCCTGTTCGTTGGGATTGCACTTAGTGCACACTACACTACAAACTCCCAATGACGAATAATCATCCACTAGACAATGCAAGTTCCCACACAGCTCGACAATTCAGTTTTTAAAGCAAGAAAACATCGTTTTGTTCGACCATAGTCCTAACGACTTTTTAACTTTTCCAAAAATTAAAAATGAACTGCTTAGTGAAAGGTTCCAATCCCCATAAGATGGAGTCATGGCCTTCAAAGCGAGTGGAATAAGTGCTTCTCGAGTTGGTTCCAAACGATACAAAAATGCATTTCTTTTCGTGGAGAATACTTTGGAAAACAATAGTGTTTGAAAGTTATCTTCTGTTCTATATGCACAATATAAAAGACAACCTTCGTATGCTATTGTTACGTCGGACCTGTACTGATGATGTATAAAGGTCCATGAAGAAAAAGAAGAAGACATACATCTGGAATCATCTAGAACTGTCATCGAAAACTCGAGAACTGTCTGGAACAGGTGAAAAGTATAAAAAACAATTGTCTTCTTCTTTTTCTTTATGGGCCTCTACATATTACTAGTACAGGTCCGACGTAACACTATTAAACATTATGTATCCAATTAGCAGTATTTTTCACATTAAGAGATTGATGAATACACAAAAAACAATATTATGAAAAAAATGTATTTCGCACAAACACAATCCAGTAGTTAGTTATCCAGGTTTATGGATTTAACCCAATGAAAACAAATAAATCTATTATTGGAAATACATGAAAACTAATAAAACTATAGAGCTGTTCACATAATAGCAAAAACCTACATATCTTTAACTACTTTTCGTTCTATGACACCCACAAAATGACACAGTGTCGAAGAAACTAAATTTCTGCTTCATCAAAGTCAAAACAATTTTAATTTCGATTAATTAATATTTGTATGTGTTAAAAAGTTCTTTATCCCAAATGTTACGTCTTGAAATCGTATCGAAATCGTGTTTATTAGTTGTTAATTGTGTAATTGATAAAGTAGATATTAGCGAATGTATCTAGTTATTAATTCTTGGTAAACCGCAGTAAATCGCCCTTCGAATTCGTATAGTTTAATTATTTTGATCGAATTGGAAATTTGTAAGGATATCGGCGCGGGATATAAAATATTCCTTTGGTAATTTAGCGCAGATGAAACACATTCAAACTGTACACACACACACACACATATCGTCCGAATTTTGACAGGGTGTTGTGATGGATGTCGTGCATAACATCGTGGATATTGACCAGTTCAACATTGAAGTCATCAACGGTCGCGGCATACAAAAACTGCACATAAAATTACATGCAAGTCTAGTGCAGGCATCATTCAATTAGCCCTGGGTGTGGCCACAGCTTCGCTTTATAAAACATCGATCGAACGAGCGGTCATCGTTTCAAAAGTACGCTCTTTGATTCCCTCATTGCCGCTTTAATTTCAACACTAGCACATGCGCTCCTATCCTCGGCTGTTTCCTCATCCTCGGCCGCCGCTAATTTGCAGCAGGCCATGGAAAAACGTGTGCATTAACGGCAACTCTATCCCACTCCTGATACTCCCGCTATCCCACTTCTGATCGCTAATAATTCAACCGGAAAAAAAGGATCGCGATCACCACCGCCGATATGATTTATATACATCGAGGTGTTTTTGAAGGGTGGTTTGTTTGTTTTCCATTTGCTGCTTGCTTTCTGTTCTCTGTATGGGCCCAACATGGTCAACGGACAAATTACGGAATTTTAATAAAATTATTCCTACACATGGTCTATTGTGTACGCGGAAAAACAGGTTGCAATTTATCATCGTTCTGAGCATGGATCAACATTCAATTTTTCACGCTCTGACAGCGTTCACCGATATTGACGGTCTCAACTAGTTGTGATTAAAAATACAATTAAGGTATTAGCCACCTTGCTTTTCATCGCCAACAATAATCTACCTTGCAGCCTCATAAACACTCGCCGAACTACGTTTTTTCGCTCAAAACAAACGCATCATTTTCATTTTACGGGGGCTTTCCTCGATTTTCCGATGTCAATTGGAAAAACATCCGGGTGCCGGTACATGAGAGGATGGCAGGTAGGTAAAGAAGGCTGGAAATCACAAAAGATTAAGAGGAGAAATCGGGAACTGGCTAGATAGGAAACACCAACTCAAATGGAGGTTGACACAAGGGCACCTCCATACAAAGAGTTTACTGAACAAGGTAGACGAGGAACTCTCAACCAGGCTATTGAAACTGGGTAAGAAACATTTGAAGACAGTTGCCGACCTGGTGACTGGTCAGTGCACCCTGAGGAACCTATTAGTGAAACTATGTGCAGAAAATGTGAACTTGATGATGAAACACCTACTCACTTAGACGGAAGCACTTTGGAAAGGAATTAATACAACCATCACAACTATTGAAAATCCCTCTAGTCAAACTAGTGGCCTTTATAGAAGACACGAAGCTGCTGGAATTGAAGTAGATAACATGGGAAACGGTACAAAGATTCAATTCAAGTGCCTGGGCTGTTGATCACAACCCAAACGAATGAATGGAATGAATGAATGAATGAACATCGATTTTTATCTAGAGAAATGCTCATTTTTTTTCATTTAAACAATTTTGCTTGACAAAGGTTAAGGTTAAGAAACTGGTACCAATAGCAATAGAAAATCAAGCGCGAATCATGTATTGTGATGAATTTAATAATATTGAGTGGAGAAACGCCAAAGGATGGTATATTTTCAAAGATTATGTACAATAATTCGAAAAAAAAGGAGGAAATTAACTTTGCTTAAGAAAAATATTATGCAGTGGGTGTTTAATAGCTAAAAACTCACAAATCTTGCTACAATCACACAATTTTTTAAGAAAATGTTGGTACAGTCAACCTGACTATTGATTAAGGATTGGTTAACATTTAACGATCTTATACACGTGGCTCTAAATCAGGTTAATCAAGTAATTTTGGCATTTGTTATAATTCAGCTCGAAGGACCAAAAATGTTTTTTACTGTCAATTATTATTATTAGTGAATTTTAAAAAATCTTTCACTACAGCAAGATGTTTTCTACAACAGGAAGCAGTGCATTCTGAAGTGTATCCTTAAAATTAACAATAACTCATCGTGTATCCTTAAACGGTATACATATATATTGCAATTTATTTCATTCAAGGCCACAGCTGTCCGCAGATTTCAAGAATCCGTCTTCAAAAACCCTTTTAAGTTGTTCAAGTTATGTCTCGCCACATCTAAAAGATAAATCTTTTCACTTCCTAAGGATATTCAAGCATTCATAAGGAAGCAGGTAACTTGTTACTTTCGGATACAGAAAATTTGTTTTGTAAGTAAAAGGGTAAATTTATTTTGAGGCTTCGAAAATGATACACGCATCTGCTTGAAGAAGTTTCGCATCTGCATAGAACCTTTGTTTGATTAAAGGGTTCCTAGATATTTGTTGAAATCAACATTTTTATGATAAATCGAAAAGTGGATTATTGACAGCTGATATTTTTCAATCAGTTGATACAGTTAATGTTTAACACATACGCGTAGGTGAATTTAACTAAACAGCATGGTGAATTAATTGCATACCTTTAGGGAAAGCCGGAAGTTCATCCCTTACACTTGCTGAGTCATCTTTATGTCATTAAAGAAACAAAAGTTAAGCGAATAGACATTATCTTCATTCAAAGGGTCTTCTTAAGCTTTTGTTGAAGTTACACTTCAATTCCTTGAGCACATATGTTTCCGGAAAGGAATTAGATTCACTTTTATATATATATAACTGTCTTTGTATATGAGAAAGATAAAATTAATTTTCTGCGAAAGTCATGTTTAGTTGGATCTAATTCGAATGGCGGTATTGATGCAAATGTTACGTAGAGTGTAGATAAACGGTAGATTATGGTGAATTAAGTATACAATACGGAATATTTGAAACAACCAGTAATAATGTGCAAGCGAATGGTATTTCAAATACAGTTATGCGTTAATATCATATTCTGGCCTAACGAAAATCAGTTATTTATTAAAATATTCCGAATATTAGACATTTCGATCGTTGTTACAATATATGGTAATGTTTTAAAAACATTTTAGTCCAGTAAATGAAGGATGAAAAGTAGGCAAAGTGTACAAAAATCCTGCCGGTCCATGAATTTTCCGTGAAGTGTATTGGTTTCTCGCCAATATCTCCTAAATTTAGAGAATTTTTATATAAGGGAAAAATGAAGAGTGGTTCATTATCTACAAAAATGGTACTTATGACTTTTTTCGCAACATTAATATTTTTCGCAAAAACCGATGTTCAAAAATCCATAATTTTGAGGTTTCATGGATTTTTGAAAACCACTAAACTCGAGAAAAAAATGAGAAATTCCCAGCTTTAAAATGACGTATCTTGGAAGACAATCCGATAATGTACAAACTTTTAGACAGTGATTGTTCGCAAAATATTCCCAACCTCGAAAAAGAGCAAAAATTTGGAAATTAAAACACCAACTGAAAAATCAAGGGGCAAGAAAGGTGGCCAATAAAAATTTCTGAGATCAATAAAGACCTTTAAAGGACCCGTAATAACAAAAAAATCGAGAGTAAATGTCTATTATTAAGAAAAATATGAGTAATTTCGCGACACTCGAAAAAAAAAGCTATTACAAAATTTTTGACCCATTTTATAAATATGGTGGAAATATAAAAATGGGCCTTGAATCATGGGATATGATAGCTGTGGATTTCCCCTTTCATCTGAATTTTGAATCGTAAAAAAATATGCATTTTTACCCGAGATATTGAATAATTGTGCAAAGAACCTGCTCTTTCGACTCAACATAAGGATCCCGCTTGAGGGCCATTATCTCGAAAACTATCGAGTTTTCGGCAAAAATTATGAGGACCATTTTTGTAGATAATGACCTGATCTTCATCTTTCCCTTCTATAAAAATTCTCTAAATGCCATATTTTAGGAGATATTGGCGGGAAACTTTGAAGGCCGGGAATACCCCCCAAAATGGCGATTATAGGTGTGTGAAATTTCTGGATGTTCAATTACTAGTCAAACCCTACCCATCACGTAAAATTCATGGACCGACAGGTATAATCGCTTCTGGGCGACCCTTTATTTACTGGACTATTTGTAATGATAGTTATTATATAATTTAAAATTAAAAGTACTTGTAATTAAAATATTATTTTATCGAGTGTTCGAACATGGAGAAAATACTTTTTAATTGTCAAATTGGTATTGCGATTCCATATTTTCATAACTTTTTATAGTCTTATGCTTTTCATAATTAATAATTGGTTTTTGGTGTGTATTTTACACTGCTTTCTATGCCTATATTTTGGTTAATTTTATTTCTTTAATTTTTTACCATTTTAGCCAATTACATCACAACTATTCAGCGCCAAATATCTAGAAACCCATAGTCTACCAATTCGAGTATTTTGATAAGTTGTAGCTTAGACTATTGATGAAAATTAGAGAGATTTTCGAAATATTCTTCTTGCCCATCTACGAGAAAATTAATTTTTCCGTCAGATCCTTTTTCTTAGTCTTTGTCTTCTTTCAGTTTTCTATTAATTAGAATCACAGACGTTTTCATAATCGATGGAATGACACTTTTATTTGGTTTGCAGACATATTTTAAAAATTATTATTAATGCAGTAACGGATGCTTTTGACCTAGGAGCTTCAAGGTACAACACATGAAACATTTTCCATTGTTTTTAGGGACGGAAGAAAACAATTTCTGACATGGACCCGATAGTGTGAATTTTGGGGGCGTGGGAAGGGAATTCACTTGTAGAGAAGGGGAAAATATGAAAAATGGATAGACCACCTACTGTACTAAAAGTATTCAAAAGGATTCACCCCTTCCGAATTATTGACCTCCAAACATTGCGATTATAAATTGTGTGTGACGATAAAAATTGTGCTGGAGAATTTTTAAATCAATAATTAGAAGTCAGTATCATAGAATTGAAAAAAAATAGAGTACCTATATGCCATTTTTTTCAAAATTTTATCGATAAAGGGTTGAAAGTGGTGGTAAGGGAAGTTGAGATTTTTTAAATAAAATCCCAAAATGATAAAACTTGATATGCTCAGTGATTTTGAGTAATTTTTATGGTGTACTTTTTGATTTATGAAACCTTGCATTTTCTAATTGGTACTGGCAAAGTTAGTATTAGTTTTACAAAAAAATAATTTATTTATTTTGGAAATATTGGAAGTATTCAAATGGTGCAATACTTTCTGGTTCAATAATAATGTAACAAAATAAATAAGACAGAAGACTAATAGTAATTTTACAGTTTTTATATGTTTATATATACTGACCGTAAAAAAAAATTTGGCCACCAAAAATTTGACACATTTTCAAAACTGGTTATCTCTAGAACTACTTATTAACTCATTTGATCTCGATGATCTTTTTGGGAATTGTAGGTCAATTCTTTTGTAGCAATTCTGTATTTGAAATTTTGATGTAGAGTTGAATTTGAAAATATACGAGGTGCAAAAATGCAAAGATGTTTTTGGAACACCCTGAAGGATGCAGCAACAGCAACAGGTTTCAAAATGTATAATTTTTACAATCAGCGACAACGAAAATCCATGAAAACCAATAATATCTTGAAAATTTATAAAATATTCCACGATTTATTTAAATTGTTTATTTATATTGTTTATTAATTAATTAAGAATTTCCCACATATCAAACCATGTTAGGTGTTTCTCTAATACATTCCTTAAGACAATGCAAAATGTTTCTGGAGAATCAGAGCTGTACTTGGAATAGTCTCCTATTTTCACATCATTAACTGCACTATATGGACCATACATTTTTAACAATCAAAGTTTTTGTTAATCTTCTATCATTTTTATAGTTATTTTAAAAAATTGATGTTGTTTCTGGACTGATATTTCAAATAATTTGTTAAAATAGGTAGTAAGTGTAAGTCGTTAAAGAAAAACCACCCCAGCAACGGAAAAAGTGCGTCTTCACATAAATTTTAAAGCGAATAAATAGAGAGCACATCAAACGCGAAAGAGAGGCCAAAACTTTTTTCCATGTATTGAGTGAATATACTGACCCTTGGCTTGTTTTGTATGAAAAAGTACTAACTGTGAAACGCTCTTTTTGCTGCCAGCTATACATCCTATTTCTAATTAGCATATACGAGCAACGGCCTGGCGAAAATTAGTTTTGATCATCCACTGTATTGATGAAACTGGTGGATGCACGAAGTTTTCTTTACAGATGAATTCAATGAAAATGAAATAATACCGATTACAATTAACGAATACATTTTAACATTTGAAATTGATAACTTCAATTTGAATAAATTCCTTATTTTTAATTTTAAAATATCGTCACTTATTTTATTATTAAAAATCAAGAAAGGTACCTATATAAGTTTTGGTGTTGGATATGGAAGCAACTTTTACAAAAACACTATTTGCTTTATACATGGTGTCCCCTAAACATATTATAATAATGAACAAACATAATGAACATAATGAACATAATGAACATAATGAACATAATGAACATAATGAACATAATGAACATAATGAACATAATGAACATAATGAACATAATGAACATAATGAACATAATGAACATAATGAACATAATGAACATAATGAACATAATGAACATAATGAACATAATGAACATAATGAACATAATGAACATAATGAACATAATGAACATAATGAACATAAGAACATAACGAACATAATGAACATAATGAACATAATGAACATAATGACAAGGTCAAACGTACCTACAGTCAGCAAATAAGTAAGGAATCACATTGCAGACTCACAACTCAACAAAATAGTTGGGGTAGGCAAAGACTCGGGCATTTACGTTACTTTGTATTAACTAATTTCCCTCTTCTCGTAAAAGGGGAAGGTGTAAGTGAATTCTAACATAATATATTTAACACTCAGTATAATAGTTTGTATAAGAAATCCAAGGCTAAATTATTAATTGATTAGAAAACATCACCTTGAATTATTACAACAAACTAAGTAGACGTGCCGATAGAAATGATAAATAGATATTTGATAAAATGTAAACTTGAGAGTCAACCTCTGCCCTAATTGTGGCCAGTCGTTATGTTTTAGGATACTAATTAATTTATATGTATGAAGATAATCCCAGTAAAACAATAAAATAAATTATATTGAAAATGGTTTTATATTGGAAGCAGTTTATCCTGTAACCAGAACTTATTACAAACAGGGGAACGGTAGATCGTTAAGAACAATTTAACCCAAAAACAATTTTTTCCTAGCCTTGCTAGTTTGTGAGATATAGGCTGATAAAGGGTGCAAATGAAATACACATTTTATTGCATATTTTGGTAATTTTGAAAGAGGCTTTACTACCTTGTATGAATTATATTGATTTTAATTTAGTCAATATTTTTATGTAAGATGCCCCAGCCAAAACTCCTCTCAGGTGGTGGTTCAAAATGTTACTATTATTTTAATAAAATTGTCCAGAAATTATTCTTAAACTGAATTATATTGTTACAATGAGAATTACATTACATGGTCATGCATTACATCAATTTTAGTATGAAGAATTATGTCCATTATATTATTATTATATTATTATTATAAAATTTCCGCACTATTGTAATTTAATTTTTATTACGGACTTAAATAACTAAGATTTTTCCTAATTTGAATAAATCCCTCGATAATTTCTTCCTCTCGCTACAATTTAAAAACTTCATACCATGAAGCTCTTTATCAATTATTTTTATTCTGCACTTTATTTGGTTGAATATCTATAAGAGTCCAACTGTGATTCTACCATTTTATGTTCTGCATCATTATTTACAATTTTAGTTTATTTTATTTGATATTTACTTTGATTTTACATTCTTCTTGTTACACTATTTTGTGCTTCTTAAGGTGCCCATTCAGGCAATAAGGTCTCGTCAGAACACATGTTAGTACTCTTTAGTGATGAGCAAAATCTGTCTTGGTCTTGCATTCTTGCGATTTTGCAAGAACAAGACCAAGATCATACAATCACCAGCAAGAACAAGACCAAAACTAAGATCGAGAATGCAAGACCAAGTCCAAAGTGCATCTATCAAAAGAAGAAGAAAATTTTCCAAAACGACGTAAGTAGTAGGTAACAAACTGAGCAAGACCAAGACTAACACTGAGCACGCAAGACTACAAGTATTTGAGCAAGACCAAGACCGAAACCAAGACCAAGACCGGACAAGCAAGACCGAGACCGTTACCAAGACTCTCTTGGTATTGGACTTGGTTCTTGCTTTGCTCATCACTATTAGTACTCTCACTCTACTTAGTGAGCCTAGGCATTAACTTGTTCTCAGCTGGTTGTAGTCTCCCAGGAGTCCCTGAAAGGCGTCTGAATGTTGAGGTAGAGATGCCTTCTTGGTGGATCTTCTGTGTTAAATATTGATTCTTTTTTCATTATGTTGATTAAAATATTTTTAAAATTTCCTTGGATTATTTCAAAGTGCCTCTTAACGAGACTTGCTAATTAGTTATTTTTAATATCAAAAACTACTTTGTAATATTAAATAGGCTGTAAGTTAAGCACGGAAAACGTCGAGTGAAAACAAAAGAATTTAAATAAACGAATAATTAATTTTTCTTTTTATCCTTCAATTAAAGGCGATCGCTTTAATTTTAAAAAAGATCGAACGCTTTTCCTAACCCGGCAATATTCTCATAAAACCATTTCGACTGTATCAGTTTAATAGTTTAAATCTTCTGCTGACGTCGCCGTAGTCTTTTAATCCGTTAATTTGGAACTCGTCTTCCGTTAATACTCTCTCTGTCCTTCTCTTTCATTGCCTTCCTACAAAGAAAAAGGTAAAGCACCGTGCTTTTCGAACAATGAAAAAACTGGCTTTTAGACCAGTCCAAGATGTTACGATTTTCTCATATCCCACTTCTGAAAAATAATTATTCCACTTATAACTCGTATATAGGTTCAAACATCAAACTCATTTATTATTATTGAAAATAGAACCAATAAAAAGTCCTCCCTTTAAAACCAGCTAATTTATTGTTTGCTTTTTATTTAAATGAATATTTATAATTGGATTATCCAATTACAATTAATAAACAATAAACCATTTTCATGGTTTTGTTTAAATCTCGGTATACTTTGAAAATACAAAATCAGCATTTTGATAAACAATCCAAATTGCTCCAATAAAAACATTATTTTTTATTCTTAAAAATAATAATAATACTGTGAGAGTCCTTTCACTGCAAACATCATACAAGGATAATAGATAGAAAGGAAAGATGAGTATGTTTGTTTCTAATGTATAAACTCAAAAACAGCTGGTAAAGTTTGTCCAATATCCTTTGAAAAAAGCTAAAACACGAGTTCATCAACCTTGTCCAGTTTTTCCAGTGATCAAAGGAAATAGTATGCCAATGAAAGGAAAAACTTGGCATGGATGACGAACATTCGTTTAAGCCTTTGCAATTGATTTTGGACAAACTTAACATATGCTATATTTTCTTTCCGAGAAAATGAGTGGGTATCAAAAAGTTTCCTATGCAAGTCATTATTTGACGTGCACTGTGAAAAAAGAAAAAGAAGTCGTAGGAGTAAGTAAAAGAAAAAGATCGAGGAATATAGATATATAAGAAGTACAATCCATACTGGACTTCACCGAAGAGCGATAGCTTGAAAGAGGCCAGTAAAATGAGTATTGAAAGCAAAAATACAAAAAAAAACAAGAAAAGAGGTTGGCTAAGAAAGACGTGGGCTTTTCCACACTGTATATCTATCATGTTATTAACCCTTATTCAACTATATAGTTTAATACTCAAGGTAGATTAAGTACATCTTTATATCATTTGAATTGGACCTTCCGGTTAGAAGTTACGACTGGTATAAAAATGCTTAAAATGAGAAAAATGCCATCCGGATCCATGCCAAAAGAGCATCACTGACGAGCGAAGCCGGGGCGGATCGTTAGTTTTTAATAAAATTGTCAAAAACGTCAAAAATTTTCTTTGTTGATGCATGGTAAAAATTGACTAGCTCAGGCTAAATCTTTGAAACCCGGCGATCTAACGGGACATCTTGAGATACTAAGGGTTGGAGCTGCCTAATCCATGAAGATGCCCACGGTCTTATTTATTGCGTCTGATAGCCATCAGGTTGCTTCAAAGGCTCTGAAGTCTACAACTTTTGAGTCTAAAACAGGAACTGCAAACAATCCCTTAAGCAACTGTCTAGATACAACAAAGTAACTTTGTTGTAGGCATAAAGGAATTGCTGGAAATGAGATTGCTGATGGTCTTGCAAAAGAAGCACCCGAACCATTTGGTGGTTTCTAAAAAAGCTGCACTGTAAAAGAACTCTGAAAATATGAAAAGGAATTACGACTTTCTACTCACTACGTTAAATTGCTCTTGGAGCTTCAGAAATCTGCACTCGGAGTAATCATAGGAATTTTCACAAGACACTGCTGACTACGATCTTGGTAAGATGGACAAAGTAGACAGTGGAACATGCGATGATGCTGATGAGACGTCGGAACACATTATCTACAATTTCAGAATAATTGTCCCAGTAATTGTTCAACGCCTTAAATACCTGGAACAGGTCTTCTTAGAGTGTGATCAGGTTACAGATCTAGCTTATAGGTCACAGTGTGGTATGGCCAACCAGGCCAATCGACCCTCTAGTAATCTAATGGTAAAAATTGAGTAATGTCAAAATTAAGTTAAGTTAAGCAACTGGCTAGATACAACAAAGTAATTTCGTTGTAAGCATAAATGAATTGTCGGAAATGAGATTGCTGATGGTCTTGCAAAAGAAGCACCTTGTATTTCTATTGTAGGGACCCGAACCATTTGGTGGTTTCTAAAAAACCTGCATTGTAAAAGAACTCTGAAAATATTAAAAGGAATTACTACTTTCTACTCACTACGCTAAATTGCTCTTGGAGCTTCAGAAATCTGCACTCGGAGTAATCACAGGAATTTTCACAAGATACTGCTGACTACGATCTTTGTAAGATGGACAAAGTAGACAGTGGAACATGCAGATCCTGCGATGATGCTGATGAGACGTCGGAACCCATTATTTACAATTGCAGAATAATTGTCCCAGTAATTGTTCAACGCCTTGAATACCTGGAACAGGTCTTCTTAGAGTGTGATCAGGTTACAGATCTAGCTTATAGGTCGCAGTGTGGTATGGCCAACCAGGCCAATCGACCCCTTAGTAATTTAATGGTAAAAATTGAGTAATGTCAAAATTAAGTTAAGTTAAGCAACTAGCTAGATACAACAAAGTAATTTCGTTGTAAGCATGAAGGAATTGTCGGAAATAAAGGTCTTGCAAAAGAAGCACCTTGTATTTCTATTGTAGGGACCCGAACCATTTGGTGGTTTCTAAAAAACCTGCATTGTAAAAGAACTCTGAAAATATTAAAAGGAATTACGACTTTCTACTCACTTCGCTAAATTGCTCTTGAAGCTTCAGAAATCTGCACTCGGAGTAATCACAGGAATTTTCACAAGACACTGCTGACTACGATCTTTGTAAGATGGACAAAGTGGACAGTGGAACATGCAGATCCTGCGATGATGCTGATGAGACGTCGGAACACAATATCTACAATTGCAGAATAATTGTCCCAGTAATTGTTCAACGCCTTGAATACCTGGAACAGGTCTTCTTAGAGTGTGATCAGGTTACAGATCTAGCTTATTGTGGTATGGCCAACCAGACCAATCGACCCTCTAGTAATCTAATGGTAAAAACTGAGTAATGTCAAAGTTAAGTTAAAGTAGCTTTTTGTTGTTAATAGCTGCTTGAACTTCATAAACTGTCATTCTGTGCAGTAAAATTGTTTTTCAAGAAAATATCAAGAATTTCTTAATAAATATCATCGCCACGATATATTTTTTCCAACAGGTCTATAAAAACGGATTTGATATTTGCTAACAAGCCGGAGATTATGGACTCTTAAGCTATTGATTGCCAGGATATTAGGTATTCATCTCTACTGAACTTCTATCATCAACAATTGTATGACAAGCATTTTGTTTTATGTTGTCACAATGCAATGTGCATGGCTTATACGATCGTGTGAAATAATTATTTTAACAAAATTATCTATCCTTTCAGATATTAATAATATTTTTTCAAATAAATCATACAATTCATAATTCAAAAAAATTGTTTCCACCCAAATAACAATCGTATATATGAGTGGCAAACCCACATATATTTCTATAAAAACTATCTACCTATTCTTTTCTTCGAATTTATCCAGGATGCCGCTGGGCCAAGATACAGCGTATTCCAATTCAAAACTTGAGCTTTGCGTAAGAAATGAGTTGGTGTTGTCTGTGAAACACAAACGTTGTTTCGCTATTGTTTCCCACTTCAGAAAGCTTTTGTCGTTCTGTCGATTCTCAGCGACTCTCGAATCGAATCAAAAGATTGTTTCGCACTGCAAAAGGATTGTTCCAAGATTTAGGTCAAGTAGTAATCAAAAAAAAATTTTCGTACACACAGAATACGGGTCGATAAGAAGCTAAACGATTGTGGTGTTATTAAAAATTACGGTTTTCCACACGGCTGCATCATCATCACAATGATTATGGTGAAAGTTGAAAAGGTTTTTGGAACAGTTTGGTTGAGAGCAGTAAAATACAACTTGGACTTTTAGTATGTCCACCCCGAACAAAACTGTACCCAATCGAAATATTGAGTTTGCAGATGACTATAATTTGTACATCCGGCAAAGAGGACTCTACAGATTTGTTACCACTTAAACAGGTACTGGAGAAATCAATTTGAGGACGCACGAAGAAGAATTAGAGCAAGTAGACGTATTCAAATACCTTGAAATTAAGATGAATTCAAATGGAAATGAAGATACCCAAGTAAATGAAAGGATCACCAAAGCGTCAAAATCTTATCTCCCTCAATTTAGGGCGGAGAGATTTTGAAATACTTTCTGCTGCCTCATATTCCAGAGTTTCATTTAACGTTTTGTAGTGTTGTAGCCAGAGAGCTTGTAGCATCTCCAGACCCTGTAGTCCATCAACGAATCCCTCTGTGCCGAATTGCTCTAGGAAAGCTTTAGGTGCCTCAGGATAGGCAAGATGCAACAACCTTTTTATATCGGCCTCGACTTCTATGGTTTTTTTCATTTAATTGTTAATTGCGGACTTTTGGCTGACTTTGGAATACCTGCTTTAACTGCTGTTGGCCATACCTTGTCTCTAAAGTTTCTACGAGGGACGCGTCTTGTGTTAGGCCTCTCCTTCCTACGTCTTTCCTACTCCTCTTCTTCCTCCTTACTTCGTCTTTCCTTCTCTTCTTCTTCCTCCTTTATGAAACTTTTCTTCTCCTCGTCTTTCTCCTTTTTGCGTCTTTCTTTCTCCTCTTCCATCTTCAAAAACCCTGATGGGGGTCTGGAAGTATCCATATTTTTGTCATATACATTTCTAGATTTCCACAATTCACAAGATTCTGGTCAATGTATTTTAAGGCGTAGTCAGAGAACAATTCGTCCACCCGAAAAACTAGATCTCTAATGGAGAGAAGATGTTGGAATAATGTTCACCAATAATTGCTTTGTTCAGTAATTGTCAATAGACTGAACTAACTTCATGTTGACTCAGTCATAAGTTATAATCGTATTCATAATCCCTTTAGGCAGGATCAAATGCAACAGGACCTTTATAAGGTTTGTTCCAACTGGCGATAGAACGATTCCAGAACGGTTCATAAATGCCAGCTGGAACAAACCTATATATATATATATATATATATATATATATATACTAGTAGAGGGACGTAACAATATATAACGAACACCCCACGCGTTTTGGAATAATTCCATTCTTCATAAAAACATTTTTCAAACAATCCTGTATACAGGGTGACAATTTTAAAAACTTACCTCGTGAACGATGGGAATTTTTAAAAAAATTTCAAAACTGTTTCTAGGGTAGAGAAGGGGACCTAAAATGACATGAGAGAGAACGCCATATGCCCCACCTACCCCACCTACAAAAATTTAAAGTTCAACCCCCTACTTGTGATACGTCGTTAGAAAGCCCGTAGAAAATGCTTTTCAACGGTCTAAGTCATAATTATACAGGGTGTAACAATAAAGCAGAAAAATTTTTTTGTTTAATTTTATAAACAACCGACTTAAGGTGACCCCACAGAAAAAAATCAGGTGGTGGTAAGTCTGGTGACCTGGGTGGCCACTCAATGGGACCTCTCCTTCCAATCCATCTATTTGGATAATTATTGTCTACCCAGTCCCTAACTGTTACTGCGTAATGGAGAGGTGTTCCGGTTTTGGAATTGACACCCTGTATACAAAAATTAATTGGTAATAAATTTAAATTCACAATGTATTCGAGTTACCATAGACACGTAACACTTTAAAAGGATATTCTCCCTAAATATTAATTAAACAGAAAACATCTTAAGATTTGTAATAACCGCAAACTGGGTCTGACATGTTTTCGTCCCGTTCAAAGTAAAAGCTTCCCAGTTAATCACAGCTTGGCTTCGAATTATCCCTCGCTTTCCATTTTCTCCGGACTGACTGACTGCTCGGATGATAAGTGAGTATGAATGGCCTTAGGTCGCAGGGGCGGAAGACGCAAAGACTGCAGTGGAGTGCAGTCGTAAGAAGGGCAGCCAGACTTCCCTAACCTGCCTCACACCATCCACGAGGTTTTCGTATTGATCTCTTATGTTCCCTTCCGCGAGGAGCACGGGAATCAATGGACTTTGTCTTTTAAGTCAGCACTGCATTCATTAACATGCATTTCTTAGGAAAGAGAAGGATTTGCATTCGCGGATTGAGGAAGGGTTGACGAGCCCTTAACATCGGAAATACACCGGATTAAAAATTAATTAACTCGAAAGAGAAATGAAAGAGTCAAACAACGATAAACTTGTTTCGAGTGTTCTTGAAGTATTGGAAAAAGTAATAAAAATTTTTTACTCTACCTTGATTATATAACTATTTTTTCGTTTGTTTTTTAATTGAGTTCGCTTTTTTTGTTATTATTTGCATTTCTAAAAGAAGCAGAGCAAACAAAAATTAGATTTTAGCCCTTCGGTATTATCTTTAAAAAACAATTAAGCACAAACGTCGAATTTTTGTATTAAAAAAGGAAACAGTATCTCAAAGATTTTTCTAACAAACACCTCAACATAGGTATTGTAATTCTGCGAAGATACAACAAAACCCCAAGGATGTACTTTGAAGGGAGTGTATGTGAATGATCGTCGTGAGATACATCCAAATTCCTAACCACCATGTCTCCTAGAAACACATCGGATAGGGTTTCCTTCCTTCCGTACCGAAATCCACTTCAGTATTATTTAAGTTATATAATAATTTGCATACCAATGTGTAGGTATTATACACGTCGAAATCTCACTTGACCGAACAATTTCTCACTTTAAATAAATTTAAAAAGTAAAAATTAGTTTAAATATCAACCAAAATGTTTAACAACAATCAGAAATACCAGGGATATACCATAATTGTTCAGTTTCATGCATAGTGCACGTGATCTCTCCGATTGCAGTTAAATCCGACTGGCCAGCGTAGGGAGGCATATTTATTTTAGCCAATAGATGCAAAGGCGCATGGTGAACATGCTTCGTTGATTGGGTCGCTCTGTTTGTTCGATGGATATATTTTAGTGCGTTTTTGAAAAGAGAAGCTCTAGTTCTCCTCTACTACTATTAAACAACAAAGACAAGCAAAAAACGACACTTTCAATTCAGTTAGCGCTTATAAATTATAAGTAACATTTACAAACGTTAATAATACCTTCTTCAGTTTTATTTTTTCATATCGTCACGTATCAGTGACGGCGAGACAAACGTATGTAAATTCCCTAGTGATACAACTGTTTGCAATAAAGTTTCATACACACTTACAAAAAAAATATTTTCATCATATTTCAAGACAAATACGAATATTTGGCAACGTCTAAAAACGCACTACTTTGTCTACAGTGCTATTAGATCCTAGACGAATCTTAGCGAACTGAGCTTTCCACACTACGTCAGTTGTCACTGCGCATCTGACCTTCGCGGCTTCAGTTGTTTCTGTCGATTTGTACCTAAGATATTCAGAGATTAACCTAAGATAGCCCCCTCCCCCGTCACGTCACATCAAACGTCACACGTAGAAACGTCACACATAACGACGAGCATCACATCAAACGCACCTGACGTTTGATGTGACGTCGAGATGTTTGACGTGACTCTTGAAGGATGTTTGTTTGGATTTTGACCAAATCTTTTATGGCTGTTGTGTTCAACTGTGGTAAATATCATGAAGAAATTTAGATGTTAATCAATTAAGAATACTTTATTTATTCGTTCAATTGTATTCACAAAATGGTGAATCGTTGTGTAGTATGCAAAAGAAATGTAATGTAATGGTTCTGAACTGCTCTATACAGTTCTGAAACTACCATTGTCGTATTATTTCATATATAAATACCATTCATCCATTCTAATAAGAATACAATAAGTTCTGTTTGGTATTGTTCCATTGTTGGTGTTAATTTTAGTAAAATTAACGATGGGAAAGAAAATATTCTGAAGGGACTAGAGTATGATCTAGCCATTTAATTTCAAGAGATAGAATGTTTGGACAAGGTGAAAAAAAAGGTTCCTAATCCCGTCACTTTCCTTATCTGGCCCCTGCTGAGGTTTAATATTTCGTTAGTCAGCGACTCCGAGGGTTTTTTTTTACCAGGAGTGTTCCTGTTTTGGCACGTGTCTCCAGTACGTCTGATGTTTAGTTATTATTACTCGAAACTTTTAATATGATTGTACAGTCAATTTAATCCCTACAGCACTGCACTGTTATTGGAATTTGCTACTGTTTTTTGTTTTTCCTTTTCCTTTTTTCATTCCAACTATTCAAAAAAAAAAAGTATATTATGGTATCATTTCAGTAACAATTTTCGTCGTAAAGTAATTTCTGTAGTTGTAACTCGTTCCGAAAGTATCTGATAACATCTTGAATACCTTTAAAAAGAATCCTTTTGAATTATAGCACAACGATGCCGAAACCCTACTTTCAATATTCATTAAAACCATGAGCATATAAAACGTAATGACATTTTCAACGACTAAGCCCAGGATCTTCATATTTCAGAAGTTCTCTGCTTTTATAAGATTTTCTGTTTAAAATTCAACCGCATATTATGAATAAATTTCGCCTAAGAATGCTGCATTTCCCTTAGAACTCGACTAGTGAAAAGAATCTCGTAAAGTGCAATACATCTTTGCATCACATAGTTAAGACTGGAAGGGTTGTGAGTGGTCTTGAGGGGATGCAGGGGGTGAGGTTCCTCGAGTGGAAAATGTGATTTCTTCATCTAACGCTCCGGCGCACAAAAAATATAATTGTCGACGTTCTTCCTACCGGGAATGGTCAAAAACTTTTGTTTATTCTTAAGAAAAATGGAACAAAACAATTTCTTAGAGTTTCCAGGTGGGGAAATCGCACCAAAGCAGGGACAGGCAAAACAGTTCATTGGAAGGCACGCGCTAAAATTTACTAATAAGCAAACATAGTAAAACTGTCAAAGCCTTAGCCAAAGCTGATGGAGTTATTTGCAGATTCTGTCACCTAGAGGAGGAAACTGCTTATGTCAAAGTGAAGAGTTTCTTGTTTTAGGAGTTTGAGAAGTAGCCGGCAAGGAACTAGATGAAAGGTTCAGGCTTGATGCTCATTGAAATGAGACCTAAATTCTGAGGATTACAATAGGTCGAAATGGAAAATGTTATTTAGCCATCTTATCAAATCTAATCTAATCTAATCTACAAATACAAAAACGTCTATAATAATATATGGAAAGCTTCCACGTATTAAATGTTGCAACAATTAATTTGTAATAAATCGCGTTTGAAACTTTTTGTATGATCCTGGTATCGACGTCGACTACCGAACTGGTCATCTGTAAATACGGCGATGTATTTAGTGTCTTGTGGAGCTTTTAATCATATCTCCTCGAATAATTCAGTGAATGCGGGATGAACGGTTACAAGGTTTTTCAGTAAAGGGAAAGCCCTAACAAGATGCAGGAAAAGGATTGAGTTTCATTTAAGCGTCAGCTCTCATATTCTGAGTTCTTAAGAAATTTACTTCATTTTTTATTACGACCCGTTGGTACTATACATTAATGGATCTTTGAGAGGTGGAAAAAAAGTTTTAAAAGAAATTAAATCGAGTGCGAAGAATTTTTAATGCGGTCATTTTTGGCTGTTACTTTTCAATGAATTTCGTTAAATGTTTGCGTTTTTTGGAAAAATGTTGTGAGATAATAATTATAGAATTATAGTATTTTACTTCAGATAAAAACGGGTGAAAATATACAAGACAATTTCTCTGTAGGGAAACTAAAAACCTGTGAGAGGAGGTGATTTTTTAGGAAAATTGAAATTTATCACTCAAAAAATCATAAAAATTTTAATAGCTAAAGTTGCCTTCGTTACAGCAAAACTTGCAGTCATTATAACAAAAATTCATTATAGCAAAAGTTGCGAACATTATAGCGAAAGTTGCATTGTTTATAGCAAAAGCTGCATTTATTATAGCAAAAGTTGCATTCATTATTGGAAAAATTGTATTACTTATAGGAAAAGTTGTATTCCTTATTGTAAAGGTGAAGAAGGAAATGAAATATCAAATAAACTAGCAAAGATATGGGCTGAAACACCCGTTTGGGAGCCGGAACCCTTTTGCGGTATCAGCTCCAAATGCATGTGGAAAAGTGGTATTTATTATTGCTACAGTAGTATTTGTTATAGTAAAAGTTGCATTCGTTATAGCCAACGCTGCATTCATTATAGCAAAAGTTGCCTTCGTTACAGCAAACGTTGCATAACTTAAAGCAAAACTTGCATTCGTTATAGCATGAGTTGTATTCATTATAGCAAAAGTTGCCTTCATTATAGCAAAAATTGCCTTCATTATAGCAAAACCTGCATTCATTATAGAAAAAGGTGTATTCTTTATTGTAAAAGTGACATTTATTATAGCAAAAGTTGCATCCATTATATCAAAAATTGCCTTCATTATAGCAAAACCTACATTCATTATAGAAAAAGTTGTATTCGTTATTGCAAAAGTGACATTTATTATAGCAAAAGTAGCATCCATTATAGGAAAAGTTGTATTCTTTATTAAAAGATGACATTTATTATAGCAAAAGTTGCCTTTGTTGCAGAAAAAGTTGCAGTCATTACATTGAAAGTTGTATTCTTTATAGTAAAGGTGACATTTATTATAGCAAAAGTTGCATACCTACATTATAGCGAAAGTTGCATTCTTTATAGCAAAAGCTGCATTTATTATAGCAAAAGTTGCATTCATTATTGGAAAAATTGTATTCCTTATAGGAAAAGTAGTATTACTTATAGGAAAAATTGTATTCCTTATTGTAAAGGTGAAGAAGGAAATAAAATAGCAAATAAACTAGCAAAAATATGGGCTAAAACACCCTTTTGGGAGCCGGAACCCTTTTGCGGTATCAGCTCCAAATGCATGTGGAAAAGTGGCATTCGTTATAGCCAACGTTGCATTCATTATAGCAAAAGTTGCCTTCGTTACAGCAAACGTTGCCTTCCTTACAGCAAACGTTGCATAGCTTAAAGCAAAACTTGCATTCGTTATAGCATGAGTTGTATTCATTATAGCAAAAGTTGCCTTCATTATAGCAAAAATTGCCTTCATTATAGCGAAACCTGCATTCATTATAGAAATAGGTGTATTCTTGATTGTAAAAGTAACATTTATTATAGAAAAAGTTGCATCCATTATAGCAAAAATTGCCTTCATTATAGCAAAACCTACATTCATTATAGAAAAAGTTTTATTCATTATTGCAAAAGTGACATTTATTATAGGAAAAGTATCATCCATTATAGGAAAAGTTGTATTCTTTATTAAAAGATGACATTTATAGTAGCAAAAGTTGCCTTCGTTGCAGAAAAAGTTGCAGTCATTACATTGAAAGTTGTATTCTTTATAGTAAAGGTGACATTTATTATAGCAAAAGTTGCATACATTATAGCGAAAGTTGCATTCTTTATAGCAAAAGCTGCATTTATTATAGCAAAAGTTGCCTTCATTATAGTAAAAATTGCCTTTATTATAGCAAACCCTGCATTCATTATAGAAAAAGTTGTATTCTTTATTGTAAAAGTGACATTTATTATAGCAAAAGTTGCATCCATTATAGCAAAAATTGCCTTCATTATAGCAAAACCTACATTCATTATAGAAAAAGTTGTATTCATTATTGCAAAAGTGACATTTATTATAGCAAAAGTAGCATCCATTATAGGAAAAGTTGTATTCTTTATTAAAAGATGACATTTATTATAGCAAAAGTTGCCTTCGTTGCAGAAAAAGTTGCAGTCATTACATTGAAAGTTGTATTCTTTATAGTAAAGGTGACATTTATTATAGCAAAAGTTGCATTCGTTATAGCAAGAGTTGTATTAATTCTAGCAAAAGTTGCCTTCATTATAGTAAAAGTTGCCTTCATTATAGTAAAAATTGTCTTCATTATAGCAAACCCTGCATTCATTATAGAAAAAGTTGTATTCTTTATTGTAAAAGTGACATTTATTATAGCGAAAGTTGCATTCTTTATTATAAGGTGACATTTATTATAGCAAAAGTTGCCTTCGTTGCAGAAAAAGTTGCAGTCATTACATTGAAAGTTGTATTCTTTATAGTAAAGGTGACATTTATTATAGCAAAAGTTGCATTCGTTATAGCAAGAGTTGTATTTATTCTAGCAAAAGTTGCCTTCATTATAGTAAAAATTGTCTTCATTATAGCAAACCCTGCATTCATTATAGAAAAAGTTGTATTCTTTATTGTAAAAGTGACATTTATTATAGCAAAAGTTGCATTCTTTATTAAAAGGTGACATTTATTATAGCAAAAGTTGCCTTCGTTACAGAAAAAGTTGCAATCATTATATTGAAAGTTGTATTCTTTATAGTAAAGGTGACATTTATTATAGCAAAAGTTGCATACATTATAGCGAAAGTTGCATTCTTCATAGCAAAAGCTGCATTTATTATAGCAAAAGTTGCAATCATTATTGGAAAAATTGTATTCCTTATAGGAAAAGTAGTATTACTTATAGGAAAAGTTGTATTCCTTATTGTAAAGGTGAAGAAGGAAATGAAATAGCAAATAAACTAGCAAAGATATGGGGATTTTGCGGTATCAGCTCCAAATAAATGTGGAAAAGTGGCATTTATTATTGCAAAAGTTGTATACGTTATAGTAAAAGGTGCATTCGTTATATCCAACGTAGCATTCATTTTAGCAAAAGTTGCCTTCGTTACAGCAAACGTTGCATGACTTATAGCAAAAGTTGCATTCGTTATAGCAAAACTTGCATTCGTTATAGCAAGAGCTGTATTCATTATAGCAAAAATTGCCTTCATTATAGCAAAAATTGCCTTCATTATAGCAAAAATTGCCTTCATTATAGCAAACCCTGCATTCATTATAGAAAAAGTTGTATTCTTTATTGTAAAAGTGACATTTATTATAGCAAAAGTTGCATCCATTATAGGAAAAGTTGTATGCTCTATTAAAAGGTGACATTTATTATAGCAAAAGTTAAAAAACCAATCTACAAGAAAAAAATTCCAAAAAATTTTGGCTGCATGTGACTTGCGCCAATCTACCTTTGGACTGAAGGGATAGGGATTAAAGCGAGGGTGAGTTGCGCCAAAATAACTTAATTGGGTTTTCCAAAACATTTGTAAATATTTTGATTTGAATCCATTACCGGTAGATAGGACCTTATTATTATATCGTTTGTCATAGAAATCGGTTGTTCTATTCTTCATTTTACAATGGCTGAAACAATTGGTTCTAAAGCAAAACAAATAATCGTGATTGAAAATTTTAAATTTCGAAAGGCTAATGTCTTGACAAATGGAAAAGTTCGGTGGAGATGTACAAAAAAAAATGTGGTGCAAAAATAGACACAAATGTGTTTGATGCTAGTATGGAAAAATAAATGTAGAGTATTTTTTAAGATGTGTATCGTATTGTTGCGAGGTCACCAACTCAAAGCCGGCCCTGTCTCTCGACTATAAATTTTGGCGAATGCGCTCCTTTCGAGAACATTCTGGAAGAACTGTGTTTTTTTACATATTTACATAATTATTGCAGTAGAGATTAAATTTAAGCAGTAAATTCAAGGAAATAGTTGTTAATCCCCGTGGTCACTTTTCGTAGGCGCAAATCACCCTACGGATTAGGACCGCACAGGTAAATTGGCGCAAGTCAACTTCACCGAAATTATAACCGAAAAGGTTTTCATTTTATAAACTGTTAAAATAAAAGTAGTCGAAAAGTTAAAATTTAAAATTAAAAAAAACTTATAATTTGAATAACTGAATAGTTGACAGTACAAAATTGTGAATATTGAGTTGAAAGTTTGTTAAAGTACTCCTAAGAGACTAATCTATTAAGGAAAAATTCAACAGGATCATAACCGAGAAAGTTTCTATTTTTTAAGTCATCAAAATAAGTGTATTAAAAAAAATTGGGAAAATAAAATTGAAAAACCAAAAAATATTGATAATTCAAGATTTAGATTTCCGATAAAACGTCGTATCTACCAATCGATTCAGAGGAAAATTTTACTTACATAAATGAATTTTGAATGAATATTTCGAATCAATTATTAAAAAAAATGTAAAAATTGCAAAATTTTGAATTGCTACCCTCGGGAGGAAAAATAAAAAAAGTTTTACAATAAAATTGGAATTTTACCTCTAATCTCTCTGTATAACATTTAATTTTTATGTTGGTAATTTTCGACAATCATAGGATGAGGATGGAACGTTCGTCTCAAGATAAAAGACGCATTATCAAGTTCATTCAAGAAATCGCTTCCTTTCTCCCTATCTGGTTATGATAATTTGTTTCAAAAACTTACCACTCTGTTTTTGGTTGATAAATCTTTCAAGAAATGTGTCGGTACCATTTGCGATAAAGACAACTGACTGAGAGGACGTTAGATTAAAATAAATCGAATTAATTGGCAAACAAAGCCCTAAGGAAATTGTTATTATGTATGTATGTAGGAGTAGATTTGTAAGCTTCCTTATTTCCGACCAGTCTTCCGGTTCTGTACTACTTAAGGGCGATTTTATAGTATAAAATACAGGAAATTGTAGAAAAGGTGAATAGTAAAAGAAATCACATTTTTCTGGGGGGCAAAATGTAGTTAAAACTTACTTACTATTAACCCCACACCAGGCAATAGGAACATATTTGAAATGAAAGTAGTTTTTTTTAAAGATGTAAATTTAATATTGAAAAAAAAGACATAAAAACTGTCAATATAAACAATTATATAAATTTCCCAAATATTTTAAACCCCGGTTATTTCTTAATTTAGAATCTTTGATACTTATACTCTTTCAACAGTCAATGAGAAGACATGAGAAAAAAGCAAGGTCGTAAGATATATTTTCCAAAATTGCTAAACTCACTATACAAATGCTTTCCTAAGTTCCATAAACTGTTAGTTCGTGACGTTCTTAGAAAGCTATTTATTAATTATAATACTTGCAAGAAAAGCAATGGTTCAATTTGTCAACTTATAAGTTATAGTGAAATTTGATTCACATTTCGCCCTGTATATAAGTGGAAAATGAGGGCAGGCATTTTTTAATGGTAATTTGGTTATTCCCCTTTCAATACAATATAGGAGTGTGTACAGTTCCTCATGACACAGCCTGTATAAGATGATGAAAATATTAATATTTTGGTTTGACAGAGTATAAAGAAAATTTTCTTTGTTAAAACTGAGTGAAAAATGTGTACTTATATAAGAAGAAAAGATGTTCGCATGGGTGAATTCAATATTACAAAGGTCACAACTTTTAATACCAGCTCTTTGGTGTCTTACATACTAACATAAAAGTTCATATTCCTCTGTCTATATGTATCTTCGATACAAGAATAAAAGTGTATAAAAATAACAAATACGATTATCCTTAATCAATCAAAATTTTCCAAGTAAACAGATGCCCATAATCCCGTTAATAATATTTTTATAACCCTTTGAAGGATCTAAAGAAGCGATTCGATATGTACATTATGGAAAGCATATTGGGTGGAAAACCTTTTTTCCAAAAGAGGGTAATAAAAACAGAGATTTCTTTTATACCCGGATTAACTATAAAAATTCTTATCGTTATTGTAAACGTAAATTCGAAATTGCAACAAGCTATAACAACCAAAATATAATAAACATGAAAAGGTTTAGGACATTTCTTTTTAAAAGTCATTCTTCTCCCTTCTATATCAGATTATAAAAATCGTAATAAAAAAGACACCTCGATACAATAAAAAAATATCGTTTTCGAGATATATATACAACACCTACTTGACGTTTGTTCTTTAGTAGTGGTCGTATAAAATGTTTTAAATTGACTTGCAAGTTAGTGCCCAAGAAATACAGACTATATTTTCGTTTAACACTAGGCATTTCACACTTTATCGCTTTTGTAACGAGTTGCTTTGATGTAGTGTGTGTTATGAGAACGTCGTTTATGACTGTTGTATACTTAGCGTTTTCTTACTCACCATAAAGAACGCAAAATTATTTTGAAAAAATAAATACGGGTTCTTTTTTATATTTTGCATCATCTGGAACCAATTCTGGAAGCTGTTACTCCACTCGCTTGTTGGTACATTCAAAATAGAGTTTTTAATGCGTTCACTGTATCTTCTGCATTCACTGCATCTTCTGCATCTTCATTCATAATTTTTGGAAAAGTTATTAGGATTATTCGTCGTTGTAAGTTTTTTTTTCGGGTCAAGTTGAGAAACTTCCCGTCCTATCCAGGACCCAAGCAGTGTTGGACTCATCACCAAGGGGATGCCTACCAACCAAACCCAAATCAAACTCACCGTTACCCCCTCCTCGGAATCACAACCCTAGCATACTTCGAGACGATCGGCGTACCCTCGCACACTCTCCGCTCACACCGTCGACTTCCCCCCACCTATCACTTCTACCTCTCATGCCATATCGAGTCCTGCCCTCCCCCTAATAATGCTCTCCACTATGCCACTTCCCTCCTCAACATTATCTCCCAATACACCGCCTCCCTTAATGCTTTCCCATTCTTCCTGTATCTAAACACATGCCCCACATCAACCTCCACTACACACCTCTCGCACACTCCAGTCGCACTTTTCTCAATCTTGTGGAGGTACCCTAATCTCGACTCATGTCCAGTGACCACCTGTGTCAAAAAGTAGTTCACCTTCCCGAATTTCCGGTCCTTCCAATCTCTTCTACTCCCAATTGTTCCTTTTAGTGTGCCCTCATACTCCTCCCATCTTCTCTCCATTTCCTCCTCCATCCATTCCTGTACTTCCTCTCTGGTCGCACCCTTCCACCGTTTGTTCTTGGCTCTAGCTATCGCGTCCAATGAGCAGGACCTTGACAGCACCGCTGCTGCCAGTCCACCCACTGTCCTGTACCCCTGCACAACTATCAGGAGTATCCCTCTCTGCAATCACAGGAGTAGCCTAACCTCGCATTCACCGCCGCTCTTTCACCCCACACCTCCGCACCGTACTCTGCTCTACCGTCCCACCAATTACCCTCTTCTTCCACTCTCCCGGCCCTTTCATGTCACACATCAAGCTCTCCAGCCATGCTTCCCTTACTTTTCCCTTCTGTGTCTCCTTTAACATGTGCGTTCTGAATAATAATTGACTATCTAACCACACCCCTAGGTATTTCACAGACTCCTCCATACGAATTTTCTTTCCCTAAACTTCAAAACCTCACCCCCAATTTCCTTCGTCTTTCTCCGTCCCTTCACTTCTAGTCCGCACTGCTCTATCTTCTCCACAATCTTCCAACACATCCTCTCCGCATTTCTATCTCCTCCTCTCCCTTTGCCGTACATACCAGACACACATCGTCCGCATACACCGTAATCTCACATCCCTCTTCACATACTATCCCACAAACTTCATCAAACACACACTTCTAGAGCGTCGGTCCCAGAACCAAGCCCTGGGACGAACAGCATCAGCGCTTTCCTGGGTGACTGCCGTTGCTAGTGGACTTGTGGATCGTCGCTAAGATTAATCTGTCCACGTTCAAATTCTCCATACCAACGATAAATTGTCAACTGTTGTGGTGCTTCATTGCCAAAAATAGTTCAAGAAATTCCTAAGTGGGATAAGTTAATCTAGTGGACAGTTGTAGTTTTCTGGAGTATTGGATAGCGATTTTTTAGGAGAAAGTTCGTGAGTGTTTTTGTGGGATTTCTTGATGATTTTAATCGGTCTACTCCATTTTTTTGACAAGTTTGTATTTAACAGTTTATGAAGTGCAATTTGACAGTTGGTACAATATGCTAAATTGATTTGTAGATCACTGAATTTTTTCGATTGCCTTTTTATCACACAAAAAATTTTCTGTAATAAAAAAAAATGAAAAATAAAAAAATAAAAAAAAATAAAAAAATGAAAAATAAAAAAAATAAAAAAAATGAGAAATAAAAAAATAAATAAAATGAAAAATAAAAATTAAAAAAAATGAAAAAATTTTAAAAAATGGGGAAAAAAATACAAAAAAAGAAAATAGCGCAGCTACTGTAACATCTTCCTATCGTCTTCCCGTTACTTAACGTTTAACCGACAAAATATATATTTTTATCATATTTAAATTGAATAACTGTCTTTTTTATATGCTCAACAGTTTAATAAACTTATAAATATCAAGTTTCAACGATAACATGTGTGATAAAACCGTATCAAACACATTCATCGACTAACATTAATCTAACGTCGTCAAAACGGCCTAGATTGAAGCAAACATTACAATCTAGAGCTCACTTAGCAGAAATTATCTAATTTTACCCGAGTTAAAATAATGACTTCGCGTCATACATTCACACTTGTCGCTAACGATGTTTATCCGCCAAGGGAATTAAAGAAAACGGAAGAAGTATTTAAGTTTATGTGAAACAAAACTAAATATATGACAATTCTCATAAGGTCGCTGCATTCAGCTAATGCGATCAGTAATTAGTTAATTACTTGCTTGTAGGCCAGATACGGACGATATTGAGGTAATTATCTATTTAAATTTAAAAAAAAATCGTGAATTAGTTTTTCTTTTAAGCCCTGAATAAAAAACCTTTCGGAATCTTACCATTCCTATTTATTCAGGGGAAGAGGACTGAGCGCAATTCTGCTTCACACCATCAAAATTCAGCACTGGCGGACTTTTCCAACCACTTTTCTTTTTAGACAAAATAGAGAATATCGGATAAACAACAACCTCAGCAATTCTAAAAATCCCATTGGTCATTCGAAACAATCCTCAACTCAGGTGCATTTAACAATACGATTCCTGCAGTGGTTGTCCTCGGGGTGAGGTACTTTCCCTCCTTTTGTGGTACTCACTGGTGGACGATCAGCTGAACGAACTTACTGGATCAGGCGTTGAGGCTCAAGCCTATGCTAATGACTTAGTCATTCTAGTTTAAGGCTATTCTGAAGCTGCTATCTCGGCAGGAACTCAGAATGTAACTGCACCTTTCACGAGAAAAAGAAAACTAAATCTTCAAGAACCTGCGCTAAAAGGTCACAGCATTCCATTTGTGGAGGAGGTGAAATATCTGGGCGTAGCGCTGGATAAAACGTTCAACTGGAACTCCCATTTGAAAAAAAGGGATCCGAAGAGGCAGTCTAGCATTATGGACTTGCAAAAGAATTTGTGGAACAAGCTGGGGCATGAGACCCAGACAGATTTATTGGCTGTATTAGCTGTATTGACTGTATTGGCTGTATTGGCTGTATTGGCTGTATTGGCTGTATTGGCTGTATTGGCTGTATTGGCTGTATTGGCTGTATTGGCTGTATTGGCTGTATTGGCTGTATTGGCTGTATTGGCTGTATTGGCTGTATTGGCTGTATTGGCTGTATTGGCTGTATTGGCTGTATTGGCTGTATTGGCTGTATTGGCTGTATTGGCTGTATTGGCTGTATTGGCTGTATTGGCTGTATTGGCTGTATTGGCTGTATTGGCTGTATTGGCTGTATTGGCTGTATTGGCTGTATTGGCTGTATTGGCTGTATTGGCTGTATTGGCTGTATTGGCTGTATTGGCTGTATTGGCTGTATTGGCTGTATTGGCTGTATTGGCTGTATTGGCTGTATTGGCTGTATTGGCTGTATTGGCTGTATTGGCTGTATTGGCTGTATTGGCTGTATTGGTTGTATTGGCTGTATTGGCTGTATTGGCTGTATTGGCTGTATTGGCTGTATTGGCTGTATTGACTATATTGGCTGTATTGGTTGTATTGGTTGTATTGGCTGTATTGGCTGTATTGGCTGTATTGGCTGTATTGGCTGTATTGGCTGTATTGGCTGTATTGGCTGTATTGGCTGTATTAGCTGTATTGGCTGTATTGGCTGTATTGGCTGTATTGGCTGTATTGGCTGTATTGGCTGTACTGGCTGTATTGGCTGTATTGGCTGTATTGGCTGTATTGGCTGTATTGGCTGTATTGGCTGTATTGGCTGTATTGGCTGTATTGGCTGTATTGGCTGTATTGGCTGTATGTACTTCAGGCGTACAATCATATATGATGGCTACGTGGTCTGGTGGGACAAGTGCCAGCAAAATCTGACGCGTGCTAGACTTGTCAGACTGCGGCGATAAGCCTGTAGGCAGTCCACTCAGACTGTCGTTGTTATGAGTTTGACATTTAAATAACCAGCGTGTTGTATTTGGTATGAAATTGAACACTAAATGTTATTTTTCCTACAGTCGCGCGTAAAATGACTAATTACTATATTCAAATGAAATCGTAAAGTCGACAAATGCCGAGGATTGTTACTTTACGCTCTAGAGCAAAAAAGGAATCTTTTTCGCTCGCTTATTTAATCAAACCACGCCTTCCGAATTAACTCAATTGGTGAATAATTAACAATTTATCAGATTAAAAATTATATGAAAATTTTCAAAAATTTTGAAATATTTTCAAAAAGGTCAATAATTGTCCAAAATTGTCAAAAACTGTTAAAAAACGACAAGTTTTGTCAAAAACTGTCAAAAATGGTCAATAATTCTCAAAAATTGTCAAAAACTGTCAATAATTGTCAAAAATGGTCAAAAACTATCAAAAATGGTTAAAAATTATCAATTATTTTCAAAAACTGTCAAAAATGGACAACTATTGTCAAAATTGGTCAATAATTGTTAAAATTTTGAAAAATGTTCGATAATTGTCAAAAAATATCAAAAATGGTCAATAATTTTGAAGAATGGTCAAATATTTTGAAAAATTGTTAAAATTTTAGAAAAATTGTCAAAAATGGCCAATAATTGTCAAAAACTATCAAAAATGGTTAAAAATTGTCAATTATTTTTAAAAACTTTCAAAAATGGACAATTATTGTTAACATTGGTCAATAATTGTCAAAAATTGTTAAAATTTCGAAAAATGGTCGATAATTGTCAAAAACTATCAAAAATAGTCAATAATTTTGAAAAATTGTCAAAAACTGTCAATAATTGTCAAAAATGGTCAAAAACTATCAAAAATGGTTAAAAATTATCAATTATTTTCAAAAACTGTCAAAAATGGACAACTATTGTCAAAATTGGTCAATAATTGTCAAAAATTGTTAAAATTTTGAAAAATGTTCGATAATTGTCAAAAAATATCAAAAATGGTCAATAATTTTGAAGAATGGTCAAATATTTTGGAAAATTGTTAAAATTTTAGAAAAATCGTCAAAAATGGCCAATAATTGTCAAAAACTATCAAAAATGGTTAAAAATTGTCAATTATTTTTAAAAACTGTCAAAAATGGACAATTATTGTCAAAATTGGTCAATAATTGTCAAAAATTTTTAAAATTTCGAAAAATGGTCCATAATTGTCAAAAACTATCAAAAATAGTCAATAATTTTGAAAAATGGTCAAAAACTTTGAAAAATTGTTAAAATTTTAGAAAAATTTTTAAAATTTTAGAAAAATTGTCAAGAATGGCCAATAATTGTCAAAAACTATCAAAAATAGTGGATAATTGTCAAAAATTGTTAAAGGTTTTGAAAAATTGTCAAAAGTGTTGAAATATGGTCAAAAATGGTCAATAATTGTCAAAAATGGTAAAAAATTTGGAAAAATGGTCAATAATTTTGAAAAATTGTCGAAAATGGTTAAAAATTGTCAATTATTGTCAAAAACTGTTAAAAATAGACAATTATTTTCAAAAATGATTAAAAACTTTCATCATTTTGAAAAATGGTCAAAAATTATAAAAAATATGGAAAAATGGTCCCTAATTTGAAAAATAGTCAAAATTGTCAAAAATTATAAAAAATATGGAAAAATGGTCACTAATTTGAAAACAGTCAAAATGGTCAATAATTGTCAAAAATGGTCAATAATTGTCAATAATTGTCAAAATTTTGAAAAATAGGCAATAAATTATACGAACCGTTTCCGAAAATCGATTTAAACACGTAATTCATAAAATCGATTTACTAAAAATCGATTGATATTACTATAAAAATCGATTAATATTACTATAAAAATCGATAACTAAAATTCTATTATAAGAAAATAATAATCGATTTATATAAAAATCGATTATTTTTTAACATCCTTAGTCAGTAGATCTTTTTAAGGTTAATCATGATGAATAGCGAAAATGACGATTATTCTAGCACTTCTATTATAACCTAAGATAATGTAAGATAAGATAATGTAATGTATTAAAAGGGCGACTGTAGAAAAAATTATGTGTGTTTTTCGAGCGTAAAGTAACATTGACGCTTTCGAAAGATCGCCAACATTCTTTCTCAAGCGGCAATCTGTTACTTTACGCTCTAAACACACAAATTACTATTAAATATATATATTTTTATTATAAGCGACCTACAAAAACGTTATAAATTAAGCGAAGCAATTTTTTTCATTGATCCTGCCTTGCCTTTGTTGTTCAGAGACTGGCCTATGATACAATCAGTAATTAAACAGGCTTGTAAAACTCACGGTTTTGTGTGTCAAAAATATACCGGATGTACTTATTATAGCGGTGGCGTCGCTGAATATTTTAATTTAGACGAAGTAAAGAAAATTAGCTAAATGAATCATATGAGAAAATGTTTTTTTTGCGTATAACAATCGAATTTAATTTTAAATGTTTCAATTGAGTCGATTGTGTAATAAAGAGTTCTATAAGAAACTTTTCAAAGTAAATAAAATAATAAAAAAATTTAATATACCACGTTTTTCCATTTATTATTTTCTTTATTAGTATTGGGAGAGTGAATGTTGCAATTGATTTTAAATACTTTCATGAGATAATGACAGTGACAGCAAATTCCACATTCATTGTAAATCCTTTATAACAACAGTACCTCAATAACTAGACCAAGGTCAAATACTCATGAAATTAATATGGGACCATCTTGGAACTTTACTAGTACGTTTCCGATTATCGTTAGGTAATTATCTTGTTTTGGGATAGTCAAAACCTAACAGTACCTCAATCACTATACATTTCCTATTTGATTTAGATTATTTTCTTGGTATATCTTTGAAGTTAAAGTTTCAATACCAATGAAATTAATATGGGACCATCTTGGAACTTTATTAGTACGTTTCCGATTATCCTTAGGTACTTATCTTGTTTTGGGATAGTCAAAACCTAATAGTACCTCAATCACAATACATTTCCTATTTGATTTTGATTATTTTCTTGGTGTATCCTCGAAGTTAAAGGTCCAAAACTCATGAAATTAATATGGGACCATCTTGGAACTTTAGTATTACTTTTCCGATTATCGTTAGGTACTTATCTTGTTTTGGGATAGTCAAAACCTAATAGTACCTCAATCACAATACATTTCCTATTTGATTTTGATTATTTTCTTGGTCTATCTTTGAAGTTAAAGGTTCAATACCAATTAAATTAATATGGGACCATCTTGGAACTTTATTAGTACGTTTCCGATTATCGTTAGGTACTTATCTTGTTTTTGAATAGTCAAAACCTAATAATACATCAATCACAATACATTTCCTATTTGATTTTGATTATTTTCTTGGTATATCCTCGAAGTTAAAGGTCCAATACTCATGAAATTAATATGGCACCATCTTGGAACTTTACTAGTACGTTTCCGATTATCGTTAGGTACTTATCTTGTTTTGGGATAGTCAAAACCTAACAGTACCTCAATCACTATACATTTCCTATTTGATTTTGATTATTTTCTTGGTCTATCTTTGAAGTTAAAGGTTCAATACCAATGAAATTAATATGGGACCATCTTGGAACTTTATTAGTACGTTTCCGATTATTGTTAGGTACTTATCTTGTTTTGGAATAGTCAAAATCTAATAGTACCTCAATGACTATACATTTCCTATTTGATTTTGATTATTTTCTTGGTATATCTTTGAAGTTAAAGGTTCAATACCAATGAAATTAATATGGGACCATCTTGGAACTTTATTAGTACGTTTCCGATTATTGTTAGGTACTTATCTTGTTTTGGAATAGTCAAAACCTAGTAGTACCTCAATCACAATACATTTCCTATTTGATTTTGATTATTTTCTTGGTATATCTTTGAAGTTAAAGGTTCAATACCAATGAAATTAATATGGGACCATCTTGGAACTTTACTGGTACATTTCCGATTATCGTTAGGTACTTATCTTGTTTTGGGATAGTCAAAACCTAACAGTACCTCAATCACTATACATTTCCTATTTGATTTTGATTATTTTCTTGGTCTAACTTTGAAGTTAAAGGTTCAATACCAATGAAATTAATATGGGACCATCTTGGAACTTTATTAGTACGTTTCCGATTATTGTTAGGTACTTATCTTGTTTTGGAATAGTCAAAATCTAATAGTACCTCAATGACTATACATTTCCTATTTGATTTTGATTATTTTCTTGGTATATCTTTGAAGTTAAAGGTTCAATACCAATGAAATTAATATGGGACCATCTTGGAACTTTATTAGTACGTTTCCGATTATTGTTAGGTACTTATCTTGTTTTGGAATAGTCAAAACCTAGTAGTACCTCAATCACAATACATTTCCTATTTGATTTTGATTATTTTCTTGGTATATCTTTGAAGTTAAAGGTTCAGTACCAATGAAATTAATATGGGACCATCTTGGAACTTTACTGGTACATTTCCGATTATCGTTAGGTACTTATCTTGTTTTGGAATAGTCAAAACCTAATAGTACCTCAATGACTATACATTTCCTATTTGATTTTGATTATTTTCTTGGTATATCTTTGAAGTTAAAGGTTCAATACCAATGAAATTAATATGGGACCATCTTGGAACTTTATTAGTACGTTTCCGATTATTGTTAGGTACTTATCTTGTTTTGGAATAGTCAAAATCTAATAGTACCTCAATGACTATACATTTCCTATTTGATTTTGATTATTTTCTTGGTATATCTTTGAAGTTAAAGGTTCAATACCAATGAAATTAATATGGGACCATCTTGGAACTTTATTAGTACGTTTCCGATTATTGTTAGGTACTTATCTTGTTTTGGAATAGTCAAAACCTAATAGTACATCAATCACAATACATTTCCTATTTGATTTTGATTATTTTCTTGGTGTATCCTCGAAGTTAAAGGTCCAAAACTCATGAAATTAATATGGGACCATCTTGGAACTTTAGTATTACTTTTCCGATTATCGTTAGGTACTTATCTTGTTTTGGGATAGTCAAAACCTAACAGTACCTCAATCACAATACATTTCCTATTTGATTTTGATTATTTTCTTGGTCTATCTTTGAAGTTAAAGGTTCAATACCAATGAAATTAATATGGGACCATCTTGGAACTTTATTAGTACGTTTCCGATTATCGTTAGGTACTTATCTTGTTTTGGAATAGTCAAAACCTAATAGTACCTCAATGACTATACATTTCCTATTTGATTTTGATTAGACAGACATACAACAAGAAAGCGAGTTAATAAAAAAAAACGTTGTAAAATAGGAAGAAGAACCGAATAGTGGTGGAGATAATAAGTGAGGTTATGTTCCAAGAATTAAACTGGACGAACGGAAAGAAAGAAAAATAAGACTTTTTCTCTGACTGGTATGAATGCCTAAAAGGGTTATACATATATCGGTACAATTTGTTACAGTAAAAAACCGTAACTAAACTGTTGGCATGGCTTCCTGTCGCACTCATAAAGTGTGCCACTAATTAGACAGGGATGTTTCCAACCGTAACTTCCAAATTGATTAGAAAAAATGATGAAACTTCATTTAACCCGTCTCAACGCATTAAAAACTATATCAATTACATACCTTCCGACTTTTTAAAATTAACTTCCTTCCGTCCAACTGAAGACAATCATCTACGAGTAAAGTTACACGAAAAAAAATGTTTAGTTGTTTGGTAGTGTATTTTAACTTTACCGATTTGACACGATGTGATTATTATTTATATTTATCTTGAAATTTTATATTATGGAGATCAAAAATAAGTTTTTTTGAATAAAGTGCTTTCAAGGAAACCTACCCATGGTACCAACTGTTAAAAATATTGTGAAATTCATTATTTTATAGCCTTAGAAGTTTTTTAATGTTTATATTGATAGTTTCCCAATGATTTTTGAAATATTCATTATTTTTTTCAATTTTTGACATTTTTCTAATAACTATGGGTAGAAACAGTCTAATTTCAAGTAATTTCCAAAAATTGCTTCACTTTTTTAAACTCCGTAGATACACTAAAATTGAGTGTTAAAAATCATGATGGTTTATGTGTGTAGAAATTTTAAAAAAACTCCGAGAAATTAGTAGGTTCTGATGAACTACCGGAAGGTTAAGTGACGTCACGAGGTGTGATTGTCCACCGGAGATGGGCCTATTGATTGTTGAGTTTCCTCTTCCGTTTTTGTTATTCTACCTTTGATTAAGGATTGGCAACGTAAAAATTGATACATGATGGTGATGCTGCCGTTATACAAACTAAAATAGGTTTATTGACCATTCGGACTCAATGTTCATCTACGTGGACTATTTGACGTTACCAATAAACAGGGTGTTTCTAAAGTATTCTGAAATATGGTTGTGGGCGATTCGACATTCAATTTTAAAACGAAAGGTTCCTATAAACATGTGTGATACTTTTTGTCGTTAATGAGATACAGTGTGTCGACTTTTTTCTTTCTTAGAAATTCTTCAATGATTTTCCTTGCCCTTCTCGATAAAATTAATCAAGTTTTTTGGGGACGAGTTTAGTTGTTTATTTTTGTCGACCTGCACTACTCAGGGACGAGTTTAATGGTTAGATTATCGGTTGCTACCTGCTCGGGGACGAGTTTAGGTACGCCTTTTTTTCTTTGTAGTTTTGACGATATGCGCATTAGATTTTATAAAAATCTGTTGAACGTTTCTACTTAACACAGTATAAATATTTAAATCGTATTTTTAGGTCAAACGAATAGAGGAAGCAGCCTGAGATTGAGCTTTGTAATCACGATTTATTCAAATTGAAGGTCGATTTCGATAAAATTGTCTAACTACATAGTCGAACTAATGATCATATGAATATTAACAAACAACATTGTTTCCATTTCCATTTCTTATAGTTAATTTCCTTCAATAATGGCTTTTGCGTACCCTCAAAAATAATGACTATGTATGGTAATAAGCTGATGCATTCGCTAAAAAATAACGTCATTTTTTTTTCATAAAAACTTAATGGAAATGCAGGACATTTTTTCCTAGATTACACGTTTCAAAGACGTGGCATACAAGAAAATTACACGAGTTAAAAAGGACCCTATAAAAGTTACGATTTAAGTGAAATGTGGGTGAAATGACAGGTTTTGAGACTAGCTATTTGTTTTTTTGTTACTTTTATTCATTTAAGGAACGGTAGTAACCTACAATTTACCGCACGAAAGGAGTTTATTTAGACGTTTCAGAATAAAACATTACGAATTATGGTTTTTCTTTTTGAAACTTTGGCAGAAAAAAAAATTTCTTGACCTTGAAATCAAAGGATTTAACAGTTGTTTATCCATTTAAAATATGGTAAGTGCCATTTCATTCCAAATTTAACCCGGACCACCGAAAATTATGAAATGGAATCTATAAAAAATATATGGTTCGATTTTTTGAAATTATCTTAAAAACTATTTGAGATATCTAAAATTTGAAAAAAGATCCTTAAAGAGCATGTAATTTCCTAAAAAAAAGTTTAATCTCCCGGAACTTTACCGACAATATTTATAATTTTAATATAAAGGTGAAAATTGGGTTAAAAACTTGTTTTAACCAATTAAATATGAAGATTAAGGAATAAATAAATTTTGGTACTATCTAGACCATTTTCTCAAGCGGGGGGTCGAGTTTGTTTTTAAAGGGGGTCGCAGTCTGTTGAAAACTACATATAGGTAGGTACAAAAGATTCGTTTATTAAAGGAATTAATTTTAGTGTGAGAGATAGATATTTCACGAAATGTTAATTTTTCACTGATACGAACAAATCACAGTCAGTCACAGTTCCTTTAAGCAAATCTAAAGCGTGACGTGATCACAGCCAGCGAAAACGACAATGAATCGAATGAGTGAATCGAAATATTCGAAATCGAACATAATATTGTCCTCTTCATCGCTCTCATTCGACGTAAATTAGTCACAAACTATGGAAAAAAATTTCGAACGAAAATATTTAAATTTTTTGGAATTTTGACGTTTTTTCGGTAAAAAACACTTTTTGGGGGGTGGAAAAAAACATTATTGCGATTTCCGTCCAAAGTTGAGTTCCTACAAAAAAAATTGAATATAAAAGTTGTAGATCTTGGGAAAATCTACAACTTTTTTATCAGTGACTTTTTCACATAACCTCAAAATTAGCTCGAAAAACGCAAAAAACTGCATTTTTCGTTTTTTATTTTTAGTTTCGTCAAAAATTGTTCGATTTTGATGAAAATTTGGTAGATGGTAGTTTTCATAGTCACAAACTATGAAAAAATATTTAAAATTAAAATATTGGAAATTTTTCGAGTTATAACGTTTTTTCTGTAAAAAACACTTTTTTTTTGGGGGTGGAAAAAGACATTATTGTGATTTCCGGCCAAAGTTGAGGTTCCAGAAAAAAAAATTGATTATAAATGTTGTAGATCTTGGAAAAATCTACAACTTTTTTATCAGTGACTTTTTCACATAACCTCAAAATTAGCTCGAAAAACGCAAAAAACTGCATTATTCGTTTATTTAATATTTAGTTTCGTTAAAAAATGTTCGATTTTGATGAAAATTTGGTAGAAGGTAGTTTTTATAGTCACAAACACTGAAAAAAAATTTTTTAATGAAAATATTGAAATTTTTTCGAATTTTGACGTTTTTTCGGTAAAAAACACTTTTTTGGGGGATGGAAAAAGACATTATTGCGATTTCCGGCCAAAGTTAAGGTTCTAGAAAAAAAAGTTGAATATGAAAGTTGTAGATCTTGGAAAAATCTACATCTTTTTCATCAGTGACTTTTTCACATAACCTCAAAATTAGCTCGAAAAACGCAAAAAACTGCATTTTTCGTTTTTTATTTTTAGTTTCGTTAAAAAATGTTCGATTTTCATGAAAATTTGGTAGAAGGTAGTTTTCATAGTCACAAACCATGAAAAAAAATGTTTGAATGAAAATATTGAAAATTTTTCGAATTTTGACGTTTTTTCGGTAAGAAACACTTTTTTTTTGGGGGTGGAAAAAGACATTATTGTGATTTCCGGCCAAAGTTGAGGTTCCAGAAAAAAAAATTGATTATAAATGTTGTAGATCTTGGAAAAATCTACAACTTTTTTATCAGTGACTTTTTCACATAACCTCAAAATTAGCTCGAAAAACGCAAAAAACTGCATTATTCGTTTATTTAATATTTAGTTTCGTTAAAAAATGTTCGATTTTGATGAAAATTTGGTAGAAGGTAGTTTTTATAGTCACAAACACTGAAAAAAAAATTTTTAATGAAAATATTGAAATTTTTTCGAATTTTGACGTTTTTTCGGTAAAAAACACTTTTTTGGGGGATGGAAAAAGACATTATTGCGATTTCCGGCCAAAGTTAAGGTTCTAGAAAAAAAAGTTGAATATGAAAGTTGTAGATCTTGGAAAAATCTACATCTTTTTCATTAGTTACTTTTTCACATAACCTCAAAATTAGCTCGAAAAACGCAAAAAACTGCATTTTTCGTTTTTTATTTTTAGTTTCGTTAAAAAATGTTCGATTTTCATGAAAATTTGGTAGAAGGTAGTTTTCATAGTCACAAACCATGAAAAAAAATGTTTGAATGAAAATATTGAAAATTTTTCGAATTTTGACGTTTTTTCGGTAAGAAACACTTTTTTTTTTGGGGTGGAAAAAGACATTATTGTGATTTCCGGCCAAAGTTGAGGTTCCAGAAAAAAAAATTGATTATAAATGTTATAGATCTTGGAAAAATCTACAACTTTTTTATCAGTGACTTTTTCACATAACCTCAAAATTAGCTCGAAAAACGCAAAAAACTGCATTTTTCGTTTTTTATTTTTAGTTTCGTTAAAAAATGTTCGATCATATATTGAAAACCGAATATCAATAATGTCGTGATTACGTCACGTTTTAAAAAAACTGAAAAAATCACGATATCATTTCACAACGTGATTAAAAAACCACGATATCGCTCATCACTAGTATGTACCTACTTGCTTCCCTAGCCTATACTACTTCCCTAAAAATAAAGCTTTTCAACGATGATCTAGACAAATGCATATGCAATAATCCGTTGGCAAAAAAATTTTGCATCCATTTTTCAATTAACTATGCTTTTGTTAATTAATTAATTAATTTTTACCGGTTGAAAGTTAAACCCTGTTCATTTATTTATAAACGAAAAACCAATTTTTTTTTACTTTTTGGAGCTACTCTCGAAAGGATTTAGAAAAGATACTGTTGGGAAAAGCAGAAAATTTTTATTTTTCACTTTTTTATTAACAATCTAAGGCGTACATAAAGCATAGAGGAATTTTATCATTATTATTTCGTTTTTAAATGACCAAAAGCTATATAAACAATATTTTTTAGAATAGTTGTCATAAACTAATGCATTGTTTGGGGGCATCCATTAATTACGTGAGCTCAGAATAGAGGGGGAGGGGCCCAATTAAATCTCATTTAAACCGAGGGGGGGATAATCGAAAATCTCACGTTAACTTCAAAAAATATAAAATATTACAGATATTAAAAAAAAATTATTTTGAGTGTTCATTTTGCTCGCTAAAATAAATCTTACTGCTATTAATATCATTGGTTCGGGTATTTAAAAGAAAAGAAAATGGTATAGGCAACGTATCGATTATTCCCTACGCACGGATTCTCCCAGAAATCCCACATGACATGTGTCCAATTATTTCGATCGAAAAAGTGCACGAGTCTCCTTGGATTGAGTAAATATTAAAAAAAGTGTTGTTTTTATCTGTTTTTATTTTGAATTTTGTTTAATTTAAATAAATTAAATATAGTATACCTGAACAATTTATTATTTTCCCGACTAATGAAAATAAATTTTTAGCGTCAATATCACGTAAAGGGAGGGGGGGTCCAGGCAAAATTCACTAAATCTCACCTAAGGTGGGGGGAGGAGTCTAAACTGACCGAAAAAGAGCTCACGTAATTAATGGATACCCCCTTTATTGGATTGAGATCTTTTAGTTACGTCAATTTCAATAATTATTACTCCTGATGATGCAAGTCTTGCGGTTTGTGAATTTTCTGTAGTGGAATTTGTTAACTTTAACTACTGCTTTTATTTGAAAAAAAACTGAACTAATTTATCTTTCCCTTTCGTAATATAAAACAAATTATATCGTACATCTGCAGCTCGACATTCACCCCATAAAGCACCACCTGATAGTTTATTCTTAATAATTAAGAGTGTATCTATCAACAACCCGAATAGCCTATGGGAACAATATCTAATGTTCACCTCGCATGACCGACAGGAAATACTCATACTCTCGCGATTTACAGGAAGTCCATCTTTCGAAGAACCATATGCCACCACGTTAAGCCCTACGAGCCTTGGCTTTTAGTAATTAAATTATTATATCTCTCACCTGTAGTCAACAGGGTGGCAATTAATTACGAGTGTTGGTGTGTTTGAAGGGATGTAACATCAACAAATACAGATATATAAAGAAAATTTTACTTTTTAATAATCCTGTAGAAATAGTATACAGGGAGGGTCATGAGAAAGTATTATATTTTTTTAAACTTTCAATTCATAGTTAAATGTGTTTTTTTATTGAAAATTGGATTTTTGTTTATAATTTTCATCCATTATTAAATCTTGTTTAAAATTTTCAAACAGCTTATACAAGGAGATATTTTTATATGATAAGCATATAATAAGTTACAAATTAGCGCCCAACGTGGAGCCGAACCATCAAGATAGGTCTTATGCTCAGCTTTCAACACCATAAATTAGGGCCTGATCATATATTAATTTATGAATAAAAGTGTATAAAAAGACAAAAATATAAATGAATTGAATTTACTGTTTGGACCCTTACTTTGTGGAATCTACTCATATTAATGTTATAATTAATTCCACTATTTAATGAAAAAATTATGAAAATATTGACAATATCGAAATAATTATCAATATCCTTTCATAATTTTCATAATTTTAATAATTTTCTCATTAAATAGTGGAATTAATTAGAAACAGTTAGTTTCATTTATAACATTAATGTAAATGAATGTTTTTAGATTAAAAAACAATTTCCAGTTTCCTTTTTTTCAACTTTTAATTATCTTTGGGGGCGTCCATTAAGTACGTGAGGCATTTTTGAGGATTTTTTTACCCCCTCTCCCCCTTGGTGAGATGTAGTAAGATTTTTCTCCCACCCCTGTACACCTCACGTAATTAATGGACGCCCCCTTATTGAACACTTTAAATATAGTTTTGATTGACGACGTAATTTTGCATCAGTAATTTTTTTCCTCGATTTTAACCTCTTGTAATTTGTGAAACTTGTCCAGAAATTATTGTTGATGAATTTGTTATTTTATTTGATAATTATGGAAAGGGTTGAAACGATTAATTTTTTAAAAGTTTAGTTAAAATCTACCTTTATAAAAAACCCTAAAAGTTCCGCCTAAGTATGATTTCTTCAAAACAATTTCAATACACAGAAGGCACTTACCCTATATAATAACTTCGACCGCGTGGTATCCTGTCTTTGTCAAACTGTAGTAGTGATTATCGCCTTATTTCATTCCCTAGCTTCCTCATTATCCACTTCCTTTACACTGATTCCTCTCAACAAGGGTTTACTTTGATTTGTTCCTTTCTCATACGTATAAATCAGGATATTACATAATTACTCCTACGATTACATAATTACATCTTCAGAAGAAATGTTTGATTCTTGTAGAAAATACGTTTGAAGCTGATTGGGAATTAAAAATGTGATGTTGGGTTTGAATTTTCGAAATACGAGGCTTATATTTTGAATTTTACCAAAATGAATAGCAAAAAATTGCTTTTATAACGAATAAAATCCAGTAATTTTTTTAATGTATTTGTAAATAAATAAGAAACTTTGCTAAAATAGCATTTTTTTATTATTTTATAGCCCCATATCTCAAAAAAACTACAGATAAAAGCATAAATTTTGAGTAAAACTAATGACAAAATATGCAATTTTAAGTTTAAAAAAAAATTAAAACCGTTTATTTGAAGAAAAAAAATTGGGATTTTTTATAATACCTGCCAGCCCTCTTATAAGTAAATATCAAAAGAAGACCTTGCACTTCTTCTATTATCCTTCTGGTTCCTTTGAAAATCCTACAATTGTATTTACAACTTTGCAGGTATATTACAAGGTGTAAACAGGACCGGCCAATAGTGCAGATAAAAACTTTAGGGCATTTATAACACCACAGAAATTAAAAAGCATTGTAGTTCATCTACCTTATAGGATTAATATTTTGTATTAGGGCAATCTTTTAAATTGTGCTGATACAATAAATAGCATTAGCTGAAATATTTCTTGCTTTTTTTGCAAAGGAAATCAACCCTTAGTACGGTTCTGCGTGAAGGTGAAAGATACAAATAGGGGCGAATAAGAAGATACTTTAAGATTTGACCTGGGAGTATTTTTATGAAATAAATAGGTTACAGTAAGCAGTTACAGCTTTAGTATTTTTGGCGTTTTCTGTTTTTTAAAACGTTTGTTATTATTTTGGAATCTGTCAAGTATCTTCAAACTTTGGAAGAGTGTGTAGAGGCCAAAAGATCCTTATACTCTAAGATAGTCAGACAGCACTGAAATCTTTAGCATGCCCCCAGATCAGATCTAGATTGGTCTAGGACTTCTTTCCAAAACCCTCAATCCAAAAGGCTAAGGTGCCGAGGATTGGTGGTACCTCTGACTGGTGGTACCGAACTAAACAATCAAGCAATCAAGGGTAGTTATAGCAATATTACTGTTGGCGTTTCTGTTTTTTCAAATGTTTGTTATTGTTTTGAAATCTATCAAGTATCCCCAAACCTGTGGTTTAAGATTCTTTTTGGTTTTCTGTCTATGGTCTGTATACTTTTGAGCTGCACTAAGCATTCTGTCAGAACTACGTTTCAAGCTTCTAAATATATTTGAATGGTAAAGGTGTTAGGGTTCTATTGTCCTCGCTACCTGCGGTTCACTATACAGGAAGAATCTAGCGAAAGTTGCTAACTGAACACTTATTTACATGAAGAAGCGCTCACAATTCTGTTTAATTCTTTGAATCACCCTGAAGTGTTTCAGACACGTTTTTGAATTTATAATGAGATCTTCAGCTATCAATATATTAAAAAAACACTATACCCGTTTCCAAACAAAATCTAATAAATAATGTAGATATATTATTACCTATCCATCTTCAAAATTGTTAGTTTTATGTATATTTCCATTCAAATTAGCCTCAATATAACTGAAGAAGCGGGGCTTAGTTGCATTGTATATAGTCACTGTAAAAAAGTACTACTTATAGTAACGCCGCTGTCACGTTACTTCTATTCAGCAAACTCCTCTTTCTATTGTAATGAAATCTTCTCTTTTTTTTTGCTCGGTTGCCAAATTGTACTAAATTTCTAGTAATCGATAGAAATTGATAAAAATAAATAGTATCCGGTTTAGATATTCTGAATTTCACAACATTTCTATTGAAAATTGTTGAATGTATTTCGTATATTTTTGAAATAAGGAAGATGTGTCTCTGTACTCAACGCACAAAAACACATATCCCCAGTGAACGTATATATCGATTGTACACAGCAAGAAAGTAACGACATATTCAGATATTAATAAGCATGTCTGTGAGGCATACAGAGTACGTACTTGAGCAGTCTGGTCTTTTGTTTTTACCCTCTAAGATGTGATGTATTCAATGGGGGCGAAGCGAGGCAAATACACAAACTTACGAACCTCCCCAGTTTTTTTTCTCTTGTTTTAAGAATACGACTTCCAACACCTATTCTACAGTTTCATTACGCTTTTCGTAATTAATGGAGCAAAATATTACGCAACTGAAAATTTACCAAGAAAATTGATAAAAAGATTAATAGAATAATAGATTTTATAATTTCACTTCCTAAATATAATACAGCACTACCCGACGAATCATCACCCTCAATAGATAAACCCTCAAGATAAAGGACATATTCTAACTAATATATAAAATTAATTTTACAATTTTCTCACATGACCGTTATATAGAAAAAGAGTTATCTTTAACGTCATTAGTTATGTCTCCAGTTGATAGTTCCGTGTAGGGTGACTATCTGGTAAAGAGCCACCCCATCGTGTAGGACTATTGTAGTAATTTTACTTCTTTACATGCACTTCTCAGTGCCATATGGTATTAAACTTTACGTACTTTACTTGAATTCTCACAATATTTTCACCATCTGTTACAGTATAGATAAAATTGATGATTATAAAACAAAGCCGGTGATAAAAGTTACTTGGGGGATATCTAAAATAAGCATATTTATTGATGATGACTTTTGGCGTTAGAGATCTTGAAATGTATTAAAAACTTATTGGAGAAATACTCAAAGTAATAATGATATTCCCAGCTTTTGGTTTAACCCTCGTTGATTTTCCTTATCGCCAGCATATAAGCCTGAATTGGCCTGAAATCCCCAATCCTATATTCGCCCTATATTCTCTACTACACGCAGTGATAACTTCTTCTTTTTTTATGTGTTCTAACTGGACTGTAGCCTATTTAACCTTGACCATTTTTAGTCGGTTATACTCAGCCTGATGAGGTTGTATAGATTTTTCATGTCCGCCTTATCCTTATCAAGCGAGTTTTCCATCCCTGGTGCTTTTAATGCTCCTAACCATGCTCGCTTCAGCCTTGTCTTTGATGGCCTCTTTGACATCCTTTAGTATGTCTTCAAAGTTCAAATGGGGAGTAATTTTGGTGATTACTTCTTATAAATATTTTACTGGACACTACATCAATTTTCTACATTTCTTGAGGAGGTGATTTCAAAATATTTTCAAAAGATACTGCCAGAAAAGGATGACATTAATAGTGGAAGTATATAATAATATTCATTCGAATGATGATAATTACTCAAAAAAGCTGGAGGAATGAGGAAATATAACAGAGGAACCCATGAAACCAGTGGCGTAACAACAACATTGAGGGATAGCCGACACCACATTGAAAACATTGGGCCCATGTTTGCTGGATTTCAAAAAAATTTTTATCATTATTAATTGTATGATCTCAGTTGGTCACCAAAAAAAAATCTAAGAAGGCAGTTCTGCGATGACAGTCATTTCATGGATGTATCTATGTATGTAAATTGGAGTGACATTCACTGAGACCTAAAAGATCTCTTCTACTTAGTTCCTGAGGAAAGTCTCGGAGACTAGTAGCTCCTTTAGTCCTATTTCCCGGAGGAATTTTAAGATAACTTAGGTAAATGTCCCACTTCTATCCAGTAATCTCCAAGGTGTTGTGCCCTAGGATTCTGAATTGCTGTGCAATTCGCAAGTGTGTGGATGGAGGTTGCTTCTTCAATGCCACAGAATCTACATTCTTCTTCCTCCACTATTTTGAGATTTTTCAGGTGCCCATTCAGGCGACAATGTACCCAATGTAGGATCCCTGTTAAAACTCTGCAGGTTTACTTTGACTTTTGCATTCATTTGATCTCAACAGGTTGTAGACACCCAAAGAAGAATCTTTGATTGTCTAAGTCCTACTAGATCTTTCCAATGGTCAGATCTTCTCTTTTTTTCGGCTTTGCCTATTTCTTCCAATATTACATTGGAGCTGATACCGCAAAAGGGTTTCGGCCCCCAAAAGGGTGTTACAGTCCCCCTCTTTGCTATTTTATCTGCTACTTCAGTTCCTTCTATCCCAGTGTGTCCTGGAATCCACAGTAAGCCTAGTTCATTGAGTTTGCCTAGGCATTTCCACACCATTTTGAAACTGATAACACAAGAACTCAGTACTTTAATGGTTGCTTGACTACATTTCATGGATGAGACGTACTTTATAATGATGGTATTTATCCTTCTTTAATATTTGATCCCTAGATAATCCCTGCACTGTACAGTACCTACTACTGAAAAAATTACATTTTGTTGAATATTTGCATCCAGTGTATAGGTACCTTGCTTTGGTACATCTTTCCTATTCTGCTCACTCTATAGACAATGACGTACTGACGTGATCTGGGTGCATTTCATGAAATAGTGTGCATACTTCTTGTTGAGTCCGCATCTTATCACCAACAACATCATTGTGTTCTTTCTATTGTCCAACTGAAATTGTATAGACTATAATACCATGTGACAACAACGCCTTTGGGATTTATCCACACGAGAATGTTATATATATATATATCGCTGGAATTATAAACGATTTTTCAAAAAAACTATCAACGTCTCACTGTTTTCTGCTTTATGTATTTTGAATTCTTTAAGACTATAGTCAGAAAGGTATAGAGTAATAAAATGGGGAATTCCGTCCAGTTCGGCTTAATTTCGGTGTCGGCCATAGGCGTAGGTCTTGAAATAGTATTGTTTGTAATATTAAAATTTCAAGTAATTGCGTAAGAGAATTAGGAAAAGTATGTTTTCTGGCCTGCAGTGTCAATATCGAAATATTGTGTAGGGATTACTTAGGTAGTAGATTATACAGTTACGTTTTGCGTCTAACAGGTACCGTTTAACCTTCTATTAGTGCCTTTTTTATAATTTAATTTCTGTATAATGTATTTTTTGTATAATGTTCAATAAAAAATAAGTGTACCTAATACTATGTACATAATGCCTAATTTTTATTCTGTTAAAATTAAATTCTTTCCTTTTTACGAGTATCCTACCGGTACGCCTTTGGCACACTATTTTCAGTGATTGTGAATGGATAACAATAGGCTAAACCCATATATTGACCCCAACCCGGGTGGTACTACCTGCACTTGATAAAAAGAAAGAATTTTACAATGAAATCAATGCCAAACTATGAAAGTGGCTAAAATAATCGTTGGGTCACTCTGTGCTCCCTTTGCATACCTAATGAGGTTTTATTACTCTATACCTTTCTGAAATAAACTATAGATCTACCCCAGTAGCCGGCTGCAATCCCCTTTATACTGTTTTATAATTTTGGTTTCGCATGGAATATTACTTCTTATTACTTAATAACTACCTACAGGATGTCTATCGCTCCATTCAATAAACCTCATCCTAGGGGGGGGGGCTGATAACGTTTGCAGCCCACTCAATTTTTGTTACGCCACTGCTGCAACTTTCGTACTACTGTATCTATTTGCAAACTTTACACTAATCTTTTTTTTGTAACCCATTTTATAAGTTCATTATTATGTTTTTCTACGTTCATTCAAAAAACAAAGCTTTATTGAACTCTATTTATACTAGATTTCCTATTGCATAGGAGCACAAGAAAGGGTCGATAGCCATAAAGCGGCAATAAACCATTGGCGTTACATTTTTCGATAAAGTCCTGAATGGTTTCATATGTCAGGTTTATTTAATAGTGCAAAAGTTAGGCAAGTATGATATTATTAGTAACTAATCATTACAGTATTAAGTGTTTTAGTTTTTAAAGCAAGGACTATAGTACTAATCGTAGATGATGCAATAACTGTAAGACTCATCCCTACTCGGCAAAACCCTTAAACTGACTGCACGACACTGGCCAACGGCTTATCATTTTAATGAATCCTTAACCATTGTGCCGAATTTTATGACCATATGACCATATTGATTTGAGGATTTAATTTTGGTAAAACCGACCAGTTTTATCATTTTATTCCACATAGAAAAAATGAAAGACTCACCCTATAATTATAGTACTTTTGAATTAATAATGAGGCACCTTGCTCCTACAGAATAAGAAATATAGTATAGTGGAAAAACTAGTTCTTTACTACTCTAGTGCAAAAAATACTATATTGTGCAACAAGTGGGAAAAGTACTTTCCCCACATGTTGCACACTATACTTTTTCTACAACTGCACAAATTTAAAGAATACAAGTAAAGTAACTTAATATTTATTTTTATGGTTAGTAAAACAAAATAAAAGGTGAGCGGTCGTCGGACCGCCGATAGAAGCTTGCTTCTTATGCACAATGGAATGACTATTTTGACCATTTTTCGTAGATTTTTGATAATTTTTGACAATTATTGACCATTTTTTCAAAATTTTTGACAGTTTTTTTTAATTTTAAAACATTTATTGACCATTTTTGACAATTATAGACCAATTTTGACAGTTTTGACAATTATTGATCATATTTGACAATTTTTCAAAAATTTTGACCATTTTTCCAAATTTTAACAATAATAGATTATTTTTGACAATGTTTTACCATTTTTGACAGGTTCTGACAATTATTGACCATTTTTGAGAATTTTTCAAAAACTTTGACCATTTTTCAAAAATTTTAACAATTTTTTACAGTTATTGACAATTTTTTATAATTATTGACCATTTTTTCAAAATTTTGACAAATTTTGACTATTTTTTCAAATTTTAAAAATTATTGATCATTTTTGATAATTTTTCAAAAATTTTGACCATTTTTGCAAAATTTTGGCCATTTTTGACAATTTTTGAAAATTGACCATTTTTTCAAATTTTAACAATTATTGACCATTTTTGACAATTATTGAACAATTTTGACAATTTTTCAAAAATTTTGACCATTTTAGACCATTTTTCCAAATTTTAACAATTATTGACCATTTTTGCCAATTTTTGACAGGTTCTGACAATTATTGACCATTTTGACAACTTTTCAAAAATTTTGAGAATTTTCAACAATTATTGACCATTTTTTAGTTATTGACAATTTTTTCAAAATTTTAAAAATTTTCGACCATTTTACAAAATTTTAACAATTATTGAGCATTTTTGACAGTTTCTGACAATTATTGACCATTTTTGACAACTTTCAAAAATTTTGACCATTTTTTCAAAATTTGGACCATTTTTGACAATTTTTCGAAAGTTTTGACCATTTCTTGAAAATTTTTGACCATTTTTCAAATTTTAACAATTATTGACCATTTTTGACAATTATTGATCAATTTTGACAATTTTTCAAAAATTTTGACCATTTTAGACCATTTATCAAAATTTTAACAATTATTTATAATTTTTGCCAATTTTTGAGCATTTTTGACAGGTTCTGACAATTATTAACCATTTTTGACAACTTTTCAAAAATTTTGACAATTTTCAACAATTATTGACCATTTTTGACAACTTTCAAAAATTTTGACCATTTTTTCAAAATTTTGACCATTTTTGACAATTTTTCGAAAATTTTGACAATTTTTGACAATTGACCATTTTTTGAAAATTTTTGACCATTTTTCAAATTTTAACAATTATTGACCATTTTTGACAATTATTGATCAATTTTGACCATTTTAGACCATTTTTCCAAATTTTAACAATTATTGACCATTTTTGCCAATTTTTGAGCATTTTTGACAGGTTCTGACAATTATTGACCATTTTTGACAACTTTTCAAAAATTTTGACAATTTTCAACAATTATTGACCATTTTTTTATAGTTATTGACAATTTTTTCAAAATTTTAACAATTTTCGACCATTTTACGAAATTTTAACAATTATTGACTATTTTTGACCATTTTTTGAAATATTTGACAATTTTTGACAGGTTCTGACAATTATTGACCATTTTTGACAACTTTTCAAAAATTTCGACAATTTTCAACAATTTTCGACATTTTTTTATAGTTATTGACAATTTTTTCAAAATTTTAACAATTTTCGACCATTTTACGAAATTTTAACAATTATTGACTATTTTTGACCATTTTTTAAAATATTTGACAATTTTTGACAGATTCTGACAATTATCGACCACTTTTGACAATTTTTCCATATCTTTGACAATTTTTAACAATTATTGACCATTTTTGACAGCCTTTTTCAATGATTGACCATTTTTTCAAAATTTTGACCGTTTTTGACAATTATTAACCATTTTTCCAAATTTTTGACAATTTTTGAAAATATTTGGCAATTATTTACCATTTTTTCAAAACTTTGACAGTTTGTGACAATTTTTAACATATTTTCTAATATAATCTGACAGTTTTGTGACAACTAAGTAGGTATTTAAAGTTGACAGTAGCCTACTAAGTTTTTGTCGATTTTATTTGATTCTCCATATAAATATATGTGGCGTGGGCAAAGTGCCGTGAGAAATATTATTTCTCACAGTATGAGCAATATTTGGTTTTGAAATCAAGTAAGGTATGAGAAATACGTCACTTTTCATAGCAGTTGTAGAAAAAAAATATTGCACTCATCTGTCACTTTACTTTACGTTTTGTGATCATGACTAACATAAATATTCAAATCGACGCCATCTTTAATCCATTTAGAGCAACCTAAATAAGATAAAATATAAAACATTATAGTATGCAACTGGTGCAAAAAGTGTTTATCGCACTCAACGTGTTGTCCAGCTCGGTCTGACGGCCTTGTAGGACAATTTCACGTCGCGTGCTATAAACACTAACTATTAAACAAACAGATTAACTTTTTAACAATATTGTTGCCCACGGTATAATCCAACAAATTTTTATTTGATCCATATGTTTATTTGTTTTGACAGTATCATTGTCAGAATTAATAATGAAGAAAATGCGGCCAAGATCTTGAATGATATCGGTTCGAGATGGAATTAAATAATTAAATTTATTCGCGGTTTCGAGCGATGATCATACATACAAGTTAGTGGCCGCATTTCGTTGTCGTGACGTATCCGCACAATTTAAAAAAAAAAGTGCGTCGGCTTTAGATCGGCGAGGGACCACCACCATAATATCAACAGTTGTGTTGGGGTCGCAGGTGTTGGTAGTCTCAGCCGACGCCGTGACGATGCCTCACGCTCTCTCTGTTTTCAGGTATTGACATGGGCGACTATTCTTAAAGTGGGGACGGTAATCTGGAGGGGGACCTGCACGACCAATAACGCTCCAACTTATGATGTCATCGGAGGAGGAGACAGAGTTCGGTTTGTATACAGATAAGCTCCTGAAGAAATCCAAAAGAACTAGACAGCGCGTGGACGCCGGTGAGCCGCGTAATTCGTATTCCTCGATCCCGAACTTTAGTTCGCGACCGGCTTTTCTCGGTGGTGGTAGTAATTTATACGGCGCCATTTTTACCCAACAGCAACAGTTCGGTCTTTTCGGACCGGGGTTCGCGCCCGCAAAAATGTTAAACGAGCTTTTAGGGCGACAAAAGCCCGAAAATTCCGCAGACGGCGATGACGTGAAATACGAAAACGTGATAAGGTGTGATAATAGTCCTCCGAGTGGTGAACAGCTCGCACATCACATGCTGCGAGATATACTTCAAGGTAGGAAACACGAGCTTTTAGCATTAGAACAAGACATGCGCAATGGACAAGATCATATTATGAATAACAATAACAACGAACCAAAGACAAGTCCAGAAAGAAACGACGTCGACGCATCCATGAAAGAGTGCCTATCAGATTCCGGTGTGGGTGAGAGACAGCAAGTGGAACTTATGGAAGAAGCACTAAACGGTATGGAAACTGAATCACTTCCATCGCCGAAAGTTGAACCTTCTAGTCCTGCAAAACCAGAAGACGCGAAAAAAGCACGAGTGGAAAATATCGTAACAGGTATGAGATCGAGTCCGGCGCCGCCTCAAGTGAACGGATGTAAAAAACGAAAATTATATCAACCGCAACAGCACGATAGTAACGCTGAAAGATACGTAGACGACGATGAAGAAGAAATAGAACCTATTAGACAAAAACGAGTAGAAAAAAATATTCTCAAATCGCAATTGAGATCAATGCAAGAACAATTAGCGGAAATGCAACAAAAATACATGGCATTGTGTAATCGAGTAGAGCAAGGATCAGAAGAAAGTCAAGAAATCGAAGAAATACCCAGTGATAGTGAACAAAGTAAACGATCAGCACCACCTTCGCCAGTGACCACAAGCACACCAACGCCCGTACCACAACCAACACTAGCTCAAGAGGTAAGCAAAATGAAAATAAGTCCTCCAGGTCCTCCATTTCATAACGGTTTTTTACACAATCCTCATCAACATATGAGTAGTGCTGCGGCCATGTACCTAGGTGTAAGTCATAAACTTTTCATGGAACAAGAAGCTAGATTAGCTAAAGAAGCAGCTGCTAATGCCGCCTGCAATGAATCTCAACAAATACAATCAGCTCAGCAACAAACTCCTCCGAAACCCGAACACCATCATATCTCAGAACGACTGAACATTATAAGACATCTAAATCCGAACGGTACAGATCTAGAAGGGCTAGCGGATGCCCTGAAAAGTGAAATTACTTCTTCATTGTCGAATCTCATAGACTCGATACTTTACCGATTCGTTCACCAAAAAAGGTGTAAGCAACAAGACGCAGCTACAGCTGCAGAACAACTTAACAAAGATCTAATGATGGCCTCGCAATTGCTGGATAGAAAATCTCCCAGGACCAAGGTGGTGGAAAGGCCGCAAGCTCCTCCGCCACCACCTAATCACCAAAATCACATGGTAAACGGCAATACAGGTGGTCCACATATGATGCCAGTTCCTAATATGAATAATATGCAAAAACCTTCAGATCTTCATATACGACCTCCGATGTTTCATCCACCGAAGCCGCCAGGTATTAGTGCACCTTTGTATGGAATGAACCATCCTTTTTGTGTTAATAAACCGCAAGAAACTCCGGAGCAAAACGAAGCGCTTAGTCTGGTCGTTGCGCCGAAGAAAAAACGTCACAAAGTTACAGATACACGGATAACACCTAGAACGGTTAGCAGAATTCTAGGTCAAGATGGTATGGGTATGTCACCAGCAGCTATGGAAGCGAACACTTGCACCTCTCCTAGGCCGCCCCCATATCACCAGCCGCCGCCGATGTTGCCCGTCTCCCTTCCGACGTCGGTGGCGATACCCAACCCAGGCCTCCACGAATCTCAGGTTTTCTCACCCTACAGCCCCTTCTTCCATGGACCAAGTCATGGCCACCACATGGCAATGCAGGTATGATTAATTTTATTTTAAACTTTTGAATAAACCATTAAAATATTTAACATTGCTTGGAATTTTTTTTTAGTTATTGAGTTAAATGCCTATTAGGTACACGTTTCAATTGGACAGGAAGTTTTAATTGTGTTATAATTTAAGTATTTAACCCAGTTATTATGATCAGTTGTCTTATAGCTATAGAATAATCAAGTTTCAAAATAATCAATAAAAATATAAAATTTTTAATTGTTGATAATTTGAAAATATCATGTTAAAAGATTGATAGTAGCATTGCTTATTAATGTTTTTATGCAAAGTAATTGTTTTTATCGTTTTCATTTGTTAACGAACAAATTTTGATTTCGTTTAACTCGATTTGACTCGTACACAATTTTGACTATTTTCCAAAAAAGAAACAACCATTCAGTAATATATTAACCACAAATCAAGTGTTAGTTCAACTATAAGATTTTTTTGAAATTTTTTTTGTCTTAGGCTTCCTCCTCCCCGCCTCGAATGCACAAGATTGAACGAGAATCCCCGCCAATACATCATCCCCCAACCCTATTACACCCCGCTTTATTGGCGGCCGCCCAACACGGGGCCTCCCCGGACTATGGACATATGAGGGCGCCATCTAATGGATTAAACATGGACAATGGTGATAGAAACTCAGACTGTAACTCAGGAGATATATCTTACGATGGAATGCAACCTACTATATCCTTTTTATGCAAAGATTTTAGTAAAAATCTTAGTGCGCATCATGTATGTATTTTTTGAATAGTCGTTTAAACTGAATCTTGCGCACGTTTCGATAGCTAAGTTATCTTCTTCAGAGACTGGAAGAAGATAACTGGGATTTTAAAACACGCGTAAGAGTGTAAACTATGCTAAGTGCAATTTAAAAATATTATTCTTCATTATACTATGGACCAAGTAGCCTTCTTTTTGGTCATTTGTGTATTAAAAGATGCGCCGAATTTCTTGGCATTTCTGATTTTAAGATCTCGTTTGACCCTCGTATCGGAACGACTAGAACTTAATCTTCATAGTATAATGCGAACAACTTTTGTAGGTCTTCCTATACAACCTCTGACTTGGGGTTAAGTGATTCCGTTAGATAGATATCAGAACAAAATCTAAATAATACCTTATTAGAATCCTTATATACCGTTTTTTTTTATAAAGTTACGAAGAAAACTCACTTATATATCGGTAGAAGTTATATATATAATTTTCCACAAGTTAAATTACGGATATTACGAATTCTTGATTTGGTTCCACATGTCTTGATACTTACGTGAGAACTTGTTATTGTCTGACATATGTCAGCAAGAAAAATAGTTAATAATAAAGTTTAAATTGCTGGGTGGAGTATAAACCAGGGCTGAAGCTTTTGAAAATGGTAAAAAGTGAAAAAAATTAGAGTAGGATGAAACCCGTTGGAAATGGAATAGAATACAACAAAAATGAAAGGAAAAATAATTTACGGGCGATCTGAGGTCGGGTAGTGGTAGGGGGTGATTTTCTTAGGGTAAAAACGGTTTATCCGGCTAAACTACAAGTCCTATGGGGAAAAGTTGAATTGTAAAGCTGTAGGTAATAAAAAGATTCACAACTTTTGTAATAACACTTTTTCCACATAACCTCAAAATTAATGTGAAAAATTCAAAAAACCAACTTTTAGATTTTTTATTTTTATCTTTTACAAAAAAAATTTTTTTTTACGAAATTTGGTGAAAACTTAACTTTTTATGTCCCAAACTCACTGTTATTAGTTTGATTTAAAATATTTATTTTTTTCACCTTATTTTGATTCAATATCGAAAAAGCACCCTAATTTTAAATTTAAAAAAAATTCGAATTTGAGTATTTTTCGTTTCTTTGCATTTTCCATAGTAATGTATATTTTTTTGACCATCAGAAAGTAAAGATTTCAACGAACAAAAAGCCCCCCCGACTTTTTTGAAAAAGCTGAAATTTTGACGTGAGAATTTTCGATTGAAAATTGGGGTGCTTTTTCGATATTGAATCAAAATAAGGTGAAAAAATAAACATTCTAAATCAAACAAATTATAGTGTGTTTGGGACATAAGAAGGAAAGTTTTCATGAAATTTGGTGAAAAAAAATTTTTTTTTGTAAAAGAAAAATAAAAAACCAAAAACTTGGTTATTTGAATTTTTCCCATAGGACTTGTAGTTTAGCCGGATAAACCGTTTTTACCCTTAAAAACTCACCCCTACCACTTCCCGACCTCAGATCACCCGTAAATTATTTTTCCTTTCATTTTCGTTGTATTCTCTTTCTTTGTCCAATAGGTTTCATCCTATTATAATTATTTTTGGTTTCAAAAATTATCGACCCTGGTCTAGTAGAAAATTTATTAATAATCAGCCAAATCTATATCTAACAATGTACGGGGAGTAGTATAGTTTTGTATGAATTTTTTACTATTTTCGTGAAAAAAAATTTCTTTTCCACACTCTAGCCCGGTATTTCCTTAACTCCTGAGCACTCGTCAACATTAACTCCGATGCATCTCAGGAAAGCGAAACTGATGTTCTTCTGGGTGAGGTATCCAAGCTCAGCGGTCCTTAAAATGTACTTCCCCGACATCAAGTTCAATAAAAACAACACTGCCCAGTTGGTGAAATGGTTTTCTAACTTCAGGTGAGTTTTAACTGAATATTTTATATTATTTAATCATTTAATGTGTCAATACGTTAAAAACATTGATTATTTCCGATAATTGTACATTTATTATCAAAAAAAGGAAATTTAAAAAGTTCTGGATTTTGATTGAAGTTATTTTTGTTTGTATTGAATAGATAAAAAGTTTGCTTGGAAAACCGCTTTTTTCCAAGGCTTCCAGTCTAATCTTAATATTTATCTTCAGTTATCTGACAGCTGGATTACTATTGGAAGTTTTGACAAATGATTGAAAAGAGTGCGCATGTCCGGATGGTTTATTAATGTCATAATTTATGTTGCTTGAACTGCTGAATATTCTTAGTTTAAATTTAATCTTAAATCTTAAAGTATGTAGAACGAAAAGTTTTTTAATCCCAATTTTGGCAATTATGTCAACTAGCATTGATTAATTATTAAATCTAATGGGGTTAAGTCAAGTGATCTTGGTTTGTACACCTCTAATATCAGTTCTTTCCTCACAAAAATCAAAATATGTAGTTTTCTAAAATGTTTGTTCTTCATGGCATTAAAACTGAATCTAGGTTATGGATGTGGTAGTTTACTCACCCTTATAATATTAAACACATTTATTCTACACAACCTTCCCTAAGAGATTCTAATGTAAGGGAAGACTATCAAAAATCGATACTATATCCCCTAGTTTTTATTTTTCAAAGAAAAGAAAATGAGGGTGAGTTTACCGGGCCTTTGGCGTTGCATGGATGAAGTTCGATTTTAAAAAAATAAATTTCAATCGTAAAATAAGATTTTCTTCAAAAGTATTTGTATTGTTAAAAATATATTAAGAATAGAATAAAATCTACCAAAATTTGTGTGTTCTGGTACACCCGAGAATATCACTCGTCGTCATCACTACCCCTTTAATTACCAAACTGTAATTAACTTCAACTACTTCAATTGCGAATGCAATAAAAAGTTCAATAGTTTCAAGTATCAGAAATGTTCCGGAGTATAAACCCAAATATCGATCGCCAAAGTAAAGTAAAAACGTTTTGGTATCAGATAAGAGCCTACAACAACATAAAGTAATTTCTATATTCTTTTTATTACCGAAATTGTATATATATATTAAAGCACGATATTGGAAATTTCCTTATCTTATCTAACTAGACACATCTGTCTAAACATACTGGAATGAAGTCGTGTGGGGTGTATGAATAATAATCTGCTCAATTTTAGGAAACTTGTTTGCTGACAATTAGCCTCACAATCTAATACATAAGATTGCGAAAAGCTACGAACGTTATCTATAAGCTTTGTGATCGATAGTACCTGTTACTTAAATTCACTCCAATGAATATCAAGTATTTAGCTAGACAGCTGGATTCAGAACCACTGTAAAAAACCCCGCCCGTTCTCCTTCCAAAATTTGTTAGTTATGTGCGATGTGTGTGCGAACTGCGATTTAGTATTGAATAATTATTTGACGGGGGTAGTAAAAGTCGCTACATATTGAAACAATATGCTTACGTCTTACGTTGTTCAAATCGAAAATTAATTGTTAAATTATCTTTAACAATGAATGTTTCGATTTCTTTTGGCCATAACGGCTTTCAAAATAAAAATAAATTCGTAAATAAAACAAAATAAGATTCTTTAAATTGAAACAAAGTTATGGGCTTGAACAGTACTCTCACCTATCGACTGCTGTTTACTGACTGTCTGACGCTAATTAAGGACCGCCCACAGTTGATAATATGGTGAGAATTGTACGATATGTTATAGGTGTCCAAATAATCGTGTATTTAATCTGTTGAAACTGGATGTTGGTCGACTAGTTCAAAAGCAATTCTGATACAATGCTTAAAATCCCTATGTTCCGTTTCTGTTTGAATGTATCTGTACAGTCGAAAGCCCTCTGGTCAATCAAGTAATACATTTTTCCAATTGTCGCTGGTCACTTTGGATAACGATGCTAGAAGAAGCCTCCTCTTTATCTATATTAGCTTTGTTCCAACTGGCATTTAGGAACCGTTCTGGAATCGTATCGAGTACTGTAGAGTGTGCAAGGGATGGGCACATCAACTTTATCACCTCTTCCAGAAGGTAGTTTTTGTACCGTCCCAAGAACGATGCTATAATCAGTTAGAACGCGAAAGAAATATAACACTAAGAAGGGTCTCCTGTGTCTAAAGTATAAAAGTTCCTAATAAGTAGATATTGAATTTCCGTTTTACAGTTTGGACAAACATACAGGGCTTTTCACAATTATAGTTTGTCTTTTTGGCATTGATAGTACATCTCGGTCTACTTTGTTGTGTGATTGAAATAACTGAAATTTTACTTTAGAAATACGTGTTTATAGTTTGTTTGAGAACAGGTTGATTGTATAATATTGTAGGTTAGTTATGTATACTACTTCTTTGACGTCTGGCAATTTTGCTCCTACAAATCAATTTGTTTAAGTTATTTTCAAATGATTCATATGCTCTTGATGAGAAGACAAATTTTTTTCTTGCTGGAATATCTCTCCTGCTCTAATGTGGGTGCCTGCACTTGAGGGGATTGCAGGTAATGAAATGGCGGACCAGTTAGCTAAAGAAAGCTCTAAAGTAAAGGAGACTTCATAGGTCCCGGAACCGTTTGCATAAGAGGGGAAATCGGGAACTAGCTAACCAACTCAAATGGAGGACACCTCCATACAAAGGGTTTACTGAACAAGGTAGACAAGGAACTCTCAACCAGGCTATTGAAACTGGGTAAGAGACGTTTGAAGACAGTTACCGACCTGGTGACTGGACACTGCACCCTGAGGAAACATCTGCACAAAATGGGCAAAGTTAGTGAACCAATGTGCAGAAAAAGTGAAACACCTACTCACATTCACTTAGACGGAAGCACTTTGGAGAGGAATTAATACAAACATCTATCTGTAGAGTGGGGAGGGTGAGTTTAGGCCCACAGCACTTAGACCACATGTGACCCATTGTACATCCTCCCGAGGAGTTGTCCTCCGAGGTCATCGTCCATCCTGTCCTTTCCAAGAAGGTGGACTGGAATGGAAATAGATAACATGGGAAATGGTACAAAGATTCAATTCAAGTGCCTGGCCTGAGCTTAATCCAAACGAATGAATATCTCTCCTGCTAATTTTGTTATGGCTAATTTCATATTTTCCATGTATGTTTTGTAGGGGGGAAATTTACTGAAACCTAAAAGATCTATTGTCGTTGGAGACCAGTTTGCTGACTGCTGTAGAAACAAACCTGAATAGAATGTTTATATTCCCTTTAAAATCCCGTCACCTCTACAAACGACGCGATCGTACTAAATGATTCTAATTTAAGATTAATTTACATACATTTTAAAAACTCCACATATTAACAAATTGCCAACCGTCTAACTAGCGTAATTAGCAGCTTATTTTACAATTTTCATGTGCAAACATAATAATTCAAAAATTTCCCTTCACGTAACGGCATTCACCACTTAATTAAAAATCATTCAATTAAGGTCTTGAGACTAATTAGTGGGGTAGGCATTTTTCTTTACATCCAGGGATGTTTTTTTCATTACTTTTGCTTAGTTGTTATCTCAGTTAGCTTGTTAACATTTATAATGACTCGTTAACCATAATGTTGTTGTCAACATCGTTAAGACTTTTTCTTTAGCTTCTCTTCTATATTAAGAATACTAATTACTTTACGTTCAAGAAATTACATATGCTTTTAGTAAGAATCTCTTTTCAATTTTTAAAACTAATACTAAAGTTCAGAAAAAAAAAGGCAAATAATCACATTTTATACAGAAACCTCTTTCTTATAATAGCCCAATCAAATTTGAATTTATCCAGGAATTAATATCTGGAAAACAAACTGGAAATAGTTTTAATACCTTCATTTGGTCCTAAAAAGTGTAATCTGAATTTTTACCATCGCAGTGAGGTTTTGAGAGCCAAAAAATCGCAAAATTTTGGCAGCTACACTTCCCCTTCCTACATTCGCAGAATACTGTGTTAAGGATGTCAGCTAGACTGAATTATTGGTATTCATAGTGAGGAGCAGGCCAAGGCTCATCCTCCTTTAACTTAAGCTGAGAGGATCCTTCGGTCTATCACACCAGCCCTAGATTTGGTAGTAGACCCGTAGAATATGTTGGGAGGCAGCTTAATTAGTTGGGGGCTATATTGAAAGTTGGCTTCATAAAGGATTTTGAGAATAACTCGTTGCGGAATTAGTCCAAGGAAGATTCATCGGTCTCAGGTAAATAGAGGGCTGCAGGAAAAAGTTGACCTGCTGGAATGAAGACTTCAGATGAACTTGAACTTCAACTTCCGTTGGCGATAGCTAGGTACTGTTCTGTGTCCTCTTCGATGATGATGATCATAGCAAAGATTGTCAGCATCCTCAATAGCTTGTCTCACTTCGAACCTCTGCTGCACTAATTTCTCACGCGGTATGGTGTCGTTGATGTCTTTTGGGCATGGTTGTAGTCAACATTTCAGTGAACACGTTTGTTTTTAAGGCGAATCCACTCAGCAAATTTGGTACTCCTTAGAGATTTCTTATCAGGGAAACCATCAAAAACGACGTAGTGGGAAGATTGTAGTGCTGCTTGACGTAGTTCACATATTTGGAGAGAGTTATTGAATTTTGTTTTGATAGCCTAATCTAGCGGTGTAGAAGGCATCAATGGTACTAACTGCAAGGTTTGGTGGATCAGACACTGGTGAAAACAAATCGTAGAACATAGATTTCTTGGAGGTGGGTGTCTTCTTTAACCTCGCAATTTTTGCCGCTGACCAGGCTAAGGAGTGAGGTGTGATATATTGGAGGCCTTCCATAGCATGCCTTAATGCTGGAGTCGACAATCCTGTCTACGTAACTTGGAAAGAAAGTTTGCACTGATTTGAGAAGTTTTCTAATTTTTTTTATTTTAGCTATATTTCTGAAACGAATTTGAGGTTTTGATGTTTTTTGGACCCAAATTTAATCATTTTTAATATTGAATGGAATGATAAACTCCATGCGACGTACCGTTTTCGAGCTACAAGCAAAAATTGAAAAAAAATGTTGTGATATTTTGACTCGTTCCTAAAATTTTTAGGAACCATCTGAAGGTATTAAAATGATTTGCAGCATGGAAATTAATGTAGATCAATTTGCTTGCTTCCTGTTTCTGTAAAATAAAATTTGAATATATAAAATATCGTTTTCCATTTAGCAGACTAAGCTGTACAATTAACAATTTTCTTCATTGATCGATATTCACCATTTAGGTATAATTAATTAATTATTGATACTGCATGTGGCAAGATTGTACCTTCTATGATTTTACAGGCGGAATGGGTGTAGGAGAGAAGGTGTACCCCACTATTACCCCGTTAAATTACATCCGGTCACTTAATTTTCCTCGAATGGACTTCGGTAAATTTTTAATTAAACCAACACACCTTTAATAAACTTCGGACGAAAATAGAATTTGATTTTTTTCTTAGATCGAACAAGACTAGATGAAAATTAATGCATACCTCACTAATTAAAAGCATTTAATATTTATTTAAATAATTTTTAAACAATTTCTTTTTTTAAAATATCTTGTCTGCGCCACTGTTGTCAAAGAAAGCTGATTTCACAAGGTAAGTCACAAAAGGGTCCTTTAAAAAGTAAAAGACGTTAAACAGACACAAAAGATTTTAACAGCTGTGCCTTTTGATTTACCCTCCCCTTTCTTTCTGTGGGATACTTTACCTTCGTCGACCCTTCTTTAAGAAATTCCCTGAACGTCTTAAGACGGCACGCGTCTTTAACTAACGAACTTTACCGCTGAGATCCGGCTGAGAATACCCAACGGTTTTATATCTTTTATTTAAACAACTGCTTTTATAAAATCTCCTCATTGTATTTACCCGAATTCCTGACACAAGAATTTTAACAGAAATGTTTATTATTATACCTCGATTTTACATTCAACAATTTTATATTAATTGCTTTTAAAATATTCTTAATATATAAAATGGATTAAATAAAATATAAAATGTGCAATTTCACTTTTCAGTTAGTTGTAAGTCTTTTCTACATCTTTCCAGTTCCTTAATTCATTTTTAGCGACATCTTCCATTACTGCTTCCTTTCATTTTCATCTTGACATTCCTCTCTTTTCCTTTACTTCTGGTATTTTCTATGCTATCTCCTTGTCTGCTGCATTTGTTCCAGATGAACTAGCCACCGCTACCTTTTTGAACAGATTACATCAATTTATTGTTGGCTCATTATACAGTTCATAAACCTCATTGTCCGTGCGCCGTTCCCATCCTTTTTCTGTTTTTACCGCCATATATTTTTCCTAACAGTTTTCCTTCCTGTATATGAAGTTCAGTCTGTTGCTTTTTAGTCATAAGTATAGTATAGGGCCGCACATTGCAATAAAATAAAGTATTTATAATAAGAATGACCCAAAAGTCTTATAGAGTTTTCAGGTAATAATTTATTATTCGCCAACAACAAAATAAATAGTACCCTGTCACGGCTAATACTTTTATGGCTATATTGCATGTCATTAACCCATCTCAGGTCAGGTCAGTTTCTTAGATCGTGAAAAGAACTATACTGTAGGTCTTATTGTTGATTCACAAACTTTATTTTGCTGCTCTTGTAACTTGTACAACCCTCTGGCAAGTCTAACATCAATTTCTGCCTGTTCATCGCATTTACCAATCATTACAACTCCCAGGTACATATATATATATATATATATATATATACAGATTACGAAAAATCTTATCTCGACATACGATTTACACAAGTGCGACAAGGATAATATGAACAACACTACTTGAAAGAGAGAGAAGAATTGTTCGCACACGCCCATCTAGATGCGAACAATTCTTCTCTCTCTTTCAAGTAGTGTTGTTCATATTATCCTTGTCGTACTTGTGTAAATCGTATGTCGAGATAAGATTTTTCGCAATCTGTATATAGTAGCCTTTTTCCTTTATAAGTACTTTGTAATCATCCAGAAATTCTCCTGCAAAACGGAAACTACAGATACTAGATGTGATTTCAATATCTTGACACTAAGTATCGAAAGCGATGGATTGGACGAGGAGGCCCAATCAATTGAGGAGCATCTGTCTGTAGCTCTAGGCGCCGACGTTGCCAAATTTCAAGAAAGTGACATTTAAAAAATATGGAGAATAAAATGAGGTTAAGTGTTTCTTTTTCGTTTTGTATAAAAATAACCATTCCATTAACCTTTCCCCTTGAAGGTTCATTATGGTGAAGGGTGTATGGAATGGTTGTTTTTCCTTCCCCTTCTTGAAAAAGTAAGAGCTAAGATATATAAAACGAAAACAAACACTTTATTTTATTCTCCACATTTTTTAAATGTCACTTTCTTGAAATTTGGCAACGTCGGCGCCTAGAGCTACGGACATCTGTCAATTGACCTTTTGCTTAGACTACTACGCGTTGACGGTGAAATCTAGCACTGTTTTGTACGGTATTCCCAACTTGACACTCCCAATATTCAAATGGTTGCTGCTTGTTCTTTTTTAAATTATTAATGATATTATTTAGGTATTTATCACCAACACTGACACTTCTTCAGAGACAGGAAGTAAACTCACTCTCTGAAAAAGATAACTTGGATATCGAAGAGTGCGTAAGAGAAACGTGTTAGTGTTGGTGTAGTGTAGTGTAAACTGTGTTCAGTATTGGAAAGTTAGGTTATGCTGATTCTTTTTACCGCTAGGGGTATAGATTTAAGAAATTTTCTTTTCTGTGAAGATGGAAAATGTCGAGGGAGTGTTGCATTAGTTCGGGAAGAAACTTATGTAGGAGAGGATTTTTCATTTTGTTGTTGATGTTTTTGTATGATTAGAAGTGCTCGGTAATAAGAAGAATCGAATGGGGAATAATGGAGTTGGAAAAACGTGAAAAGAAAGGAAGCGGTGAGCACATCCTTATTAAAAATATCTCAAGACAATGTAACGGGAAAAAAAACTTTTGATAACCGCGAACTTTTCCAAACCAGGTATACATTTAATACGAAAAGCTAACCCAATTTGTTGGTTTTATTCTATTCACAGTTCTTTATGGTAACTTCTGTTAACTTGTTCAATACTGTGCTTTTTTTTAATTAGCATTGACATTTGACATTGCCTAATTAGCGTCTAACTAACTTCAAGTTACAATTCCGAAGCGAACTTAGGTACAATACGATTTTTGTCCTTTGTTTTAGAAGCAAGCTCTTCGAAGTATGATCTTTTTCTCATTGAGAAAGAAAGTTGGGATTTTAATTCGTAAATGCATTGTTACTGGAGAGTATAATAGGAAACATGCGAGATTTTTACATTGTCATTAATTATTTAGATAAGGGTAGGAATCTGCGATGCAAATCCCAAGTACAGTGGTAATTATCAGACTGTAACTGATTTAACACTTCCATTGAAATAGAGATACGATGTTCACGTCGTCAAGAACCTTCGACAATTACATTAAAAAACAATAGTTTATTATATTCAACAAGACATTTTTCACATTCTCATAAACTTTTAATGAGATGCTGCTTTATTTTGAATTTATTTCAAAACGAAGTAAAAATATTGTTTTCCAGGCTTCTATTTTTAATGTTACATCAACAATTAAGATGGAAAACAAAAAAAATATGAATAGTTTCAATGTAGCTCGGTTATTTTTTATATTTTATATTTCCCTAGAAGCATATTCTCGACAACTGACTTTAAATCACTATTTACCCATTCCTGTCGATAGTTTTGGCTCTTATACCATTACTAGCTTAAAAGAAAAGAAGATAAAGAACCAAGAGTCATATCTTATTGTTACAATTATTTTCGTCCCCCCTAATCCACTTCACCATAATTTGGGTACTGTCTCTCTTGCAGCAGATTTTCTACCCTGTTTGTCCCATAATTCGCGGAAAATCATTCAGTTTTTCTGTAGAGAACAAACTTTTTTTTATAAATTAGCTACCTGCACCGGCTTTGCTTGGTGACACCCACTTCGCGTGAAAACTAAGCACGATTCTAAGCTATGTAGCTGCTTGTACTTTAAAAGAGTTTGTGCCTGTGACTGCCTGCTTCAGCTACTAAAAGAAAAAGTTTGGCGTCAGTTTTTATTCTTTTATTTTTGGTTAAATTTCAGTGTATTGCTGCATTGTACAAGGCGGTTACTACTACTAATTTAGTCAGGCGAAACTTGGCCAAGAAAAGCTCAAGCCAAGGGCCATTGGCGGGCCCATTGTGCCATTCCTGCTACTCATGCATCCATGAAGCAGAGTCCCTCGATGAAGGACTCAATCCTCTTCAGTGGATGCCTGCTTATGTTCCCAGGGGCCATAACAGGGACTTCGAAGATTCGCCTGCTTAGCACAGCCCAATGTGCACATACGAAGAGAACATGGTCCGACGTTTCGTCATCCATGCCGCAACCCCTACATAGGGGACTTTCCTCTAAACCTAGGAGGTTAGCTGTATTGTTTACTGCAACTCAGTCAAAGACTAACCATTATGTGGCTGTGGCTATACTACATCGTTGCTGGTATCGGCTGTTGATATACTGAAGAAGAAAAAACCGGTTTCTCTGAAAAAATCTAGAAAGATAAGTACCCTACGATTGAACGTATTCAACAGGCGTTAGGTCCCAAGTAACCCAAGATTATCATGGTGCGGACGGAAGGAATTTTACCGGTAAAACTTGAAAGAGAGAGTGTCTTGCATTCTGAAGAGTGAACATGATATCATTAAGGCGATAAAGGGTCTTTTTCTGATTCTAGTGCTTCGAAAAGTTGTTTCAGACGGTCCAGTTAGATCAGGACTGATATAATGATTGATTGATTGGTTCGGCACCACCAGTCAAAGGCTTAGAGTCCTCGGCAACTCAGCCTTTAGGATTTGTATGCTCTTGGTTATGTGAAAAGACCAGTAGCCCTTATCAAGCTCAACAGTCTTTTCACTAGGTCCTTCTTGGAGAAATCCTTTCTTGGATACTTTGAGTCTATATCTCCAATGAGACAAAGCTTCACATTCGAAGATGATGTGAGAGGCTGTTTCCTCCTCTTCCTTGCACAACCGACAGATAGGTTCCTCCCTATATACCAATTGTATGCATGTGCTTCCTTAGGGTACACTGACCGGTGAGTAATCCCGTCACTTTCCCTGCTGTGGTCAGCGACTCCGAGGGTTTTTGAACAGGAGTTTGCTGTGTTCCTGTTTTGGCACGTGTGATGTTTAGTTTGAATCCACCGAGATGTACAACCACGTGCGGCAGATTTTGTTATTCCAAATACTGGTTGAGGACCAGTGAATGCAGTTTCAGGCCATAGCTTTGCTAGGGTGTCTGCCTTATTAATCACTTCGTCTATTGGTGGAAACCGTACGAATATTATTGCAGTATTTTGTTTAGTTGTTGCGTTTAGACAGACAAAGGACTAAATTATTTATTGTATGTTATAAGTAAAGTTGCGTTATCAGGTTAACAATACCTCATTACTTCTTAACATTCACCAAGCGGCACCGATTATCCACCTACAGGTGTTTTTACGTGATCTTAAAAAGGTAGAGACTTGAATGCGGGTTTGAACCTTTAAGAGGTCATAGAAATAAAGGCAACACACTTTCCAAAGTGACAGAGTTTAGTTTTGCAATTTCTTGCGTTCGATATTTTATCTTAAAACGATTAATGTTGAATAAATTGTTTTTGTAAAAATTATTGTTAAGATATACATTTACCTTGCCGTTACTGTCAATTTATCCAATGTATCGTTTTGTATGAAAACATTTTAATCCAAATTCTTCAACGAAAATCGTATTCCTCAAATGGTTAACTAAACCATATAATAGATAGTATGTTTACGTTGAATACGTATTATTATTACCTAAACACGGTAGTGTCATGTCATTGAATTCAAATGCCAATTATAGGCCAATTGGGCATACATAATTAATATGGCTGTATTAGTACTGGTAAAATATTAATGTGAACAACTGTTGCTTCACCAATGCGTAACAAACACTAACTGTTATGCGTAAAGATGATTTAAATGCAACAAATCAAAAATGTTTCTAGAAATTAGTAAATTTAAATAAGATGGTATTATTTTTACTATGTAGTTGATAGCTGAAAGGGTTTTGCATTGTTATGAAGATGATACTGAACTATTGAACACTCTACGAAGAAAAATGCATTTTTGCATCCTCTTGTTGGTACATTCAAAATAGATTTTTGCGTTGACTGCATCTTCTGGGAACTGGAACCTTTGACCACGCAGTTCATTCTTAATTTTTGGAAAAGTTAAAAAGTCGTTAGGACTTAGGTCGGGTCTGTATGGTCCAACAATTCGATGCTTTCTTGTTTTAAAAACTCAATTGTTTTTCGAGCTGTGTGGGAACTTGCATTGTCTTGGTGGAGGATCATTCGTCGTTGGGGGTTGGTTTTTTCTAAACTCAATAGATATGTACCAATCAGCAGTAACAGCTCTTTGATCTTACAGAGGAATTGTTGCTACATAACTCGCTTTTGAGACAAATGTCGCCACCATCTTTTTGGAAACTCTTCGAGAACGGATAACTTTCGTCGGTTTTGGTTCATCTTGGAACACCCAAACAGCCGACTGACGTTTATTTTCGGGTTCATAAGCATAAGAGTAAATCCAGGATTCATCACCACTGACAATACTGTATATATTTTTTGAGTTTCCTGCGTTAAACTAGTTTAGAGTTTTTTGACATCAATTGACTCTAATTGTTTTTCCGTCAACAGATGCTGTATACAACGAGAAACTAATTTTTGTACAGATAATTCTTCATGTGAATTTTTTGAATTGTGGTCTTGAAATGCTCAATGATTCTCCGATTTCACAGCATCGACGTATTCCTGGGTGACTGCCGTTGTTGGTGGATCTGTTCTTGGATAGTCGCTTAGACTAATTCGTCCACATTTATACTCTCCATACCAACCAGAAATTGTCGACTGATGTGCTGCTCCATTGCCGAAGATAGAACCCAACTCGGCAAGGCATTCTTGAAAATTTTAAAAAATTATTGCGCGAAAATTGTTAAACTTAAAAGACAACCCTCATATTGCTATTTTATATAAACACTTTTACTGTCCTTTTTAAATGATTGACTGTCTGAATCTAAATATGATAGTAGCTGGGTTTAAGTTTTTTTTTCCATAAAAAAGTTTTTCGGTTAATTTTTAAATTGCTAGTTTCGAATCTGTTTGTGTTTGGTGAAAAATTTGGGGTCGACGTCTATGACAGCATAATACGTACCTGAATTGCCTTGAATTACCTTCAGTTATCAAAGAGGGATGGACAGATGTTCACAAACGCAACCGTTACAAATATACCTGGAGAATTTGACATACTTTCACTAGTGAAGTTTATTCACCCCTAAGAGCGTCATATTAAACAAAATTTATCAAAGAAAAAACTCGATAAAAAAATTCGGAGAAAGGTCAACTTTTTGTGAACGAAGTGTTTTTTGAGAACTAAAAAAATATCTTGAATGTCAAAGCCAGTAATATATTTGAATGTTCTTTATTACTAATTTTTTTTATTGTTTTGTGTTGCCCTATGTAGAATATATTTTTTAAAGTCCAGAAAATCAGTTTTACTTTTATTTTGGTGGTATAATAACTTCAAACAAAGTTGTTTCCAAAATTAAGATAAACTTTTTCATGTCATAAATTTTATTAGTTGAGATTTTGTTTTTAATGAAATAATGTCCAGTGTTTCATCTGACAAATCTCGAGACTAGCTACTTAACTTACTAAAAACCATTCATCAACGTTCTTAGTTTATCTGGATTGTCCACTTTTCACTGCACTAAATTCTGCTTTTCTTCGGACAAGTTGCTGACAATCCAGCTGCTGGAGAGCTTCTGCGTTGATATGAAGGTGAAGTCTTTCAATATCCTCTTTAACAATTGGTAATACAGGATCTCTGTGAATGTATAACATTTCTCACAAACCATGGAGTTTTAAATACTTCATTCTAGTAGGTCTATATAATTTTTAAATTGATATCTTTGTTACAACCCCATAATTCTATGCTATATAACCAAACAGACTTAAGCACCAGGTTATGGATCAAATAATCCATCTATACTGTATGTATTTTAAATTCAACTGTAATTCATTATTTTTGATATGATTTTTCCATTTTAAATTGGCATCTAGAACCATACCAATATTTCTCATTATTTTCGTTTTGTATATAAGAGGTGAAGTACAGGCCCAAGAACGCTTCCTTGAAGTACTCCAGATTAAATATTCGTCTGATTCTCAATAATCTGTTGGCTATCTATGACGTTAATACATATTGTTTTGGAAATAAGTAGATGGAAATATTTCTTGTTTGTTAAAGGAATTTTTTTAATATAGTTGAAAATTGATTTTTTTTTTACAGAGAATTCTATTACATACAAATGGAAAAGTACGCAAGGCAAGCTGTTTCTGAGGGTGTCAAAAATGCAGACGATCTCCACGTCGGCGGCGATTCAGAGTTATACAGGGTGCTGAACTTGCACTACAATAGAAATAATCACATCGAGGTATGCGGCCCACAGGTTCGTGAATTTTACCGAGACATCTCAAAAAACACGCTTTTTTAATTTTTTTTATTTATGATCGAATAACAAATTTTTTCCAAATGCTTTAGAATGCACGTCAATATCTTTTTGGTTGATTTTCGGAGACACAATTTCATATTTGCAATAATTTACATCTACAATTTTATTGATTTTCTAACCTATAATAATTACTAATTTTGGATGATCTCGGGCGATTCACGATCTATAGCTTTTTATTATTTTTTATTTGCACACTACATACACCACATTTTGACACTGATTTTGCTTAATTTTCTATTCTACAAAAATATTTACTACTCAAAATATAAGTTAATTTAGTCTGCTCACTCCAAAAAAAAATATATATATATATATTCGATAAAATATCTTTCCTTTTTTTTCATTTTATTCGATCCCTTGCACTCCTATCCCAGTCCTCTAAACCTATCTGTCTCAAATCTTCTATTTCTATAAAACTTTTCTAATCCTTCACTACACCTTTACAGCTGTTCAACAGTAATTTTCCGCCCTGTCCGCTAACCTACTAATCAGGTTTCTGTTAACTACAGCTGCTTTTTTTATTGTATTAATTCCAGTTCCATATCCAAGTCTCTTCTTGTATCATTAATTTTTGTTGTCCGATTTCCACTGAGTCTCCTTTTTCTCTCTCCATCTTTGCACATCTAATTTCTCCTTGTACTTCCCTTTCGCTTTTTTTTTTCATGTAATCGTTTATAAATATTCTGTCTTCAATGGCTTTCAATTTATATTTGTTTTCCATCATGTATCTTCATCTGATCATGTGGATTATTCAGTTCCATCAGGCACAATTCTTTCAGAGCTTTGGCAAGTTTTTTTATTTCTAATTTATCCTTCCAGAAACTATCTACTCTTTCTTTTAGTTTCTCTTTACTATTCGTGTCCATAGTTAATCCTTCTATTACTGTTTTTCCTTTTTTTTTGTTTCTCAATTTGTCTTTTTGCATTTATAAGTTCTTGTTTCAGTTTTTCTAGCTCAGAACTATCCTTTTCTTATAACTCTTTAATTTTTTCCAGCTGTTCCTTGGGTTCTTTTTGCTGCTTTCATATATTATTTATTTCTTCTTTGAGCAGACTCATCACCTCGCCATTTGTCTCTTGTTCTTGTTTTATGTCCTAAAAGATTACTTATCATTCATTTCACTTAATGGTTTCATCATTTGTTCGGATTTTCCTGTTTTATTCGGTCATCTAAATGTTTGTTTGGATTTATCACCCATTCAGAGCCACCTTTCCCTAACCAAGTCGCTTTACTCTATTCCGATATTTTTGTTTTTATTCCTAGATCCGATTTCTCTATTCTGCACAATTTAACTCAACTGATTCAACCCCTAACCTCTTTAGAGCTGATCTGTGTCACTTTACCTCTTAAATATGACTATTTAAAAATAACATATTAGATACCAAATACCTATAACAGTTTTTCCAACCAGTAAGACTGACACTTATCCTCCATCTTGTATGGTATTATTTAAACATGAAAAAATATCGTAAATCTAACGATGGGTGTGTTTCAGGTACCTTCAAACTTCAGGTTCGTAGTGGAGCAGACTCTTAGAGAATTCTTCAAAGCTATCCAAGAAGGTCGTGATGCGGAACAATCCTGGAAGAAATCCATCTACAAGATCATTTCGAGGCTAGATGATCCTGTTCCGGAGTATTTTAAATCTCCCAACTTCCTGGAACAATTAGAGTGACGGGTCAGTGATATCCGATCGAAAGGAGTACCATTGGGTACTGCCTGTTAGCGGTTCTCGTCCAACAGGCCTCAACACCAAAGAGAATCGGTGACGAACTGTCAACAATTTTTGTTGTTTTCATTGATTTTGAAGAAGTCGACGTTCGGAAGAACCTTGCCATCTTTGAACATGTTCGGACATATGTTGAATAGTTGTGTTAAGTTGGCAGAAAGACTTAATAATTATATGCCTATGGCTTTGCGTTCGTTCATTACGAACAGTGAATATAAATCAATCAATTCTACAGTGATTTACCTGAATATTTACCGGATAATATTTATTGATACGTCAAGTCCTAAGTTTATACAAACCAGCAGTTAGCAAAGTCCAAAATCTGCACTCTTTTTGTTTACTTTAGGGTCAATTCATTCCCAATCAACAATATGTCTCACTCTTCACCATTTTTACCAAAAATCCAAACGTTTTTTTACCATACAACACAAAAAAGAAACAATTTCCAGAATTTTTTCAAATGTTCTGCATATCCAGAAACTTTTCATCATTAAAACTGAATTTAGTGTACAACGATTAATTTTAAATGTCGTACGTTAATTAAACCATTTGTATGGTAAAAAAACGTGAATATTTTTGTTAAAAATCGTACAGGAGAGTATTTTCTATGTTGATTCGATCTGTTTTGACCCTTTTGGCATGTTATTGTTTGCTGCCACTGTAAACTGTGCTGTGTGTATACCTGTTTGTATATAGAATCAAAAAATGTATATAGTATTTATCACTTATTTTTTATTTAAATTAATACATTCCTAACCAAAGTTATATTTTTGCTAGTCGTCCTAATTTTTTATTTTGTTAGTTGGTATAATACACCGAGATTTTTGTACAATTTTTCACATATAAATATATTTATCTCTCGGTGTACGGTACCGACATTTTTTGTATTATTTTTTAAGTATATCGTATCCCAGTTCTGTATTAAATACAAGGGGGTACTTTATATTTTTTTATTATTAGGTAAATATGCCTTTATTTATTTATTTTTGAAGTTTTTAACAGTATATTCAATACAAAAAGGTTCAATAAAACTCCCACAAAATGTATTAAAATATCCAAACGGGGGGTGGATCAAAGCGAGTAGTTTCGGTAAACGATTACCATCATCAGGCTAAAAATAAATTAGAAATAGATATAAACTATGAAGATATTAAAGTTAAATAGTCATAAAAAGCAGATTCTAAAAAAATTGTTAAAAAAATAATTAAATTCTGTGAAAAAATATATTTTGTATTTTTATTTTATTGATTTTCAGTCGCTTCGTCCCCCACCCCCCGTTGATATATTTTAATAAATTTTGTAGTTTGACTTTGAGTTTTATAGAACCTTCTTGAATTTTAATCTCATTTAAGAAATGGATTAAGTTTTAGAGATATTTAATATAATTAATTTATAATTTATCTTTAAAAAATATAAATTAATTGTTTAAAATTTCCACTTTACTTTCTTTTATATACTTTTTTGTGTCCGGACTAGTTGCTACTGGTTTAATTTATTTGTAGCATATTTACCTAATAATTTATTTTGTTTATTATTATTATTTTTTTAATTTAAGACACATGTGCACAAATTTTTAGTGTAGCAAATACACGATCTCCCAAACACTGTGTGAGGCAACTAGTCATGTATTAAAATATATTTAGTTTCAAATATTTTTTGTTTTTTTTTTATTTTTTTTATTAGAGCATTTAATTTTGCCACATTCCACAAGTATATACAGAGTAGGATGACACTGTAGATGGTGAACATGAATGATTCTTCGGTTCTAAGAGTTTTTTAAACATTTTCAGACATTAAACATTACATTCTGACTGTTTTCACAGTTATTGTGACATATTTATACAGGGTGTGTTATCAAGAATTGTACATATAGTAACTGGAGAAACATTGGCCCAAAGTATGCTGAAATAATTAATACGACAGTGGCGTAGCCTGTTTATAAAGTATCAACAAAAAATATCGAAAGGTGTCAAAAAAATGAGTTAAGATAATTTTTCAATATCTTAAACACCCTGTTTCTCGGCAAGGAGAAATAATCTGTTTAAATATTTTAGTTTAAATTATATTTTTCACCAGTTATTGTATGGACAAATCTTAATGAAACACGCTGTATACATGATGGACATCCGGTTTACATGCTATAGGTACCTAAATGTGGCGTGATTTCAGAAGACAATAGATGTTATTTTTTAAGTAGTGCACCCTGTATATTAAGTAATATTCTAAAACGTACATATTTTCACTTTATAGCGGTACCTTGGAGTTTGTAATATTTCGGATATAGAGTCGCAATTGTTAAAAATACACTTCTATTTTAACTTTCTATAACGTCTTCTTGATTCAAGACTCATCTGGTGGAAATAATAAGCATTTATGTCAAGTTAAAAAATTTAAACCAGGGCCAAAACATATTCACAATTTATATCTGATTTTTCCCTGTATAATTAGAAACTATTTCCCTTTGCCCATATAGACAACCTTCAAACCATAAGTAGTTATTTTGGTGATTCGTGCATATAAGTTGGAAGCTAACATATTGATTATGAGGAAATATATTATACGAAGTGTATTTGGATGAATGCATTACAAGAAAGAGGTAAAATTTTTTTTGAGAAAACATTTTAAGAGGTAGAACTTTTAGAACAAAAGAACCATTATGATTCTAGCGTATTCCATCGAGCCCTACATGTGGTAATATTTGCAATATTAGTTTTTGTTCTTTTAGTTGATTTTTGTTGTCGTTGTGTGTCTTATCTCCATTGACAGTTTACAGTGGAGTTAAATATTTCGAGAATATTTTGGTATTTTAGAGCTGCGGCAAAATCGCCGGATAAAAAACACATTGTATATAAAAAAAATAGACAAGAGCCCAGTATTCCTTCTCATCCCACAATAGTTACAGTCACATCATAAAAAAAAACAATCAGGTCCCGAGGGATTTATCTTAGTCTACAGCTAGACTATGAGATCGTGATTTCACTGTTCCTAAAAATTATATATTCGAAACTGCCGAAATTTGAAAGACTGCCATTCGTTTACGATTTAGTTGATATTTTGTTAAAAAATTTATAAAACTTGGTTTCCTTTCAAAATTGATCGTTTGGATGTTTTTGAAAAATTTTAAGTTGGATTTTTATTTTAACTCGGGACCTCCAGAAGGTACATTACATTAAAAAACGTTTTTTGAAAATTTAAATATAAGATATAGTTATATAATAGATTACAAAGTATATAACGTTGTCGATTGTAAAGTACCCCAAATAAATGCTATCAGTTCTCAAACCATTTAAAACGCTCGGTTCTTCAAATCAAATCTGTAATTAAATTTGTCAAAATGATCAAAACACTGAAGACCAATTTAAAAATATATACAAAAAATATCAAAAAATATTATTTACTAGGTATAGCACTCCAAACATATTTAATCATGAAATACATTCCTGTGTTGTGTCTAATAGTCCACTACGTTTTGTACATTGCATAATATCCAACATAAATCTAAATAAAGTCATTTTCAAAAAAACATTTCCAATAAGTAACTCTCCAATTACTCCATACATAAATATAAAAGTTTCTTCCTTTCAAGATTCAACAACTCAAACAAGTAAATTTATTACCCCATCATGCAATATAGCTCTGCACATTCTTCTCTCAATTCTTCTTTATTTACTGTAGAATTGCTGGAATATTTTTGAAACTAGCCCTGCATTTTTTTGTGAATGACTTTATTGAAAAAAAAATTGTACAAATCCTTTCTTCAGTGTTTTGAAAATGTGTATACATGTATGTAAATAAGCTTATCTCCAATACAATAGATGATGTAAGACCGGTAGAATATTTGCACATATATTTGGTGTTACTTTTTGAAATATAATAAGAAATAGCGGATCGAGCACAAACCTGAGTACAAAAGTTTGGGAACTGGCAAGCATGTGACAATGGGATAATGAAGAGAATACCCAAGTGCTTTATTTTTAAGTGTTATTAGAGCAAATCCTGCAGATTTTCACTTGGCTATGGATTGGTGTAATAATAAGTAAGAAGCAAATATAAATTGTAATTTAAAAAAAGATGATCTGAATGCAAACGTTTTAAAATAATTAGTACCCTGTTCCAAAATAATCTAATGTTTTAATAGATGTGGGTGATTTTGGAACAGCTACAAAGTTAGTTAATAATAAATAATTTTGTATGGGAATTGAGAATTGAAAAAATTCAGTCATCTAAAGAAATTGTTGAAAACGGATATAAGAGTCGATGATAACTGGTGTCTCGTTTTAATGGTAATTTAAGTACCGTTTTATTTGATAACGTTTTTTAAATTTAAAAAATTTATATTACTTGAAAGGAGTTTAAGTATATAAAGAACAAAATAAGATGCTGTTGAATCTGTTATAAATTCAAATTAATTTAAGGTAAAACTAAAATATTTTTCAAAGAAAAGAATTAACAACTACCAGTATTTTCAAATAAAAATTTAGAATCGAATTAATATGTGTTTATAACAGTTCATTATAACAAATGAAAACGTTTTCCAATAAAACAGTAACTTAAAATTTCCCTGCTTCTTGTTTATGATTATATTGGTCCGTGAACTTGACAAATGAAGACCTCAAAAAGTTACTGTTGGTTTTAACAATTCACCCAACTTTAACTTATCACAGATTTTAACTATTATGACGTATATTTCTTAAGCGAGACGTGTTACATCAGAAAACGTATATAACCACACTAATTATACCATCAACTAAATATCGATTCAGAAATTGAAATACTTTTTTATTTTAACAGAATTTTGTCTAAAATTAAAAGTATATTCTAAGAGGATAAGAAAAGTAATTGTTTAAAAAAGTTTCGTGTCATATGAGAAAAGTTAAGATTTGGTGTTGATGATGATGTAAATGTTTTCTAAAAAGTGGTGTAACACCGATCTCGCCTCAATTCGCGGCTAGCCGAAGGAAGTAAGTAGGCTAATGTCCGAATTGTTGAAGACAAACCCAACAGATGAATTCAGAAAAGACCTGAAAAAGGTCCCGGAGGAATTACATTGCTTTCTGGATGAGACTGTAAAAGTAATTTTTGAGGTCGATCCAAAACCCGAAATAATCGGGACGTAGTGTAGTTGCCCTTCTTAGGTAGGATCCCTGCATAGTACCTTTTGATTTTTTAATTTATATAAGGACAATCCTAAACCGAACTCTTTATATCCCAGCAGCACTCGCGACGGTTTTAAAAAATTATTAGTGAGAATAGAATCAAACTTTTAGATTAGTGTTGACGATTGATATATTTTATTAATTTTGGAAAAAAAATTATCTCTAAATTGTTACAATTTTTGACAAAATTTTTCTATTATAAGGTAATAGAAATCTCGCGGAAGCTTTCTGGGAATAAAGATTTCGGTTTAGTTAAGATCCCGTGTAATATTTTTGCAACTATTTGGCAAGTTTATAATCTACGTTCGAGGAGAAGTATCTTAAATTATTGAAGCCACTGTCAACAAAACGAAACCTCTTCTTTGGATATCTCTTCAGAAACGTTTCTAACATCTCAAGCTATCGCCCCAATGTGATCAAAAAATAACAGCAATATGTAACTTTGTGTTTGGATTGAAAAAGCCATACAACTTTTTTATTTGTGGAAAATCTTGGAAATGAGAATGAGTTAGGAAAAGCGTCAATTTGGCGATGTTTTTGAATATTATAAACAACATTTTTTTAATACTGATTGGAAAGTGTTAGTGTGGAAATAAATTTCCCGATAGAATGGCGCACTATACCGGATTGCTGGAGTGGCTATTGCCAAAAGGCAGTAGGTTTGAATAAAGATCTGGGAAAAAAGTCTCTCACAAATTCAAAAAACTCACCAATTAAGTGAATCACCTAAACCAAATAACAGCAGATTACCTTCTCGACTGATACCTACTTCGATTCGTCTTGGCATAACCAATGTTTGGCAGTCATCTGGAATAAATCCGTTCCAAATTTCTTGAAGACAGGTTCGCAGCTCTGGTACGATTCTTCCGGTATTTTTCGTAGCTTTTTCTTCATGATATGCAACAAGGTTTAAGTCGGCGACAGATCTGGACTTCTTTAATACTGGAATGTTGTATTCCAACATACAATCTTTCGACTTTTTTATTATTATGTCATGCGGCATTATCTTGTTTGAAGGTATACTGTTATGAAGCACATCATTGTACTTTTTACCATTCATAACATCTTCCACAAACTGTAAGTTTCCCTTTCCACTAGATGACATGGTTTCTCAAATTATAACAGAAACCAGTTCTTCTCAAGACAATAATTCTTCTTTAATTCTTATGATACGATTCCTAGGATCGCCAAAGCAAACTTCAAACCCATACCAGTCCTCAAGCTTTTGGGAAAACTTCACTGGGAATGAGACAGCTGATGTTTCATTCATTCATTCGTTTGGATTGTGCCCAGGCACTTTAGCTGAAACTTTGTACCATTTCCCATGTTATCTACTTCCATTACAGAAGCTCCGTGTCTTCTATAAATACCACTAGTGTGACTGGAGGGATTTTCAGTAGTTGTAATGGTTGTATTAATTCCTCTCCGAAATGCTTCCGTCTAAGTACTTGTAAGTTCTCGCAGAAGCAGAGTAGGTGTTTCATCATCAAGTTCACATTTTCTTCACATAGGTTCACTAACTTTGCCCATTTTGTGCATATGCCCTCAGGGTGCAGTGTCCAGTCACCTGTCTTCAAATGTTTCTTACCCAGTTTCAATAGCCTGGTTGAGAGTTCCTTGTCTACCTTGTTCAGTAAAATGTTTGTATGGAGGTGCCCTCCATATGAGTTCGTGTTCCCTATCTAGCCAGTTCCCGATCTCCCCTCTTATGCAATCTTTTGTGATTCCACAAAAGGGTTCCGGATCTATCAAGTCTTCTTTAGAGCCTTCTTTAGCTAACTGGTCTGCCGTTTCATTACCTGCAATCCCCTCATGTGCCGGCACCCATGTTAGAGCACTTTGTTGTCTCTTGCCAGTCTGTTAAGGGATTCTTTACAGTTTTTCACCAGTCTAGACCTAGTTGTTGGATTACTGATAGCTTCAAGATGTTTATCTTAGAATGTATAGGTTTTGACCAAGGTAAAAAATAAAAATCATGAAATTATGTCCAATACTTATACTCTATAGGGCAATGAAAGAAGTTTGAAAAGGAGATATTTAGGAAGATTATTTTATAATTATGCACTGGTAATGCCGGTATGACAATGTTGTCGCAACCATTATAATTGCTAATAGTTGAGATGAATTTTGAAAAACTGCTTTTTATAATGTTTAAAACATCGGCAAATTGACGTTTTTCCCAGTTTTTTCCAAAATTTTCCACCAATAAAAAAGTTGCAGCTTGCTGTTTTTTTTTGATCACATGGGATCTGGAGATGGCTTATACAAAAATTCTTAATGCATCGATTTGGGTGGGAGAAAAAAGAAAAAAATTTTCGGCTAACTTTTAATCTCACCCAAATCTAGAATGCCAATAAGAGAAAAATATTGCGGTTTCTAGAGATATGTTGATTGTAAATATGGTTAAATTAAGGTATATTTATACGAAAAAAGTTGGGTTGAGAGATGATCTGATATTTTTGAAAGAAAAAAAAGTAGAAGTAAGGATAGGTTTGTTGTGACCGCTGCGGAAAGTAGTCAATCCGGTGGTTATTGTTCCTAGACGGTGGCTTAGTAATTTGAGGTGTTTCGAAAAAATTTTTGTTTGCATCGTTTGGTTTCAATGCACACACATTTGGACAACATCTTTGGCAAAAGCGGCTTCTCAAGCATGCTAGGGAGCTTGCGTGTGGAGGTTGACCATGGTTATTGTTTAGTTACAGGAGGTACTTATACTTTACACTGTTCGGAAAATAAAAATTAAAAAAAACATTTAGGTCACCGGTTCAAAAATATCACGAAAAAAGTACAAGCTTATTTTAAGCACCTCTGCGCCTTAAAAATTAAATTTCGAAGCAAAAATGATATGAGTGTGTATAACCAAAATCTGCCTTATTCTATTTTCTTATGACAAAAATTTCCTACCGTTATAGCGCTATTATTTGCTAGTATATATCGTTCTTTACCACTGATACTGACGATTTTTAACCACTTCTCCATAAAAATTTATTATCATCTAATCTAGTCCAATATGTAATACATAGAATTTTGTGTGGGTTGTAGGATACATGTACAATTGTTGGTAAACTGCCCGGGTGTCTTCCTTCACTTCACCTAGGTTATTATTGTTTTAAAAACTAAGTTCGTTTACCGTTCGACGTTGCTTTGCAGCATATACCATAGGAGCATTATACGAAACGTCCTTCTTTCAAAATCAACTCGCCACAAAGTAAACAAACACCACCTCATTGACAATTCGGAAAATTAACTTTAAGATATTAAATTGCTATAAGTGAGAGTTTTTAGATTTGTTCGACAATGAATAATTTTGTTGGGCCCCATCTAACTTATTGTTAAAAGACTCAATATATCCCTCGTTTGATGACCTAGACTCTGAACAAAGCTCTGAGTACGCCATTTAAAATTTTCCCAAAAAGGACTCCCATTTTTATCCTTGAGATAATTCATGTTTACATATTCGTATTTTTCTTTTCATTTTTTTGATAATAAATCTAATGAGGCCTCCCCCAGTACCAGAGGAGTTCCAGATATGGAAAATTTATCCTCACTCATTATTATTTCTATTCCTTGAAATTTCAAAAAAAGCAATTGAACTTCTATATGTTGACTTACTATTATAATTTCCCTTTTTTTTTCAAATCATTTTCCTAAAAATAGTATGTGTACCTCTGCTGCTTAGTACTCAGTCGTCCGGGAATGTTTATGTTCCCTACCAGATACAGGATACTATCTTGCACATAAATATATCCTTTTTCCAGACTCTGGTTATTTTCTAGTCATTCTAAAAACTCAAAGAAAGATAAAAAATAAAATTTAATTTTACTCATTGTCATTGTTTTGAGTAAAAAGTTTACTTCTGCGTGTTTGGTTTTGAAAGGTGGTTGTTGGAAGATGATTCTATAAAATAGCCACTAGTTGTTCGACGTTTTTGTTGGTACCACTGGGTTTACCACACTCTATCAGCGGTTTCGGTACACTTAGCCCTCTTTGATCACAACAGTTGTAAGGGATAAGAAACATCGGACCGCTGTATCACACAATATATAACAGTAACTGTACAGTATATTATAATAACAAATTGTTTTTTTAATGGTAGAACACGCTGTGACTGCAAGATTTAGATACGTTTCTTGTCAATTTTTGATTTTTTTTTTTTGGTAAAACTGTGGGATTTCAGTGCAAGTTTTAAATGGAAATTATAATTTTAATATTTTTCTCATCATAATTATTATTGAAACGACAAAAATGATCTGTTTAAGTTCATTGGAGTATACAGAGAAGTAAAAATGGAATTTTCGTATTAGTTTATGTAAGAAATTTTGCAGTCGTAGCAAGTTTTATAGCAAACTCGTTACGTTATGGCAGAAGAGGATCTCGGGAGAGTTCTCAAACCTGAAATAGTCATTGAAAAAGTCACACAAAAACTGAAGCAATAGAAATGAAGGCAACCATTCAAAAACTGCAGTTTTCGAAATTTGGTAAATTCATACTCATTCAAAATTCCACTGGGCCGATTCGTCCGTCAAAAAAGTGCCTTCAAAGTTGTTTTTACGAAAAAAATTACAAATTAAGGGCCCTAAATAGACACAATGCCCAACCAAAACCCTGCCTAGGTCCTTTTCTGTCTGCTGTCATTATAATCCGTTTAACCAAGAGACACTCGGTTACATAAGATTATTTCTTAAATATTATATTGTTATGCTAAGATGGCCGACAGGGGTGTTTGTCCACCCAGGCTATACTATTTGTGGTATATAGTAATTTTCATTAGAAAGTAGTTAATAACATACAGATTCAATGGTTTCAGTTACCCATGTTATGAACACAGGTTTTGTTAGCTGTTATTATTGTTATTTGTTAAGCAATTGCGACTATCGCCCTCTCTGTGTCTTTTAAGGAAACTAGCCGATTTGCAACTTTTATCCAATAGTAGAGAAACATTGATTTACAGTTTATCGAAACCAACGCAAATCGTTTCAAATTTTATTAGTAGGTGCTTTGATTTATTCTTACAAAATTTAAATCATCTTAGTCATCCTATATCTCAAAAACGGTTCGACGTATAAAAAAAAGTTTCAAACAAAATTTGTAGCGGATTTCTACCTCTATAATTTGTATCAGAAATACAAATACGATTGGAGGCTTAGAAAACTAGATATTCTCAAAAAACTGGTTTTTGCGACCGTTGACCTTGAATATCTAAGGGTGCTCACACATGGAATATGTGACTTTTGAGACAATATTTGTAATACCGTAATAAAGGTTTGTACAAAAATGTAGCTAGTTCCGTTTGATTTCGAGGGGAAATCCCAAGAAGACTGGACTAAAAATTTTAAAGCAGTTTCAATTTAAGATAGACTTTATTACAGTTTCCTGCAAAAATGTCATATTACCAATAGATCGAAGATAATAGAATTAATACTATTATAACGCCTGAAACAATGACCGTTCAACTAAGAAGGAACAACTACTTCTCGGGCTATATGCCTCGACAGACATTGAATTACACTTCTACGCTAAACGGGACTGGTATATCAGCAACACAACCATCAACAATCACAACATTACTTGTAGACCTGTTTCGGTGTATTTGTGCCTCATCAGTACAAGGTGTAGATATCCTCCGTCCAAGAGCTATAAGAGCTTAATCCTGGACTGGAAACAACGCTGAAATCACAACAATATATTAACCCAAGTGAAGGAAATGTTAAAAATGTGATAACAGCGACATCCTCACATCTAAAAACCGAGATGGTTTTTTTGTCATCGAATTTTGGTGTGATGTGATTTCAGCGTTGTCTCCAGTTCAGGATTTTGCTCTCAGAGCTCTTGGACTGAGGATATCTACCTTGTACTGATGAGGAACAAATACACCGAAACCGGTCTACAAGTGATGTTGTCCCATCAAATCAGAATGGTTGGTTATATCTTGCAGATATACCAACCCCATTTAGCTTAGAAGTGTAATTCAATGTCTGTTGAGACATATAGCCCGAGAAGTTGAACATTCATTGTTTTTCGAAAAATATTTTTGAAAACTTTGTAAGGCGTTATAATAATATTAATTCTATTATCCTCGATATAGACTACTTTAGATTTAAAGTGAAGTAGTGCATCTGATTTTCTGACTAAATCTTTTTCAGAAGCAAATCTTATCGATTTTTCTACTGAACAAACTATGTATTTCAATCCTACATGAAAATTGAATTCTTTCCCTTTTCGAAAATGTATAATTTGTTGTACTTTACTTGAAAATAGTTTTTAAAAATATATTTATTCGATTAGAAAAAATATATTCTTAATAACCAGATTATTCACACATTTTTGAATTCAACTGAAACAAATGAAAAATTTTCGGAAAGTGGAAGAATTTACATTGAATTTTTACAAAATATAGAGGGTGATATATTAAAAAATTGACGATATTTGTAAATGGAAATAGAAGTCTTTTAAAAACGGTCAGATGGGTCAGATTAGGTAATATTACTCAATACTCTGACTTTTTTGCATTTCTGGGCTAATTTCTTGATGTTTCTTGCCCCTTTAATCTTCACTGCGTAAAAATTTGTCTCAAGTTTTGAAATTTTTTTTTTAGTTAAATTGTACATTTTTCACTTAAGAATATCACTAATCACAACCTTAAGTGTAACAGAAATAAACAAAAAAATAGAATAAGAAACTCTACAGAAAACTATAGGCTTTAATTTGGCTATAATAGAATAGTTGATATACCCTACAGGGGGTAACAACACTTTGTTTACACCCGATATGATACCAAAAGATATGATTTAACCATGTAGTGTATTCTTAAGATCATAACCTGCAATCGAACAAAAAAAATCATAAAAACGGACAAAAAATATCGGAAATAAAGTAGAAAATAATTTTTGGTTGTGCGCACAATTCAACCTTTGAATAATGGTCTAGTGTCGCGAAATTCATAATACATAAATAAATAATTTAAATTTTGAAAAATATCCAAAACGTCTTACGAAATTTGAAATTTTTTGTTAAATTTTCGAAAAAAATTAATTGATATTTCTCTACTAAGACAGTACATACACTGTATATATACACACCCCACACGTTTTGTACATTAAAGCATTCACTGTCACAAATATTCATTGTAAAATTCAAAATTTCCACAGTTAATCACCAAACTGGTTTCCAGAGGCGTGCAATATAACAGAGCAGGCGTTCGTTGAGATATGCTACCCCTCTATTAAGTTTAATTTTTGTCACCAGATGACTTCTCTTGGTCTTCCTCATTGTAAACTCGACAACGACATATATATCAATGACAATCGTCATAATTTTTAAAAAAATGCCACTAAAATGTCAAATTTTGGCATCTAAATTTCCGGAAATGCAGCTGGAAAAGTTGCATGGATACTTTAAATTTAAATTTCTCACTCATTTGGCAATTGTTCACACATAATTTTCGATTAAAATTTTAATAACTCCTACGGTTTCAATATTAAATCCCAACATCGATTATTCAATTTTATTCATTTTTTATAAATTCACGTATTCATTCATGTTGTTAAAATGTTGAAACAGCATTAAATTTTAGTAATTCTAAGGAATAAGAAAAGCTAAAATTTGTTAAAAATCAACTTATCGATAATTAAAAATAATTAAACAGCTGGGAACAGCGGAAAGCAGCAGCATTTCGGCTTTAGCATGTTGCTTTCAACAACGTTCACAACTGTTAAATTATTGTTTATTTATTTGTTAATAATATTGAGTGATACATGAATTTATTTTTTTAATTAAATGAAACACTTTATTTATCACAAAGCTTAAATAATTTAAAATAAGAAGAATTGAATTTAACAAATATAAGTAGGTAATTGGAAACGATGGCATTTCGGCTTCCGCTAGTTGTTTTCAAATTAATATTTTATTGATTAAATTCATTTCCAAAATATTTTTATTGGTATTAATTTGGTTAAGAAAGTGCATTTTATAAAAGCAGTATAAGATAAATGTAAGTTTCTTCTCTTAAAAAACATTTTTTCAATTTTTCAAGCAAAGTAAACTTCTTAAAAGCATTAAGCTCGTTCAAAACATGACTTCCAAAAGTTACTCAAACGTTTTTGTAGCTTTTTTTGTGTACAGGGACCGGCAATGAAACGGGAATATTTAACAAAACTCTCAAAGTCTTAATTATTAATATTTATTATTACATTTTTACACAAATGTAATCTAAATTAGTGGAAATGAATGAGGACATATGAAAATGTTCATTTTTTGAAAACTATATCTGTAAGATGGCGTCCTCCGTTTCGAACACATTCATGGAGTCTTTTGGTGAAGGATCCCATGACTCTACGTAGCATATCCAGTAGAATATTGTTGATTTCCTGTTGGATTCGCTCCTTCAGTTCGTCCCTAGTTCTGGGTGGGTTTGATTAAAAAAACTTCAGTTTTAGCCATTTTTACTAATTAAGCTACTAGCAGTGTGGCTAGTAGCACCATTTTGCTGGAATAATGACCGATCATTCACATGTTCGTCAAGAGCAGGAAATGCAAAGTTCAGCGACATCTCAACATATCGTTCAGAGTTCACTGTTACAGTGTTTCCGTTTCCACTTTCGAAAAAGTATGGACCAACCACACCTAGAGAAGATATTACGCACCACGCAGTTACCTTTTGTGAATGAAGAGGCTTTTCGTGAAGATTACGTGGGTTATTCTCACTCCAAAACCGAAAATTTTGTTTATTGGCATACCTACAAAGATGGAAGTGATCACTCATCCATAAATTATGGACCAGCTGTGGAGATCATTCTTCAGGATCATTCTTGTGCTTCGGTCACCAAGTCCGAGCTCTATGCTGTGACGCTTTGCAGATTTTCGTGGATTTCTTGTTAAAGCCTCACGCACCCGATTAACATTCTCGAAAGTACGAGCCGTCCTTACACTACCTCCTGGTTTCTTGGTTACACTAGCAGTTTCTTACCCATAGGTTGATGGCGTTCGCTGAAGGTACAGGATCACCCGGTAACAAATTGAACTACACTATCAGCATTTTTGTAAATTGACTTTACGGCTGTCTGGACGCTCAAGGTCGAGTCCGCTACTCCTCTTGAGCCGTCTGGCGACTGTCACACAATATCTTAATCTTCCCGTTTCACTGCCGGACCCTGTAGTAGAAGTATTATTACAAATAGAAAAAAATGCACATACTACTTGTGCGTAAAATTTTTTATCATTTAATTTGTTTATTTTTCTAATAAGAGAAGTTGGGATGAAACTGGAGTTATATAACATGGAATGGAAGTGGCAAAAGTTGTCGAGATTAGGTCATGTCACTGGTGCAACGCCACGAGGCTCCTTTTAAGTAGAAAATAAGAAACTACATCGATAGAATCGAATAAGAATGTATATTTAGTACAAAAAAAAGCAAGATAGCTCAAAATTATATAATCTTCCCCACCCGTCGTCCACGCCTAAAAGTTTATATGTGTAAAAATTTAAGAGTATTTTTATATTTATATTGATGTAAATCAAAATTTGGTATTGACAAAATTATTGTAGAAATTTTAGGTTGATACAATTAATAAAAAATAAGCTTTAGGAATTTTTAAATGAATTTGTATATAAAAATTTATATAATATATATAGATGGTTGGTCGAGTGGTGGGGATAAGATTGGTATATTATTGCGTTTGATAGGACGCGTGGCGACGTATACTATACTATATACGTACAAAGTACTCATAGTTGTGCGAAAAGCACTTTTCCTACGTTGCTTTTTGTTTATTTAGCGTGTGCCCGTAATCCATGTTACATTAGACAATTTTACTATTTGGTGTACAGCAATTGTTTCGGCGCCCTGAAGGCCAACAGCCCATGGGCTAGCCGAGATGTTGTGACTGTGTTTTCATTGAGCAGTATAATAAATATATACATTTATTTGGAAAATCTTTTGTTTTTTATTTAAATACAACAAACCTTTTATACTAGGTTAGGTTAGGTTTATGGTGAGTGGGTCTATAAGGCCCTCCACTGCGACTTCCAAGAGTCTATTTGTGGCTAATACCTATTCAGATTTCAGCAAACAAATTCAGTTTCTTAACAAAGCCGATTAGTTTGTTTGGTGAATGATATTTCAGGCCCGAGGGCGAGAGAGAGAGACCCTGCCAAACATCAGATATTCAGATATTCATTGCAAATCGTTTACTTTCAATACAAAGAAATAAGTGAAAATGAGTTTTTAGCATACGGCTCCATCTATTTCACATCTAGAGAAGCTGCATTTACCAACCAAAATAAATCTTGAAGAACACTGCAATACATTTATGTGCGGTTTTACGACAATAGGTGGCGGCGTATGAAGACTCATAAATATATTTTATTTATAGCATTGTTTAAGTAGACTTATACAATGTTTATAGTAATACCTGTTGTGGTGTCGTTCCAAATTATTCAAGCTTCAATTATCTACATAGTTGAGAAAGTTATGACACATCATATTTGAAGTATTAAAAAATAATTATTAAAAAACTGCTGTTGCCCTCTATCAGTGAATAAGCACACTAGCGTAATAGCAGATTTCTGCGATGAAAGAAATTGATTGTAACTACAGTTCAACTATTATACAACAGATGGCGAGGGTATACATTTTTTGATTAAATTGCAAATTTTCCCATGCACTTGTGCGTCCAAGGGATATCTCTAATACTATTAACGCTAGTCTGTGCAACTGCCAGGCAAATGTGCGAATGTAATCTAGATTCAGAGGACCACAATATATCCTGAAAACGTGAAAAGGTCCTAGGTTTAAATAGTAGATAATGACAAATTTTGTTTTAAAAACCACTCAATTAATTAACTTATTTCTACCTTCTATTATTGCTTTCAAACTTATCAATAAAATGATTATATTCATTGCAAATCGTTTACTTTCAATACAAAGAAAGAACTCGGAGTGAAAATGAGTTTTTAGCATATTGCTCCATCTACTTCACATCTAGAGAAGCTGCATTTAACAACCAAAATAAATTTTGAAGAACACTGCATTACAATTATGTGCGGCTTTACGGCGATAGGTGGCGGCGTATGAAGACTCATAAATTTATTTTATTTATAGCATTGTTTAAGTAGACTTATACAATGTTTATAGTAATACCTGTTAGGGTGTCGTTCAAAATTATTCAAGCTTCAATTATCTACAAAGTTGAGAAAGTTTTGACACATCATATATAAAGTTTTAAAAAATAATTATTAAACAACTGCTATTGCCCACTATAAGTGAATAGTCACACTAGCGTAGTAGCAGATTTCTGTGATGCGTGAAATTGATTGTGACTACAGTTCAACTATTATACAACAGATGGCGAGGGTATACATTTTTTGATTAAATTGCAAATTTTCCAATGCACTGGTGCGTCCAAGGGTTGTCTTAATACTATTAACGCTAGTCTGTGCAACTGCCAGGCAAATGTAATCTAGATTCAGAGGACCACAATATATCCTGAAAACCTGAAAAGAGTGAAAAGGTCCTAGGTTTAAATAGTAGATAATGACAAATTTTGTTATAAAAACCACTCAATTAATTAACTTATTTCTACCTTCTATTATTGCTTTCAAACTTATCAATAAAATGATTATATTCATTGCAAATCGTTTACTTTCAATACAAAGAAAGAACTCGGAGTGAAAATGAGTTTTTAGCATATTGCTCCATCTATTTCACATCTAGAGAAGCTGCATTTAACAACCAAAATAAATTTTGAAGAACACTGCATTACAATTATGTGCGGCTTTACGGCGATAGGTAGCGGCGTATGAAGACTCATAAATTTATTTTATTTATAGCATTGTTTAAGTAGACTTACACAATGTTTATATTAATACCTGTTAGGGTGTCGTTTAAAAGTATTCAAGCTTCAATTATCTACAAAGTTGAGAAAGTTTTAACACATTATATAAAGTATTAAAAAACTGCTATTGCCCTCTATAAGTGAATAGTCACACTAGCGTAGTAGCAGATTTCTGTGATGAGTGAAATTGATTGTGACTACAGTTCAACTATTATACAACAGATGGCGATGGTATACATTTTTATTTAAATTGCAAAATTTATTAGATTTTCCACATTTATTATTTACAAATAATGAATAATTATTACTTAGATTGCTGTTCAAATATATTCAACATTAATTTCAACTCATATTGTAGACTAATTTTCTTTTGCCATCTAGTGCAGAATATTTACATAAGACTGAAGTTGTCCTCTGAAAATATCTTTACATAGCTTCATTTACCTAGTAGATCTCTTTATAATTTTTGGGTTTACCTCACTTAGTTCTTGTACTTTTTTCCACTAATTTGAAAGTTGCTATAATCCTTAATATTCTGAATTAAGAAATCTACTGACTGGAATAAAGAACGTATATCACTATTATTACATATATAACATATATTAGACACAACAATGGAACTATTCTTCGGCCTTTTCAGAGTCTGCATCCATTGAAGATTTCGGCAGAAGAACATAGAAAAAGGTGAATTTGTTCAAAAACGATAGATGGAAGCAACGTAGAAGATAACAAGCGGAAGAAAGAAGAGAATCAAGAAAAGAAAGCAGTTGTCACAAAAATGGGAAGCAGAAGTTTTAGTTCATCAATTGCAAAAAGGGGGAGGATGTAAATTTTCACCTTTAATCCGGTCAAAATAGATAGAACCGCAGTGGTAGGACTGCAAGTCCTTCACCAATATTCAGCAAAGCAAAGCCATTAAAGCACTGCCTACACCTTCATTATGTTTGGATGCTTCCGTGTATATTTTGGTATGAGTAATTGGGATATTTTTGGATCGTTCCACTGGATTGTTGGATAAAGATTTTTATAATTGTGCCCTGTTTGGAAAAAGATGAGTGTTTATGAGTGATACTTTAAATTGCCACTAAAAATTTCAGTTTTTCATACAATCAGGCAGGAACAATTTGTAAAAATGTACAGAAAAGTTGAGCAGGGAAACCCTCTAGGCAAAGTAATTTCTCAAAATTTTCTCGTTGAATATTAAATAGTTTTTAGTAATAGTAAAATTTCTATAAGTAACTTAACTGGGAAAAGGTTTAAAAAAATCTAGTTTAATACAAAATTTTACGATATAGAGATGCGAACTAATTATTTTAGCATGGACACCGACTGTGAAAATCCAAAACGGCCGTTATAAATCTTGTCAAGTTTATGGTCGAAACATAAAACTCCGACATTTTTTATTCGAAATCGATAGCGTAGTCAGTGGAGCCATATAATTTAAAAAGTTTTGAAGATCGTACGACGGCGCTTTCAATATGCAATATGTTTTTATTATAGAACGTTTAAGAAAACAGAGATATTAAATAATGATAAAACCAAAAATAATATTTTCCTTTGATGTTTGCTGTATAAAGATATGAAAAAATTGATTTTATAGGTAAGCTAAAAAGGTTAACTTGAGGTTTACTTTTTATAAAGGTTACAATTACATTAAAACGGGTGAATTATTTTTTTAATCCGTATTTTATACGCTGCCGTTTGCGATAAAACTTTGCCAGCTTGGTTGCGATTGCGCGAAAGTTACAGAACAATTTTTTCATCCCAGTGGTATACGAGGTTGTCTTTTATATTTATCATATAGAGCTAGATAAAAACAGTCGATACATTTTAAAAACTATGGTGTTTCAAATTATTCTCCACGAAGAGAAATGCATTTTTGCATCCTGTGGAACCAATTCTGGAAGCAGTTATTCCACTAGCTTCATTCATTCATTCGTTTGGGTTGAACTGAATCTTTGTACCATTTTCCATGTTATCTACTTCCATTCCAGAAGCTTCGTGTCTTCTATAAAGGCCACTAGTTTGACTGAAGGGATTTTCAGTAGTTGTAATGGTTTTATTAATTCCTCTCCAAAGTGCTTCCGTCTAAGTACTTGTAAATTCTCGCAGAAGCAGAGTACCTATGTGAGTAGGTGATTCATCATGAGTTCACATTTTCTGCACTAACTTTGCCAATTTTGTGCAGATGTTTTCTCAGGGTGCAGTGTCCAGTCACCAGGTCGGAGACTGTCTTCAAATGTCTCTTATCCAGTTTCAATAGCCGGATTGAGAGTTCCTTCTCTATCTTGTTCAGTAAACCCTTTGTATGGAGGAGCCCCTGTATCAATTTCCATTTGAGTTGGTGTTCTCTATCTAGCCAGTTCCCGATTTCCCCTCTTATGCAATCTTTGTGAATCCACAATAAACTGGGTAATACATTCTCGCTCACGCCCATGTTCTGGCTCCATTTTATTGTATACCCTCTCTCACGGCTCCTTGCCAAGCAGCATTATCCGCGTTTTGTCGTAGAGATATGATCTATAATGGAACGGCCGCACCTAACAGTTAAACATTCCCAAGAGATTATGTTACATTATCCCTGAAAAGTCAGCAAAAAACAGGGTCACATATTAAAGGCTTTGTCCTAATCATAATTAAAAGTGCTCATCCATTCTTCTCCCATCCCTATTTACACTCACATACACTCTCTCCCATTCACGTCAATTCTTAAATTTACTGTGTAATGTACAAAATGTACAAATTTAGATTGTCTTGGTTGTGTGAGATTAATTATCTTGGTAGGAGTTCCATCTGAAGGTTGGCGTGCAAGAGGCTGTAACCATTGTGGCTTCTTACGCGAGCATTAACTATTTTGTTGTGTAGACTGTCTGGCAGGCAGTATTTATAATACCTCTCTGCTGGGGAGCTCACATAATATGGTATTGTTGGCATATAGTTTTTTTTATGTAGCCAATTGTTGTTTGGAAGTCTGTTATTGACCATTCCTTTTCCGACTGCCATTCTTTTTTTTTCGGGTCGAGATGGGAAACTCATGTTCGAATGGGGCCAGGAACCAAACAGTGTTGGACTCATCCTACCAACCAAACCCACCTCAAACTCGCCGTTACCCCCGCCTCGGAATCACTACCCTAGATACTTCGAGACGGGCGGCGGTCCCTCGCACACTCTCCGCTCACACCGTCGTCTTCTCCCTACCATCACTCAAACCTCTCATGCCATATCGAGTCCGTCTCTCCCCCTAACCATGCTCTCTACTACTCCACTCATCTCCATCCATTCCTCCTCCCATCAATTTACCCATACAACACAGCAGGCTGATAGGCCTGTAGTCCTCTTTCCTTCCCTACCCGCCTTCTTCATCAGTATCACCCTGGCCACCTTCTATCCTTCTGGGAACTCTTCCTCCCTCAGCACCCTGTTGAATAGTACTCACCATTATCATCCAACAGCCTCTTCATCATATCACCTCTCAGGCCATCTATCCCTGGGGCTTTCCTTACTTTAATGTTTATCCCCCTCCCTACCTCCCTAGTATCCTGGATTTCTCGAATTCTCCCCACTCCTCGTTCTCCCCCTGTGAAGAATTTCCCAATAATCTCCCAATCTTCCTCTAGCACCTCGTTCCTATTTCCACCGATCCCCTTCACCGCTATCTCATACGCCTTTCCCCATGGATTGTTTTCCAATTCCCCCAGTAACTCTTCCCACTTCCCTCTCCACCCTACGCTCCAGTTCCTTCTTCTTCTCTTTGTATCCCCCTCTTCCCCTCAGCATCCGTCTTCGATCTTTTTTACACTCCCTCCACAGCTCCTCTATTTCCTCATTCCACCAGTAATTGGCTGACTGCCATTCTTAGACATTTATTCTGCACAACTTGCATACGTTGCAATTTTGACAATTATTGACCATTTTTGACAATTATTGATCAATTTTGAGAATTTTTGACAATTTTCCCAAAATTATTGACACTATTTTACCATATTTCTAGATAATGACAATTTTTAACCATTTTTGGACAGTTTTTGACAATAAATGTCCATTTTCGACTGTTTTTAACAATAATTGACAATTTTTAACAATTTTTGCTAATTTTTTACCTTTTTTTCAAAATTTTTGAGAATTATTGACAATTATAGACCATTTTCCCAAATTTTTGACTATTTTTGACCATTTTTTCAAAAATTTTCAAAAAACAACAGTTTTTGGCAATTATCAACTATTTTTGACAATTTTTCGTAAACTTTTGACCATTTTCCGTAAATTTTTGACAATTTTTCATTTTTGACAGTTTTTAACGATTTTTGACAATTATTGACCATTTTTCGAAATTTTTGACAATTTTTCTAAAAGTTTTGATACCTTTTTTGACAATTATTGATCAATTTTGAGAATTATTGACCACTTTTGACAATTATTGATCAATTTTGGGAATTTTTGAACATTTTCCAAGTATTTTGACAGTTTTTAACGATTTTTGATAATTATTCACCATTTTTCGAAATTTTTGATAATTTTTCTAAAAGTTTTGATAATTATTGACCTTTTTTGACAATTATTGATCAATTTCGAGAATTATCGATCATTTTTGACAATTATTGATCAATTTTGAGAATTATTGATCATTTTTGACAATTATTTACCATTTCTGACAATTATTGATCAATTTTGAGAATTTCTGACCATTTTTGAAATATTTTGTCAGTTTTTAACGATTTTTCAAAATTTTAACAATTATTGACCATTTTGACTGTTTTTCAAAATTAGTGATTATTTTCAACCCTTTTTGGATAGTTTTTGACAATAAATCTCTATTTTTGACAATTTCTAGCAATTTATGATAATTTTTGACAATTATTGACAATTGTTGACAATTGTTGACATTTATAGACCATTTTTCCAAATTTTTGACCATATTTTCAAAATTTTTGACAATTTTTCAAAAAACTTAACAATTTTTGACAATTATCAAACTATTTTTCAGAATTTTGACAATAATTGTCCATTTTTGAAAGTTTTTGACAATTTTTCAAAAATTTTGACCATTTTTTCAAAATTTTGACAATTGACCATTTTTTCAAAATTTTGACAATTGACAATTTTTTCAAAATTTTTACACTTTTTTACCATTTTTTCAAATATTTTGACAGTTTTTGAGAATATTTAACAATTATTAACCATTTTTTCAAAATTTTGACAGTTTTTAACAATTATTGACCATATTTCAAAATTTTTAATAATTTTTAACAATTATTGATCATTTTTGACAATCATTGACTAATTTTTGACATTTTTCTAAAAGTTTTGACAAATTATTGACCATTTTTGACAATTATTAACCATTTTTAACAAAAGTTTTCGACAATTTTTGATAATTATTGACCATATTTGACAATTTTCTAAAACTTTTGAGTTTTTGACAATTTTTCAAAAATTTTGACCATTTTTCAAAAATTTTCAACAATTATTGATATTTTTGACAGTTTTTTTATTATTATTGACCATTTTCTCAAAATTTTGACAATTTTTGACCATTTCTCAAAAATTTTGACAATTTTCAACAATTATTGATATTTTTGACAGTTTTTTTATTATTATTGATTATTTTCTCAAAATTTTGACAATTTTTGACCATTTCTCAAAGATTTTGATAATTTTCAACAATTTTTATGTCCAGCCTCCTCTCTTAAAAAGTTCACGATCCGCCACAGTCTGCATATAATGCTGTCAGTAATTTGTTACTGACAGAGAATACATTTTTGTAATCCTCTTGTAGAGGAGAATCCAACAATGCAATAATGTATAGGGTGTACCATTTAAAAAATTGGGAGTGGTGACTATAGGGGTGAAGGGGTTGAAGTTCTAACGTCTACATATGAGCAAAAATACGTTCCCCTTTATATGATTTTTGACGTGTTTTTTCATTTTTTTAATAAAAGTGACGCTTTTAGAATTATTTGGGGGCATGGATAGTTTTCATTGAATTGCTCCGTATAATTGAATAAATAGAAGGTTTTAGACAGTGTCCGTATTAATTTTTTTACTGCTATAGTTTTTGTTTCTACGTATGTCTTTCACTCAGTTTACAAGTAAAACCTCAAAGACTAGTAGCTCATATCCCTTGGAGGCTTTTTAGAATAACCGCAGGCTTAAGATATCTTCCTAATCAGTCAGGTGTTATGACCTGCGATTTGTAATAGGTACTATGCATCACACAGACTTACTTTCTTCTTCTTCTTGCTCTACTAGCTAGAGCTTTTTGAGGTGCTCATTCAGGCGCTTCTAAATTGAATAGTTCCTTATTTGTAAAATTAAATATAATTGTATCAATAACCACACTGGGATCGGTCGAACAAAATATGTTAATGATTTTCGAAAGCCGTCGGCGACGTTCGCCCTTCCAAATCTTTTAATATACACGAAAACGTGTAATTTGAAACCCAATTGAAGAAAAATACCTTTATTAGTTTTATACAGTTTTACGCAAGCCTGCTCCATAAACTCACACCATACCATCATGAATGCAAATATAGAATTATTATTCAACATTTTTTGAACCGCATCAATTGCGCACATCAATCGCGTCTGTCGGTGTGTGTTAGTTAATGAGATTAAATAGTTGGGTGAATTGCATAACGGATTGTAAGAAATATTAGGGCGACAGAAGATAATGATAGTGTACAATGTACTCGTAATAATACAATGTTTCGACAAGGATATTATTTTAATCTTAATATAATTTTAAAGTATTATTACCTACAGTTTCCTGTAAAATTGTCGTTTTTAGTAAAGCGTGTTACCAATAGATATCGAAGAATAAATATATTATTGTTACGCGAGCTACTGCATTAATATGCTCACTTAGTGCCCCCAGTGAAATCCCCATATGAGACGACTATGGCTCCTCCGCCCAATTTTCGAGAAACATCGAGAATACCCACCGCATCCGCCAGAACGTCGAGCGAATTCTAGAAATACGACGCGCGAGTATAAATAGGTCACGAGCATCGCTGCAGGCAATTAGTCAATCAGTCAGTGTTGATACCGAAGGAAAGTAATCGCGCCTCGATTAAGTTTTCATTAAGTGACTCTCATATAAATTATAATTAGTGTGTTTAGTGTATTAGATAAATTAATAAATAAGGACTGTATTACATATAAATCTGTAAATATAAATTAATTGTAAATATAAATTAGAATAAACGTTACATTGGTGTCAGGTGTGGGGTTGCGGCCATGCTCGGGAGACACAGCCAACAGAGAAGACGGTCGCATGTTACTTCCATACAACTGGAAAATGCAACAAGGGGACCAGTTGCCGATACAGTCATCTCGTTCCAGTTTCCTAGCTAGTTCCAGGAGGAACTGTCTCTTAAGGAGGGGGCAATGTTACGCGAGCTACTGCATTAATATGCTCACTTAGTGCCCCCAGTGAAATCCCCATATGAGACGACTATGGCTCCTCCACCCAATTTTCGAGAAATATCGAGAATACCCACCGCATCCGCCAGAACGTCAAGCGATTTCTAGAAATACGACGCGCGAGTATAAATAGGTCACGAGCATCGCTGCAGGCAATTAGTCAATCAGTCAGTGTTAATACCGAAGGAAAGTAATCGCGCCTCGATAAAGTGTTTAATAAGTGACTCTCATATAAATTATAATTAGAGTGTTTAGTGTATTAGATAAATTATTAAATAAGGACTGAATTACATATAAATCTGTAAATATAAATTAATTGTAAATATAAATTAGAATAAACGTTACATTATTCTAACGCTTTACAACAAAGTTTTGAAAAATATTTTTCAAAAACAGTGACCTTTCAACTAAGAAGAAACAACTACTTCCCAGGCTATATTATACGGGGTCGGTATGATCTACAAGATTTAACCATTCTGCCGAAACCGGTCTACAAGTTATGTTGTCCCTTCTAATTGCAAACCAGAATGGTTGGTTAAATCTTGTAGATCATACCGACTCCGTTTGACTTAGAAATGTGTCAATGTCTGTCGTGTCATGTAGCCCGGGAAGCTTCTTCTTAGTTGAACGGTCAAATATATAAAAAAAAAGTTAATCTTAAATAGTGATACGAAGTACGAGGACTGCTTATGAAAAATAGTTTTATCTTAAACACTATTCTACAATCGATTACTCTCCGTCAATGTACTGTCCTCACCTCGCCACTCACCTTTTCATTCGTTTTTTCCATTGGTCAAAGCAATGCTGAGAGTCCTCCTTTGTAAGAGCATTCAGGAGCTCCGCCGATTTTCGTTTCACCTCTTTCATCGACTCGAACTGGGTTCCTTTTAAGGCAGACTTGATATTCGGAAACAGGAAGAAGTCACAGGGTGCTCAATCAACCGAGTACGGTGTTCCAGCAATTTAGCGACTAAATAACGCTTCACAGACAGCTCTGGCCGTTTTTTTACGAACTCGCTCTTGCAAAAATTTGTAAATAGTAAGTTTGGTTTACAGTTTAACCCTCTGTACCCATTCAGTCATCACGATGACGTTGATATCGAAAAAAGCAATTAGCATGGCTTTGAATTTTGATTTCGACAACCTTGCTTTTTTGCCTTTACCGATTTGTCTCCAAAATTGGAGTAAAAGCTGTCTAAGTTCTTGGACAGTCTGTGGAGGAGGTTCATGGGAATTAAAGGCTCAATGAAGCTGGTACCAAGCATGCTCGATGGGATTGAGGTCGGGCGATCGAGAGGACAGTACCAGAAGCATTCAAAAGACGCTGTTATAGGATCCGATAAGTATTCAGAGGATCTCTACTGGTATACACAGTCAGATGACGATCTTGTGCGGGGGTGGTAACCCTAGGTCATCCACTTCTAGGTCTTTCTCTCACTTTTCAACTCCTTGCCAGGGAATATAAAAATATTTTCCAATGAAATAGCATTTAAACGGGAGATGAACAATCCCAATAAAAACAGCACGGGTAGAGACGGGAAGCGGGCGGGAGATTTCAGGCCCATGAGCCTGCTATGTGGTATGGGTAAATTGATGGAGTGGATAATAAAGGATAGGATTGACGAAGAAGTTGGTAGGAATGGGGGTTTTAGGGTAAAGCAGCACGGGTCAGCGAAGGAGAAATCATGCATCTCTGCGCAGGGCAGGGTGATGGGCTTGGTGGAAAAGGCTACGGAGGGCAACTGGAGGAAGAAGAAATTGGTCCTACTAGTGTTTTTCGACGTCGGGAACGCGTTCAACAGTGTCAGCAAACGGGTGGTGCTGAGCGCGTTGCTGAGGCTTGGAGTGGGGGAGGGGTTGGTCAACCTGATAGAGGACTACCTGACGGAGCGTGCGATAGTAGACTCTAGAGGGAGGAGGTATGAGACGGAGACTGGAGTGCCACAGGACTCGGTTCCTAGACCGACGCTCTGGACGTGTGTGTTTGATGAGGTTTGTGGGATAGTAAAGAGGGATGTGAAATTACGGTGTATGCGGACGATGTGTGTATGGTATGTACGGCAAAGGAAGAGGCGGAGATAGGAAGTGTAGGAAGATTGTGGAGAAGATAGAGCGGTGCGAACTGGAAGTGGCGGAAGATAAGACGTTGGGGTTGCTGGTGAAGGGACGGGGCAAGACGAGGGAAGTGGGGGTGATGGTGAAGGGAAGTAGAATTCGTATGGAGGAGTCTGTAAAATACCTAGGGATGTGGTTGGATAGTCAATTATCCTTCAGAACGCAGATGTTAAAGGCGGCAGAGAAGGGGAAAGTGAGGGCAACATGGCAGCGTGGCAGCATGGGGAGATTGATGTATAATGTTGAGAGTGGAGGAGGGGGGAAATTGGTAGGTCGGTAGAGTAGAGTATGCTGAACGGTGCGGAAGAGTGGGATGAAAGAGCGGAGGTGAATGCGAGGGTTAGGCCACCCCTGCGGGTGCAGAGAGGAGTACTTCTGAGGGTGGTGCAGGGGCGCGCTAAAAGCAGCGATCGGGAGTAGGAGAGATTGGATGGACCAGAAATTCGGCTAGGAGAACTACTTCTTGACATAGGTGCTCACTGGACATGGGTCGAGAGTAGGGTACCTCCACAAGATTGGGAAAAGAGAGACTGGAGTGTGCGAGAGGTGTGAAGTGGAGGATATGGGGCATGTGTTTAGATGCTAGAGAAGAAGTTAAAGAGAAACTGGGGGGGGGGGCGGTGTATTGGGAGAACATGGTGGTGATAATGTTGAGGGGGGAGGAGGAATGGATGGAAGTAAGTGGCGTAGTGTAGTAGAGAGCATGATTACGGGGAGAGAAGGACTCGATATGGCTAAAGAGGTAGGAGTGATAGATATGGAGAAGACGACGGTGTGAGCGGAGAGTGTGCGAAGGACCGCCGCCCGTCTGGAAGTATGCTAGGGTAGAGATTCCGAGGCGGGGTAACGGCGAGTTTGAGGTGTGTTTGGTGGGTAGGCATCCCCTTGGGGATGAGTACAACACTGTTTGGGTCCTGGATAGGACCCATTCGAACATTAGTTTCCCATCTCGACCCGAAAAAAAATAATAATAAAAACAGCTCTAATCATGACTCAACATGTATCAGATTCACGAAATATCCTCGCGGGAGTGATGCGCGAGTGACACTTGCGAGTAGACGGATTTGCGTCGTCTAAACGGGCCTTAATAGTCTGTTGAGTTGGGTTTGGTTGGTAGGCATCCCCTTGGGGATGAGTCTAACACTGTTTGGGTCCTGGATAGGACCCATTCGAACATGGGTTTCCCATCTCGACCCGAAAAAAATAAAATAAAAACAGCTCTAAGTAATCACGACTCAACATGTATCAGATTCACGATCCTCGCGGGGGTGATGCGCGAGTGACATTTGCGAGGAGTCGGATTTGCGTCGTCTAAACCGGCCTTAATAGTCTGTTTGAGTTGGGTTTGGTCCGTAGGCATCCCCTTGGGGATGAGTCCAACACTGTATGGGTCCTGTAAAGGACCCATTCGAATATGGGTTTCCCATCTCGACCCGAAAAAAAAAATAATAAAAACAGCTCTAAGTAATCACGACTCAACATGTATCAGATTCACGAAATATCCTCGTGGGAGTGATGCGCGAGTGACACTTGCGAGGAGTCGGATTTGCGTCGTCTAAACGGGCCTTAATAGTCTGTTTGAGTTGGGTTTGGTCCTAGGCATCCCCTTGGGGATGAGTGCAACACTGTTTGGGTCCTGTACAGGACCCATTCGAACATGGGTTTCCCATCTCGACCCGAAAAAAAAAATAATAAAAACAGCTCTAAGTAATCACGACTCAACATGTATCAGGTTCACGAAATATCCTAGCGGGGGTGATGCGCGAGTGACACTTGCGAGTAGACGGATCCGCTCCGTCTAAACGGGCCTCAATAGTTTGTTTGAGTTGGGTTTGGTCCGTAGGCATCCCCTTGGGGATGAGTCCAACACTGTTTGAGTCCTGGATAGGAACCATTCGAACATGAGTTTCCCATCTAGACCCGAAAAAAAATTATAAAAACAGCTCTAATCATGACTCAACATGTATCAGGTTCACGAAATATCCTCGCGGGAGTGACAATTGCAAGTAGACGGATTCGCGTCGTCTAAACGGGCCTTAATAGTTTGTTTGAGTTGGGGTTGGTCGGTAGGCATCCCCTTGGGGATGAGTCCAATACTGTTTGGGTCCTGGATAGGACCCATTCGAACATGAGTTTCCCATCTCCACCCGAAAAAAAATAAAATAAAAACATCTCTAATCATGACTCAACATGTATCAGATTCACGAAATATCCTCGCGGGGGTAATGCGCGAGTGACGCTTGCGAGGAGTCGGATTCGCGCCGTCTAAACGGGCCTTAATAGTATGGTAAATGAGAGAAGGATTCATCCGAAAACTTATCCCTAAATTAAAAAATTGAAGGCTAAAGCAAACTCGGTAGAAGGACTGCGTTCCGAGACTTGATGGAATTTATTTATTTTTACTGCAGTCAGTACACAAAATATTCAGTATTCATTTCTCCCTGCTATGAATCTTCTAATTCTACAATCTTTACGGTCTATCTTGCGGATAAGTCAAGTTTACGTTCATTGATAGACGTAAAGTTGGATACGAGTGTTTAATTAAGGACAGAAATGCATACGTATATACGAGAAGTAACGGCGTAAACATAACCCTTACACAAAGACATTAAATTCCGAAAATTTAATATCTAAATAAGAGTATGGAAAATTTAGTGAAGTTCTCTACAGGCTACACATACGTAGGTATGTATATTATATGCCATAAACAACAATGCATATAACAAATAGAAGAAGTATATCATACCGTAAACGGCTAATATAACCGACTGGTATTCGTCGAATTGTAACAAAACTACTTTTGAATACCTGCCATCAAAACTCACTTCCCTGCGTTATTACCGCATAAAACACGGTTCTAAACTGCAGTCCTGCACATGCATTTACCCCACCGCTTAAAGTCGTAAATGACTGCCCCTCCGGCCCCGCTGCACTACCAATGCAACTTACTTTACATCGCCCGTTGCAAGACTGACAGTTCGACAGTTGATTTCGCGAGGATTCGGTCGGCACATGGTGGGTGAATTTGCGCGTCGGTCGACACACGCTACGAACCGCGTGGAATCGTAACCGAACCTGTTGCTTGCAGTTTTCACGGTCAGTTTGAATGAATGTGCAAGTGCAGTGACTCTATTGTGTATGACAGATTATTTTTATGAATTAAAATATGTCAGACTCGCAGGACTTTGATAATAAAATGCAAGTAAATGCGTCTAGTACTTCAGCAACACCGAGGACCCCGCCGAATTGCGCTCGGTGCAGGAATCACAGGAAAAAAGTACTGCTTAAAGGACATAAACGCTATTGCATGTATCGTGCTTGTATATGCGAGAAATGTAGGTTAACAACAGATAGACAGAGAGTTATGGCGATGCAAACAGCTCTTAGACGCGCTCAAGCTCAGGATGAAGCGATGCTGAGGAACGGTTCGCAGGATTTTCCTTTGGAACAACACACTCCCCCGTTAGTTACCAATATGAGAAAAGGCCAAGAATGTGACTCTTCCGGTTCTTCACAATGCTCCGAACAACCACCTTCTACCAAATTAATGAAATTGACTCCGGTTCCATTAAGTCAACAAAGTCCGCCACTTATTACCTCATTAAAACGTAGACCGGATTGTGATTATCCTACTTCGCATTGTACTGATCAACCGACTTCTAAAGTTGCTAAATTGACTCCAACCAGTGAAATTCCCTCAACTACTTCTGCCAACATCAACTCCATGAACGAATGCCATTCTTATTCAGAGCCTAAAGGTGAGTCCCGCCAAAAATTTTCATTTTTCAGCGATTTTAATTTTCATATTTTCGTTTAATTTTGCACCTTGTTAAAGAGTTATTTTTATTCTTTTATTAAATTTGGAGCGTTCATAATAATAAAGAAATTTAATTTTACTCATTTTACTCATAATATGAATAAAAAGAAATTTGTTTAAATTTTCCAGCTCCTGTCAAATCGGTCTTAAATGTGAAAGAAAAATATATTTAAATATGTTTAAAAAGTTTTATATTTGCATTTATCAAAATTATTAAACCTAAAAAATTCCTTTTATCGAAAAATTCTTTGACCTTGGTCGTTGTATCGGGTATATTTACCATGTTTTTTTATGTGAAATAATTTGATTGATTTGAATATTAGAGGAATACCAAAACAATTTGTACAGGTACTATCATTTTTCTGAGCAAAATTTAATTGAATACAAAAATTCATAATAAAAGGTAGGTTCTCTCTTATCAACAATTCATTCATCCAATTTAATTTAACAATGTATTTTCACCGTATCCGTTAATTTGGAGCTTATTATTTGAATAAATGGTTTCAACATACCGAGTGTTTGATTAAAAGAGGTGCGCGGCTGGGACAGCCGGAAATTATTGTAAGACTTCTTATTTCACCGCAAGGAGGCGTAATTAACTATGCTGCTAATCCATTCCATTCAAAAAGCTGAGCATAAGTAGGGCAAAAATAATATATTTTTTTGGTCATTGTGCTTCTCGATTTTGACCAAAAAGGTTTGTGACAATCTGTAGGAATTACTTTTATAATTAATGTGTATTAAGTAAAATTTGGCGAAAAGGCGTATTTTGGGATAGGGAGTAAATAGGGGTGCTGGGTGGGGTAACAAAAATGAAAAAAATTTGTCTTAAAAAGCCCAAAATCATAGATTTCCAAATAAAAATTCCAGCCAAAAATGTTATATTTACAGTGTTGCCAGATTTCCGAATAATCCACTAATCCAATGAAATTTAAAAAAAAGGATGCAAAAGCTAGGCAGAGTTTGGTTAGATTAGGTTTGGTTAGGTTAGGTTTGGTTAGGGCTTCACACGAGAGCGAGATTTTTCTCGTCTCGTTCTCGTCTCGAAAAAGCGAGACGAGACATTTTTGAAAATATTATGGGCGATATCAAGACCACATACAGCGCAGCAAGAAAGTCCCGTTAAATTTTTTTTATGAAGCTTTTATTAGAACAATTGGAAACGGTCTACATAGAGAACAATACATTTTACAATATATAAAATCTGGTGACCATCTGTGAAATATTTTATTGTAAATTTAAAAAAAAATCAAACTCAAACATTTTGTGATACTTTGTCAATATTCTTAAAATTCCGTATTTATGCAATATGTAAATTGAAAATTTTTCATTATACCTTCACTCGTTTGCTTTGATTTCTGGACTTCAGTTACATTAAAATGTCAACGAGTGTGATTGTTATAGATATAAGTAGTTTTAAAAAAATTATTTATGGATTTTATTATCAATATTTAGAAATAAGCGAGACGAGACGAGACAACCGGTAACAAGACGAGACCGAGACTTGAACGAGACGAGACAACCGGTAACGAGACGAGACCGAGACTCAATTTCTTCGGAATTGACGAGATCGAGACGAGATTTTTGATACTCCCGCCCACTCTCGTCTCGTGTGAAGCCCTAGGTTTGGTTGGGTTAGTTTTGGTATTCCAGTTTTTCTAATACTGTTAGACGAGCTGTTAGATATACACTTTGATCTGTGTCATTTGGTCGGGAAGCGTTATGTATTGAATTTGTAAACAGTAAACATATAACTTAATTTTTCGTACAATAGTTTTAGCATCCTTTTTTTTTAAATTTCATTGGAGTAGTGGATTATTCAATATATTTAAATATGTTTAAAAAGTTTTAAATTTGCATTTATCAAAATTATTAAACTAAAAAATTCCTTTTATCGAAAAATTCTTTGACCTTGGTCGTTGTATCGGGTATATTAACCATGTTTTTTTATGTGAAATAATTTGATTGATTTGAATATTAAAGGAATACCAAAACAATTTGTACAGGTACTATCATTTTTCTGAGCAAAATTTAATTGAATACAAAAATTTATAATAAAAGGTAGGTACTCTGTTATCAACAATTCATTCATCCAATTTAATTTAACAATGTATTTTCACCGTATCCGTTAATTTGGAGCTTATTATTTGAATATATGGTTTCAACATACCGAGTGTTTGATTAAAAGAGGTGCGCGGCTGGGACAGCCGGAAATTATTTTAAGACTTCTTATTTCACCGCAAGGAGGCGTAATTAACTATGCTGCTAATCCATTCCATTCAAAAAGCTGAGCATAAGTAGGGCAAAAATAATATATTTTTTTGGTCATTGTGCTTCTCGATTTTGACCAAAAAGGTTTGTGACAATCTGTAGGAATTACTTTTATAATTAATGTGTATTAAGTAAAATTTGGCGAAAAGGCGTATTTTGGGATAGGGAGTAAATAGGGGTGCTGGGTGGGGTAACAAAAATGAAAAAAATTTGTCTTAAAAAGCCCAAAATCATAGATTTCCAAATAAAAATTCCAGCCAAAAATGTTATATTTACAGTGTTGCCAGATTTCCGAATAATCCACTAATCCAATGAAATTTAAAAAAAAAGGATGCAAAAGCTAGGCAGAGTTTGGTTAGATTAGGTTTGGTTGGGTTAGGTTAGGTTTGGTTAGGGCTTCACACGAGAGCGAGATTTTTCTCGTCTCGTTCTCGTCTCGAAAAAGCGAGACGAGACATTTTTGAAAATATTATGGGCGATATCAAGACCACATACAGCGCAGCAAGAAAGTCCCGTTAAATTTTTTTTATGAAGCTTTTATTAGAACAATTGGAAACGGTCTACATAGAGAACAATACATTTTAGAATATATAAAATCTGGTGACCATCTGTGAAATATTTTATTGTAAATTTAAAAAAAAATCAAACTCAAACATTTTTTGATACTTTGTCAATATTCTTAAAATTCCGTATTTATGCAATATGTAAATTAAAAATTTTTCATTATACCTTCACTCGTTTGCTTTGATTTCTGGACTTCAGTTACATTAAAATGTCAACGAGTGTGATTGTTATAGATATAAGTAGTTTTAAAAAAATTATTTATGGATTTTATTATCAATATTTAGAAATAAGCGAGACGAGACGAGACAACCGGTAACAAGACGAGACCGAGACTTGAACGAGACGAGACAACCGGTAACGAGACGAGACCGAGACTCAATTTCTTCGGAATTGACGAGATCGAGACGAGATTTTTGATACTCCCGCCCACTCTCGTCTCGTGTGAAGCCCTAGGTTTGGTTGGGTTAGTTTTGGTATTCCAGTTATTCTAATACTGTTAGATATACACTTTGATCTGTGTCAGTTGGTCGGGAAGCGTTATGTATTGAATTTGTAAACAGTAAACATATAACTTAAATTTTTCGTACAATAGTTTTAGCATCCTTTTTTTTTTTTTTAATTGGAGTAGTGGATTATTCAATATATTTAAATATGTTTAAAAAGTTTTAAATTTGCATTTATCAAAATTATTAAAACTAAAAAATACTTTTTATCGAAAAATTATTTGACCTTGGTCGTTGTATCGGGTATATTTACCATGTTTTTTTATGTGAAATAATTTGATTGATTTGAATATTAGAGGAATACCAAAACAATTTGTACAGGTACTATCATTTTTCTGAGCAAAATTTAATTGAATACAAAAATTCATAATAAAAGGTAGGTTCTCTCTTATCAACAATTCATTCATCCAATTTAATTTAACAATGTATTTTCACCGTATCCGTTAATTTGGAGCTTATTATTTGAATAAATGGTTTCAACATACCGAGTGTTTGATTAAAAGAGGTGCGCGGCTGGGACAGCCGGAAATTATTGTAAGACTTCTTATTTCACCGCAAGGAGGCGTAATTAACTATGCTGCTAATCCATTCCATTCAAAAAGCTGAGCATAAGTAGGGCAAAAATAATATATTTTTTTGGTCATTGTGCTTCTCGATTTTGACCAAAAAGGTTTGTGACAATCTGTAGGAATTACTTTTATAATTAATGTGTATTAAGTAAAATTTGGTGGAAAGGCGTATTTTGGGATAGGGAGTAAATAGGGGTGCTGGGTGGGGTAACAAAAATGAAAAAAATTTGTCTTAAAAAGCCCAAAATCATAGATTTCCAAATAAAAATTCCAGCCAAAAATGTTATATTTACAGTGTTGCCAGATTTCCGAATAATCCACTAATCCAATGAAATTTAAAAAAAAAGGATGCAAAAGCTAGGCAGAGTTTGGTTAGATTAGGTTTGGTTGGGTTAGGTTAGGTTTGGTTAGGGCTTCACACGAGAGCGAGATTTTTCTCGTCTCGTTCTCGTCTCGAAAAAGCGAGACGAGACATTTTTGAAAATATTATGGGCGATATCAAGACCACATACAGCGCAGCAAGAAAGTCCCGTTAAATTTTTTTTATGAAGCTTTTATTAGAACAATTGGAAACGGTCGACATAGAGAACAATACATTTTACAATATATAAAATCTGGTGACCATCTGTGAAATATTTTATTGTAAATTTAAAAAAAAATCAAACTCAAACATTTTGTGATACTTTGTCAATATTCTTAAAATTCCGTATTTATGCAATATGTAAATTAAAAATTTTTCATTATACCTTCACTCGTTTGCTTTGATTTCTGGACTTCAGTTACATTAAAATGTCAACGAGTGTGATTGTTATAGATATAAGTAGTTTTAAAAAAATTATTTATGGATTTTATTATCAATATTTAGAAATAAGCGAGACGAGACGAGACAACCGGTAACAAGACGAGACCGAGACTTGAACGAGACGAGACAACCGGTAACGAGACGAGACCGAGACTCAATTTCTTCGGAATTGACGAGATCGAGACGAGATTTTTGATACTCCCGCCCACTCTCGTCTCGTGTGAAGCCCTAGGTTTGGTTGGGTTAGTTTTGGTATTCCAGTTTTTCTAATACTGTTAGATATACACTTTGATCTGTGTCAGTTGGTCGGGAAGCGTTATGTATTGAATTTGTAAACAGTAAACATATAACTTAAATTTTTCGTACAATAGTTTTAGCATCCTTTTTTTTTAATTTCATTGGAGTAGTGGATTATTCAATATATTTAAATATGTTTAAAAAGTTTTAAATTTGCATTTATCAAAATTATTAAAGCTAAAAAATTCCTTTTATCGAAAAATTCTTTGACCTTGGGCGTTGTATGGGGTATATTTACCATGTTTTTTTATGTGAAATAATTTGATTGATTTGAATATTAGAGGAATACCAAAACAATTTGTACAGGTACTATCATTTTTCTGAGCAAAATTTAATTGAATACAAAAATTTATAATAAAAGGTAGGTACTCTGTTATCAACAATTCATTCATCCAATTTAATTTAACAATGTATTTTCACCGTATCCGTTAATTTGGAGCTTATTATTTGAATATATGGTTTCAACATACAGAGTGTTTGATTAAAAGAGGTGCGCGGCTGGAACAGCCGGAAATTATTTTTAGTCTTCTTATTTCACCACAAGGAGGCGTAATTAACTATGCTGCTATTCCATTCCATTCAAAAAGCTTAGCATAAGTAGGGAAAAAATAATATATTTTTTTGGTCATTGTGCTTTTCGATTTTGACCAAAAAGGTTTGTGACAATCTGTAGGAATTACTTTTATAATTAATGTGTATTAAGTAAAATTTGGCGAAAAGGCGTATTTTGGGATAGGGAGTAAATAGGGGTGCTGGGTGGGGTAACAAAAATGAAAAAATTTGTCTTAAAAAGCCCAAAATCATAGATTTCCAAATAAAAATTCCAGCCAAAAATGTTATATTTACAGTGTTGCCAGATTTCCGAATAATGCACTAATCCAATGAAATTTAAAAAAAAAGGATGCAAAAGCTAGGCAGAGTTTGGTTAGATTAGGTTTGGTTGGGTTAGGTTAGGTTTGGTTAGGGCTTCACACGAGAGCGAGATTTTTCTCGTCTCGTTCTCGTCTCGAAAAAGCGAGACGAGACATTTTTGAAAATATTATGGGCGATATCAAGACCACATACAGCGCAGCAAGAAAGTCCCGTTAAATTTTTTTTATGAAGCTTTTATTAGAACAATTGGAAACGGTCTACATAGAGAACAATACATTTTACAATATATAAAATCTGGTGACCATCTGTGAAATATTTTATTGTAAATTTAAAAAAAAAATCAAACTCAAACATTTTGTGATACTTTGTCAATATTCTTAAAATTCCGTATTTATGCAATATGTAAATTAAAAATTTTTCATTATACCTTCACTCGTTTGCTTTGATTTCTGGACTTCAGTTACATTAAAATGTCAACGAGTGTGATTGTTATAGATATAAGTAGTTTTAAAAAAATTATTTATGGATTTTATTATCAATATTTAGAAATAAGCGAGACGAGACGAGACAACCGGTAACAAGACGAGACCGAGACTTGAACGAGACGAGACAACCGGTAACGAGACGAGACCGAGACTCAATTTCTTCGGAATTGACGAGATCGAGACGAAATTTTTGATACTCCCGCCCACTCTCGTCTCGTGTGAAGCCCTAGGTTTGGTTGGGTTAGTTTTGGTATTCCAGTTTTTCTAATACTGTTAGATATACACTTTGATCTGTGTCAGTTGGTCGGGAAGCGTTATGTATTGAATTTGTAAACAGTAAACATATAACTTAAATTTTTCGTACAATAGTTTTAGCATCCTTTTTTTTTTTAATTTCATTGGAGTAGTGGATTATTCAATATATTTAAATATGTTTAAAAAGTTTTAAATTTGCATTTATCAAAATTATTAAAACTAAAAAATACTTTTTATCGAAAAATTATTTGACCTTGGTCGTTGTATCGGGTATATTTACCATGTTTTTTTATGTGAAATAATTTGATTGATTTGAATATTAGAGGAATACCAAAACAATTTGTACAGGTACTATCATTTTTCTGAGCAAAATTTAATTGAATACAAAAATTCATAATAAAAGGTAGGTACTCTCTTATCAACAATTCATTCATCCAATTTAATTTAACAATGTATTTTCACCGTATCCGTTAATTTGGAGCTTATTATTTGAATAAATGGTTTCAACATACCGAGTGTTTGATTAAAAGAGGTGCGCGGCTGGCACAGCCGGAAATTATTTTAAGACTTCTTATTTCACCGCAAGGAGGCGTAATTAACAATGCTGCTAATCCATTCCATTCAAAAAGCTTAGCATAAGTAAGGCAAAAATAATATATTTTTTTGGTCATTGTGCTTCTCAATTTTGACAAAAATGTTTGTGACAATCTGTAGTACTTTTATAATTAATGTTTATTAAGTAAAATTTGGCGGAAAGGCGTATTTACGGGATAGGGAGTAAATAGGGGTGCAGGGTGGGGTAACAAAAATGAAAAAAATTAGTCTTAAAAAGCCCAAAATCATAGATTTCCAAATAAAAATTCCAGCCAAAAATGTTATATTTACAGTGTTGCCAGATTTCCGAATAATCCACTAATCCAATGAAATTTAAAAAAAAGGATGCAAAAGCTAGGCAGAGTTTGGTTAGATTAGGTTAGGTTAGGGCTTCACACGAGAGCGAGATTTTTCTCGTCTCGTTCTCGTCTCGAAAAAGCGAGACGAGATATTTTTGAAAATATTATGGGCGATATCTAGACCACATACAGCGCAGCAATAGAGTCCCGTTAAATTTTTTTTATGAAGTTTTTATTAGAACAATTGGAAACGGTCTACATAGAGAACAATGCATTTTACAATATATAAAATCTGGTGACCATCTGTGAAATATTTTATTGTAAATTAAAAAAAAAAACTCAAAGTTAAAACTCTAATTATTTTGTTAAAACAGGTCGGTTTTACCAAAATTAAATCGACACGTCCTGTATCGCCTCAAATACAATAGGCACCGTACAGTGTACGGTGCAATAGGGCCGTAAAATTCAGCAGAATGGTTAAGGTTCCATTAATATGATAAGCCTTTAAATTAAATCTTTTAGAAGCTCTTGAGATAACTAAAAAAAAATTGGAAATCTTCTTAACGACCAAATAGATATCAACCATTCTCCCTTATTAAACTTATTTACCTAGAAGATAGGTCAGGAGTAATTGTTGTGAATGAATTTCCAGGTAATTGTTAATATTCGTTGAATTCCGTATTTAAGCATTTTTTGTACTTTATTTCCATGTAAACATTTTGTAATACTTTGTCAGTATTCTTAAAATTCCGTATTTATGCAATGTATAAATTAAAAATTTTTCAACATACCTTCACTCGTTTGCTTTGATTTCTGGACTTCAGTTACATTAAAATGTAAATGTTGTGTTTGTTATAGATATAAGTAGTAGTTTATGGATTTTATTATCAATATTTAGAAATAAGCGAGACGAGACGAGACAACCGGTAACAAGACGAGACAACCGGTAACAAGACGAGACCGAGACTTGAACGAGACGAGACAACCGGTAACGAGACGAGACCGAGACTTGAACGAGACGAGACAACCGGTAACGAGACGAGACCGAGACTTGAACGAGACTCAATTTCTTCGGAATTGACGAGATCGAGACGAGATTTTTTATACTCTCGCCCACTCTCGTCTCATGTGAAGCCCTAGGTTTGGTTGGGTTAGTTTTGGTATTCCAGTTTTTCTGATACCGTTAGATATACACTTTGATCTGTGTCAGTTGGTCGGGAAGCGTTATGTATTGAATTTGTAAACAGTAAACATATAACTTAAATTTTTCGTACAATAGTTTTAGCATCCTTTTTTTTAAATTTCATTGGAGTAGTGGATTATTCAGAAATCTGGCAACACTGTAAATATAACATTTTTGGCTCGAATTTTTATTTGGAAATCTATGATTTTGGTCTTTTTAAGACTAATTTTTTTTTTCATTTTTTTACCCCACCCAGCACTAAAGTAAACATGTCTCGACTTTTAGGACATTGACACACAGTTTGGTGTACAATAAATAACTGCAATAAATTGTTGCTTACATTTTTTTATAGTACAGTTTAGTGTCTTAAAAATGTTTGGGTTTACCAAGGATTTCTCGCAGGCTCCTTTTTAGTTGGTGGGTTCTTAGGTTTATATATAAGTTGCAGCATTATTTGAGGACACCCCGCCTAGGAATCTGCGTTATTTAGGACAAAGATGCAACCCTCGAACCCGTCAATTTTCAGTAGTATTAACCCAAGGACATTGATAATTGTTCAAACAAATTTTATAACAGATTTCGAAAGCTTGTTGCACAATAAGCGAAAGTTGAGAAAGTTGTTATAAAATTTTTGAGCATTTATCAATGTTCGAGGGTTATTCGAATAGAAAATTTTTTGCTAATTATAGAAAAAAATACAGCGTATATTTGCTTCTATAATTTAAATAATGTTCTCGTCAGTATTATGACAAAAAGGTGACATTTTGAAATATTAAATATTTGAAACGTCAAAATCGAAATAAATCAAAATGTATCCATGGCAACATACCTAATAGAGTGAAAAATTTTTGCTCTAGTAGATATCCAATGAAATCAGTTAATTTGAGGTCATTTGATTGAATACAACCAATCAGAACAACATTACACTGAAAACAGACCATGGGCTGTTTTACTAGAGCAAACATTTTTCACTTTAATCGAGGTGTATTATAACATAAAAAAATTGTCACCCCTTTTACCCCCTACACTTGACAGCTACTCCCTCAGATTTTGTAAAGAGCAAGGGGGGTCGTTTTGGATGAAACAATTAATTAATAAAAATTATCAAAAAGGGGGTAGCTGTCAAGTGTGGGTGGTAAAAGGGATGACCATTTTTTGTATGTTATAAAAAAGTAAAAATTGACGGGTTCGAGGATTTTTCATCTTTGCCTAAAATAACGTAGTCTCCTAGGGGGGTAAGACTTAATATCCGCACCGTATTCTACATGTTTTGGCACCAAGCCATCAATTATGTCATATACCTTAATCTTCTCATGGTTGTTATATCTCGTCTGTTCAATGTGTGCAGACTATAGAAGTTGATTATAGGTTGTACTGTTCGTAGTTTGTGGTTTTGAGTAGCCCAAAGCTGTTGTTCTTTCGTTTTTTGTTTGTACACAAATTTAAGGTCATAGTGGACTTGGACTTGGAATGATTTGTTTGCAGCAGTATCGGTCTTTTCGTTGCCAATTTCTTACTAAATTCTACAAAAGTTATAGTATATTTAATGGCGTGGTCTGTATGAGTTTTTGCATTTTTTTAAAATTTAAATGGAAAGAAGCAAATCTTATAGATTTTTAAATAGAGACTGAAATTCCGCAAAAGTGAAGAAATATGGAAAGGTGAGTTGTCCGTCTAGCTAGCTTAATTAATATGTTCCAAAATCTAGTAGCTTTCAAATGTGAAAATTTCTTGAACTCAGAGTTTAATGTGGATTGGATTGACAGAATGCTGAATCATTGTATGGAAAATTTCAACAACTTTATTTGTTTGTCACCACCAATAACAAGAACCAGAAAAAATTTTTTTTTTAAATTAAAACAATCACTCAATGAGTAAAATATGGAATTTATAGGAACCTACTGGTCGAAATGTTTTCCATCTTTCTCAACTGCCTGGTAATAAAGACAGCCGAGTTTATTCAATTCCTAGAAATACTGCCAATTGCATTGGGTACCAACTAAATAAATTTTTCTACGCCCCTGTCCGTAAACGTCAAAAATCGCACTGTTGTCATTCCTTGTAAGTGACATTTAACAATAACATGCACGTAATGAGATCTCATAACATACACGTGCGTTTAGATAAGAAAACTTAAATTTCTTTGTTTAATCAAATTGCAATCAAATTTTTATCTACCTAGGACCACTTTATTTGTTCTATTTACATAAATTTGGTCAATTGGAAAACATAAAAGCTTTTAGCATTAGTGAAATACATTTTAGATTAAAAGAGTAATGCTCCTAAAAGTCGGCAACAAATTATACAATTTCTCAAAAAGTAAGTCGGGTTTTCTTAGCATGATATGGAAATAAACTTACAATAATTGTTCAATTGTTATAAACGACTATTATAATAAAGTTTAAATAATTGTGATTTCCTTTATTTCATAGAAGAAAATAGATGAGATGTGCATAGAAAAAGTATAGTACGTTACACGAGTTGTAATCCCATTTACTTTTTCACTTCGTGCGTAATGGGTTACTTACAACTCTTGGTACGTAATATACTATTTTACAATTATTTCTCTATTCTTGTAGATTTTCATAATTTTTGAATGCTTCTCAACACACTGACCTCACTTTCTTTAGATATTTTTATTCTCTTATATTTGCCTTCTCATGATTATTTTTTCGAACATCAGTATTAGAACAATATTTTGAAATGAGGCTAAAACTGGAAGCTGGAGCAGCCAGAGGCATTTGTCGTTACCTTTTGAATTAGGGAACTGCAAGAGACAATTATTTTGAACAAAAAGGGTTCTATTTTCTATACCCATCATAGAAAAATGATGAAAATTTTTTCGGGTACTCTAATAATCGAAACAAACTTTCAGTATTATCGGCTGCTAAAGCTTCCGCCTTCTACACTGTAAAAAAAATAACTAAATAAAAATTTCATTAAAAATATTTTGTAGATTCTATATTCATCACGGAAATTTAAGGAAACTTCATTCGAATACTCTAATAATCGAAACAAACTTTCAGTATTATCGTCAGCTAAAGTCGCCGCAATCTACACTGTTAAAAAAAATAACTGAATATTAAATTTCATTAAAAATATTTTGTAGATTCTATATTCATCACGGAAATTTAAGGAAAATTTATTCGAATACTCTAATAATCGAAACAAACTTTCAGTATAATCGGCTGCTAAAGCTTCCGCCATATACACTGTTTAAAAAATAACTAAATATTAAATTTCATTAAAAATATTGTAAATTTTATACTCATCATGGAAATTCAAGGAAACTTTATTCGAATACTCTAATAATCGAAACAAACTTTCAGTATTATCGTCAGCTAAAGTCGCCGCCATCTACACTGTTAAAAAAAATAACTGAATATTGAATTTCATTAAAAATATTTTGTAGATTCTATACTCATCACGGAAATTTAAGGAAACTTTATTCGAATATTCTAATAATCGAACCAAACTTTCAGTATTATCGTTAGCTAAAGTTTCCGCCATATACACTGTTAAAAAAATAACTAAATATTAAATTTCATTAAATTAAAAATATTGTAGATTCTATACTCATCATGGAAATTTAAGGAAACTTTATTCGAATATTCTAATAATCGAACCAAACTTTCAGTATTATCGTTAGCTAAAGTTTCCGCCATATACACTGTTAACAAAATAACTAAATATTAAATTTCATTAAAAATATTGTATATTCTATACTCATCATGGAAATTTAAGGAAACTGTATTCGAATATTCTAATAATCGAAACAAACTTTCAGTATTATCGTCAGCTGAAGCTTCCGTCATCTACACTATTAAAAAAAATAACTAAATCAAATTTCATAAAAAATATTGTAGATTCTATACTCATCATGGAAATTTAGGGAAACCTTATTCGAATACTCTAATAATCGAACCAAACTTTCAGTATTATCGTTAGCTAAAGTTTCCGCCGTATACACTGTTAAAAAAATAACTAAATATTAAATTTCATTAAAAATATTGTAGATTCTATACTCATCATGGAATTCGAATATTCTAATAATCGAAACAAACTTTCAGTATTATCGTCAGCTAAAGCTTCCGTCATCTACACTATTAAAAAAAATAACTAAATCAAATTTCATTAAAAATATTGTAGATTCTATACTCATCATGGAAATTTAGGGAAACTTTATTCGAATACTCTAATAATCGAAACAAACTTTCAGTATTATCGTCAGCTAAAGTCGCCGCCATCTACACTGTTAAAAAAAATAACTGAATATTAAATTTTATTAAAAATATTTTGTAGATTCTATACTCATCACGGAAATTTAAGGAAATTTTATTCGAATACTGAAATAATTGAAACAAACTTTCAGTATCATCGGCTGCTAAAGCTTCCGCCATATACACTGTTAAAAAAATAACTAAATCAAATTTCATTAAAAATATTGTAGATTCTATACTCATCATGGAAATTCAAGGAAACTTTATTCGAATACTCTAATAATCGAAACAAACTTTCAGTATCATCGGCTGCTAAAGCTTCCACCATATACACTGTTAAAAAAAATAACTGAATATTAAATTTCATTAAAAATATTGTAGATTCTATACTCATCATGGAAATTTAAGGAAACTTTATTCGAATATTCTAATAATCGAAACAAACTTTCAGTATTATCGTCAGATAAAGCTTCCGTCATCTACACTGTTAAAAAAATAACTAAATCAAATTTCATTAAAAATATTGTAGATTCTATACTCATCACGGAAATTTAAGAGAACTTTATTCGAATATTCTAATAATCGAAACAAACTTTCAGTATTATCGTCAGCTAAAGCTTCCGTCATCTACACTGTTAAAAAAATAACTAAATCAAATTTCATTAAAAATATTGTAGATTCTATACTCATCACGGAAATTTAAGCGAACTTTATTTGAATACTCTAATAATCGAAACAAACTTTCAGTATTATCGTCAGCTAAAGCTTTCGTCATCTACACTGTTAAAAAAATAACTAAATCAAATTTCATTAAAAATATTGTAGATTCTATACTTATCATGGAAATTTAAGGAAACTTTATTCGAATACTCTAATAATCGAAACAAACTATTATCGGCTGCTAATGCCGCCGCTATCTACACTGTTAAAAAAATACAGAAAATTTAAATTTTACAAAAAATGTTGTAGATTCTATACGCATCATAGAAATTTGATAAAACTTTTTGTTACTACCCTAATAATCAAAGCAAACATTAAGTATCATCGGCTGTTGAAGCCTCCTGATTTTTTAAATTAATTTTTTGATTAGTACATAGTGTTACATAAGCTACTTTTGTAGATTCATACTTTGCTGTACCCCCTCCCAAAAATGCATATAATCTAGATTCTCCAACTTTTGATAAACAATCAATAATTTTTTGTTGATTTCTTCAAAGTAGTTCACTTTGAGCTTCGTTAATAGCGTATTCGCCTACAACAGTTATTTTTTATAAATTAACTTTATTCATTAGTAATACAAAACCCAGAGATTATTAATAGGAATTTGGACTTCGTTAGAGCAGCTGAATGATTCTTAAAGCAGCATAAAAGTTGGAAAACATACTGGTTTAAAATTAAAGGAAATTTTCCAGATTAACAGTGAAATACACAGTATAGTTCTCCAGTTTTTCACACGCGCTTAAAAGTTGCAAAAAATGTTGCTATCTGTCTATTAAAATGAATAAGATTAACCAAAATTGTTATCTCTAACTAGTAGGTGCATAGGTTATAATTTAAATAAATAATTGCATTAGATAAATGCCTTGTCTAGAACTGGAGTGTGGAGAATGATTAATCATTTAGCGTGGCGGGTCTCAATTAAATCAGATACCTATCTCGATGAACAAATTAATTACCTAGCAACTAACAGCCCAGACTTTCGTCTGGTATCGTTTTATAACGAAATCTTCTCAGACGGCTCTTTTTTAAAGATTATTTTTAGAAAATCAATTGTCAAATGTTTGCTTTGACTTATATGACTATGTTATTGTTTATAACAACGCCGCGTAAAAACAAAAGAGACGGTAACTCTGTTCCATTCAAAAGAACATTTTCATGCTAACATTTTCGGATTTTCTGATTCTTATGCCTCATTCCATGTATATTTTGATTTCGCACGTGTCCCAACTTTTTTTACCACATGTAAATAGCAACGAGATAAAAAGTACATTTTACATAATTATCTGTTAATCACTCTTATCACGTACTATGAAGTTCAATTTGTAAGTACCTAATTAAAATTATCAAGAATTTCTTTCTTTTCATTGATAATACCTCTTGCATTGTAGTCTGAACGGTAATTTTTGAGAAATAAAATAAAATCTGTTCTGATTAGGTTCAATTCTAAAGGCAAAAAATGTATTCTTTTATAGATCTCTGTAGCTCTTTAAGAATTAATACAGGGTGAGTCATAAAGAAAAGTAAATATTCCTATCTCATATTATGGAATTATCTTTAATAATATTGTCTGCTCCCATTGTTTACTAATATACAGGGTGAATTATTATTAGTTGCATAACCTTTATAAACCGTTTATAAAAAAAAATTCTCCCAGTATATGGTTTTTTAACATAACAAAACATCGTTTTTATTTTTCCCCCACATGATTTTTCCCCCAATATTAAACCCGAAAATTTGTTATATTATGCTTTTATTTATTGCTATGAACAAAAATCGATTTATTTAATGATACTGAAAGGGAATGCAACTAATGCATAAAGTGGAACCTTTTTCACGAATGGAAAAGTTGACCGGAAATTCCATGAGTGAAAAAAAGAGACTTTATGCATATGTTGCATACAATATTTTTTCTACAGCCCTATACAAATAATAAAATCAAAATAGTAATTTGGAATATTTCAATTAAACTCCTTCAGTAAATTACAACTAATGATTGCATTATGACTGAATTGGAAAGGTACTTTGAAGATAGGGCTTGGAAAAAATAAATTTTCGATGGTAATTTAATAAATAAGTTGTATTTACAGTATTTTTAATCATAAGATTCACAGTCATAGTCAGAATCACTGTCGTTGCTTTCCTCATTTGAAATGTTAATTATAATTATTGGATTAATTTCTTCGATACGGTTTTCATAAACCCATGATTCCTCTATTGAATTTTCGCATTTTCCTATAGTACAGAGCAGTATTCAGGCGTTTTTGGTTGCTTATGTAAAATTTCCGAAGGGTACGGAGCATTATTCAACATAACAGTTGGGTCATGTGAAACAAAACCATGCTTTTCACCTGCATGTACAATAATGTGGCTTTTTCCTTCGTCATCGGTGTGTTTTATGAATTTTATACTTTCGTCCTTAATATATATTTTTCAAAAATTCAGGATCATACTGTCACCCAAGAATAATGGTGATAATTCTTTACTGCCACCCAGATCCTTCAGAATTATTTGCAAAGTTCTTTAATCAAGTTGCAACGCAGTCGTCGTCTGGCTGACTTTTGGTTTTGCTAAAATCTGCTCAAAAATGCGTTTTTAACTTCTCTGGGACGTCCCGAGTTTCCTTCTAACATTACTCGTAGTTTTGAACTTTTCAAATAACTTGCTGAGCTTAAAACACTGTTTGGATTTGAGTTTCCCCTTAAATATCTCCAGGGCTAAATTAAACAGCAGAAAACATTTTTATTGTAATGTTTCTTTTATAAAAATTATAATTTTCAAGGACACTAAATATTTTCTTGTAAAATAATTCTAAACCCTGTATTCGTTATAGACGGTCTCTCCAACCTTTAGATACTTAGATAAGGAGATTGCGGTGGCCATATTTCTTGACATTGAAGGAGCATTTGACAATGCACTACCGACCTCCATTGGTTCAGCTTTAACTGAAAAGGGCATCAAACCAACCATTACCGGTTGGATATATGCCATGCTCACTAATAGGACAGCCACTACATCTCTTCAGGACGAGACCATTAGCTTTGAGGTTTCCAGGGGCTGCCCACAAGGCGGAGTACTATCTCCCCTACTATGGTTACTCTTGATGGATAACTTGCTTAGCGCTCTCGAAAGAAGAGGGGTAGAACTGCAGGCGTATGAAGACGACCTTGTCATCTTGGCAAGGACCAAGTCAGGAAGGGTAGCATATAATACCCTCCAAAAGACGTTGGACGATATCCACAGTTGGTGTCAGAGGGAACAGATGTCTGTTAACCCTGGTAAAACTGTAATAGTTCCCTTCACTAGGAAAAGAAATTTGGAGGATATTCCACCACTTTCCTACAATGGTGAGGTTATTCCATTTGCAGCGGAAGTAAAATATTTGGGGATTATCCTAGATATGAAACTTACTTGGAACGCTCACTTGGAAAAAGTTATCCATAAGGCCAGACTATCCTTGTGGACATGTCGTAGGATCTGTGGAAAATCTTGGGGCTTGGGACCCAAACAAATCTATTGGATATATGTGATGCTCGTTAGACCAATGATCACATATGGAGCTATTGCTTGGTGGTTAAAAGCTTTACAGCGAACGGCCCAAGCAAAGCTCTCTGGCATACAGAGACAGGCTTGCCTGGCAATCACTGGTGCTATCAGCTCCACACCGTCAGCAGCCATGGAAATCCTTCTGGACCTACCTTCTCTCCATATATTTTTGGAAAGAGAGGCTAGATGGACAACTTACAGAATTGTGCATATTTCTAAATGCACAAATCAGGCTTATACAGAACGAAGCAGAATGCTAGTGGACACTGAAAGTCACAGTATTCTGGGAATGACCTCTGACATAATGCCTCCAACAGTAAACTACGACCTGCCTTATACCGTCCTAATTCCAAATAGAGATGAATGGGTCCTCCGTAAGGATGAACTATTAAGAGCAGACAGCTGTTGGTACACAGACGGTTCAAAAACACCCTCAGGCTCTGGTGCAGGTGTATACGGGCGCAGACTTAGGACAGAAACCTCAACCTCTCTAGGATTCTATGCAACCGTATTCCAGGCGGAAATTTACGCCATTGTTTCATGTGTGGAGAGATTGGAGCAAGCCAATCTCATACATAGAACAATAAAAATTTTCTCGGACAGCCAAGCGGCTTTGAAAGCACTTAGCTCTCACCGTGTAACGTCGAAATTGGTTTTAGACTGCCTCCTTAATCGGAGAACTCAATAAAGTATTGCTGGTCTGGATCCCTGGCCATTCTGGCATGGAAGGAAACGAGAAGGCAGACTTTCTTGCAAGGGAGGGTGCCGTACGTGTTTCTATCGGACCAGAACCAATAATTGGCATCGCAATAAGTTTTGCCAAACAAACACTGAATACCTGGACGGCAAGAAGAGCTTTAGACTTCTGGCATAATTTACCAGGATTGGTTCATTCAAAGGCTTTCATAAATCCTTCGAAGAATGTCTCCAAAAAAATGTTAGACTATAGCAGGCATGACCTACGTTGTCTAACAGGTCTTTTTACAGGCCACTGTCATCTGAATCATCATATGCTAAAACTTGGACTGTCGGAAGATCCGACCTGCCGTCTTTGTCTGGAAGATGATGAATCAGCAGAGCATATAATTTGTGCCTGCCCCGCCGCGGCTCGAATCAGGTATCTGATGTTTGGCAGGGATTCTCTCTCGCCCTCGGACCTGAAATATCATTCACCAAATAAACTAATTGGCTTTGTTAAGAAGCTGAATTTGTTTGGTGAAATCTGAATAGGCGTGAGCCACAATACTCTTGCGAGTCGCAGTGGAGGGCCTTATAGACCCACTCACCAAAAACCTAACCTAACCTAACCTAACCTACTTAGATACTTCACAGTTTACGATACTTACATTTAATTTATGAAACTGTGAAATAAAAATAACGGTGACTCTGAATCCAGCCAACAAGACAATTTAATTTACTGAAGAATGTATGTATTTTAACATATGAAATAAAAGCTAATAGTAGGGGAGCCCACGATGCTAAATGGGGATTTACTCGAGCGTCATAGAGACCTATTGGGATGCGAAGGTTAGATGATAAAAAGAAAAAAATGTTAAATAATGTAAACCCTTTCATCGGTGATGGGAGCGTCTATAGATTTTAAAAAATGTAAAAAAAAACTGTTGTATGGACATACTTGAGCGGGTCAGATATTGATAGTATCCATGTCCCACGTATTTTTAATAATGTACGTATTTTAATCTGATCGTTTGCATGGTGGGGGTGGTCATACGTAAGGGTTGAAAATGAGATAGAAAAAAATTTAATCGAGCGCGTCAGATTTTGTAAGGGGATGTTAAATGAACCTAAAAAAAGCTCTCATTCAATAATCAGACGATTTGAATGTGACGCAAAATCGCGGCCATTATTAGAATGTGCAAAAAAAATTCGCCATTTTGAAATACTCGAGCGGGTCAGATTAAGATATATATGATTCATCTTTATGTCCTAGATTCGCCTAATCTGACAATTAAAAAAAATTATTTCGATTTTTTTAAAACATTGAACTCAATTAATTGAAAAGCTCAGGAAATTGCATGCAAATAAAAAAGCGTATGACTTTTAAGAAGAATACATGTATTTATAAGAAAACAATTATGAAAAATTAAATTTTTTTTAATCATCATCTTCATCTGTAGAATCATCTTCCTCTTCAGGCTCGATTTCATACTCACCTGCAAACCAGATCATTTCCAACTTTCCGTCGACATCTTTCCATCCATAGTCCGTTGGTAAAATATCAATAATTTTTGCATTATGGGCATTACTCCACAAGCATGCGTAACACTTGCTGGAGTAGCTCCGATTGACAGGGTGGCAAGTTGCACGCATCGCAATTCCGGATACTCAAGGAGAAGGGTTGTGATTTGTCTTTTACTTTGTAAGTATTATTAAAGATGACAATCCTGGCTTGATTGACATCGTCTAACTTTTTCAACCCATACAAGCGACAAGTAAAAGACTGTATGATGTTAAAAGAATCCTGCACATTATGCTCCTTTGATCCCAAATCCATGCATCCTTTTTGGAAAATTTCTGAATTCATCAGAAATTGTGAAGGTTCGTTTTTCCCTCGTCGGTACAATGCCGGGTTGAAATCGCAACCGGTGAACGCATGCAAAGCGAAATTTTTGGGCCTAATTTATTATAAAGAGCGGATACATCGATCCATCCATACTCTAAGATTCATCCAGTCTTCTACTGTTGCTTGCAGGTGTTCCATATTCGCCAACATGATGAGCGCTATATCAGTATCAGAAGTTCTGATAGTAATAGTAGAATCTTCTTTTCGCAAACCAGAGTGGGGACGGAGTGAGAGAGTAATAGATGGAGAAGAAGTGATAGAGGAATAGAAACGCGGAGTGGGGAATATACGCATCACGCAGCTGCACGCATTAAACTTTATCGATTAATTTTTGTTACTTCGGCTTGTGGAAATCGTCAGATTATATATTTTTAGTTATCCTTGAATTATTTCCTTCAAAATGAAGAAAAAATTAGCCACGCTCGAGAATGTCAAGATGACGATTTTTTTTACAAGTTTGTAACACTCCCACTTTTTCACGTCACTCAAAAATTGTCAGATTAGTGGAATATACACTTTTTAGAATGTCATTAACTCACCCTACCTTAATCTGACGCGCTCGAGAATTTCTGATGATCAATTTTTATTTACTAATCTGATCCTTTTTCCTTGATGGGCGGCCATGTATATGGGGCTCATATTTGGTGGAGATACTTAACCGGGTACAAGGTATCCCCCTGTATGTTAATCTGCCGCGCTTTAGTAAATCCCGAAAACCCCGCTTGGGCTCCCCTACTATAACGTTTCGTAACCTTGAAGCGGAGCATTAAAATTGTATTGATCACATACCAACGCTAACAAAGGTAAAAAATCTTGTATATTATTAAATCGAGTAGTGTAGTAAGAGTATTTATACTTAAAAACTTAAATTTGTAGTCTATTTGCACTTGTAATAAGATTTATGAGCTATTAATGCTTCGAGAATAAATTAAAACTAATAGAGTTTTCATTAATTATTAGAAAGCAATAAAGTGAAGTAATTCTACCAAGGATAGGAACATTTTAGTACAATAAAAAGGAATTGATAAAAAAGATCAGTAAACATTGCAATGGATCGCATACAATTAGCCATTTCCGTGGTTACAAGCTTGATCGTTTTTGATGTTGCCTCCTGATTCATTTCTTTGCAGATCCCAAGAATCTATACCGTGTCCTTTGCCCCTCTTTTTGCTAGTTCTTCAGTCTTTTTATTGTAATCATTACCCAGGGGATCTGGTCCAAAATCAATTTCAAAATCTAAAATACACTGGCTCCTGCCGACTTTTTCCTTTGATCGGCAAAGAAAAACGTATGACAATTAAAGGATAACGAATAGAGGGAAGTGCCCTAGTGGCGGACACCTGAGGTTTCCAAAAAATAGAACAAAAACCACTTCGAGAAAAATCACTTTATTTATGAAATACTTAACTCAACTAAATAAATTCAAAATAAATCAATAAAAATGCAACTTCTGCATAAACTATTTTATAAAACTAAATTAAACTTTGGTGATTCTTGTAAGTGGACCTACTACCGGACGGACTTAAGTTCGAACCCCCCAGCTCCGGCCAGCTCCAGCTTCATGTGCCCACCCATTGCAGCTAGAGCACTGTATCCAGTCTTCGTTGTGGTCCTCTAAGCAAACTACGCAAGTCGTTTTTTCTGTATCAGGTTCAGGTATTGGAGTTAATGGTTCCTTTTTCCTTTGACCATCAAGCCCTTGGTTTGTTTTCCCTTCTCAGCCATTGTAGTTTTGAACTTTTGACACAAAATTTTCTTTTTCTCCTGAATGTTCTTTTCATTCTCTTTTTCTGCAACAAAATTTTTGTATGGTCATAATTTAACTTTTTTCTCTTCGAGTAGCTGATCGTTTTTTGGCAGCATCTGGCAATGGCGACAATTTATGGACGACCTGGATAACATCTGGGAAGAAGCTCGACGATGGCTTGGGACTGCTGATTCTTGGTTCGTTGGTAGATTCTTTGGAGGGTCAGTGGATTCCACTGCGACCAAATCGTTGCACTGTTCGGAAACTTCCCCGCTGCCACCCGGTGCGATTGAGGATGTTCCTTGCTCTCCTAGTGGAATATTGGTCATATCTGCTAATTCCTGTGCATTTGAACCCAGACGCCGCAATATCTAGTCGAGCTACTTTCGTGAACGCTTCACTGACCAAACCAGCAATATCGTAGTCGGTAATCCGAGTTCCAGCATTTGCTCTCATCCACATGACGCATCGTTGATTATAGGTTTCATAAATGTTCGGTCCAGTGGTTGGAGCTTATGGGTAGTGTGTGGTGGTGAGCTTATCAAATTAATGTTGTTATCTGCTGACTGCCGGTGTCTTGTGGCTGCAATGACCATCCAGCCAAAAGCAGCACATGGCTCTCTTTTGTCAGGTGAGAGTGTTTCACAAATAGCTGTAACCATTGTAAAAAACATCACTGTTCATCCAACCTTTTAGCTGAGCCACGCCTATGCTCTCGGCTGTGGCGTTAATCATTCATCATTTGTCTAGGGAAAACAAAAAATGGCGGTATAAAGTGGCCGTTAGCACTCATACAAAACAAAACTGTTATATTTTTGCCCCTTTCCTACTTGACGGACAGCCTTCGGAGCCAGAACTTTTTGATGTTTTTGCACGCAGCTTACTCCAGATTCATCACAGTTATAAATGATGGAGGGTGGAAATTTGTACTGAGTCATCAGTTTTTTAAGATTGTCATAATATATCCACTTGAGGTTTGTTGAAACCTACGGCTCGCTTCATGCTTATTGACTCTGGCACCCTCAGCGAAACATCAGGATGTCTCTGCATGAAATCGTAATAAAAATGCTTCCCAGCAATAGCGTTCTCTTTATTGAATCGATGAGGGATCTTCATAGCTTCAGCCAAGTCGAAGGCTAACTTTTTTTTCATCAGTGGTAGACATCTATTGGACAAATCTTCCACATGGTCCAGGGGAACTTGTTCGTACTCCAGTGAAAAAGTGTTAGTGAATCTACCCATCTTTGGTTGCAGCGTCACTTCTCCACGGCTCAATGCCGATAACTTATCGTGTTGAGTGCTTTTTGGGATGTTAAAACGCGACGAAGCTTCTCTCATGCTCATTTCTTTGCACAAAACTTTGTCTATCGCAGTTTTTAAACTTTGTTGGTCCCATTTTCCTTTTTGGTCCCATCCATCTAAATTTCACTCCGTCGCTAGGTGCCGTCCGGCGTTACGGGACTTCCCCCTAGATGTCTTAATTTTTGCATTGGATTTTGGACAAACTTCAGCCAAGTCAACTTGATATTCCGTTCAGCTAACGTCTTCAGCTATTTGATGAAATCCTAGTCTGGTCTAGACGACGTTTTATGGCTCGAGATTGCCTTGAGTGCCGCCTTATATGATATAGATCTATTTTTGTACTCCTGCTCCACTGTCATTTGCAGTTTTAGACTCCATTTTTTTGTGTATGAAACTGTAATGAAGATACCTCATTGAAAGTAAGGTTGAAAAAGTTATCCGTTCTCGAAGCGTTTCCAAAAATAATGTGGTGACATTTGGCTCAAAAGCGGGTCATATAGCAACAATTCCTCTGCAAAATCAAATTACTGTTACTGCTGATTGGTACATATCGATTTGTTTGCCGGGAGTAATTCCGAGTCTCGAAAAACCAACCACCAAGTCAATGCAAGTTCCGACACAGCTCGAAAACCAATTGAGTTTTTAAAGCAAGAAAACATCGAATTGTTGGACCATCCTCCATACAGTCTCGATCTATACTCTGTCCATCCAAGCAACGGAGTGTTCCAAAACAGTATCATGCATAGTGCACGTGATCTCTCCAACTCTGTATGGACAATGAATTCCGCCGGCCGATTGCAGTTAAATCCGATTGGCCAGCGCATGGAGGCATATTTATTTTAGCCAATAGATGCAAAGATGCAATTGGGTCGCTCTGTTTGTTCGATGGATACAGTATAGGTCCTAACAACTTTTTTACTTTTCCAAAAATTAAGAATGAAATGTGTGGTCGAAGGTTACAGACCCCAGAAGATGCAGTCAACGCCTTAAAAAAATGTATTTGTCTTTGTGGAAAATACTTTGAAAACCAATAGTGTTCAAAAAGTTATCTACTATTTTTTTCTAGCTCTATCTGTAAAATATAAAAGACAACTCTATTTCCATGCTTAAAAGTTAACTCGAAATTCAGTGTGTGTGATGATTCATCAGGATAAGGACAGTAACAGTCGTTCTGACGTGTTGATTCTTTGGATATTATTTTATTTGAAGCATATTATAGATAAACACCTTTTACATTGAACCTTGTTCTTATTCTTCAGTAAAGATCACGAAGCTTTGATAAGTGGTATAATAATTATTACTCAGCATGTACTATGCAGACATTCATATCTAATACTATATGAGATAAGTCACGAAACTTGGAAGAGATTAGTAACAATTTATTTAGATTCAGAGTGACATTTTTGGTAAACAAGATGACTACTCGGAGCACAGCTGCCGTAAGATAATAATAAAATTTATATTTTTAAATAAATAATGATTATGTGGACATTCGTTAATAAAACCGATAAAAAATTGTCCGTTACCTATTGTTTTAGGTGTTTTAAATTTTCTTTTACAGTGTAACGACAATAAAATAAAGTAATGTCAGATATATTTTTTAGATTTTTTAGGCTCACTATACAATTGTTTTCCTTACTTCAATAAACTGTTAGTTCATGATGTTCTTAGAAAGCTAGTTTAAAAATATATACATAATATGAATTTATTAGTAAGCAATAAAATAAGTCGCTTAAAATTGCTGGAAAAAAAAATTAATTAAAAACAACTTAACGTATGTTACAATATTTAAGAAAATTTTGAATAGCTGGCAACGTAGTAATCTTGCGATGAAAAACTAATACATCCAGTCCAGTATTTTGCATAATATAACGAAGTAACTGGACAGTTTTAACTCGGCCAACTGGGACATAAAAATATTATTATTTTACCGAACATCTGGCCTTAATTTATTTAGACGAAACTTGGTTTGATACGCATGATGTTGTCAAAAGGAACTGTTTTTTAGATACTCCGTGTTCTAGTGGAAAACGCGTTATTATTCTTCATGCCGGGAGTAAAGATGGCTTTGTACCTAATGCGTTGCTATTGTCGGCTAAAAATATAACATGCCCGACCCAATCCTTTTTCCTGGTAAGAATAGGTAAGGCCCGTGGTTCTTGCTGGTCAGACAATTTTTCCAGATTGTCTGGCTAAATGAGCATTATTTACAAAAAATTATATTACAAATTTTATGACTTTTGTATGCAGGTTAATTTGATTCTATTATATTAATTTGAATGAAAAATATTATTTCACAATATTCGAATTTATAAAAAATTTATATGCACGCCATTGGCCGGCATTTGCCTTCAATGGGATTAAAAATTATATTAAGCGTGGAAGAACTATACAATTTCGACTTTTAATAGTTCTACTGATTCGAATTGAATGTATTTTGAGAATAAACCTAGTTATATTTTGCCACCTTTTTTACTGAAAATTCATGTTTTCAACTTTATTTAAAAACAAGTTACACGAATTATTCCGAAAAAAGGATGGTACGGCAATAGATAAATTTCCTGCTCTTTTTCCGATATGCAACAAAATCCCTTTGTTTTTAAATGAATTGTTTATAACATTTGCAATTTTTCATAATATTTAATTATTATTATTATTTCACATGTTAACTGGACTATATATCTTTGGCTGTTTGCTCGGCTTTTCGAGGCCCCGATGTGTGATATTTTAGTTACGTTACTTTAAAAACTTATCAAATATATACGGTTTTTAATTGGTGATTTTTTCCGCCATTTTTTATTACCACTTAACGGTAAAAAAAGATAAAAACAAGCATTTACATTGCAAAATGATGTGTAAACCAACTGACATTATTTAATTTTATGGTAAATGAGGAAGCCCCACCTATCAGCTCACTTAAATAGTGAATTAATTATTTACAAACCACGCCCCCCTTAATCAGTCTATGGAACGTATGAAATAAATCGATACTTAACCATTTTTAATCAAAATTTCAATAAAAAACGATACTAGTCTTGAATTTACTGTTTGGACCCTTACTTTGTGGAATCTACTCATATTAATGTTATAAATGAAACTGTTTCTAGTTAATTCCACTATTTAATGAAAAAATCATGACAGGATATTGATGATTATTTCTGTATTGACATATCATCGTCAGAAATTGACAAATATATTATCAGGGGTAATATAACTAGTGTTTCGATTATTATCGATGATAGACCGAGTTAGAGCCGATGAAGATTGAACGAGTAAGCAGCACGAGTTCAATCTTCTGATGGCTCTAACGATGGCTCTATATTTGGGGAGAGGATGTAATGAATGCTATCAGTACTAATTTTTTTCATTATTGGGCCATAATTATAAACAATAACGCAGTAGCATGCATCATCAGTTTGATAGCCTCTTACTACAGTATTTCAGCCAGTTAAAATCGTAAAAAAGGGGTCAGATGACACCTAAATTGTATTCTCTTTGAAATATTATTAGAAATATTACCAGCATATGTGACGGTTTTGTAATTTTGTTTTTCTCTAGTTTTTTTCAGGAAATATTAATTGTAATGCCACTTTTTTCTCTTTTATATTAATTTATTTATTTATTACGTGTAATGGATAACCGTTGGATGTTTAATTGTATTAATTTCTTTATCTAAATTATATTTGTTCATAAGAACTGTTTCATTTATAACATTGATACTAGTCTTTTTCAATAAATATAAGATAAGGAATAATCCATATATATATATATATATATATATATATATATATATATATATATATATATATATATATGTTACGATAACCATTTTTAATCCAAATATCAGTCTTGATTTTATAAAATAGTTTGTACCACTCTTTATAATCCTTATCTAACATTTCACCCATTTCTGTGTACCTACTAGAACTTTTCGATTAAATTCTGTGCAAACGATTCTCCTCAAGAAACGTCAAAGTTGAGATAAAGGAGAGCTGCTCATAACACGAAGCGTTCTGTCAACCATTAAGTTTGATTCGCCAATTATTGTTTATCCAAAGTTGATTGTTTTGTAGATTATTTTTATTTTATACGGTCTGGTAGACTTAGTTTACTTATATTACTCCATTTCGAGTCTGGTTAGTGAGCTATTACAGTATCAGAGCCGGTAAGTGTAACCAAGAAACACTTACGGGATTGTTAATTTTGAGTTTTGACACAATAAACCCTCAAATGAAACTTTTTAACAGAATTTAATTTCTTAAGAAAATACAACAAAAACTACCAATTTAATCGCTAGGTTCGATGGATTAGAAATATTTATATTAAAAATAAAAAACAAACAAAGAAATTGAAAATGAGGTACAAATTAAAAAACAAAAATGGAAAAACTATATTGGAAATAAAACTACAGCAAATTATGAAGGATATAAAAGACAACGAACAAAAGTGAAAGATGTGGTAAAACAAGCAAAAGAAAAATCTTGGAAAGAATTCGGAGAAAAATTGGAAGTTTAGGAAATCAAAAATTATTTTATAGAGTTCTCAAAACACTCAGAAAAGGAAGACAATATAGCGTTAAATATATAAAAACAAAAGATGGAATAATAATAGCTGAAGAAGAAAATATGAAAATATGGAAAGAATATTTTGAGGAGCTTCTGAACCCAGAAATAACGACCCAACAGCCGGAGGAAATATATGATGAAGACATTCAATAAGAAATAAATGAAATTGAAGAAATTACTAACCCAGCAGCAATAAATTTACTAAAACGAGGAAAATCTGCAGGTCACGATGGAATTACATCCTAGGAAGAAAATGAATAGAGAAATTAACTCTCTTGCTGAATAAAATCTATACTGAAAGAAGAATACCGAATAAATGGGAATTGGGAATATTATTGCCTCTATATAAGAAAGGAGATAATAGAGACTGTTCAAACTATAGAGGCATTACGATATTAAGTACAGTGCTAAAAGTTTATGAAAGGATTCTTGAAAGAAGACTAAATAACACAATAGAACACCAACTAGAAGAAGCGCAGAATGCTTTTCTTAACGGCAGAGGTGTTCAGGATCACATCTTTACAGTGAGACAGTTAATTGAAAAAAATGGTAGAAACAATTTTTTGGATATAGGGCAAGAGTTTGACTGTGTCCCCAGACTGCAAATATGGGCTAGTCTAAAGAAGAGAGGAGTAAACCAGAGTTTAATCGAGGGTATAAAAAGTACAAAAATACAAATTATGTAAGAACCGGAAACCTGCAATCTGAAGAGTTTACACTACACTGTTCAATGTGATAATGGACGATATAATAAAAGAGGTAAAAGATCAAGCAAAGGAATTCACGGTGGGTTATAGAAATATGGAACTTATACAGAGATATGCTAAAAACGAAAAAGATGTTCAAAAAAATTAGACGTCTTGAAAAGAGCTCTTCAAAGTAGAAATCTAAAAATAAATGTAGAGAAAACAAAAGTAATAGTAATAGGGCAAGAAAACAAGAATCTCGAAATACAGCGAAGTGAAAATACATAAAGAAGGGAAAAAAAACGCTGAGATTAATGGACGTGTTGAGAGTGCTCTCAATCTATATTATGCAATAAGTAATACTTTCATTCCTAAGAAAGAAGTGTCAAAGAGAACAAAAATAACCTATAAAACCGTTTTAAAACCTATTTTAACTTATGGGAGCGAAAGCTGGGTTCTTACGAGAGAGACAAAAAGAAAATTACAAGCGGTTGAGTTGAAGTATCTGAGAGCAGTATTGGGAATTACAAGAAGGGAAGAAGGGACAGAATTCGAATTGATTATATAAGAGAACAGCTAGAACCTACGAAGAAGCATAGAAAGGAATCAGTTAAGGTGCTATGGCCTCTTAGTACGCATGAAAAATAATCAACAATCAAAAATGATATGGCAAACAAAAACATGGTGAAGGCGACCAGGGGGGAGACCACGAAGAACCTGGGATGATGCAGTAGCGGAAATCCTAAAAGAACGTCGACTAACTTGGCAGTAGGCGAAGTTAAAGGCTGGAAATAAACGGGAATGGGCTAAATTTGTGCATAATCAAAAACACCTTAACACCTCAGGGTACATTAAGATTCTGATTATATGATATATAAAATTCTCGTGTCACGGTGTTTGTAGTTAAACTACTCCGAAATGGCTGGACCGATTCTCATGAAATTTTGTGTGCCTATCTGGTAGGTCTGCGAATCGGTCAACATCTATTTTTCATCCCCCTAAATGTTGAGGGTGGTCCACCCCTTAATTTTAATTTCTATTTTTTAGACAACATTTTTTGTTTTTATTTTTTTATGATACAGCATTCAAAACTTCATACAACCCTGAATTTTCACCCCTCTACGATCAACCCCTATTTTTTATTTGTTAATTATCCGAAATGGCTCGACAGATTCTCATGAAATTTTGTGAGCATGTCGGGTAGGTCTGCGAATCGGTCAACATCTATTTTTCATTCCCCTAAATGTTAAGGGTGGTCCACCCCTTAAGTTTTTTTTATTTTTTAGAAAAAAATTTTGGTTTTTACTTTTTTATTATTTTCACCCTTCTGCGATCAATCCCTATTTTTTATTTGTTAATTATAAACTTTAATTTTGTCATGACTTAGAAATAAAAAAATTAATATTACTCTTTTTTCGCCTTTATACGATCATTCCCTATTTTTCCATCGCGATTTTTATTTTTGCAAGTTGGCAATCGAATATAATAATTGTAGTACGATATAAGAGCTAATGGAGATTAGCTAATTGTAAGGATGGCATTTATAGAAATTTCAAATAAACAAAAGCTACTCTGACACTCCACTCAGCGGGTAAATCAAGGAGCCTCCATGGGGTAAATATTTAAAAAAATTCTACTTTTGACAAAAAATGACGGTAAATCAAAATTTAAAATTTTTGTATTGGTATCATTACTTGGAGATTAGCTAATTAGAAGGATGGCATTTATAGAAAGAATAGTATATTCTGTAACAAGGTTAGAATGAAAATTCGATGCGAGTGGAAATTTCCGAGCGCGAGCCGAAGGCGAGCGTGAGGAACCACGAGCATTACGCATTTTCATTCTAACCGAGTAGCAGACCATACTTTTTCCACGATCAAAGATTTTCAATGGAAATGAACAAAAGATAATTTATATTACAGAACTCAATCACAATTATATTAGGTAAACACTCAATGTGACAGCAATAATTTTGACACTTACTCAAGTTTTGACACTACGATGACAATCAACTGCGTCATGGCTAATGTTATTATTGCTAACCAGTGTGAGAATATTATTCTATCACTAGAGAGAGAATGTAAATACATTTAAATTGCATAGGGGCAGAGGTGTTGCAGAATATTTCTTCAATCTCAAGAGAGAGAATTCCACAGAGAAGTGTACATTTCGAATTTCCACAAACAGTAATTTTAATTTAGTGACTTGCATATTTACATCGATGCTCTGTAGAAGTGGTAGTGTTATTTTAATACAAAAATGCGCCTGATGATGTCAAATATTGACGTTATTGAAATAATGAGACGTAAGAATGAAAAATTCAGTTTTTTAAAAGTATGAAATAGAATACGTTACGTGGTACATCCGGTAAGTCTCTTACAGTACTCATTTAAATATTCAGGACTCGGCTCCTTTATCGCCTCGTCCTTAAACATCTCATTCGTACTGTAATACTTGACTTAAGTACCGGACTTATGTCGCTAAGAAGTGTCCGAACATGCCTCCGAGCCATATTTAGAGATGGGCTGCAATTTCACGAACTTTGTCAGTGTTCCTATTCTATTACAGTCTGTTCCAATCCCAGCCAAATTGCAGTGACATTTTTTCTTGCACTCCTCTTTAGGATTGCTTCGAATGAAGTAGAGTAGCAAATTTTGAGTACCTGTTTGGCAGTGAAACATCAGAGAAATTAAAATTTATGCGTTTAGCAAATAATTGATACTTTATGCCCGATTGCACCAGTTTAGCTTAAATGTAAGACTTAACAAAGTGCAGCTTTCTGATAATTCCAATCGTTCATTGCACATAATTTGCTTAGTAAAGCCACGCTTACGTACAATTCCGTATGCGTTCACTTAAATGGACAAACTGTGCATATAAGCATCGCTTAGATGACGGTGCAGCGAGCTTAATTGTTCAAGCCTGGTTTACTTGTTAAGCCAAGATAGTGCAATCGGGCATTACTAATATCACATATTTTTATAAAGCTCGACTTTGAAAATTATTAACTTAATATAAAAAAAAAACATGGTAAAAGTATTTTTTTAACCATAAATTATGATATCTGTGATGCAAGGAACACCTTTCTCAGCTACCATGTAGCAGTAAGGCTACGACACCCCCTATAATGTTCGAAAAAATCACTGTGAAATGACTGGAGAAGTAACGTTTTGTCACAGATATACTGTAATTGCAGATGGGCCCATCTCTAATTTATTTTACAAAAAAAATTTCTTACATTTCGATTTTCGTGATTTATCTCAATTATTGAGTTGTTCGAAAATATCACTGGTAGTTAAATACGAATAACTATAATTTTCTGGACATTTAAATGCTTGAAGCACAAAAGTAATATTGTAGGTTAAACTTTGTATATATAGAAACGACATATGTAGTTTTTGAGAAACAAAAGCTAAACCATTTGGTTGATTTATTTTCTAAAAGAGTTTCTTTTCAAACAAATAATTATGTCTATTTATTTTATAAACTCTCACAGATTAAGGCATATGCTTTAAAATTATCGTTTATTTCAAAAACCCTGTCATTTTCTACTGCAACATATTCTGTTGATTTTAATTATTATGTGTTGTGAAATGTTACTTTGTTACTGAGTTTAAAAGTATCCCTTTTAAACTCGTAAAATTTGGCTACTCATTTTTCAATTTTCAACGGTATTAAAAACTGTTTTGACGCGAAAGTCTTTTAATTTCTTGGCAACGTTTACATATAGTCAAATATACTAATAAAAACTGTTGGCACTCAAATTTTAGAATAATATTAAATATATTAAGAAGATAAGAACTGTCTCTCCTTGACATTGATATTTAACGTCATTTGCACATATATCTTATCTTGACTCTATTATGGGCGATTTACCAATGTTCTAATAGTCTTAGTTAACTTGTACTATTTGTACGAATTTCCGTCCGAAAATTATGATCAAGATTTCATTCTATTCCAAAAAATTTCAAAAACTATAAACAATTTGGTAAATTTAAAAAAGGTTTGTTTTTCTGGAATATCTGGAAAGCGATTACAAATATCGAAATAAAATAAAAAGTTTAGGAAAGAGGAGAGAAGTCTGTATCTCCCGAAATTCTACCACCGATTCCTATAATTTTAATCTTGAAAATGGGACTAAAACAGTTGAGCATAGCACGAATCGTCCCGGAGATCTCACGCGAACTCTTAAGGTCTAAACACACTTATCAGCACAGCACCTGACAAGCATCGTCACAGCACCGTCGAGTGTGTATGGGCTTACTTAACGCATCGACACGGAATCAGCACCGCCGCGATACCCGACTATAGGCTTCACTTTATATTGTCAGAGATATTGTAATGGCACGCCGTCCCCAAAATATTCTCTCTGAGAAAAGTGTTGTGGTTGAGGCGTTGACGTGCCTTGTCGGTGCTGTGCTGTTGTTGTTAGGTATGCGCGCTTACATTTAAATACACATAAGAAATAAAATCTTCTGGTGATGATCAGTCACTGTTCCTATGAGGTGCTGATAAGTGTGTTTCAACCTTTAATCCGCAACTATCTTATTTTGCCGTTAATTTCGAAAATCTAAAACCCTCGGCGCTGCAATTTAAGTATCTTTTTATCGTGAGTTTGCCTACAGTGATGGCTCATTTGTGCTGAGCAACTACCAGCAGGACAACCTGGACGTTGCTAATACTGCGATAGAAAAAAAATGAGTCAGCGCTCTTTCCAAAATAATTAGCGCGAGCTCCGGAAAGTTTTATAAATTTGTTAAATATAGATCTTCAGGAAAGGAATAGTCAGGTATAGTGTACAGTTGTAGCATTCGGTATATTGACACAAACGCTTGCCGACAGAATCTCCAGTCTGTTATTATAACGTGCTAAAAGGTGAAAAATAATTAAGCCGGGCGTACGTACAACGAACAGGTGTTTGGGGCTCTCCTTCCAGAGTGGGTCCCTCTTTCTTTAGTGCATGTTTTAATAACACACGGCAACGTTTGTATAAGCTCTGAGAGCATAATCCTGGACTAGAGACTACGTTGATACCACACCAATACATTAGCCTTAGTTAAGGAAATGCTAAGAGTGCGATATCAGCTACATCTCTCAGAGCTTCTGGACGAATAGCATCTACCTTGTGCTGATGAGGCGCAATACGCCGAAACCGGTCTACAAGTGATGTTATTCCTTCTAATCGCAAACCAGAATGGTTAGTTCTATCTTAACAGATATACCAATCCCGTTTACTTTAGAAGTGTAATTCAATGTCTGTCGGGGCATATAGCTCGAGAAGTAGTTGTTGCTTCTTAGTGGGCGTTCTGCTCTTTGGAAATTAATTTTTCTAATATTGTAAAGCGTATAATAGTATTGAACTATTATTTTTTGACGTCTATATATCACGCTTTACTAATATGACAATTATTTACAGGTAACTGTAATTAAGTAAAGTATCAATTTTGTTTTGCGTGGTACTCGATCCGTTGCGTCATCCGCCATTTGGAATTCCAGGGTGAATTTTTGTTTATTGAGTGATTTGTTTATTTTACACGAAAAATGGTAATTACAAAAGTTGCTTAGAATTAAATTTCCTACAATTTTGGTTCCCATCAATTTTTTCTTAGGATCGATATTTTCCGATTTATACCCCAAAAGAGGGGGTGAATTTTTGTTTGATTAGCAACTCGTTTATTTTCAATTTTACACGAAAAATTGTCACAACCAAAGCTGTTCGATATTAAATTTCCTACAATTTTGGTTCTAGTAAATTTTTTGGTAGGATCGATATTTTTGGATTTATACCCGAAAAGAGGTGGAGGTAAAATCTTATCGTTTATTTTCAATTTTACACGGAAAATTGTTACAACCAAAGTTGTTCGAAATTAAATTTCCTACAATTTTGGTCGTCTTCAATCAATAATTACTCCAGTTTCAGTTTGTCAATAAGCTTGGTGGCGAGCGGACGCAACTAGGTGAACTGTTTTGTGTGCGGAAAATATACAAGCAAAAAGGATGAGGTGACGGTGAAAAAACGTGGCGTTCAGATACTTCTATCGACAAGTGTTCTTAGAGGTGATTAAAATGCTCCAATCTATGGATAAACGTGATAATACAATGATAGATTTTACCCCCACCGCTTTTCGGGTATAAATCGAAAGATATCGATCCTACCAAAAATTGATTGAAACCAATATTGTAGGAAATTTAATTTCAAACAACTTTGGTTGTAACAATTTTTCGTGTAAAATTGAAAATAAACGTGATAAGCAATGATAAAATTTTACCCCCACCTCTTCTCGAGTATAAATCGGAAAATATCGATCATAGGAAAAAGTTGAAGGGAACCAAAATTATAGGAATTTTAATTCTAAACAACTTTTGTGATTATAATTTTTCGTGTTGAATTGAATATAAACGAGTTATTCAATAAAGAAAAATTCACCCTTAAAATCAAGATGGCGGATGACGCAACGGATCAGGTACCACGCAAAACAAAATTTAGACTGCCACTGACCCCCCCCCCACGAAATCTGAAGGAAAATTGATACTTAAAATTTCTTCTGGGTCAAATTCTAATCCTACTGGGCTATTAACAATAATCCGCATGTTTCTCAATTATTTACGAATTTGTTAATTCAGTAATTTCTACAAAAAGGGAATTTAGATAAAATACACACACAACGCAACTTGTACTTACCACGTTTCATCGAGAGTGCACTCCTCTGGGAGCGATGCATCCCGGGAAGAACATTCCACCACCACCATCTCATCCGATATATCCTCATTGTCGTCGTTCGAGTTTTGCGCAGCGATCTTCTGTTTTGTTCTTTGACTTTGCGTTGCCTCTACAAGGGGTCAATCCATAGCCAGCGAACTACGACTAAAGACGACCTTATAGAGTTTTTCCACTTGTTAAAGCTGACCCTAGTTGAAATCCCGACTCATCTTTCTATGGATGTGTCCAGCTTTCGCCTAGGTGGGTCCTCTTCTTTTCTTGAGCTCTCTACCTGGTGACTTTAGGCCAAGAATCTGCTGCTTCGACGGGGTGGTTGTCGTCTTTGCTGTTTTCTTGGTTATCGCTTGGGCTTAGCTGACTCCTGGCGTCGTTCCTTTTGGAGTTGGATTCGGTGTTTTCCTGGTCGTCCTGTTGTTTGGGATTTTTGGGCATCCTTTATAGTTCGCGAGTGCTTTGCCTGGCAGGTGGGTGGTTTGTCTCGGTGTTTGGCACTTGTTGGAACGGTGTGGTCCTTCGCACCTTTTTGAACATATGAATTTGAGTTAACTGTTTTATATATCATAATTTATAATAATTTTAGTTACATTATACTTAATAAGTTTCAAATTGTTATTACCAAATTCGTTTTATTGTACTTAAAGTGATTAAAGAAATTAACACATTAGCAAAATTTTCATTTTTAAGTGATGGTGCACTTTGAATTAATTGAAAGTTTTCTGTAATTAACGAAAAAAAAATCATGGATGAGCATCTATTCGAATACTCCATCTAAATGCCTTCCTTATGATTATTACATTACGTATTTAAAATTAAGAAGTTTTGGAAGTGGAATGGAGGGGATTGACAAATGACATATACGACGTATTGTAAAAATCTAGGTGTTTCAGCATTTCCACGAAGTCTAATAAATACTGCCAAATATCGTGGTAGACTGTTTTCTATGGCCCACTCTGATAAACCTCTCGTTTCAACTGGCGCTAGAATCGTTCTAGCAAGTACTGTATTTCTTTCGAGTTCCAACTGATTACAGTATCTTTTTTGGGACGGTACAAAAACTACCTTATGGAGATAAAGTTGATGTGTTCATCCCTAATTCGAGTTTCGATATGATTCCGGAACGGTTCCTAAATGCCAGTTGGAACAAACCTAAAAGTTCTAATATATTATTATATTTTGAACGATTGTATCTATTTGTATACATTCTATAAAAAAAATAGAGACATACTATTTTAAACAGAGATAAAATTGCTCTTTTTTTTCTTTGCGGAAATGATTTAAAACTACTTTATGGAAATCTACAGTGAGAATTATCTTTATCTAAAAATAAATATGACATACACGTAGTTAAACGAATTCAAAAAAAGGTATCTTTTTGTGGCAACAAATTACCAAAATTTAGATCAGACAAGAAAGTTTGTTTCTCTTTCACTTATTTTCATCATTTTTCATGTTTTCCACTTTTTTTATACTTTCGGTCTGTTCCTTCCAGACCTACTATTGCAATCTCTGGTTTGTCTACGTATATGTATCATTGAACACTGCTTACACTACCACTACACCAACACTAACACTTTACACTATCTTACGCGCGTTTCGATAACCAAGTTATCTTCTTCAGAGACTGAAGGTAAACTTTGCGTTATTCTCGTTAATGTAACGTTTATTCTAATTTATATTTACAGATTTATATGTAATTCAGTCCTTACTTAATAATTTATGTAATACACTAAACACACTAATTATAATTTATATGAGAGTCTCTTAATAAACACTTTATCGAGGCGCGATTACTTTCCTTCAGTATCAACACTGACTGATTGACTAATTTTGCCTGCAGCGATGCTCGTGGCCTATTTATACTCGCGCGCCGTAATTCTAGAAGTCTCTCGACGTTCTGGCGGATGCACTGGGTATTCTCGATGTTTCGTATTTTGGATGGTTCTCGAAAATTGGGCGGAGGAGCCATAGTCGTCTCATACGGGGATTTCACGGGGGGCACTAAGTGAGCATATTAATGCAGTAGCTCGCGTAACATTAACATTGCAATATTGATCACATACACAAGCTCTATGTTGATTTTTTCTTCTCTTTTTGCCGAACGATCTCATCTCATCAGAATTATATTTAGTGGGAATAAAAATTTTAAATTGAGAATCGACTCAACGTACACCACTGGTGCACGCGTATTTAATAAATCCTTATCATTTTAATATAATGTACAATGTACTTATATAAATTTGATTGACTGTTGATGTGGATTGCACATCATAGTTTCGAGTGTTTGATTAAATAAAAGGGTTCTTTTCTATCAATAGAAAATAAATTAAGATAATTTTTTTTAAATTTTAATATAAACAATGCTGTTTACAGAGAAAATTTAGATAATATTTAGATGTTTCATGCCTTCTCTTAATTATAATTACACAGTGATCAATAAAAATTGGCCGCAAACTAACAAATTCCTTCTTATATTAAGTAGTATATGTCAGTTTCTGAGACCAGCAGCTCCTCTAGTGCTATTACTTGAAAGCTTTTTATGATATTTGCAGGCTTCAGCTTAGTTAAGTCTTCCTATCTTATCCAGAAGTCTCCCTACTGTTGTACCCTGTGTCAATAGAGGTTTTTTCTTTCCATTCCACGGTGAATTCTCCCTTTTCCACTAGTTTCAGTCTTTTGAGGTGTCCATTCAGACAGTAGTCATGTCAAAACTCTAAGTGTCTTCTTTAATGACATAAGTGGCCTATTCCATTGCTACCTGCAGAGATCTAGTGTGTTTAATACAGTCCTACTCTGACTTATTTATCTGGTCGTAGTTTTCCAGGATTAATAAGTATTCGTTTGGTTTCTATGATTCTTTTCAGTGCTGTCTATTGTGCCTCAATCCAAGCTAGTTCGCCTCAATCCAAGCTAGTTCAATCTTTCCCAGAAAGTTGATAGTCTGTGAATGGGTAAGTCTATTGTTCTAATATGGTCGAGCTTACTGGGTGCTCTTCCGTGTTTTCCATCAACTCGTACTGCTCCATGAATGAATCCATTGTTCACAAACACGTTGGTTTTATGCTTATATTCACACTATTTCTATTTGAAGTCTAGATTCTTCACAATCACTCCCGAGTGGGTACGAAATACAAAAAAAAAACACAATTGTTGGAGATCAGTTCGGTCTTGCGAGTTGGTTGAGGGTTCGACGAGCACTGTTCTTATTAATGAATATATTGAGAGATTCAATTAATTCTGAATTACATTAATGTGACCAAAGATATGTCAATCTAACAACTGTCCTTATGTTGTTCTGGCACCTACATTTATACTCGTCTCGCTCGTTGTGATTGGTCGAGTGTGCGTCCAAAACACGCTCCGGATAGGGTCTGCACGGACGGACGGGAAACTGGAGTGTGTGCGTCCGGAACACCCGCTAGTTGGACCTGGACCTCGTCTGTGATGGCTTCCTCTGAGGCCACCAGCTTGGTGGAGCAGAAGTTGGTCGTAGCTCCGGTGTCGATCAGTACTCGGATTGTACGTCCCTGGACTTCTGCTTCTAAGACGGGTAGGACTGCTAGTTTCGCCTTTTCCCAAGCCGGGCCGAGTGTGATTGTCCCGGTGTTGGCTGACTGTGTTGGTGTGGATCTTAGTGGGCGCCCCTGTATCCGTTTCCCGACTGCTGACCGGGATTGGGATGTCTGGTTGAGGATGTTGGTCGTTGGTGGGAGGGAGATCTGGCTTTGGAAGCTGCCCTCCATCTTGGTGGTGATCGCCTCCTTGGTGGTGAGCTTCTCCGTGGGGGTGAGCTTCTCCGTGGTGGTGAGCTTCTCCGTGGTGGTGAGCTTCTCCGTGGTGATGACCATCTTCTAGGGGCTGATCTGGTGCCTTCTACTGGTTGGCGGCTCGGCCTCTGTGATGGTGGATGGCTTCGTGTTCTGACATTGAGGTCCCTCTCGATGTCTTCCGCTATCCTCAGAAGGTCCTCCACTTGGTCTGGGGCGGATACTCGAAGTAGGCATCGTACCTCAGGGCGAAGTTGCTCCAGCATTGTCCTCACCAGGGTGGCGTGTGGCATCCTGGGAAAAAGCCGGTTGGAGATGGCCCACTTTGTCATGATGAACTGGGCAGACTCGTCTCTCTGTAGACTCCCGTAGAATCTCGAAGTTAATCTCGCAATTGTTGCTGGATGGTTGAAGTGTTCTAGCAGTCTCAGGGCCAGGAAGGAGTAGCTGTCCTGGCTGTGATACATCTTGGCCCAGTTCTCCGCCTCTCCGCGCAGTTGTTGGACTAGGATGTGGTGCCATTGGTCTCTGGGGGCCTGGAATTCGGAAAAGTAGCTCTTCAGGTTATGGAGGAAGGCATCGGGACATTGTTCTTCGGAGCCGCTGAATGTTGATGTCCTCAGTGTTAGTTGCTGTAATGTCTCCGCAATGAGCGTCAGCGGGTTGACCTCTGTGGATGCAATCTGGACTGATCTGGATGTTCTGGTCTCTGAAGGGGGGGTACGGTCATCCGCCTGGGTGACAACGCTTCTCACATGCTGGGCGCCATGTTCTAATATGGTCGAGCTTACTGGGTGCTCTTCCGTGTTGTCCATCAACTCGTACTGATCCATGAATGAATCCATTGTTCACGAACACGTTGGTTTTATGCTTATATTCACACTATTTCTATTTGAAGTCTAGATTCTTCACAATCACCCCCGAGTGGGTACGAAATACAAAAAAAAACACAATTGTTGGAGATCAGTTCGGACTTGCGAGTTGGTTGAGGGTTCGACGAGCACTGTTCTTATTAATGAATATATTGAGAGATTCAATTAATTCTGAATTACATTAATGTGACCAAAGATATGTCAATCTGGCAACAGTCCGTATGTTGTTCTGGCACCTACATTTATACTCGTCTCGCTCGTTGTTATTGGTCGAGTGTGCGTCCAAAACACGCTCCGGCTAGGATCTGCACGGACGGACGGGAAACTGGAGAGTGTGCGTCCAGAACACTATCTAGATCCTATGGTCTGTAGTTTCACTCGTTCAGCATTTTAGTACAGAATATGCTTCATCTTCTTCTAGACAGATACGACACGACAGAGTTTTCGACCACCCCCATTCTGCCCAGATGAAAGTTAAGCCTGCAGTATTCAATATGCATTCCAGTTATAGACCGGAGGCTTCTGCTTTGAATTTTGAAGGTTCGTTGTTATCCCATTCCAGTAGGCACTTGCTTTGCGGATCCAAGATAGATGTTTTAGCCAAATTGAAAGGGATTTCTTGTCGGGGCTACTGGACTTACTTTCTTCCCTGTAAAGTTAGTACACTACATTGATACCCGGAATCCATACCAGATTAGCCCATTTTTACCCGGTTGGTTTAGGAGTAGTATAGTATTCTAATCCAGCTTTGATTTTCAACTGTTGGAGCACAGTGTCGTTATTGCAGTCTGGCTGTATTAAATATTTATATCTATTAGAGTAGGTGTTCTCCAGCATCCACACAATCCAAAACTCTCAACAAGTTCAGTGTTTGGTCGGTTGCATTAGCTGTTTAAAGGATTGATTCCGGTCTCATTTTTCCTAAGCTGGAGGAATCTGCTTGAAATTTATTGGATACGTGATCCGAAAGCATCACCAAGAGTTACAAAGTAACAGTTCATCGTAAGCTATAGATTTTCGAATTTATAGAAATTTTACGACTATTTTTATTATTATACTTGGAGAATTATTTCCATAAATATTGAATATGCAATACATTCTGCAATTTTTTTTAAAATAATGTTATCGATTTTAAGATTTTAGTTGTTTTTTATTACGAAACTTTTCCGTCATAAAAGTGAATGAGGCTATGTTCTTTCCTAGTTACAGCAGATTTAGTACGTTTGAATGCAAAGTAGTACAAAATATAATAATTATTATAAAGTCCAGTTGAAATACGATTTCTAACCCCCCGAAAAATTGATCTTACTATTTCTGGAATATTGTTTCATATAAATATTGGCAAAACGTCTAGTTGTTTATAAAAAAAAACGACTCACACGTCAAAAATGCCGTGATAGCAGAGAAATTTAACCGCATAAACATATAATTATGTCTGGTATAATCCTATATTATAGACCGTTATCGCAAGATGACGTACTCGGAAGGTTTCAAATGTAATAAGGACTGGTTTAGATTTGAAAATGATAATCATCTGTCTGTATATTGAGAAAATTAAAAGAAATAATTTTTTGTTACAAGTAGTTTTATAATATTATTTTCCGCAAATCGCTAGAAAATTTTGACATTCCAGACAAAATTTCTTAAAGAATAAGTCTAGATTTCCTACTCACTTCCTTACTGTAGGGAAATGATATTTCCTTACAGTTGTTAGAGTTCTACATAAATGATTAAAAACGCATTGTTTATAAGGAATTAATTTATATTTTGAAAACATCAATACATTGCAGAATAAAAATTAATTTGTTATATTTACAGTTATTTGACAGTTACTACAATTATTGAAGATTATTAGAACTATGAGAAACATTTTGGACAACATGGTAGGGTTATTTTGTTGAATATTTTGTACTGTGAAAATTTTATTTGCCACGTCTTCAACCTTATTGTTAAGAGATTCTTCGATATGTCCTTCAGCAACGTTAGATGATTTCCATCCATCCGCCATGTCTCTTTAAACTAGTTATGTCGGCACCAGAGTCAACCAATATTGTTGCAGAAGACCGACGAAAGACAGTATATTCTGTCGGATTTACCAAGTTCAAATAAGTAGCAACTATTTTAGGCATTTTTCTAAATTGATGGATTCTTACCACTTGTCAACAACCCTTTCCGCTTTGATATTTAAAGAAAAATCGGTCACTGTTCATATTTTCTGGTCTCAACGAAACTTAACATTCACTGAGACCTAAAAGATCTATTGTGCCCTTTACTTCTACTTAGTTCCTGAGAAAAGTCTCAGAAACTAGTAGCTCCCTTAGTCCTATTTCCCGGAGGAATTTTAGGATATCTGCAGGCTTTAACTTAGGTAAATGTCCCTCTTCTATCCAGTAGTCTCCAAGGTGCAGTAAATACCTTCGAATTTTTTTCATTGATGTTTATTATTTTTCAAATATGACCTCATAGTATACTCTAAACAAGGATGTGGAATTTTATATAAATAAATATAATAATTGATGTCATAAACATAAAAACGAAACCAGTTTTCGAACGAATTTGCACCAGTCAATGGTTAACATAGTTATTATGGATTAAAAGCTTTTTAATAAATAATGGGGTTTCATTATAATATTAAAGAAAAATTACTGTTCGAGCATAATAGCACCAAAGCACCAAAGATTAAATTCTAATAAGAAGAAAAAAAAGGACCCTTTTTTATTTATGTAGACATCAGTTAATTTTTTCCCTACCTGGTAATTTGCTACCCATAACAACACTTTATTTTAATTATACAGTATGCACCAAAATAACCCTCATAAACCTAGCAGATTCAAGTCGTAAATTTATATTACCAAACATGAATTGGTTTAGTTTAGTTATGAGAACCACTTTGTACTTTTGTCGCTAATTTATAGATAACCATAATTAAAAATTTGTTGCTAGTAACTAAAAAAACCCATGCTCTGTTAAGTTTATCTAGCTGCTCATCGAGTATTCCAGTCTATGTTGCGCCTCTCCCTATATTACTAAGTGGAAGAGAGGTAGCTCTAATAGTACTTCTATCGCTGCTGCAGAAGCATTTCTCATTAGGGATGGCTGATACAAACATTTTTATGGATCAGTTCCAAACTGATCCAGTCCAGAGTGATAACTAGTCCAAAGATCAGTTCCAGTTACCAGTCCAGCCGGCCTTTTTGCGAGAGGTAGGTAGGCTTTTAACCGTCAACGAGTACATACTAGACCTGAACTGATCTTGAACCGCTCGCGTTCAGCAATTACTGTTCTAAGACTGTCCGGAGTTTGCGCAGTCGAAATTGACTTGTTCGGGTTTTAACAGGATGGTTCTAACACTCGCAGTTTGACGTTCGGGTTTATTTTAGAACAGTTCTTGGACGGTTCGAAAACCGTCTAAACCAGTCTCCAGCTATTTGCAAAGGAGGAGGGTGGGAGCCATTTTGAAAATTTGCTTAAAGCGGTTAGAGGTTTATGTTTTATTGACAGATTTATTTTGGATGATTAGACTTCTTAATATTATTAATACCAAAAAATTCAACAAAATGGCCAAAATGCAAGGGATACAGAATACACAACAGACAACAGTAATGAGTTCATCTTGATAACACATTCCAAGCCAAAGGAAAGTCAATTGTCAAATTAGTTAGGTTAGTTCAGCTCTATAGTCTATGAGGGTTGTTCGAGTTTTTTCAAACTCTGCCCAATTTCAAACGGTCCGAGAATAGTTCTTAGAACTGAATGTAGTACGCAACTAGTTCTGCACAATTCCAAAATGGTTTACGGACTGTCCAGAAACAAAAACCCGAATAGAGCTGTTGTACGAGAGCGAGGTACGTTCATCTTAGTCCGTTTAAGATCTGTGCCTGAATCACAACAGAACAGTCGCGGGCCGAGTCACGCTACAATGATTGGACTATTACTGAATAAATTGTCGGTTCGGATCAGTTCCGCCGGATCTGATCCAATTGATCAGTTCCAGTACACGTTAGCCATCCTTATTTCTCATGGACTCCGTGATACCCAAACATGGCTTAGTCTCATTATTTTCTCCCAATATTTCCTACAAAACTACTATTTCATAGGAGTCGTACCATGACTCACAATTAAAGACTTTGGTGATATTGTTAGTTATTCTCCCATATAGAAAGCATTGGGCTGTGACGAATTCCGCAAAAACCTACCTGCGTCTTTAATCCTAGGTCGAATTCCGCAAAAGGTTGCGAAAGGATTAGAATATGGCTAAAAGCCGAAGGCCAGTTTTTACGAGAGCTTATTACTTTCGCGGCCATTTTTTCAACACTGTATACCTTTTTCAATCATTTTCCTTGCCCTTCTTGATAAATTTCAATCATTTTCCTTGCCCTTCTCGATAAATTACAAGAGCTTCTTCTCCCACTTGCTAATGATACGATAATCCCTCTTTCGGCTAGTTCCAGGTAGTTTTGCGGAATTCGACCCTAGCCAAAGCATTACTTTATCCCTCACACTTCTTCTTAGGCTTGAAATGATACAAGATATGTCAATTGCCAGTTTTTTTTAAGGGAAACCAGGGTAAGTAGTAATTGCTGTTCATACATTTGATATAATAGTTTCGTTTAGAATCAGTTCAGAACTTGGCGGAGCACGCGCAAATGAAAATGTTCGTTCCAACATAACGGAATCGGTTCGGAACTAAATTGGATCATTGTTCGAACGTAACGTGAACTTTTCTGGAACTAGTTAAAGGATGGTGAAAACGGTTCGCGGTCCGAAGCAAGGATTGTTGAATCGATTTGTTAGAGGCATGCGCAGTAATGTTTAATTTGATGTAGATTTGGTTTTTCAGAAGTTGAGGTTAAGTTTTCTATGATATTATTTTAATGATGTGATAATTTTATTGCAGTCGAAAGCCAGCGGTATACTTTGAACACAACTATACCGTTGTTGGTTTGTCTAATAGTGAATATATTTTGGACGTATGAAAGTCACAATTTATCATAATTATATCTTTGTACGGTTGTTATGAATATTCCCTTTAACTTCTAAATTTAAATTATCCGGAACAGCTTCTAAAATTATACATCGTCGTAATAAGATGTCTCAAAACACAATTAAGAACCTAAAAAAGGTTTAACACACTGTTGATGAGATTCAATTGGATGATTATACAATCAAAAAGTGAGAAGCAACCAACTATTTCTTAAAATAATCTTACTGCCGACTTGGATAAAATACGAGACGGAGAAAATCTTTTATTTTGATTGTTTTGTAATCTCATTTGCATACCTTTATAAAATGCAAGATTATTGGATGCCTGACAACGAAAAATTAATCTCTATTCTGGTTACTTTGACGACAGTTGTGCTGTAGACATTGTAACTGGTTACATTCGTGGAATTTCGTACAATTAAATTTAGGACGTAACTATATATAAAAATATTCATTGGAGAATATAATAATAATTACTATTGTGAACTTCTGGTAATGATATGCGGAAAAGTGATCATTTACATAAATGACGTACCAGGGATACTAGTTTCAGTCAAAAAAGAAAAAATATTGGTTACAAAGAAGCGGGTAAAATGCCTTGGAAGTCGATCGTTGACCCCACGTTTAAAAATGTTACCTTCGAGTATTACATCGTGAATATCAGAATGGTTATACGATAGGTAGTTTGAAAATGCGACCTAACTCTTTTTTCGAAAAAATCCGGTGTCTTATTCGCCTGACATAACACCATGCGTATATACTTCATTTGACGTTTAAAAAAAATTTAATATAAAGAAAAAAATCTAAGCACATAAATAATTCACTTTATTAACTTTTGTTTGAAAACAAGCAAATTATGTTAAATTGTTTAATATTCTCTCCAATGTGTGACGGCTGAGTCGGGGTCGATCTGGATATCTTGTAGCAAATAAAACACATATTCTAGTAACAACTCTGTCACATTCACCATGTATTAAAAGTAAATTTTTGTTTAATTCCAAACAAGCCATTTCTATCACTGTACGATACAATTGACTTCAAATAATGACACTAAGATTTAATGTAGAATCCGAAAAGTTGATAGTATACAGGGTGTTACATTTAAAATGGGTCACGCTTTCCTTATCTTCTTCACCCTCCTTTCTGCGTCTTTCCCTCTCTTTTTCTTCCTCCTTTCTGCGTATTTCCTTCTCCTCTTCACGTCTTTCCTTCTCTTCTTCTTCCTCCTTTCTGTGTCTTTTCTTCTCTTTTTCTTCCTCCTTTCTGCGTCTTTCCTTTTCCTCTTCTTCCTCCTTTCTACGTATCTCCTTCTCATCCTCACGTCTTTCCTTCTAATGCTACGTCTGACCTGTACTGAGGATATGTAGAGGTCCACAAAGAAAAAGAAGAAGACATACATATAGAATTATCTTAATAAAGTTGTCGTTCACTTTCGGTATGACATATGGATGTCAAAATATTTTCCATAAATTCGCCATAACCTGTTCTCCATCTATACCAATTTTTATAGAAATCGTGTTAGTAAAGTCTCCAATGTATAGATAGTGTAAGCTCGTTGTAAAGCCTGTATAGACAACCATTAACTCTAGTAAAACCCTTGGATAAGAAGGGTGTGTCAGGTTACACCGATGGGAGTTTTTAGGTAAGAGAGGCAGTCTGATAAATGACAACTTTGTATAAGGACGTATTAAAGATTACTACTTGTATTTTGTATTGGCATTTTAGAATAATATAATTTTCCTACGATCATTACCCAAAGTAGGCTTTTGCACACTCAAATCTAACCGCAAAGTTGATGTTTTCCGCGAGCTGTCATAATTTGACGTTATTGGCGCTCTTAAGCAGAAAGTAACTTTGGCGCACGCCTAATTTAGATAAAAGAGAGCTAGTAGTTATTTTAATATAAACCGTAGAATAAATAAATATTTTAGTTGATTTTCTAATATGTTAAAGAATCCAACAGTATTTTCCGTAATAATTTAATGAGAAATAGGGAAATCTAAAAAATATCTGACATTAATGTAATAAGTGTTGCCTACGTACATAGGTACACGAAACTGCAATCTGGAAACTGCTAAGTACAAACAATGTCAATAGGTAGGCAAAACAACATACTTGCAAATAACTTATGGATTATAAGAATCAAGTATGTCTATGTCAAAGAAAGAACCTAGTGCATTGTCACTGAAATATTTTTTGAGATAGTTCTGTGCTGTGTAATTGTATTAATATTTTACTATAAGTCAGTAAGTACTTAAAAAAACAAGAAAAATGGATACAATTCAAATACACCGCCAGATATTGTCGAGGCGGCCAAAAAAGTCACTTTAAATCTACTTCCGGAGAAATCCAAATTAAAGTACAAAAATGAATATAGTCTATTTATAAGTTGGTGCAGATCCAAAAAAATTAAAAGATATTTATTTTGGTGTGATCGTAGAAAAAATCTTGTGTGTATTTCGAGCAGAAAGTCCTTTAGTAGTCTCGACAGATTTCTCGACTGTCAAAGTACTACTTTCTGCTCTTGATACACAAATAGCTATTAAAGTGAGAAAAATTTCGCTCGAAATGTACGAAAAGGTTGAATATACTTATAGATCTTGGTCGTTCATTTCTCCTCCCACACAATATTTATTTAAAATAAATACCACAGTTATATTATATCGCTGATAAAACTTTGCTGAATGCATCCTATCCTTTCAGAATACCAAGAAATGTTACACACAAATATGTTAACGCCTCAATATGAGATAAAGGGAAAAATTGTAACACTCACACGTTTAATAAGTGTAAATATTTACAGTTGGGACAGAAAGTATCAATTAAATTTAATCTGTGGACTCTTGACATCGTGGTAACTTTTTTGGTTCCAGCACAATCTCAACATCGTTAAAATTTACCAGAGACGGAATCGGAAGTAAATTTTTATAAGAAATTGGCTAGAATCCTTGAAGTTGTTACTTATATATTTTCACTGAACGATTGTATCATGGTTAAAGTACTGAGTAATCTAAATGTAAAAATACTAGATTAAAGACTATGTTAAAAAAAGTGAAATCATTTTAGTCACGAAACCAGCACCTATCACCAGTTCACTTAAAAATAAACGAAGAAAGGATTATGTCCAGAACAATGCCTATCAATAAAACAAAATTTAATGGCTATGGCAGGTACGGCTCTGCGTAGAATCGACCGCCTGCTGATAACTCAAGTGCTTGGTGATTTATGACCTTCTTAGATTTCTGGACGTACTTTACGATATTGTATGAATGAGTCATCTATTCGTGGTTGATTTTACTTCATTCTTTGGTATTACTTAACAAATTAGTATAAATTCCCGACAACCCCTGTAGTACTGAAGGTCGCGGCCCACTATTTGGGAAACATTTTTCAATTTCAATAAGCAGTGAAAAATGTATGTTAATCTTCAAATTGTAACTATACATTTATTTTAAAAAGTTGAGCAATTGAGTTTATATAGTGCAGAATATCGTATAAAATTTGAAATTCGCGGAAAACTGAATTGGAGACAGTTGCCGCCAGTAAAATTGTTGATTAATCGAGTGAAGCACCGAAAAAGTCAAATCTCGACCAGGTGTTTAATAACGTCGAGCACACAAAGTGTGGGTTATGCAATATTAAATTGACCATTGAAAATTTTATGATACATAACTCTAAGTATAGTGAGAGAAAATAACAAATTTGAAATATCTGATTTCTTGGAAATGTATAATTTTAATACTGTCCTATAGATTTTAAAAGTAGGCTGGGACTTTGGAATAAATTTAATAAAAATTATGAAGCAATATTGTTTCCAAAAAATTATTTTGTTAGGTAGTATAACCAAACCAAAATGATTTATTATTGTTTTTACTTAAATCTTTTTTTTTGTTATACAGCGTGTCCAACTAAGTTCGCAGCATATATATGAGAAACTTTCTTATTATTGATTTTACGGAAAAAAATATTCTTCGTAAAAAGTTCTGCATGGTCCAAAACAGTGGCGGATCGTGGATAATTTGATAGAGGGGTCATAGGTGATGTGATCAAAATCTTAAAATACGAAATGCCAGTGACCAGTCCCCCGGAGGCCTAGTTTTTCGAAAAACCACTCCCAATTTCTGCCCAGAAGTCGTTAAAAATTTTTTGGGCCTCGCCTTTTTTATATAAAAATAATGCTCTCTTAAAAAACAACCATATTTTATTCATTTCTATACATATTAAATATGACCAACTTAAATTAAATGATAATTAGTCTAAATCTTTTTAAAATTTAAGTGAAGCCTTCGATCTTTTGTATTTGCAACATTACGTCAAAACACAGCTCACTCATTATTCTCATTATTTCGCTTCAAATGCTCTCCTTTAAATCAAAATATAGCGCGGCCTGCCAACCCCTCTACTCATCTCTTTTCTAAGCGTGTAATAATCAGCCGATGTAAGTCGAGTCATCGTCTATATTAAACTGGGCTTTTGACCCATCACATGTAAACTTCAGGCGTGCTTCTCTCACGCCGCGAAGATCGTCAGCGCTCAGCAAATTCCGTTCCCATATAACACCTTGAGGACAACGATGTACTCCAGCCCGCTCTCCAATTTTGGTTTTTGCCGAGTACTTGATGCTTGATGCGGAATAACGTTTACACGGAGGTCTTGAAACGTTTTAGGTAAATTTTATTTAAGAGGAATACTATACTATAGTAGGTATATTTTATTTTTTTAAATGCTTATTTAATTATTTTTTAATGGGAGGTCATTGACCCAATGACCTAATGGAGAAGCCGCCACTGGTCAAAAATCTCAAGTGCAACAATCAGGTATCGATTTTTCCAAGTCATATACGAAATATATAAGAAATTATGAATTTTACCCAATAGTAAAATACTAGTGTCTAATAAACAGTTAACTCTTCTCTTCTCAGCATTTTGATGATATTTGAAAAATTGATGAACATAATAATAATTTACTTCACAAATATCAACTTAAGTAAATACCTATAATGCAATAGATATTCAGAGATTTGTTAGCCAGTTGAGTCGCCCGATTTAACCCTTTCAGAATATTTTCAGAAACAACATTATAGTTCTGGATAACACTTTGCATCATTCTTCCAAATACCTCAAGGAACGAATCCGAAATTAAAGATTGGCTTCTCGAAAATGATAGTTTCTTTGAAGACTCTTACTTAAAATTTGAGCAACAATGAGCTGCATAAGGAAAACTCAGTGTGTCTTCAACTGTTGTAGACTATAATACTATAACAAAGTTATTACACTAGTGATGAGCAAAATTGGTCTTGGTCTTGAGAAAAAGCAAGACCAAGACCAAGATTATCATTAGACTAGCAAGACTAAGATCAAGACCGAATTAACAAGAACAAGACCGAATATGCAAGACCAAGACCAAATACACAAGACCAAACTAAAAAGTATATAAAAAAAGAAACATTACCACTGTTTGAAAATAAAAAGGATCTACAAGAATCCTCTTTGTCATAACGTCTGGAAAGCACATGATTGAAGTATAGAGGGAAACTAAGTTTTTTTCTATATTTTCACTTCTTTCAAGTACTTTTTTTGCTAAAAGGTTAATTTATGCGTTGAAGGAAGGGTAGGTTTTCGAGTTTTCATATCTCTCAACAACCAGAGATATCATTTTCTTGACATACTATGACAAGCTCGCATATATCTATAACAGAATATGAAACTATTATTGCGTCGATAGAATACTCTCTGATTTGTTTACAAATTAATTCTGAAAACTTTGCCTATTTTATATCTTGTTATCGACTTTTGGGTGGAAAATAAGTATATTTGTGTTAGTATAAAAGTGCAATTTATTTTTTCATTGAACTAAAAAATCTGAAGTGACCAGCACTGCATAGGCAAGATCAAGACCAAGACCGGACATGATTGTCCAAGTCTTGGTCTTGCTTTGCTCTTCACTATATTACACAAAAACATAAAATTTGCCTCTACTCACAATCATTTTCATCAAATATATAGTCTTAAGAATAACTTTTCGCAGTCTCAAATATAATCTGAATATTCCGAACATTAAAAAAGCGAAACCATCGGGACTCGAACCCTGTACCCCTCGGTTAGACCCTCTGTGCTACGAACGGTTCCTACATAACAATGTTCTGTTCGGTATTATAAGCTACCAATAACCTTACACATTCGGCTATCCTGCTCCGCTCCTTGTCCTTGAGGTACCGAGAGCAGTGATGGGATGTCAACTTTTTGTATATCAGTAGATGCTACACCACCAAAAAATCAGTAGAAATCAGTGGAAATCAGTAGAAATCAGTAGAAATCAGTAGAAATCAGTAGAAATCAGTAGAAATCAGTAGAAATCAGTAGAAATCAGTAGAAATCAGTAGAAATCGGTAGAAATCAGTAGAAATCAGTAGAAATCAGTAGAGATCAGTAGAAATCAGTAGAAATCAGTAGAAATCAGTAGAAATCAGTAGAAATCAGTAGAAATCAGTAGAAATCAGTAGAAATCAGTAGAAATCAGTAGAAATCAGTAGAAATCAGTAGAAAACAGTAGAAATCAGTAGAAATCAGTAGAAATCAGTAGAAATCAGTAGAAATCAGTAGAAATCAGTAGAAATCAGTAGAAATCAGTAGAAATCAGTAGAAATCAGTAGAAATCAGTAGAAATCAGTAGAAATCAGTAGAAATCAGTAGAAATCAGTAGAAATCAGTAGAAATCGGTAGAAATCGGTAGAAATCGGTAGAAATCAGTAGAAATCAGTAGAAATCAGTAGAAATCAGTAGAAATCAGTAGAAATCAGTAGAAATCAGTAGAAATCAGTAGAAATCAGTAGAAATCAGTAGAAATCAGTAGAAATCAGTAGAAATCAGTGGAAATCAGTAGAAATCAGTAGAAATCAGTACACCGTCACAAGGACGTCGAACAATACATAATTAGGGATGGAGTACTATCGATGATTGTTTATCGATATTTTTGACTATTAAAAAAAAATCGATAGTTTTCGGTACTATATCAATATAGTTGAGATGTTTTTAGGTGAAAAATGTATATTTTGAAAGCCGATATGGAGTAAAAATGCGATCAAAAAATGGCACAGAGAGATGAGAGAAAGAGAGAAATAAAGATGAGAGAGAGATGGGAGAGTGAGAGAGAGAAAGATAGGAGAGAGAAAGAGAGAGATAGGAAAGAGAGAGAGATGGGAGAGACAGAGATATGGAAGAGAGAGAGAAAGATGGGAGAGAGAGAGAGAGAGAGAGAGAGAGAGAGAGAGAGAGAGAGATGAGAGAGAGAGAGAGATGGGAGAGAGAGAGAGAGAGATGGAAGCGAGAGAGATGGGAAAGAAAGAAATAAAGATGGGAGAGAGAGAAATAGATAGATGGGAGAGAGTGAAAGAAATATTAGAGAGAGAGATGGGAGAGACAGATTTGGAATAAAGAGAGAAGAGAGAGATAAAGGAAAGAGAGAGATCCGAAATAGAGAGAGGGATGGGAAAAAGAGGGAAAGATGAGAGAGAGAAAGTGAGATATGGTACAGAGAGGGAAATGGGAGAGAAAGATGGGGGAGAGAGAGAAAGAAAGTGTATTGCGTGTGATTACAATCAATATTTTAAATTGTCAGAATCCAAGACGGATTTAGTAAGGTTCGCGACCCTCGGAAGACTTTTTTTTCTTATTAGACCATTTTTGACAGTTTATTATAATTAACTATTGACCATTTTTGACAGTTTTTGACAATTACTGACCATTTTTGACAATTTTTCGAAAATTTTTACAATCATTGTACATTTTTCAGAATATTTAATAACAATTTTTGACCATTTTTCAGAATTATTGACTATTTTTGACCATTTTTTGAAATATTTAACAATTATTGACCATTTTTGTCAGTTTTTGAAAGTTTTTCACCATTTTTGACAGGTTCTGACAATTATTGACCATTTTTCAAAAATTTTGACCATTTTTTCAAAATTTTGACAATTTTTGACAATTTTTTCAAAATTTTGACTATTTTTGACAATAAATGACCATTTTTTTAAATATTTAACAATTTTTGACCATTTTTTAAAATTTTAACAATTATTGATTATTTTTGACCATTTTTCAAAATAAGTATTTAACAATTTTTGACCATTTTTGATAGGTTTTGACAATTATTGACCGTTTTTGACAATTATTGACCATTTTTGACAATTTTTCAAAAAATTTGACAATTATTGACCATTTTTTCAAAAATTTTTACATTTATTGACCATCTTTGACAGTTTTTCCAAATTTTGACAATTATTGACCATTTTTCCAAATATTTGAACATATTTCAAAATTTTTGACAATTATTGACCATTTTTCTTAATTTTTGACCATATTTCAAAATTTTTGACATTTTCCAAAAATTTTAACATATTTTTTCAAAATTTTGACAATTTTTGACCATATTTTAAAATTTTTGACAATTTTTCAAAAATTTTAACATATTTGGCAATTTTTCAAAAATTTTAACATATTTGACCATTTTTCAAAATTTTAACAATTATTGATCATTTTTGACAATTATTGACCATTTTTGAACGTTTTTTGGCAATTTGACTATTTTTGATAGTTTTTGACAATATTGACCATTTTTTCAAAATTTTTGACAAAAATCATACAAAGATGTTACCGATTGTAAAACTTTCGAAAATAATCGATAATAATCTATAGTAAAAATATAACTATCGATAAATATCGATAGTCGCGACTATCGATAGTTATTTTACCGAAATATCACTAAAAAAAACAACTATGGTTAAATCAGTAGATTGCATGTATAAATCAGTAGATCAGTAGATAGAACCTGAAATCAGGAAATCTACTGATAAGTCATCACTGACCTAGAGCGCGGAACCTGACGTTTGTGCTCGCTCTCCTGGAAATCCTGACGCCTGCACGCCCATTCCAGTCACCCCCTCTCATTATCACATCACATTACGGCCTCATGTGAATCAAATCCCACTCATAATATACAAAGCTGAATATTCCGAACATTGAAAAGGCGGAACCATCGGGAATCGAACCCGGACCCACGGGTAGAAAGCCTTTACGTAACCCTCTAAAAATATAAAAATTCTTGATAACGGCAGCTAGAACGAATACATTTACAAAACATTGTGGTTCAATTCTCATTAAAAACAAACAAAATAATGAATACACCACAAGAAACGTGGAGAAGATAATGTCTACATTTCTTCTATACTATGGAGCATTCACCGGGCACGTAATTTATTCTGGTGGTCTGTATAATTTTTATATAGTTGTCTTTGCTACAACCCCATAATTGTATACCAGATTGGCTTAAGCACGAGGTAATGAATTAGTATTTTTTATTCCGTAAAGACAAATTGGAGTTCTTATTCTGCCTGTTTTTAAAATTCAATTCTAATCTTTCCATTTTAATTAGGCATCTGGAGTCATATTTCACATTATTTTCATATGGAACTTGCGTGCAATTTATCAGGAAAATTTGTTCCTTCATTAGTAAAATTGATTTTAACCCATTTAAATTTTATTTATCTACCATTTGTACCGGGTGTTCCAACATTTTTTCATAACATTAGTGGCCTCGAGAAAAACCCTGGAAATTATTTTTGAGTTCCTATGTCTACAGCTAGAGGCCGTAATTGAATTTTAAAGAATTTAAATAGTCAAATTTAACAAAAATATCTCGATTAAAAGGTATTACAAAAACAAGCATCGCATTGTTCAAAAAATGCTTATATTTGATATAACAAGTTTTAGTCTATCTACTCAAATAAGGGATGGAGAAGAATGGGAACTTAGTTATAAAAAAATCTCCATAACTCCGGTTCTACTTGAAAGATCTTCAGTCTTTTTGAAAACCGCTCTTTTCCACCAAAATAAGGTTAATTATTTTGACATAACCTAATGTATGCTAGAGGGCGCTATTTATTAATTTCTTAAATCTAGTTGTCTTAAAAGTAGATTTCTATCATCGGCCTCAGTCTTTTCAGAAATTCTTTTTCGAACAATTTTTAATTAAGTGATAGAAGAATATATGATGTACTGTAATAATTTTTTTTCGCCAAATTACTGTTCAAAAACGGGCGCCACTGCGGCTAAACATTTTAAGCTTTAAGAATGTACGTTAAGCTAAATTGTTATTTATAAAAATAAATATATTTTCCAACAGTTCATAAACATCCGCAGACGTGACTTTGTTAAGAAACCCCGTCGAGTAATCGATCCACATTTGATTGGTAAGCGGAATGTTTACTTTATAATTTGTCCTTTTCGGAGAGTAAAGCCTTAAGGAGTTTGTTACAAATTGAGGTTATTTATGGGATTGCAACCGGACTTGCTGAATGAAATTGTTTATGAGAAAATACAAACAAGTAGATTTAACGCTTTTATTTCAAATTAGCCCACCCAATACGCGAGAAGAATTTTTTCAATTAGCACATTCAATCTTTCTTGAAGAATTACAGATTACATGGTAGGATCCAGTATAAAGTGGATTGATTGGAAAAAAAGGGGGCTGAAATACCCTTTTGGATATCGGAAAACTATTGCGGTATCAGTACCAATAAATATAACGTTGGAGAACCGATAAAACGAGAAAATCGAACTATTGGAGTTTAATAGCCCAAGTTTTTGGGACTAGTGTATCCCTATCTAGGAATATCTTGGTAATAGGTGTCTTCCTGTGGTACTGTAATTGGTATGATTCCTATTTGCTGATATTTCTGGTAAAGCCATATTTAAAGCTTCCACAGGTTTAATAGCTCAAGTTTTTGGGATTAATGTATCCCTATCTAGGAATATCTTGCTAAAAGGTGTCTTCCTGTGGCACTGTAATTGGTATGATTCCTATTTGCTGATATTTCTGGTAAAACCATATTTAAAGCTTCCACAGGTTTGATAGCCCAAATTTTTGGCATTAGTGTATCCCTATCTAGGCATTTCTTGCTAAAAGGTGTCTTCCTGTGGCACTGTAATTGGTATGATTCCTATTTGCTGATATTTCTGGTAAAGTCATATTTAAAGCTTCCACAGGTTCAATAGTCCAAATTTTTGGCATTAGGAATTTCTTGCAAAATGGTGTCTTCCTGTGGCACTGTAATTGGTATGATTCCTATTCGCTGATATTTCTGGTAAAGCCATATTTAAACCTTCCACAGGTTTAATATCCCAAGTTTTCGGGATTAGTGTATCCCTATCTAGGAATATCTTGCAAAAAGGTGTATTCCTGTGGCTCTGTAATTGGTATGATTACTATTTGCTGATATTTCTGGTAAAGCCATATTTAAAGCTTCCACAGGTTTAATAGCCGAAGTTTTTGGGATTAGTGTATCCCTATCTAGGAATTTCTTGCAAAAAGGTGTCTTCCTGTGGCACTGTAATTGGTTTGATTCCTATTTGCTGATATTTCTGGTAAAGCCATATTTAAACCTTCCACAGGTTTAATAGCTCAAGTTTTTGGGATTAATGTATCCCTATCTGGGAATTTCTTGCAAAAAGGTGTCTTCCTGTGGCACTGTAATTGGTATGATTCCTATTTGCTGATATTTCTGGTAAAGCCATATGTGAAGCTTCCACAGGTTTAATAGCCCAAGTTTTTGGGATTAGTGAATCACTAGTTAGGAATTTCTTGCTAAAAGGTGTCTTCCTGTAGCACTGTAATTGGTATGATTCCTATTTGCTGATATTTCTGGTAAAGCCATATTTAAAGCTTCCACAGGTTTAATAGCCCAAGTTTTTGGGATTAGTGAATCACTAGCTAGGAATTTCTTGCTAAAAGGTGTCTTTCTGTGGCACTGTAATTGGTTTGATTCCTATTTGCTGATATTTCTGGTAAAGCCATATTTAAAGCTTTCACAGGTTTAATATCCCAAGTTTTTGGGATTAGTGTATCCCTATCTAGGAATTTCTTGCAAAAAGGTGTCTTCCTGTGGCACTGTAATTGGTATGATTCCTATTTGCTGATTTCCCTGGTAAAGCCATATGTAAAGCTTCCACAGGTTTAATAGCCCACGTTTTTGGGATTAGTGTATCCCTATCTAGGAATTTCTTGCTAAAAGGTGTCTTCCCGTGGCACTGTAATTGGTATGATTCCTATTTGCTGATATTTCTGGTAAAGCCATATTTAAAGCTTCCACAGGTTTAATAGCCCAAGTTTTTGGGATTAGTGAATCACTAGTTAGGAATTTCTTGCTAAAAGGTGTCTTCCTGTAGCACTGTAATTGGTATGATTCCTATTTGCTGATATTTCTGGTAAAGCCATATTTAAAGCTTCCACAGGTTTAATAGCCCAAGTTTTTGGGATTAGTGAATCACTAGCTAGGAATTTCTTGCTAAAAGGTGTCTTTCTGTGGCACTGTAATTGGTATGATTCCTATTTGCTGATATTTCTGGTAAAGCCATATTTAAAGCTTTCACAGGTTTAATATCCCAAGTTTTTGGGATTAGTGTATCCCTATCTAGGAATTTCTTGCAAAAAGGTGTCTTCCTGTGGCACTGTAATTGGTATGATTCCTATTTGCTGATTTTCCTGGTAAAGCCATATGTAAAGCTTCCACAGGTTTAATAGCCCACGTTTTTGGGATTAGTGTATCCCTATCTAGGAATTTCTTGCTAAAAGGTGTCTTCCCGTGGCACTGTAATTGGTATGATTCCTATTTGCTGATATTTCTGGTACAGCCATATTTAAAGCTTCCACAGGTTTAATAGCCCAAGTTTTTGGGATTAGTGAATCACTAGTTAGGAATTTCTTGCTAAAAGGTGTCTTCCTGTAGCACTGTAATTGGTATGATTCCTATTTGCTGATATTTCTGGTAAAGCCATATTTAAAGCTTCCACAGGTTTAATAGCCCAAGTTTTTGGGATTAGTGAATCACTAGCTAGGAATTTCTTGCTAAAAGGTGTCTTTCTGTGGCACTGTAATTGGTATGATTCCTATTTGCTGATATTTCTGGTAAAGCCATATTTAAAGCTTTCACAGGTTTAATATCCCAAGTTTTTGGGATTAGTGTATCCCTATCTAGGAATTTCTTGCAAAAAGGTGTCTTCCTGTGGCACTGTAATTGGTATGATTCCTATTTGCTGATTTTCCTGGTAAAGCCATATGTAAAGCTTCCACAGGTTTAATAGCCCACGTTTTTGGGATTAGTGTATCCCTATCTAGGAATTTCTTGCTAAAAGGTGTCTTCCCGTGGCACTGTAATTGGTATGATTCCTATTTGCTGATATTTCTGGTACAGCCATATTTAAAGCTTCCACAGGTTTAATAGCCCAAGTTTTTGGGATTAGTGAATCACTAGCTAGGAATTTCTTGCTAAAAGGTGTCTTTCTGTGGCACTGTAATTGGTATGATTCCTATTTGCTGATATTTCTGGTAAAGCCATATTTAAAGCTTTCACAGGTTTAATATCCCAAGTTTTTGGGATTAGTGTATCCCTATCTAGGAATTTCTTGCAAAAAGGTGTCTTCCTGTGGCACTGTAATTGGTATGATTCCTATTTGCTGATTTTCCTGGTAAAGCCATATGTAAAGCTTCCACAGGTTTAATAGCCCACGTTTTTGGGATTAGTGTATCCCTATCTAGGAATTTCTTGCTAAAAGGTGTCTTCCCGTGGCACTGTAATTGGTATGATTCCTATTTGCTGATATTTCTGGTAAAACCATATTTAAAGCTTCCACAGGTTTAATAGCTCAAGTTTTTGGGATTAATGTATCCCTATCTAGGAATTTCTTGCAAAAAGGTGTCTTCCTGTGGCACTGTAATTGGTATGATTCCTATTTGCTGATATTTCTGGTAAAACCATATTTAAAGCTTCCACAGGTTTAATAGCCCACATTTTTGGCATTAGTGTATCCCTATCTAGGCATTTCTTGCTAAAAGGTGTCTTCCTGCGGCACTGTAATTGGTATGATTCCTATTTGCTGATTTTCCTGGTAAAGCCATATGAAAAGCTTCCACAGGTTTAATAGCCCACGTTTTTGGGATAAGTGTATCCCTATCTAGGAATTTCTTGCTAAAAGGTGTCTTCCCGTGGCACTGTAATTGGTATGATTCCTATTTGCTGATATTTCTGGTACAGCCATATTTAAAGCTTCCACAGGTTTAATAGCCCAAGTTTTTGGGATTAGTGAATCACTAGCTAGGAATTTCTTGCTAAAAGGTGTCTTTCTGTGGCACTGTAATTGGTATGATTCCTATTTGCTGATATTTCTGGTAAAGCCATATTTAAAGCTTCCACAGGTTTAATAGCCCAAGTTTTTGGGATTAGTGAATCACTAGCTAGGAATTTCTTGCTAAAAGGTGTCTTTCTGTGGCACTGTAATTGGTATGATTCCTATTTGCTGATATTTCTGGTAAAGCCATATTTAAAGCTTTCACAGGTTTAATATCCCAAGTTTTTGGGATTAGTGTATCCCTATCTAGGAATTTCTTGCAAAAAGGTGTCTTCCTGTGGCACTGTAATTGGTATGATTCCTATTTGCTGATTTTCCTGGTAAAGCCATATGTAAAGCTTCCACAGGTTTAATAGCCCACGTTTTTGGGATTAGTGTATCCCTATCTAGGAATTTCTTGCTAAAAGGTGTCTTCCCGTGGCACTGTAATTGGTATGATTCCTATTTGCTGATATTTCTGGTACAGCCATATTTAAAGCTTCCACAGGTTTAATAGCCCAAGTTTTTGGGATTAGTGAATCACTAGCTAGGAATTTCTTGCTAAAAGGTGTCTTTCTGTGGCACTGTAATTGGTATGATTCCTATTTGCTGATATTTCTGGTAAAGCCATATTTAAAGCTTTCACAGGTTTAATATCCCAAGTTTTTGGGATTAGTGTATCCCTATCTAGGAATTTCTTGCAAAAAGGTGTCTTCCTGTGGCACTGTAATTGGTATGATTCCTATTTGCTGATTTTCCTGGTAAAGCCATATGTAAAGCTTCCACAGGTTTAATAGCCCACGTTTTTGGGATTAGTGTATCCCTATCTAGGAATTTTTTGCTAAAAGGTGTCTTCCCGTGGCACTGTAATTGGTATGATTCCTATTTGCTGATATTTCTGGTAAAGCCATATTTAAAGCTTCCACAGGTTTAATAGCCCAAGTTTTTGGGATTAGTGAATCACTAGTTAGGAATTTCTTGCTAAAAGGTGTCTTCCTGTAGCACTGTAATTGGTATGATTCATATTTGCTGATATTTCTGGTAAAGCCATATTTAAAGCTTCCACAGGTTTAATAGCCCAAGTTTTTGGGATTAGTGAATCACTAGCTAGGAATTTCTTGCTAAAAGGTGTCTTTCTGTGGCACTGTAATTGGTATGATTCCTATTTGCTGATATTTCTGGTAAAGCCATATTTAAAGCTTTCACAGGTTTAATATCCCAAGTTTTTGGGATTAGTGTATCCCTATCTAGGAATTTCTTGCAAAAAGGTGTCTTCCTGTGGCACTGTAATTGGTATGATTCCTATTTGCTGATTTTCCTGGTAAAGCCATATGTAAAGCTTCCACAGGTTTAATAGCCCACGTTTTTGGGATTAGTGTATCCCTATCTAGGAATTTCTTGCTAAAAGGTGTCTTCCCGTGGCACTGTAATTGGTATGATTCCTATTTGCTGATATTTCTGGTACAGCCATATTTAAAGCTTCCACAGGTTTAATAGCCCAAGTTTTTGGGATTAGTGAATCACTAGCTAGGAATTTCTTGCTAAAAGGTGTCTTTCTGTGGCACTGTAATTGGTATGATTCCTATTTGCTGATATTTCTGGTAAAGCCATATTTAAAGCTTCCACAGGTTTAATAGCCCAAGTTTTTGGGATTAGTGAATCACTAGCTAGGAATTTCTTGCTAAAAGGTGTCTTTCTGTGGCACTGTAATTGGTATGATTCCCATTTGCTGATATTTCTGGTAAAGCCATATTTAAAGCTTTCACAGGTTTAATATCCCAAGTTTTTGGGATTAGTGTATCCCTATCTAGGAATTTCTTGCAAAAAGGTGTCTTCCTGTGGCACTGTAATTGGTATGATTCCTATTTGCTGATTTTCCTGGTAAAGTCATATGTAAAGCTTCCACAGGTTTAATAGCCCACGTTTTTGGGATTAGTGTATCCCTATCTAGAAATTTCTTGCTAAAAGGTGTCTTCCCGTGGCACTGTAATTGGTATGATTCCTATTTGCTGATATTTCTGGTAAAACCATATTTAAAGCTTCCACAGGTTTAATAGCTCAAGTTTTTGGGATTAATGTATCCCTATCTAGGAATTTCTTGCAAAAAGGTGTCTTCCTGTGGCACTGTAATTGGTATGATTCCTATTTGCTGATATTTCTGGTAAAACCATATTTAAAGCTTCCACAGGTTTAATAGCCCACATTTTTGGCATTAGTGTATCCCTATCTAGGCATTTCTTGCTAAAAGGTGTCTTCCTGCGGCACTGTAATTGGTATGATTCCTATTTGCTGATATTTCTGGTAAAGTCATATTTAAAGCTTCCACAGGTTCAATAGTCCAAATTTTTGGCATTAGTGTATCCCTATCTAGGAATTTCTTGCAAAATGGTGTCTTCCTGTGGCACTGTAATTGGTATGATTCCTATTTGCTGATATTTCTGGTAAAACCATATTTAAAGCTTCCACAGGTTTAATAGCTCAAGTTTTTGGGATTAATGTATCCCTATCTAGGAATTTCTTGCAAAAAGGTGTCTTCCTGTGGCACTGTAATTGGTATGATTCCTATTTGCTGATATTTCTGGTAAAACCATATTTAAAGCTTCCACAGGTTTAATAGCCCACATTTTTGGCATTAGTGTATCCCTATCTAGGCATTTCTTGCTAAAAGGTGTCTTCCTGCGGCACTGTAATTGGTATGATTCCTATTTGCTGATATTTCTGGTAAAGCCAAATTTAAAGCTTCCACAGGTTTAATAGCCCAAATTTTTGGCATTAGTGTATCCCTATCTAGGCATTTCTTGCTAAAAGGTGTCTTCCTGTGGCACTGTAATTGGTATGATTCCTATTTGCTGATATTTCTCCAAGAAAGTCTTGCTTAGTACTTTTTGATAAGTTAAAATCTAGTCTACAGCCTGAATAGAATTTAAGTAGCCTGTAATCTATCGCCTCCATTGCAGCAAAGTCAACTTTCACAGTAATATTTAACATAATCAGGAAGTAAAAAAACACCGTAAAAGTGTTTACCATTAAAAATTATGTTTTTATGTAACAATAATTTAAAAAATTATTCAAACTTGCTCATTCTACAAAATTACTGTTTTTTTTTTCATGAACATAATTTGCGCCACTAATGTGTTTATAATTATTCCAAACGAATTATACACTTTCTACTAGCCAATCATATATTTACCAATAGAATAAGCTGACCGCCATACTTTAGAAGTCAATTAGTGTTCGTGTACAGTTTTCAACAAAAAACTGCTAAACTTCGATATTTCTTCGGAATCGTATGATCAAAATTACATGAAAATATTTGATTTTTTAATCAAATCAAATGACTTGATTGCTGGAAAATGTACATCTTGCATTTATGAATTCTCTAAATTATTATAGTAGCAGTTAAGCATCTGATTTTCCGGATTGCATGAACATTACTGTAATAATTTGAGATAAGTACATAATCCTTTAATATATGTGTCTAGTTCCATGCAGCACCCATTGAAGTTATTGGTAAACAACGTACTTTCAGTCTTGTTCTACCATCACAGTCGATAATAATCCCACTATACTAACGGTTTTGCACTTAAATGGTTTCTAATTTTATAGCAAGCCATATTTCTGCTTAACACTTAATGGGGTTCAAAGAAATAAACGTACACCTACCAGGAAGGGAAATCTCAATTTAAAAAAGACAGCTTCGAATTTTTTGATATTAAGAAATTACACAATTCTTCTCATTTTACTCAAACATGAATTTAAACCAAACCTGATTCAAGATTTTTACTTTTATCAAATTTTCGAAGGATTAGAACTTTTCAAACTTTTTAATTAGGGAACCGCAAGAAGCAATTATTTTTCACACAAAATTTTTGGTATATAAGCGAATAAGGAAGATATTTAAGATCAGCAAAGGTCCATTAAAATCAGCAGGTATTTATAGGATTCCATGTTCTTGCGGAAAAGTATTTAACGGACGAATAAAGAGAAGGGTTGGTACAAGGGTAGCTGATCACAAATGAAGTTGCTGCTTAGAACAAACTGAAAAATCCGCAGTAACAGAATTTACAAACACCAAGTGAACTTTAACAGAAATAAACAACATATTTGCCAAAGATCTGGTACACAAGATTAAAAAGCGCGCCAATATAAAACCGCTAAAGTACTTGCCAAAATGAATCTACAAATATCGCCAAAGGAAAGTACTTCGTCCACGCCACTGTCGTAGTTGTAGCCGACACTTTTGGATAATTCCATTCCAGAAAAGACCACGGCAGTTGGAACGCTACCAAAACGTTGAAAGTAAAGTATTCATAAAACATTGTGGTATAATACCAATTTAAAACAAACTAAATGTATATATTTCGAAGTGCCGTTAAAAAGTCTTTAATCTCTAAATTTATAGTAATTATGATCTGCATAGCAGAAATATTCCTTAGTAGCTAATAATCTCGACAAATTTGCATGCTCCTTAACGATCTGTAGAGACAAATTCTCAACAAAAATCATTCCGACTTCCGGCGATAAGTTTTATCGTATAGTTTTCAAATTTATTATTGTAGACGATGTGACGCCCACGAAGACACGTTTTGCCGATTAGAGATATTAATTTATCAGCATTTCTGTTAAGAGAATTCTTGCCAAGTTTACCAACTCTTTCATTAACATTTTTGTACACTCCCGGTAAAAGATTGAGCACACCAACTAACATTTTACCAATCCTACATTGTCAACTTGATAGTTTTCTTCGTCCTTCTATAACTTTGACCGTGTATTGTATTCGCTCTGATAAACACCCTATAGGGTATTCCAAACAATTTATAACAATCACGCCTATGCAGGTTAGTGTTTTCGCTACTCGCGTCTCCTTCTCTCAAGGGAGTACTCGCCCAATTTATTTTATAGAAGAAATATTTTTGAAAAATTATTTAATTTGTTACTAATAATGATTGTCTATGTTACAAAATGAAACTAACATCATGTTAAGAAAAATATAAACATTTACAAACTAAGTTTTATGTTTATTTTTTTCTATCGTGGATTCCTCAGTATCAGCCTGATGTAACGGTTGAATTTGTCACTGTGTATATCAAGTATTTGTATATAGTAATTACCTGACGGATTTTAACTCTATGTTTCTAACATCATTTGTTCACTACTAAAGTACTTCAGTAGTTAAATAATTTCTGTCAGCCCTGAGTTTTAGGGACTACTCTGCCATCATCCTTCCGGTGACGTGGTGCAGGCTGTAACCAAACTTGTCTTCACATCAAGACAACAAATTTAATATTTGGTCACCAGGTAGTGTAAATAATGTAAGAATTGTGATACAAAACGAGCATCTATCATGTAATGTCCGTAGGTAGATTCATGTTAGTTGTTATCTTGTTTGTTATAATTCATAATTAAGGGTACTAAGGGTTTTCTCTCTTGTGGATTTTACTTTAGTTTCTAGTTACCGTGGGGCTACTGATTTTTTTTGCTGGCTTTGATTATATCACCTTTGGGGTGTAGCCACAGTAGTCCAAATACTTTGTTCGCTTCAGCTTGATAAACGCTAAAGTTTATTAGGGTTCAGTGATAAATTACTGACTCCTTGACTTGAAGTCTAAAACATTTAAAGAAATAATTAAGTTTGATAAAACTTACCGCATCTATGTAGACATACTTTACTTTTGAGTTAAAGGTATATTTTCTTCGTTTAATATCTACCATATTTTGGCTTGAGTAAAGACATACTAGTTAGAAATCTTCTGTGTAAGATGGCATTCGAAAATTTTATATATTATATATTAGCTGTTTATAGCCATGTGTTGTGTCTGTTAAATCCGAGTGTTTGATCTTGCTTTGTTTACTTTGGCAGAGGAGTATTGTGGTACTATGATTGCTCAAATTTATTTGGATAATTTTTAATACACTGACTTTATCATTTCTGTTCAATGTTTACAAGTGTTTATTTGTTGGATGACATTGACAATTGGCCGTGACAGTCATGTCTTGGATAAAAGCGTTCGTTCGTCATGCCGCCGAGTGTAGTCGTAATTGATGTTAGGCTGTGCTCTGTGACTCAAAGAGTCCACAGACAACTTAGTTTGTCGCGCCGATGTTGTCGGCAGAGATAGAGCGTTTGCTCTGTGCCTCTACGAGTCCATAGACAAATGTTGTCGCTCCGTTTTAGGGAATTGTTAGAGCGTTTGATCGATGCTACTCAGGAGTGTAGGCTGTTTTACTAGTGAATGCGTATTGACTTACATAGAGGGAAGTGTAGCACTTTATGACTTGATCTGTGCGGAACACGCTCGGTGTAGTTCGGATGTATGTTTCGGGTAGGTTTCTGTATGGTAGTATTCTGTAGTGATGTTGAGCAAGTGCCAGTCACTTTTCTTTTCCGGTATGTGCTCCTACTTGATGGTTGGTTTCCAAAAGTGCATCGAACGAGAATCTGAATTTTGTTAATGACTGGGTAGTCATCCCCTGCTGGGATTAATAGGTTCTCGTTCTGAATGAGTTGTGGATTGTGGAATATACGGCTACTATTTGGGTTCTACGGGAGTTCGTTTTGCTGGAGCCGTTTTCATAAACCCTTATAGGGGATTTATTGCACTAAAACGATTGTAAGTATTTTCTCTACTTACTGATTTCGCTTCACTGTGTATTTACCACTATTTAAAGGAAACCGCCAACGCTGAAGTTTTGGAATTGGAGGTGTGCCACATGGTTTTGTTGGTTCATTAGTTGGTTGCCATTCAGTAAGAGGAAAATTCAATTGGCGCCCACACAAGTTGTCTACTATTTTGTCCGGAAGATCAATAAGAGGGATCCACCCCTATCTCCGTCCTGAGCGATGTCTAAGGCCTAAGGTTGTCACCGGAGCAACTGAAACTTATGTGACCAAGTAGACACAGTAATTGATTATCTTGCATTTTTTTAAAATTATCATTTAAATTTTATAAATAAATCCTTATTTGGGCTAGAGTTCAATTTTTAAGGTTATCGAAATCTGAAATTTGCGTCTCGTTCTTGAACCTCGTCTACTTCTTATTCGTCGGAATCTTCTTCGCAATATACCTCCAGTTCCTCGTGCTCAAGTTCCTCAATATATATCTTTGGATTAAGAATCCACTTTGGCTCCATTTGTTAGGCAATTGTTGTGGAAAACAAAAACAGAAGCCGTGGCATGTTTAGAACGTTTTTTAGTGGTTCGATGCTTTATCAGAATAATGTTGATAAAAACATCTTCGCTGGTACTTCCTAAACAGAAACTCGGAGAAATAAATATAATTAACCGGTAGAACGTGTCTTCGTGGGCGTCAGATCGTCTGCAACGGCCTGTGATACTATACCAAGAATAATAAATAAAAACAACAATCCAATAGCCGGAAGGTGAAATTTGCAATAACGGAATATCTTGTCTGAGACTGCGAAACTGTCTGCTAATAATAATTAATAAGCACTGTGGTATGGGTTATGTTATTTCAGTTACATTGACTTTAATTGAAATAGCTTTTGTTGATTGATATTGTAGTTTGTTTAGATGAGATTAACTGAAAAGAAATCATTTTATTTTTCAATCAGATACAAATAATCCCGTTTGTGAGCAAGACTTATACAGTTAGTTGGTTGAAATTTGATTATATAAAGATATTTAAATATCGCACTTTAATCTGTAATGATGGGAGACTAAAGAATGTCTAACGTTTTTATGGCTTCAAGAACTGATATAGTTTCTCCAGTTTATATACCACATTGATGAGGAAGGCGGATGGCAGATTTGATATTTTCACAAATGGAAACTGAGTTATCTGTTTAGATTTGGACGATTTGAGGGTATTTGGATATATTTTCTTGAAGAAAGTCTTAGAGACTAGTAGGGGAAGGTCACCTACCTTGCACCGCTTTTTTTTTCAGGTCGATTCTATTTAGTTAAAAAAAATGTTAGTTATTTTTTATTTTTATACGCCAGGATGTGTCTTGAGTACCAAATATTTGAAAATATTATTCTAACTGGAAGATATGTATAGTTGTTGATTATAGTCACATTTCAGTCCGGGATTAACTCTCGGACGATAACATATACCTTGTACTGATGAGGCGCAATACGCCGAAACCGGTCTACAAGTTATGCTGTCCCTTCTTGTTGCAAACCAGATGGTTGGTTTGAATCTTGTAGATATACCAACCCCGTTTGACTTAGAAGTGTAATTCAATGTCTGTCGGGGCATGTAGCCCGGGAAGTAGTTGTTTCTTCTTCGTTGAACGGTCACTGTTTTGAAAAATATTTTTCAAAATTAGTTGTAAAGCGTAGAATAATATATTTTTATTCTTTGATATCTGTTGGTAACACGCTTTACTAAATACGACAATTTTACAGGAAACTGTAATAATTCAACATAAGATTGAATAACCTACTCAACATTAAAATTGAATGTCGAAAAATCGACTCCAAAATTTATAGTTTTTTGCCTCTTTGAGCAGCCTCTTGATTCAGGATCAGGTAACAGCATAACAATATCTTTTTTTTAATGTCATAAATGTCATCCTTCTCTTCAATAAATTTGAAAGTGTCTTTATATTTTTCGAAACACTTCACTTTTAATTCCATCTATTTCTATTATTTTGGCAACATAATAGTATTGTACTGTTTTTTTGCCCCCAATTTTGGCGAGGCAAAATTTTTTTGTGGCTATATCTTGGTTATATCTATATCTACATCTGCATCTGAAGAAAATGAATGCTCTGATTCGACTGATTCCGAGCTTGATTCTGCAACGATTTTCCTTTTAACTAATTTTTGTTTTGCCTTGAATGTGCTCTTAGCTTGTTTGTTTTGTTTTTCAAGGTACATCTTCTCAATTTCATCTTTTTCTGGTGTATCGGTGAGAATCCGGCATGATCCTTCTTTTCTTGTGCCACCGCCCTTTCGTGGAGCAGCTTTTGGAAGTGGACGAATTTCCATTGGAGACGCATAAGTGGCTGTTGATGATTCTGGATTCTCCTCCTGATGTGTATGATCATGTTCATCTGGAATCGCAGGAGTTGTTGTTGATGTTTCTTGATGTGCATGAGCTTGTAGCTCTGGATTCGGATTTATTCTATCTGTTACTGGTTACTTGGTCATCACCACCAAAGATATTTTCATTCACTGGCCAAATACCAGTCACTCTAAAGCCTGAATGGATATTACTGGGGTTCAATGCTAATGGGTAGGCTTTTCCAGCCAAGTCAGCAACGTTATAGATCGTAATTGGTATTCCTGAATTATAATACCGTTTATAAGACCCAAAAACATTTCTGTCTAATGGTTGCAGCTTATGGCTTGTATGAGATGACATCGTGAGCATCACTATACCAACTTCTTTAGCTAAACTAACTGCTTCATAACTTGGATGGGTCTCGTGGTTGTCTAAGATCAATAGCTTATTATCAACGGATGGCTCAATGAAGTGTTTCATCCAATCTAGAAATATCTCATCATTTATCCAACCACTTTGCACAGCTGTTCTAATAGCTCCTGCAGGAGCACCATGCATCATAATGGTTTCTTTGAAATGAACACGCGGGAATATGAACATTGGTGGTATACTATTACCAATTGCGTTAACACATGCAATCATTGTCACGTTCACACCCCTTTCGCCTGATGTAGCACTTCCAACTTGTTTTTCTCCTTTGACAGCGATAATTTTTCCTGGGACATGAACAGTACTATTACCAGTTTCGTCCATGTTGTAGATACTGCTTGCATCAAATTGGTTATGTTCCATAACTTTCTTTAGTTTTGTGAAGAACATCGTTACATTATGTTTGTTGAAGCTCGTTGATCTGGATAGACTTGTTGCTTCGGGTCTCCGCAAACTCAGATCCGGATGTCTTCGCATAAAACACCGAAACCAATTTTTTCCACTTCTTCGTTTTTCGTGCCTAGATTCTGGCACTGGCTTATTATTGGAAATGCCAGTGCTCTCAATTGGTTTCTATGCAGATCATAGTGCATTTTTGAAGCCAATATAAGATATCTACACAGATCAGCCTCTTCATTACTTTCTTGACAGCACATTTTGGAAGGATCTGTAGCTACCAGGCTGTACATTTTCTTGATTAATCTAACGTTGTAAAGTTCTCCGCGAAACATTGAATGTTTTAGCAGCACTACGATATGATATTTTCTGCGACTCATTTGCATCTTTAGCTAGTTGTAAATTTTTTTTCGACGGTTGACACCTGGTATAACTTAATCCACTCTACCAGTTAGCAGCAATTCGAGTGGCGCTACGTACAGGGTGGCGCAAGGTAGGTGACCTTCCCCTACCTCCTTTAGACCTACTTCCCGGAGGAATTTTAGGATATCTGCAGGCTTTAGTTTAGGTAGGCATCCCTCTTCTATCCAGTTTTCTCCTAGGTGTTTTACCCTAGGATTGTGAATTGCTGGACAATCCGCAAGTATCTGGATAGAGGTTTCTTCCTCCATACCACAGAATCTTCATTCTTCTTCCTCCACTAGTTTGAGCTTTTTCTGGTGCCCATTTAGACGACAGTATCCCGTTAGGACTCCTGTTGAAACCCTTAGTGCAGTTTTGCTCTGACTTAGACATTCATTTGTTCTTAACTGGTTGTAGTCACCCTAAATATTGATGAATAGGTCAACCCTACCTTCCTACCCTACCTACCTAGCTCTTCAGTCATATGCCTTCTTAAAATCAATAAAACTTCTATGCAGCTCAATCTGAACTTCTCTGGTTGATAAAGAATATCAGAATAATGAGGACGAGAAAAAAATCATGAATTCAGGTAACAAAAATTATCACATACTTACATCACCTATATTTAAAAAATCAGGTTCTTATGGACGAAATATTTGGCATGAATGTTAGATGGATACTTTAAATCTAGGTGACCTTGTGTGAGATGCTAATTTGAAATCATTGAACCAATTTTGAAATTAGTGAGAGAAGCTTTTACCTGCTGTCATAATAAATTTCTTGTTTTATGGTTCTCATATATTAAAATATGTAAATTATATTGGTATCCAATGCGTTTATATTTATCATGAATTTGCCTATTAGAAATACTGCATAATTTTTCCCATATTACCAATTATATACAGAGTGAGTTTTAAGTGTGGAACGCCTCAATTATCTAGGAAACGGATCTAAATGTATTATTTTAATGTAAATGTAGCCATATCTCCGAAATTATGGCATTTAGGTATAGGGAACAGTACATGGAAAATATTCAGTATTTCTTAAGGATTTCAATCGAGAAATCGACTGGATCTAAGATTCTGGCAACGTCTTTCACGTGAATGGCTTCTACTATAGTCTATTTCAGAAAGGTATAGAGTAATAAAATGGGGAATTCCGTCCAGTTCGGCTCAATTTCGGTGTCGGCCATAGGCGTAGGTCTTGAAATATATGATAGTTCCTCAGACGACGAAGAATATTATGATTTTTTATAATTTAATTTCTGTATAATGTATTTTTTGTATAATGTTCAATAAAAAATAAGTGTACCTAATACTATGTACATAATGCCTAATTTTTATTCTGTTAAAATAAAATTCTTTCCTTTTTACGAGTATCCTACCGGCACGCCTTTGGCACACTATTTTCAGTGTTTGTGAATGGATAACAATAGGCTAATCCCATATATTGACCCCAACTCGGGTGGTACTACCTGCACTTGATAAAAAGAAATAATTTTACAATGAAATCAATGCCAGACTATGAAAGTGGCTTAAATATTCGTTGGGTCACTCTGTGCTCCCTTTGCATACCTAATGAGGTTTTATTACTCTATACCTTTCTGAAATAAACTATAGTAGTCTGGTTCACATGTACCATTTTCTGCAAAATTTTTATATAGTCTCCGAAAATTACGACTATGGTGTCATTCGATTCGTATTGTAACGTAGAAAGTTTTAAAAAAAGTCCGAAAAGGCGCTGAAAAAAATTACAAAAGTTATAAACAAAAAAGTGTAAAAAATGGAAGGGTAAAATTGTTAATTCATTAATAATAAACAAAAAAGACTTGAAGCATTATTGTCATATCTGCAATAGTTTAAAAGTTATTATAATTTTAAAAGCAAAAGAGCGGATGAAAAATACAAGTTTCAAGGCATAATAATATTAAAAGCTATATAAAAAATAGAAAAATTTTTTTTTCAAAAAAAACACACATGACATTTTTATTTACTGAATTGAGTATTTATAAAAAATAAACGGGAAGAATTAATTTGTTTAACAAATTGTTTCTTAAATAAACAAATAAAAAACGAAAAAAAAAAATTTCTTTTCTTAAAATCTCAAAGAATAGAATTTATGATTTTTAGAGAAAAAACGGTTCCTTAATTTTAATGTTTAGTCCCAAAAAACGATTGTTAATTAATAAACGAATTTTTTAGCAACAAATACAGCTTTTTAAGGAACCGTTTTTTTCTAAAATTCCTTATTTTCGTCAATAAATATAATACAAAAATTTTTTTTTCAGATTTACTTATAAACAATGGATTTGTTTATAACAATTTTTTAAATAATAACAGTAAAAAGAATTATTTTTATGTAGTATTTAACCGTTAGACATCGAAACAATCATGATTTAAGAAAAAAGAATTTTTTCATTTACTTTTTTTCAATTTATAATTTTCAATTGTTAATAAAAAAGTGTAAAATTAAAATTTTGTAATTTTTGCAACGGTGATCTATTCATTGGTCTATTAAGACTAACTTCACTAAGTGAAAAAAATTCTAGGGTTTTAGTTTGATAATTATTGGGGTTTTTATGTTAACTTTCAGTTTCGAAAAAGTTATTAATTAACAAATGCATCATTAATGTAAAAATTGAGATAAAAATTCTTCAACCGCGGATTATTGTTCATTGATGTATTCCAACACTACATGAATTTTTTTATTCCTTAATTTTCATATTTAATATATTTAAATTTAATATGTCAAATTGATGCAACGCGCGTGGAGGCCAGACCACCCGTTTTTGGCTCTATTTTCAGGGCTCTGTAAAAATATTAGAGGTACAGCTTCGGGAGTCGGAACTTTTTTTACCAAATTTGATGATCTTTTTGGATCTTTTTTAAAAATTCGAAAATTTTGAATATTTTTCGAAATATTAAAAAAACCAAACCCCCACTTTTTTTTCATTTATTTGTTTATAACTTTTGTAATTTTTTTCAGCGGCTTTTCGGACTTTTCCTTAAACTTTCTACGTGATAATACGAATCGAATGACACCATGGTGGACTATAAAAAATTTTTGTAAAAAATGGTACATGTGAACCAGACTATAGGAGAAATTTCAAAAAATGAAAAAATCTAACTTTTAAACCATACAGAACACGTAACTCAAATGAATGGATAGTAATAACATTGTTAGGGGCCATTCATTATTTACGTAAGATTGATGCTAGCCATTTTTAATTCCTCCTACCCCCATGTAAGGACACATGATATTCCTTGAACTCTCCCTTTTTACCTATGATTTTGCCTAGTTTTTCGTTAAAAAAAGCATCAATTACACAACAATTAAAAATTTTACATAAATCAACGGTTTTCATTTAGTCCGTGGAAAATTCTTATTAGACATAAGAGAGTAAAATCATCTAAAAAAATTTTAAACGCCTCTCCATCTTAGGGATCCTTACCGCAACCAATTTTATATACAACGGGGATGATGCCAAAATAATCGAATTTTGCATATCCTTTGGTGAAAATTTAGAGATGAAAATTATTTTCATTAGTAAAATGGTTTTTTTTTATGGAAAATCAGCTGTTGGACTCAGTATTTCGATCGAATTGTTTAACCCTAAAGAGCTAACCCTGTTTTTCAAAACGTTAAGAATAACCTCTCGTAAATATTACGATTCTAGGTTTCCAAACAGGTATTTTATTATTTGGTGAAAGGAAATTATTTAAGTTACTACATGGTACTCGATGTTCCGAACAAAAAGGCCGTTGGCAGACCTTGCAATAATTGGCTGTCATCCGCCTTTTGCTGGTAGGACAAATTCGATATACTGTTCTTTTGAAATACCATCATCACCCTCCACAACAGCAGGATTTTCATTCAAAATATCCTCAATGGCAGAGCGAATGGAACGTTGAAAATTTGGATTAGAAGGTAAATATCTCATTCAAGGAAATATTAAGTTCGATCTTAAATTGTTTCCTGTTCTCTTCCTTGGGCCAGGTTCCACATCATCCCATCATCAGATGGGATGTACTCGCTCCCAGAATCTTCAAAAGGTTCATATTCCACGTGATCTTCTTCGTCACCAATGTCAGCATCACTACAATCACTAAGTGAATCATAGAAATCGGGAGCATTTATTATGTCCTCAAGCCTCCGATCTGGAAGAGGTCTTCCAAAACGATTTCTATCCATTTTGCACTTAGGAGTGTGTAGAAATAATAAAAATAATATCTGAAAAATAAAGAAAATAAGTTAACATACACCTGACATAATTGTTACATAATAACTAACCTCTCGTAATTATCTCGAGGGTATCCTTGATTTACAGCTTACCAAATATGTGACCACTTTCTAACACTGTAGAAACGATACTGGCCATAAATGGGGAAACTACTAGGATTGGAGAACTATCGATGGTTCATCGATAACTATCGATATTTTTGACTATCGAAAAAAATCGATAGTTTTCGGTACTATCGATAGTTGAGATGTTTAGGTGAAGAATTTATTTTGAAAGCTGATATGGAATAAAAATACTATCAAAAAAGGGGACAGAGAAAGAGAGAGAGACAGAGAAAAGAGAAAGAGAGATAGGAAAGAGAAAGAAATATGAGAGAGAGGGATGGGAGAAAGGGGAGAGGGAGAGATATATTGAAGAGAGAGATGGGAGAGAAAGATAAGAGAGAGACGGGAGAGAGAGAGAAAGATGGAAGAGAGATGAGAGAAAGAGATGGGATAGAGAGAGATAGGAGAGAGAGAAATAGATAGGAAAGAGAGAGATGGGAGAGAAAGAGATAGGAAAGAGAGAGTTAGGAAAGAGAGAGTTAGGAAAGAGAGAGTTAAGAAAGAGAGAGGTAGAAAAGAAAGAGAGAGATGGGAGAGAGAGAAAGAAAGATGGGAGAGAAAGGGATATGGAAGAGAGAGATATGGGAGAGAAAGGAAGATGGGACAGAGAGTGAAAGATGAGAGAGAGAGATGGAGGAGAGAGAAAGAAAGATGAGAGAGATAGGAGAGAGAAAGAAAAATGAGAGAGAGATGGGAGAAGAAGAAAGAAAAATGAGAGAGAGAAGGGAGAGAGAGAGGAAGAGAAAGAGAGAAAAACGGGGGAGAAAGGGAGTGTATTGCGTGTGATTACAATCATTATTTTAAACTACATTTAAACAGAGTCTAAGACGGATTTGGTAAGGTTCACGACCCTCGGAATATTGTAAGCATTTTTTTCTTAATAGACCATTTTTGACAATTTATCAAAAATCTTAACCATTTTTCAAAAAATTTACAATTTTTGACAATTAAATACCTATTTTCAAAATTTTAACAATTATTGACCATTTTTAACAATTATTGACCATTTTTAACAATTATTGACCATTTTTGACAATTATTGTCCAATTTTGACAGTTTTTGACAATTATTGTCCATTTTTGACCATTTATCAAAAATTTTGACAATTATTGACCATTTTTAACAATTATTGACCATTTTTTACAATTATTGACCAATTTTGACAATTATTGTCCATTTTTGACCATTTATCAAAAATTTTGACAATTATTGACCATTTTTCAAAATTTTGACAATTTTTGACCATTTTTTCAAAATTTTTGACAATTTTTGACCATTTTTCCAAATTTCAACAATTATTGACCGTTTTTGACAATTATTGATCAGTTTTGACAATTTTTGACCATTTTTCCAAATTTTAACAATTATTGACCATTTTTGACAATTATTGACCAATTTTGACAATTATTGATCATTTTTCAAAATTTTAACAATTATTGACCATTTTTCAAAATTTTAACAATTATTGACAATTTTTATTAATTATTGACCATTTTTGACGATTATTGACCAATTTTGACAATTATTGACCATTTTTGACAATTATTGACCTTTTTTAAAAAAAAATTGACAATTTTTGAACATTTTTCCAAATTTTAACAATTATTGACCATTTTTTACAATTATTGACCATTTTTGACAATTATTGACCAATTTTGAAAGTTTTTGATAATTGTACATTTTTGACAATTTTTCAAAATTTTTGACCATTTTTTCCAAATTTTAACAATTATTGACCATTTTTGACAATTATTGACCAATTTTGACAATCATTATCAATTTTTGACCATTCAAAATTCTTGACAATTATTGACCATTTTTGACAATTATCTCAAAAATCTTGACCATTTTACGAAATTTTTGACAATTATTGACCATTCTTTCAAAATTTTGTCAATTATTGACCATTTTTTCAAAAATTTTAACATTTATTGATCATTTTTAACAATTATTGACCATTTTTGACAATTATTGACCAGTTTTGGCAGTTTTTGACAATTTATCAAAAATTTTGACATTTATTGACCATTTTTCAAAATTTTTGGCAATTATTGACCATTTTTTCAAAAATTTTGACAATTTTTCACCATTCTTCCAAATTTTAACAATTATTGATCATTTTGGACAATTATTGACCAATTTTGACAATTATTGACCAATTTTGACAATTATTGACCATTTTTGACAAATATTGCCCATTTTTCAAAATTCTTGAGAATTATTGACCATTTTTCAAAATTTTGACAATTATAATATAAACAACAGAGTGATAGATGTCAGATGTCAACTTCACCGATGTAAAACTATCGAAAATTATCGATAATAATCGATAATAAAAATAGCACTATCGATAAATATCGATAGTCGGGACTATCGTTAGTTCTCCATTCCTAGAAACTACTTAGACGCCCGGGACTGAGGCATGCGCACTAGGACAATTTACAATTCGTTTCGTGAAATTTACTTTCTAGGGTTAATGAGATTTCCATAAAAACATGACATCAACTAAAAAGTCTTATAACCTCACAAAACTGTATATATCAGGCCGAAATTTTAGCAGAGCACTCTTATAAGACCAAGTGGAGGACCCCGCAGGAAGAGTATGGAAAAGTGGTTGCGGTCAAGTTGACTGAAATTTTTATATGATGTTGTTCTGGACGTTCCAATTAAAAGATATCAAGTATTGCTCAGTGGTCCCTTGCAGGGCTCGCTTCTTGAAAATTTAACTTAATGATGTTAATGTAAACATAGACTGTGTCTCTATGTTGTTTTGGTGATTTCATTAATATGACAAATGATGTCGGTCTCGAGTTTCCACAGGAGCAATGAAATAACAAGTTTATAATTGAAACATGGCAACGTTGACATGATTAAGTGAGTGAAAATGTAGATGGCGGCACATAAATTACAGTTTCTGGTTACATACTTTTTTAATTCGTACCTACTTTAGACACTTGCCGCTAGATCGCACCAGTATACGATCCACCGCAAGATGGAGGTATGTAAAACCAACAACTGTGCTGAAATTTTGCATATACGTTAAATTACATATACAGGTAAATCTTTTATGTAATAGAAGTTGTAAAATGTGATGAATTGATGGTTTTTATTCAATTTAAAGATTAGTTATTTCTGTTTAGAGCAGTTGAATAGAAGCATGTTTTTAACATTTTTCCTCACTATTAATTCATGTTTTATTATTTTGAAAAGCACCAATTCGTTTGTCGCCTATTATCTGAAAAACTGTTGTCACATTAAAACTCAAAATAGCAGACATCGCGGAAGATTTAAACTAAGACCCTTGGGGATTAATTTCGTATTTAAGTTAAACTGCACTTCTCAAGTGTTGTTCTGACATACATGCAAAAGGAAAATTACATTGGTGAGACAGATACATTCTTTATTAATTGGCTTCAAAAGCATCGCGAATACTTTGTGACTACATGCAACCACGAAACAACTAGAACTTTAAATTTTACATGAAAATTAATAAACTTCGGTTCTGAGGCTCCATACATCTTCCGGGTGAATTTCTTTTAGTTATCAAGGGCCCTAACAGCTAATGATTACGTTTAGTAGTCGATTATAACTGTGAATTTTATTAATTTTAATGTCAGAAAAACACCCTCGACCGTTCCAAAACACTAAATGTTCACTGAACTGAACTTTTTAAAAATTACGAGCACTTAGGGGACGAAGAATATTTTACAATCATAAGGAATTGCTAAGATTTAGTTTCGTTATGAAACTACTTATACCTTCATAAGTATTGTTGCGAGGTCACCAACTCAAAGCCGGCCCTGTCCATCGATTGTAAATTTTGGTGGCTGCGCTCCCCTTGCGTTAAAATCTACTCGAACATTCTGGAACGGTTTCGTTCGCTCGTAGCCCGAGCGCCGAAGGCACTAGAGTGTTCCAGAACTGATTAGGACTATATATACGCTGGTTTTCGAGTGCGTAGCAGTTAGTTAGCTAGTTCGAAAGAATTAGTGAAACGAGTACAAACAGTTAGTTCGAGAGAATTAGTGAATTAAATAGTGCAGATAAATAGGGTAATATCCAAGTGGTGAAAATAAATCAGAACTAATATACCAAGTGTAAATAAATTAGTAGACATTGGGTATAGTGTGATTTCTAACTTTAAAGGCTTGCAGTTTATTAACGAAGGGAGTAAATTACAAATTTTATATAAAGTACTCTCATTATTGTATGATTGTTTGAATCTGAAATCGTTATTTTCAGTGTCTTCAATTTTCATCTTATACAACTGTTCTATTCGACAACCTCCAGCTATTCCCAGTATTAACGTTACCTACAAATTTATAAATAAAGTAAGCAAAAAACAAAATTAACTATTTCAAACTTTTACCTTTTAAAGATTAAATATTTGTCGTCTGGAACATTCAATAAAAACTTGTTCAATTCCTCCCTTGAAAATGTATGAGATTTCTTAGGTTTGTAAGTACCCAACCGATTTTCGTTTCAAAAATGCTATTAGTTTAGAATAGCTGGACCATGATGTAGAAGACATGAATTTTCTAGATCTCTCTTCAAAAAAAGCTAATAGCGCCCGTTCTGCAAAGCTATGAATATTGTTCTGGTTCCGCTATTTCATAAAATGTTACGAAATCACCAACTCAAAGCCGGCCCTGGCGCTCAACTATAAATTTTGGCGAATGCGCTTTCTAGAACATTCGTCGTTTTGTTTACGCATATGAGGAGCTTGGAAAATTCGGGAATTGATAAAGACTATATATACGCGAGTTTTTGAGTGAGTTAACAAAGTAAGTTAACAAGTACAGTATACAGGTAGATCACAGAATGTTTTTAGTAATCGGATAGCGAATGAAATAGTGGATTGTATAATATAAATAGTGTAATATTCAAGTGGTAAAAAATTTTCTGCTTCATTGTTACACCCTGTATAATCAGGAATTAGACCGTTGGAAAGCATTTTCTGCGGGCTTTCTAACGACGTATCAGAAGTAGGGGGTTGTCATTTAAATATTTGTATGTGGGGCATAGGGGGTTGATGGGGGTGCGTTCTCTCTCATGTTCTTTTTAGTTCCTCCTCTCTACCCTAGAAACGGTTTTGAAATTTTTTTGAAATCTCTTTTCGTTCACGAGGTACGTGTAAGTTTTAAAATTGACACCCTGTATATTCGGAAAGTATGTTTGAGACAGTTCAAAATTATTCTGACAATTCAAGTTTGAATGTCAATTGATATTAATTTACGACCTGCCCAAATATATTAATTTTCACATGTAAATAATAGAGTAAGAAAAAAGGAGTCTCGGTATTTCTCCGACTGGTAGCTTTTTAAAAATATATACAATTTATGATTTATCTTAATCAATGGTAATTAAAAAAATATTCATCAATAATTATAATTGATTATAACTACAAATAATGCCACGTTCGTTTTATTTCTGTTTATATTTAGGATTAAGCGTACAGTGCACTTTATCTCTGGCCTCATAACTTTCATTAATTACTTTCTATAAACAAATATTTTAAGAAAACAAATCTCTTTAAGTGACAACGTTTAGCAATTATCCCATAAGACGCTTTTGAATGTTATGATATTTTAATAACTACCATCACTCGAATGACCACACACACAATTTGTAGATAAACAATTAAAACTTTGTTTTGATTTTATCACTAATTAGTCTCGATGGTTTTTCTCTCTATTATTTTATCATGTATTTATTTTCAAGGATAATTATTATAGATAGTAAAAATAGAAGAATCAATCAAATAAAACGGTTAATATACTGGGTGTCCAGAAACTCTTCTGCCAAACACAAACTACAGATACTAAATGTGATTTTATCTCCATCTGACCTAAATTATCGAATAAAATACGCTGGAGCTTGCGACGCAGCTTGCAAGCACAGCGTAGAGAACTCGAAATTGGAGACTTTTACGCTGATATCTTTTCTAGCTCCGCCCGCACAAAAAAATTGTGGACATCAAAATTGTAGGATCTTATGCCTTATAACATTTGAAAAAAATTTGATTCAACCCTTAAACGAAAAATCTAGAGCAAATGTTTCTTAAAAAATGGAACTTTGCTATAACACGGTGCCAACTGTGGAACTGGATGTAAAAGTAAGAGAGGAAGACCAAAAAAGAAGTGGATGGAGGCAGTAGAAAATGACCTAGATCTGTTGAACATACGCAGATGGTAAGAGGTGACAAAAAAAAAGAATGGAGGAAAATTGCCAACCAAGCCTTAGGCCGTCATTCGCAACGTATAAGATACTTAGGGCACATAGAGAGACTTGCAAATAAAAGAGCTACAAAAGAAGTATACCTAGAAGAGGAACTGGATGTAAAAGAAAGAGAGGAAGTCCAAAAAAGAAGGGGATAGAGGAAGTAGAAAAAGACCTAGAGCTGTGAACATACGCAGATGGAAAGAGGTGGCAAAAAAAAAGAATGGAGGAAAATTGCCAACCAATCCTTAGGCCTTCATTCGCAACGTATAAGAAACTTAGGGCACATAGAGAGTCTTGCAAATAAAAGAGCTACAAAAGAAGTACTTAGAAGAGGAACTGGATGTAAAAGAAAGAGAGGAGGACCAAAAAAGAAGGGGATATAGGAAGTAGAAAAAGACCTAGAGCTGTGAACATACGCAGATGGGAAGAGGTGGCAAAAAAAAAGAATGGAGGAAAATTGCCAACCAATCCTTAGGCCTTCATTCGCAACGTATAAGATACTTAGGGCACATAGAGAGACTTGCAAATAAAAGAGCTACAAAAGAAGTATACTTAGAAGAGGAACTGGATGCAAAAGAAAGAGAGGAAGACCAAAAAAGAAGGGGATAGAGGAAGTAGAAAAAGACCTAGAGCTGTGAACATACGCAGATGGGAAGAGGTGGCAAAAAAAAGAATGGAGGAAAATTGCCAACCAATCCTTAGGCCTTTATTCGCAACGTATAAGATACTTAGGGCACATAGAGAGACTTGCAAATAAAAGAGCTACAAAAGAAGTATACTTAGAAGAGGAACTGGATGCAAAAGAAAGAGAGGAAGACCAAAAAAGAAGGGGATAGAGGAAGTAGAAAAAGACCTAGAGCTGTGAACATACGCAGATGGGAAGAGGTAGCAAAAAAAACGAATGGAGGAAAATTGCCAACCAATCCTTAGGCCTTCATTCGCAACGCATAAGATACTTAGGGCACATAGAGAGTCTTGCAAATAAAAGAGCTACAGAAGAAGAACTTAGAAGAGGAACTGGATGTAAAAGAAAGAGGGGAAGACCAAAAAAGAAGAGGATAGAGGAAGTACAAAAAGACCTAGAGCTGTTGAACATTCGCAGATGGGAAGAAGTGGCAAAAAATGAAAAAGAATGGAGGAAAATTGCCAACCAAGCCTTAGGCATTCATTAGTAACGTATAAGATACTTAGGGCACATAGAGAGACTTGCAAATAAAAGAGCTACAAAAGAAGTACATAGAAGAGGTACTGGATGTAAAAGAAAGAGAGGAAGACCGCAAAAGAAGTGGATAGAGGCAGTAGAAAAGGATCTAGAGCTGTGGAACATACGCAGATGGGAGGAGGTGGCAAAAAATAAAAAAGAATGGAGAAAAATTGCCAACCAAGCCTTAGGCATTCATTAGTAACGTATAAGATACTTAGGGCACATAGAGAGACGCAAATGAAAGAGCTTCAAAAGAAGTATACTTAGAAGAGAAACTGGATGTAAAAGAAAGAGAGGAAGACCACAGAAGAAGTGGATAGAGGCAGTAGAAAAGGATCTAGAGCTGTTGAACATATGCATATGGAAAGAGGTGACAAAAAATTAAAAAGAATGGAGGAAAATTGCCAACCAAGCCTTAGGCCTTCATTCGCAACGTATAAGATACTTAGGCCACATAGAGAGACTTGCAAATAAAAGAGCTACAAGAGAAGTATACTTAGAAGAGGAACTGGATGTAAAAGAAAGAGAGGAAGACCAAAAAAGAAGTGGATAGAGGCAGTAGAAAAGGATCTAGAGCTGTTGAACATACGCATATGGAAAGAGGTGACAAAAAATGAGAAAGAATAGAGGAAAATTGCCATCCAAGCCTTAGGCCTTCATTCGCAACGTATAAGATACTTAGGGCACATAGAGAGACTTGCAAATAAAAGAGCTACAAGAGAAGTATACTTAGAAGAGGAACTGGATGTAAGAGAAAGAGAGGAAGACCAAAAAAGAAGTGGATAGAGGCAGTGAAAAAGGATCTAGAGCTGTTGAACATTCGCAGATAGGAAAAGGTGGCAAAAAATAAAAAAGAATGTAGGAAAATTGCCAACCAAGCCTTAGGCCTTCATAGCATGTAGAGCTGTTATATAATATATTGTTATGGTTTCGTTGTTACCACTAAGATACTCACTTACCTTAGTGAATGTAACCAATAAACCAGTTCATTTAATTAATTAAATAATTAAATAACCAAGCCAGCGATCTCTTATCCCAGTGGTGGTTCAGTAGGGAGAGAGAAATAAAATTATTGTATTTTTTTATATTATAAAATAAAGCAATATGCCTAGGAAACAACCTGAAGTAAACAACTCAATTGAACAAATGCAATACAAAACTTCACAAATAAATCTATATCAAATATTATCACCACAATTACCATATATATCAAATTTTTGTGATATTACGAAAATTCTTTTTTAACTATTCTAATAACACCATAATTAATACTAATTCTAATCACTTTTTCTGTTTTTATCTTTTCGCACTATCTGTTATTTATAAAAAAAGCTAATGTCAAAATCCCTTCTATCCTTTCAAATTATACTTCAATTATGAATTTTGATTTCAAACTAAATGTGTTCTTATAAATGGGACTACTATGGAAATATAGTGACTTCAACGCCAAAATTTTAAGAATAACTCACCAACTGTATTTAACTATGGATATTCCATACAAAAACTGCTCCTTCACATACCTACCATGTCATATAGTATATGCATAATTTTAACTATTCCACTATTTGAACGATAATAAAAATGTATTTTTCGTCTATTTATTCAGGAAAAATTTTCTCTTTTTGACTTCTTTTCTCCCGTCATAAAAAAACTCTTTTCGAAAAAAAAAATTTCCTTGGAAACCATTTCTCTCAAATTTAGATTGCCCTAAATGGACTAAAAATCTATTATTCAGGAAAAATTTTCTCTTTTTGACTTCTTTTCTCCCGTCTAAAAAAAACTCCATTCGAAAAAAAATTCCTTTGGAAACCATTTCTCTCAAATTTAGGTTGCTCTAAATGGACTAAAAATGGCGTCGATTTGAATGTTTATGTTTGTCATGATGACAAAACGCTAAGTAAAATGTTACTTTTAACACCAGTGACATTAAATGTCATTTTAGACACTGACAGCATGCGTTAAAAATTATACTTTTTCTGACATTTGTAGAAAAACTACTTTATCTCACTTTATAATGTCACTTTTTTAAATTGTTTAACAAATTCATAAGTATTTTATGTAGGAAAATCGATTTAAAAAACCTCACTTTTATTAATGATTGTAGAAAAATGTTATTTAATGTACACAATTATTAAAATTATAAAAATGCGTTGTTTTCCAGACACATTTTTATGTAATCCAACAAATACCAATATAACATCCAACATTAAAATTAATTTCTTTAAAATATCGAGTCTCTGGTCGATAACATAACAATATACAGATTGCGAAAATCTCTTCCTTACGCTGCGACTTATACAAGTACGACAAGGAAAATATGAGCAAAACTACGTGAAAGAGAGAGAAGACTTGTTAGCCCAGCGATCAGTCCCCTCTACCAAAACAGTTGGGCGTGTGTCCATCGCCCCACTATTTCAACCGCTGTTGCCAGGAGTCCAGATTAATTCGTTTGATTTTCAAGTTACAATGGCTAAAATAATATCCTATTGTAGTTAGAAATTAATTGTCAGCTTGGTCAGAGACGATCAAGTTGACAAAAATGAATTTTAAGATGTTTAGGTTACGTAATAACGAGTGTATTTTTTTTATTTCTTTTACAACCTCACTCCTTCCATGTTGGGAAACTACTGAACCAGAGTGAACCTACTCACAGAGTGGGGAGTCAGTCTCAGCTGCAGCGTTGCCAGTTTAGAATGTTTGGTACTTTCTAAGTAATAAATAATTTATTTTGCATTTGACTTTTAACACCGGATAACGGTGTATTTAGTGGGGGAAAATCGAGATTGGTAATATTGACTTTTGAAAAATAAGTGAGATCAACACAAATAAGAATAAAAAAAATGGAGTTCAAGAAAAAATTTGGACAAATTACAATCTGCAATAAATAAAATCGGTACACTGCTTTCGATTTAACAATTATTGGTATTTAACATTGTTGCCGCTTGAAATGCCGTTCAAAATTTTAAAACAACGATAGACAAAAATTAGGAATACTTTTTACATTTGGCAACACACAACAGTTAAAATAAATAGGAGGGGACTGAATACACGCCCAACTGTTTTGGTAGAGGGGACGAATTATCGTTGGGCTAACAAGTCTTCTCTCTCTTTCACATAGTTTTGCTCATATTTTCCTTGTCGTACTTGTATAAGTCGCAGCATAAGAAAGGGATTTTCGCAATCTGTATATGCCACACTTCATTGGGACATCCTGTATATTTAAAAACAATTTCAAAATGAGACTTTTGTAATTATTCAAACTACCGAAGTGACGAATATATTAAATCGGTTACTGTTTCGCTATAAACCTCCTTTCCGTTGGTTGTGATTCACCTTGTATATGATATTGTAATTTCTTAAAATTATAGCGTTCTCGGAGGAACGTCTCTTGTGCGAAAGCGATTTTTGACTCAAATGAGATTGTCGCACTCGGTTTACGCCTCGAACTCCTGTGAAAAATGTTACTTTTCGCACTCGTTATGTAATTTACTATTAATGGTGCCCAGGCGCCTTATTTAATTTCCATTATACTAACTCGATTGTTTGAGTTCATAATAGTATGTATGATTATTAAGATATCTTTTACAAAACTTTGATGATTATCATAGACCGGTTCAGTGGAAGAGAATATAATAATTATATATAATTTGGTTGTCGATAATGTTGATTTCGACGTAACCTCCAAGTCGGGACGTCACTCTTAAACTTCTTTCATTTAAGTTTACAATATCTAGGAGGCACATTTTAATTTTTTCAAAACTCATTATGAATACAGCAACACTCCCGATGTTTGTTTTCGAACCATTCACAGTCGCTAACAATAAAATTTTATGGGAATATTGACTTGAAATGTCGCTATGTGACTACTAGCTACTAGTTACGTACGGAATCTTGAAACAACAATAATTTAAATTTTTTCGGAATGATTGGAATGATGTAAGGTGATTATATTTGTAGAAAAATGCATGTAAACGAATGTGTAGTAGTTCCACTATTTTTAACTGAAAACTTCTATAGCCGAGTTCATCGATTTTTGGTAGGGACGGGGTTAGATTTACATGTAAACATTTCTATACCATGGGTGTGCCATAAGCAAAAGGGAGAGACTTTTGAAAAAACAAGCACAATTAGGAGCTTCAAATGAGTTCAATATTTTTGTTGCATCCATTCATATGAACTTGAACTGAATCTTTGTACCATTTCCCATGTTGTCTACTTCCATTCCGCAGAAGCACTAGTTTGACTGGAGGCATTTTCAGTAGTTGTAATGGTTGTATTAAATCCTCTCCAAAGTGCTTCCGTCTAAGTACTTGTAAGTGAGTAGGTGTTTCATCATCAAGTTCATATTTTCTGCACATAGGTTTAGTAACTTTACTTATTTTGTGCAGATGTTTCCTCAGGGTTCAGTGTCCAGTCACCAGATGGGTAACTGTCTTCAAATGTCTCTTACCCAGTTTCAATAGTCTGGTTGAAAGTTCCCTCTCTACTTTGTTCAGTAAACTCTTTGTATGGAGGTGTCCTTGTGTCAACCTCCATTTGAGTTGGTGTTCCCTATGATATCCCCTCTTATGCAATCTTTTGTGATTCCACAAAACGGTTCCGGATGTATGAAGTCTTCTTTAGAGCCTTCATCTTCAACTAACTGGTTCGCCAGTTCATTACCTGCAATCCCCTCATGTGCTGGCACCCATATTAGAGACACTTTGTTGTCTCTTGCCAGCTTGTTAAGGGACTTTTTGCAGATTTTGACCAGTCTAGACCTAGTTGTTGGATTGTTGAAACCAACAAGCGAGTGGAATAACTGCTTCCAGACAGAGGATGCAAAATATAAAAGACAACATATTAAGTCTCCAGTATGAGCATTAACGAAAATGAACGTAAGCCATGTTTTGACGCTCATATTTTTGTTTAATAACAAAGCCTTAGGTTAAAGTAAACTAATTAATTTGATTTTTATTTTAATTAGTCCAATATCGAAAATTAATGCACCATTAACTTTTACGATGCACAAAATTAATCATACAACTTGTCCGTTGTTTTGGACCCCACCAAATATCCATAATTCATATTTTAGAACGGCCTTTACCGAATTTCGTTCCATAAACGACAATATTATGGTGGTCTTTTCATCGTGCCGTCGTCGCGTGACGTCATTTTACGAGATGGAACGAAGAATTTATAAAAGGAAGAAGGTCGTAAAACAGGTCCGAATAGTCGGAGTTTGTCTACATGTAAAATGTTAGGTTAGGCTTGCAATTTAATAATTTTGAAGTGAATTGCTTTTAATTGGAATAAACGTAATAAGTTAGGTAGCGCACGAGTGGCATTCACCATTAGCGTTAAGATGCGCGTAATTTTGATAAATTATACCTTGTGGTTACTTAGTTGAGATATGAAGGACTAAATAGTCTTGATTCAATGCGATTATTAATTGATGAAGTAACGAGCGTAAGTAGTGCGTGTTCGGACAGGTAGGCGTTTCATAATAGACGACTAACATCTTACATCATTTAAAAGCGATAACAAAATTGAACATCGCATAATTAATTAATTCTCTTAATAATACGTAGTTGAAATAACTAATCTTTGCCTTTTTTTAATTTAAATTTTGTGCAAAAATAACAAACTATTGCCATTGGCACTTTCTCCAGAAACTTGATAATATGGGGGCCAAATCGAGCAAAAACTGCGAAATTACAAAGTACACTGTACTCTGTATTTAACCTTTTCTCGAAGCCATTCAGGACATTGTAGAACCTGTAACTTCGATATAAATGAGGTTAGAAGTCAAAATTTCCTGTGACCAAAAGGGCAAAATATATCTAGGTATCTTACCTAATCACATCTCACATCTCACCATCGTGTTTCTGAAAAAAAAAGATATGAAAGTTTCAAAAATCTCGATATGTCCCCACAATTACATATTTTGGGGCAAATGTAAACACATGTTCTTTATTACCCCAAAATCAAGTTTACAATTGCCCCGTCTCCTATTTTACTGGTGCATTTGTAAACACCCTTGTACTTCTGTTCTCGTGAATCCTAATCTCATATTGCAACATGCACTAGGTAAATACCATATCGAACACAATGCTTATGTAAATAAATGAACTTACCTTATTCACAAATTAAAAATTTCAATCAAAACTTCAAGAAAGGAAAAAATGTTTTTCTACACCCACATGTATATTATCTATTTTCTGCACAATTTACAGAATGTAAATGTAGGCCATTCCGCTTAACTGAACGGATATGATTTCATATACATCCTAGAACGTATATGAAATCCACCAATCAGCATTTGCGGTTAGTACCCGCCAACTAATCTTTTTTCAATTTCATAGAAACGTCAAAATAACTTGTCAAAATATTTCTATAGTTTTTAAGAAAAATATTAGTAAAAATGAGTGATTCCAGTGATGAATCAATAAATAATTTTTCACCAGATATTCGCTTAGCCGCAAAGGAGACGTATAAAGTATAGAAACAGAATAAATTGAATATTTAAGGGTACTCCTGACAAACGTCAGTTTTTATGTAATACATTTGACGTTATAGATAGATGATTAGTATATTCATCGGTAGTCCAGTGGTAAGTATCCCAGCCTCTCACGCGGTAGATCAGAGCTCGATTCCCCGTTGGGAAATTTTTTTTAAATTTTAATTTTATTTCTAAATAATAATAAAATAATAATAATAGTAAAATTATTAAAAATTTTTAATTTGAAGTTATATTATAGGTTAATAAAATGTTTATTTTCTAGATTTTTTCTTAAGTGGGTCGTGGAAAAAATATACTGTTCGACTCGTGTGGATTGTCCATATCGCTCTCTGACGATTGAGCACTCCGCCTACGGCGTCGTGCTCAAACTTCGTCCTCGTGCGATATGGCCATCATATCCACACTAGTTGCACAAACTACTATTTACAAGTTTTTAAGCAGCTCGCCAATAAATATGTTTCACGCTCGAAAAAAACACAACAACCAGTCGATGAACTCGAAGACTGAATGCATCAATGTCCGGGGCGCCACTATAGCCAGTCGAACCAATTTCAACCGCCAATATTGAACTATTATTTTTGGACGTCTATAGATCACGCTTTACTAATATGACAATTATTTACAGGTAACTGTAATTAAGTAAATACCTACAAAACCGAGAATGTTTTTTGTCGATATAGAATTTTGGTTTGTGATTAGATGTAGAGATGTCGCCGATATCGCACTCTTAACATTTCCTTTACAAAGGCTAATGTATTGGTGTGGTATCAACGTAGTCTCTAGTCCAGGATTATGCTCTCAGAGCTTCTGGACGAATAGCATCTACCTTGTGCTGATGAGGCGCAATACGCCGAAACCGGTCGACAAGTGATGTTATTCCTTCTAATCGCAAACCAGAATGGTTGGTTCTATCTTAACAGATATACCAACCCCGTTTACTTCAGAAGTGTAATTCAATGTCTGTCGAGGCATATAGCCCGAGAAGTAGTTGTTGCTTCTTAGTGGACGGTCTGCTCTTTGGAAATTAATTTTTCTAATTTTGTAAAGCGTTTAATAGTAATGAACTATTATTTTTGGACGTCTATAGATCACGCTTTACTAATATGACAATTATTTACAGGTAACTGTAATTAAGTAGATATGAAGGTTGTTTAAAATTGCCCCTGTTTACGATTACCCCAACTGACCCTAAAGCGAGGAGAAACCAAAACATACCACAAGTTCAGACCAGATCTATGCTATATGCTTCGGAAGACACTTTTTTATTACTTAAAAAAAATCATCCAGTAAATCTTCACATACAATATCTAACAATTACAAATATCATTTGTGCTACCAGAAAGCACTATTCTCCGTAACTTGCTTGTACTTACTTGAAACCTGATTATAGAAAGTTAGGTTATTTCTTGGTACAATAATATAGCTTAGACAGGTCTAGGTTAGGTTTGTGTCTATTACATCCTCTACCACGACTAGCATCAGTTTATTGTGGTTCACAACTATTCATATTTCACCAAACGACTTCAGCTTCTAAATGGCTTTGAATAAACCAAGACTGGTAAATTGTGCCAGAAGTCTAAAACTCTTCTTGCTGTCCAGGTATTTCGAGCTTGTTTGGTAAAATTTAATGAGATAACAATTGCAGTTTCTGGTTTGTCTAGGAATTATAACAATTGTTACTTTCGTAACAGAAATTTTTTGGCAGAAGTAGTCCAAAATTTCGTTTTCACTGTCTTTTTCTTTATCTCGGAAAATTCAGACAATACGAAACGAGCTATTTTTAAAAATATTCAGGCGAGACCGATACCACATACATAACGCATAACCTGAGATTATCATTTCTAAAGTATATTCATCGAACAAACAGAGCGACCCAAACAAAGATAGATGCGTGATCTAAGTATGATCACTATGCGCCTTTGCATCTATTGGCTGAAATAAATATGCCTCCCTACGCTGGCCAATCGGATTTAACTGCAATCAGCAGGTAGAATTCATTGTCTCTGTACAAGCTGCCTCGTCTATGCATGATACTGTTTTGGAATACTCCGTTGCTTGGATGGACAGAGCATAGTACCGTTGAAACTTTCTTCATAAAATGATAAAAAGTTTATGTAGGTGAAGTTTTTCCAAAATCAATTGCAGAAACTAAAGTATGTGTTCGCCTCCATTGTCGACTTTTTCCTTTGCTTGGCTTATGCCGGCATATGGCTTATCAAATGAAAAAGTCGCGAACGGAGACGAACACGTGCTTTAAGTTCTGCAATTGATTTTGGTCAAACTTTAACAGTACATTTTAGGCATTCTAAAATCTGGTTATATTTCAAGAGAAACAGTCTTTTAATGAAAACTTCTTTTGAAGCGAAACTATCCTCTGGCTTCGAACCCGGTAACGACATCGACATCAATCATGTTACGCAACGGATCGTTATTAGAAGCTATCGCGACAACATCTTACATTCGGCCATCCTGCTCCGCATCTCGTTCCGCCTACCTACGCCTATCTCTCACTCCTGGAACGCTCCTATGCTCATTCCAGTCACCCCTCAAATCACATCGTGGCCCAACGTCGACATTTCTGGTTTATAAGCGAAAAGAAAAAGCGAAATCATCTCCAGGATTTAAACGCGATACCGTCCAGCCACAATCCACTAACGCAACCCTTGCGCTATCCTAGCCATGAATCTTCTGTTCGATATACCTTTAATTGATTGATTGATTGATTAGTTCGGCACCACCAGTCAGATTAGAGACCTCGGTACCTCAGCTTTTAGACTTTTTGTGCTCTTGGTTATACCGTTCATGTGATGAGACCAGTAGCCTTTATCAGGCTCAACAGTCTTTTCACTAGTTCCTTCTTGGAGAAGTCCTCCCTTGGATACTCTAGTCCTAGGAGTCTATATCTCCAATGAGACAGTGCTTCATATTCGAAGATAATGTGAGAGGCAGTTTGTGTAACCTTAATTTCGTTCACTTTACTTTCCTCCAGTTAATTAATAATAAATTATCGTATGGGCGGCGAATAGCCAGTTCTTTCTAATGCCCAACACCGAGAAATGTTTCGTGTCTGAATATATTTACTGTCGACAAGAGTCGAAATCAACGTTTTAATACTGTCCGAATGAGTTCCGTCTGTGGTGAAAATAGCCACTGCTATTTGTTAGTCACACTTCGACATTGTTCTTAACTCTTCTTCTACCACTTATTAATCAAATATGAATTAGGAATTCACTATTGAAATGTAAATTTCTTTCCTGGTCAAAGCGTCTGAGCTTGACATGAACATGAGACGTAAGTCTATTATCTCTCATATGATTTCGTGTATTTAAACAGTGGCAAAGAGGTTTTATTCTTTCTTTTCTGTGAACATGTGCTATTAAAGCCAAACGTATCTTATCTTTAAAAAGTGCATTCATGTGAATGGTAAGTTATTTCGCTTATATGTATGTTAACTATTCTTTCTTAGCAGTCGTTCCAGTGCCAAGAATATATATCGATATGATTTAGTTTTTTTTTGTTTAATATTTCTTTTCATATTCTCTTTGAATATATTTGAAGATATTTCAAACCTTTTTAAAATATATACATATTTAATATATATCTATATTTACCGGTATAGAATCAATTATTCGATTTTATTGTTTTTTTATTTGCTTTCTTTGATTATTTTTTTAATTAAAATACAGGAAGTATGAACCACGTTTTTAAATGATTTTCTTTAACATTGTAATACCAAATTCTTTATCAAATTCATACTTCAGACATCCTGGATTTTGTAGCTGGGTAAATTTGTTCCTGATACTACCATTATTGTTACTTAGCACTTTACCTGGAACTTTACCTAGAACTTTACCTGGGACAAGGACTCCATCTGAAACCAGAACGTTATCTGTACCTAGATCTGGAACTTTAACAAGGACTCCATCTGAAACCAGGACCGGATCCAGGATATCTTTACCTTTATCTGGAACCAGGACTTAAAAAAAGTCAATATACAACTAGTAAATTTAATAACGTTGTTCATAGAGTTTATTTTCCCTTCCAATATTCCAGGAATTGTCGCTATAATGCTGATGTGAGTAACAAATAGACTAGTATTATTCAGGGTGGTAAATTTCAAGTAGGATTACCCGAGAACCGGTAAGACTACCCTCTGAATTTTTACTAGTTTCGTCTCAGAATCTACACCTGAGGTGCGCTCTAAACTGAGTAGCCGTTGCATTTCCTCCTCTTCCATGCACAACCGACAGATAGGTTCCTCCCCATATATGCCAATTGTATGCATGTGCTTCCTGAAGGTACAGTGACCGGTGAGTAATCCCGTCACTTTCCTTATCTGGCCCCTGCTGAGGTTTAGTATTTCGTTAGTCAGAGACTCCGAGGGTTTTTTGACCAAGAGTTTGCTGTGTTCCTGGTTTGGCACGTGTCTCTAGTACATCTGATGTTTGGTTTGAATCCACCGAGATGTACAACCACGTGCAGCAGATTTTGATATTCCAAATACTGGTTCAGGACCAGTGAATGCAGTTTCAGACCCTAGCTTTGCTAGGGTGTCTGCCCTTTCATTGCCTACAATTCCCTTAAGAGTTACTCTATTGTGGTTTGCCAGGGTTAAAAGTTTTTGAAGGCAGGATTACTTTTACGGTGACTTATTCTTCTTGAATAATATTTATCTAAATATCCAAAAATTTGTATTTATTTTTGTATTATTGTTTATTGATTATAATTTTTGAAACTCTCTCCCTACCACCCCAAACCTACGACCACCCAATATGATAAGTGATGACTTCTTTGTCCCATCATAATTTTAACATTTTTGGCAAGCAAATTCCTAGCAGCTTTAATCCATACATAAATTGCAGACCGTAAAATCTTCTTCGTAATTCTTTGTTCGTCTCTAATTTCTGATCTCCTCAGAAATCCTTGCAGTAGAAGTATTATTTTGTTTTATATGAATTTTACGACAGGTGTTTACACCAAAAACTATTCGGAGCAGTATAAAGTTGAAAACAATTGTTAAATTAACGATGTCGTTAAGAATGTTACTTCTACTAAATCCGCGAAAAGAAACGAGTCCAGCAGGCTATAACTTTTGATTGTATTTATACCAATTTGTATTTTATTAAAGCCGTATATTTATATATGCACCTTGATGGGTGTAAAGTTTTATATTATACCAGCTTCAAAATAAGAACAAAATACACTGTTTTAATCGTAACTTAAAGTTTCGAGGAAACCTCGTTTCCAGATTCTAAGGAATTATCACTACATTCCCAGAGTAATCTATTCCTTACAATTTCTGGCGAAGAAAACATTTTTAAGACACAATGATTCTAATTTGATATTAATCTAGAGAAGAGATCTAATGACAATCAAATTTCAAAATAATTTGTTAGGATACACCAGTAACGTCCGGTTGACATTTCGAACAGAGGACTGGACTACGGTTGAGTAAAGTAGGTGTCACACTAGGCTAGTTGCCAGCTGCTGTTGATCATAACGAGAATAAAATAACAAAAGAGAGAAGTGAAGTTTGGTAATCGTAATGTCATATTTTTTGACATTTTGCTTGTTGATGTCCACTCCACGCTCTCTTGAGTTTACCCAGTAGAATAGGCGCATAGGAGTATGTGAGCTCTCTCTTGGGTTTAGTGCATACCAGTGGCGGCTCCTCCATTAGGTCATTGGGTCAATGACCTCCCATTAAAAATAACTACCTAAAACGTTTTTCAAGACCCCCGTGTAAACGTTATTCCGCATCAAGTACTAAGCGAAAACCAAAATTGGAAAGCGGGCTGGAGTCCACTGTTGACCTCAAGGTGTTATATGGGAACGGAATTTGTCGAGAGCTGACGATCTTCGTGGCGTGAGAGAATCACGCCCGAAGTTTACATGTGATGGGTCTAAAGCCCGGTTTAATATCGACGATGAATCGACTTACGTCGGCTGATTATTACACGCTTAGAAAAGAGATGAATAGAGGGATTGGCCGACCGCGCTATATTTTGATTTAAAAGAGAGCATTTGAAGCGAAATAATGAGCTGTGTTTTGACGTAATAAGTTGTTGCAAATACAAAAGATCGAAGGCTTCTCTTGAATTTTAAAAAGATTTAGACTAATTATTATTTAATTTAAGTTTGTCATATTTAATATGTATAGAAATGAATAAAATATGGTTGCTTTTTAAGAGAGCATTATTTTTATACAAAACAAGCGTGGCCCAAAAAAATATTTTTTGCATCTGGGGCTTTGGAAAGGAACTCTACAAATTTTACTTTTTTAACGATTTTAACGACTTCTGGGCAGAAATTGGGGGTCAGTGGCGTTCCGTATTTTAAGATTTTGGTCGCATCACCTATGACCCCCCTATCAAATTAACCACGAGCGGCCACTGGTGCATACGGTATTTGCAATTTTTGAGAGAGAGCGCGCATGCGCACTTAATAAGAGTAAGAGTTTACTAACTTATTAGTGAATAGACACCCAGAGCGAATTTTGTGATCACACCATGCTGATCGATGGCTGACAGTAGCAGCTTCCTGAAATCGCGGCGAGCAGCCGGCCTAGTGTGACTAGCGCTTAAAGGCCAGGACGCACTACCGGAACGTGCCCGATCCGAGTATCGGTCGTCGGTTGTGATACGGTGATGTCTATACTAATACTATTACATGACATTGTGCTTTTCTTCCACCGAGTGATGATGAACATTCGGATCGGGTACGGTGCAGTTTTATGTGTGTCCCGGCCTTAGACCGTCCGTTGTGGTTTATAATACAGAATTTCCGTTTCCTTTCCCTGTAGTCGAAAATTTTCTCGGCTTAATTCCATCAACTTAAAAAATTCAGTTTAGGTACAGCTTTAAACGAAGCTGTCTTAAACTTTGGCGTTGAGTTAACTAAACATGACAGTTAATTTTGACATTTGATATTTGTTGACTGGCGCCAACCATGTGGTTATATGCAACACTTAAAAGACAACCCTCGTATCTGTGAGTTACTTTCCGGCAACGTCGCGAATAATTAACCGAAATGAAAATCGTAAATTTATTTCACATTTTCTAAAAATGCAATCAGGTATTTTGTCAATGTGTTCAGGAAAGAAAAGTACGAAGAGGAAAGAAGGAGCGACGTTGGCTTACCCTGGAAATGTGAACAATTTGGTGTCTTATTTATTTACCATGAGGTAGAAAACCTTACAAAAAAAAAATTAATTATGTGATGGAAACACAAACGTGAAATTTATCCCAATGCTGAGGGATCTAGCTTGGGCATGATATTGCTGGGTGTGGAAGACCGGTTGAAAAAAAAAGCACGTCGAGCTTAAATTAAATGCTACGAAGCTTTGGAGAAATTAAAACCGAAAGATATGCAACGAAACTTTTATTAAAGATAATTAAACTGTCAGATTTAACGGTAATAATACTCTTGATTGTCCATTTAAAATGTAACCACAGTAGTTGAGTTTGTTTAACTTCCACAATAAACAAATTGGGATGTCCATTAAATTTAAAATTATACCGAAGACGTAGTGAATATTTCGTCTATACACTGTGTTCATTTGAAAAGGACCCACCTTCAATATTTCAAAAATGGGACATTTTAGAAAGAAATGCTGAAACACGTCAACTTTTAACTTGAGGGGGACACTTTTTGGCGCTAATGTCATAAACGTCAGATTCACCCCCTCCCTACTGGAGATACCCTTACATTTTTTCAAATGGTGTTAGGTATCAAGTCTCACCTCATTTAAAAGGTCTGGTAAATCTCTATTCAATAATTTTGTTTTGCATTCGATACCAGCCTTCCATTGTTATTTAATCGTTATTTAAAATCGGCTCTTTCAACTTTTATTGCCTAAATTTTAACGGTGGTCACTTTGAACACATGATTAAATAGCAGTTTTTTCTTGTTAACAGTTGTCTTTTACTATTTGTAAATTTTATATTTTTGGTCGTGCACGAATTGGGCACCGCTTAAGATAATCCCTTCCATTCCAGCTTATTTAAATTTGACGGTCGGTTAGGTTAGGTTTGGTTAGGTAACAAAATTAAAATCACAAATGAAAAATAGGGCTTGCAATTTATAAGTCGCTGTTTGCCACCCCATTGGTCACCATAAATAAATAAAATTGCAGAGTGGGTGCACCCTTGGGTACACCTGGGAGGGGTCGTTTAATCCTTTTGGTGCTGATAAGCGGTCGGTGCCCAGTTCGAGAGATTAACCAGGTAAATAGAATGTGTCCCTAATTTGTAGATTTAAAAAGTGCCCAGTTCATGCACGTTTTTTGAGACTTCCTATTTTGTGACTAGACCCTTTTCAGGTAAAATCCACCCTATTTTGCGACTCTACAAATTTTTACCTGTAAAAGCCCCAGATACATTCCTACAGTAATCGCCAGCTAATTTGATGCCCCAGAAATTACCAACTAAGAGAGACAAAGTAATAGTGCCCTGTCTACTCGGCTGCTATTGGTGGTAAAATTTTGACAAATGCCAATTGCATCGAACCTTATCAGGTGTTAAGATTTTCAGTAGCGTCACACAGTTATTGTTTCTGAATTGTACAATAAAGTGTTTGTAAAAATGTCAGCCGTTAATGAAGAAAATCGTAAATGTACTGAAGGACAAACTCGTCAAATGATATATAGAGTGTTTAATTATTTGAAGTCATTAAAAAGTGATGAAGATACCTTAATAAACGTGAAAATTAAAATATCCCAGGCAACAGGTAAGCCATCACAAGCAAGCCTCCTTATCATCCAGAGTTGAACCCTATCGAGCTTATATGGGCTACGGTTAAAAATGCAATAAGTCAGAAAAACGTCACATTTAAACTAGATGATGTAAAAAAAATAGCAGAAGCAGAATTTAACAATATCGATGCGAATGAGTGGAGGAAAAGGTGTGACCATAGATAGAAGACTCATATTTTGATAGAGAACTTCAAACAGATATGTTTTATGACGTCAATCCTCTTGTGATTACTCTAGATGAAAGTGATTCCAGTAGCGGCAGTGAGTCAGATTCTTCGTAAAGATAAAAACTGTTTATACCTATTCTTAGAAATATACCTAGCTTAAATAATTTCCCATTATCTTGTGTTTCTTTTATTCTCATTACTACCTGGAAGAAATTATTTAGTTTCTAACAAATTTTAATTATAGTTCGTCCGGAAATATAAGATCCTAAATTTATAATCTTCAATTAGATAAATAACATGTCATTGTAATGGGTACCTTATTGTTAAAATATTATTTATGTACTCAGAATTCAGGTAAAAAGCAGATCCGTTTCTATTAAAATCAATATACCAATAATTATATAATACAGTTAGGATCATATATTTCCGGACGGACTTTACTTTATTAATTGTACAAGTTGTGTTAATTTGTAACAGAAAGCGTATCCTCAGAACTTGCACGGCACTGTTTACAGTTATCGGATGGGCGGCGTCAATAGCTCCCTAGAAAGCATTTAGGACATCAAGTTAGCTGGCGAATACTGTACTTACTTCCACTTCTTCCATTTATTAATAATTAGCCAAACATCCCAACCAATGAAATTAAAAGAAAATACTTAATTTCATAAGAAGATTTAAAACCTTCCAGGTATTAGCCATTATCCCAAAATCCCAACCACCCCTCGTAAAATTCAGTGCGGTAGCGAACTTACCTATGATGTTTTCGGGTTGGGGGTTAAAATCTGACCGCCGGAGCGAACTATAGTGTGCACCGAATTGAATAAACTAACCCAAAATTTTAAAGTCTAATATTTTGAAAATTTCAAAAAGTTACCACCACAATCATTTTCATACATCAACTGACATCATTCTCATAATTATAATTTATACCTGTCATGTTTGATCCCTCCCATTTCCATTATTGTTGAATAAAAGTTTTTTTAACATAGGTGCAGTCATAACTAACGAACACAAAATGAAAAATTACAGTTTGCAATATAAACATTTGATTGATGACTAATAAATAGAACTATAAAATGTACCATCTTGTTATGTTTCGTTTAATATTCATATTTACAGCTTAGAAAATTGAAAGGTACTAAATCAAACTTTTCCCATACAGGTTGTTATTCATTTTTAAGTGAATCGCTGCTCGGAAAGCAATTGGATTATTCAAGAAATATAGGGTGACTAGAAAATCTCCTGCAGTGATAAATTGTTTACTACAGACCCGCGTTGTTAAGCGGGGTACAGACCGAGCTCGCGAGCTGTTCTCGAACAGTTCCCGAACATTTTCCGAGCTTGGTATGTACGCGAGTTCACGAACAGTTCGGCAGTTCGTTGTGGGTTCGTTCGTGAACAGGTGGCGAGCTTAGTATGTATGTGGACGTTAATTATATCTTGAACGTTTTTAAAATCATTCTTAATATCTCTATCGAACTCAGCAAACTGTACACGGGTGGGAGGAATTAAAAAAAACTCTTCTGGTGCGGTCGTATGTATTCGCGAGCTGATTGGTTAAATCGGGCGGGTTCGGAAGCTGTTCACGAGCAGCTCGCGAACTTTGTATTTTGGTCTGTACGAGCATTTAATTGCACTCACAAGCGTTCGACGAGGGATAGCAACGGGTAAATTTAGTTCACTTTTTTGAGTATCAGTTATTTGACAAATTGTACATTCAAAATTCAAAAACTACAAGGTGGTTTCCAACAAAAATGGGCTATGTTTGAATTCGCTACAGCTGAATACAATTTTGTATTGGAACAGCATAAACTGATGATTTTTAGTAGCCACAAAAACAAACATCGCATGGATTGAAATCGGGCGATCTTGCAGGCCAATTGACAGGCCCTTCTCTTCCAATCCATCGATTCCCATACGTAGTGTCAATATATTAGACTATAATGGTCAGGACAACCATCATGCACGAACTATAAATTTTGCCGTGTCATTAGGGGAATATTTTTGCTTCGTATGAGATTTTGAAAGTGAAACGGATAGATATTATCATCAAAATGACAAATCCAATTTACAATAATAACTTTTCACATAGTATCCATTAGACTGGTAGCTCATGACACATTTAGGCTTCATTATTTCGAATGGAACCCGTTTTCACCATCGAGTTTAATGCGAAAAATGAGAATGTACTAAGAGTAATATAAGTAGAATAAGGTCATTCCCCAAGTCCCAAAATCGGACATTGAAACGGGGTTGGATTTCTCATATTTAACTAGAACAATCAGTCTGGGAATATTTCATAAAAATGCCCCAAAATGTGGTTGAGAATAGTTGTTTTTGTATTAAATCCCCAAAATAAGGGGAATAAAGCTTCGGAGATTTATACTACTGTTTTTTTTTATTATATGTCTTAGCTTTATATGAAACGATCTACAGAGTACAAAATATTTATCCAAAATAGGAATGAAGTCGTAAACGGAACTGGAAACTGTCTCCGATATTAAAATATAAAATCAAATTTCCAGCTATAAAATGGCAAGTTTTACGATCCGTAATTGAGTTCGAAAAACCTCTAAGTAGTGACTGACGCCCTGCATCAAAATTATTCATTTGTAAATGATCGTTTTTTCCTTCCTTCCTCGTTATAAAAATATAATGGGGTAATAAAATCGAGTTAAAAGTGAGTAGCACATTATAAACAAGTTTTAACGATTTGTTATAATTTAAAACATGTTTTTTTGCTGTCACTAATTTATTTCAACGTTTGGAAAATTATGTTAATTTCAATGTTTGTCTACAAAAAAAATCGGAAAAAATGTTGCTCTGATCACTTCCTAGTCGCCTAATAGACCTTTCGACGTAAACTCAACAAAACATGAGTTCGAATGAAAGAAACTCGATAGAAAATCTTCACTAACAGATAAAGAAGAATTCATTTGTTGGTTGAAGGCAATTTTTTTTTCAAGGAAGAACGTAGAGAAGTCAAAATATTTTGATACCTACCAGGATTTTCCTTATACCATTAAAAGTTTCATAAATTCGCTTGCAAAAATTTTTAGGCTTAATAGCTTTGGAGCTAACTGATATGAAGTAATTGTAAATTTTCTTTACTTTTCTCTGATAATTTCTAAGCTGTTTATTTAAAAATTTCAATATTTACACAGGAGACAGAGTTGCTATTCTAGAACCTCTTAAAATAAGCGAAGAACTTGATGATAATTCATTTTTAATAATCACCGATCACCCTGTCACATTAAATATAATTATATTCAACACACCTTATTTAACAACAAACTAGTTCAGAACTGCACAAATGCACAACAAAATAATGGGAAAATATCATAACTACGGGTACCATCACATATGGGAACAAGGAAATGATGAAGTTGACCGCCCCTCTTGTGAATATCCGTCTGCAAGGGGGGAGAATGAAAAACTATCCTTTCTTTTTTTCCTTTTGCAACAAATAATATCAGTTCTCTTCAACATCTTCTTCTGATGAACTGACACCGTCGATTATTATGAGAGGATCGAAATTTTTCAATTTCCCAGTCAGCCAATGGGTTTTGGTAATTTTTTCAAGTGTTTCATTCCAAGTCCGAATTGGAGATTTCTTGATCGTAGATTCTTTCACCAAACTATTTCAATGAAATGGCGGCAAACGTAAAACTTCAACCCATTTATTCTGCTTAACGGTCCAAATAATATTTTCCTTTTGGCAACTTTATTTTTATAATTTCCCATATTTGGTAGGTACTTTATAATTCTCCCTTGCATATTTATATTTTTAAACTTGGCCCAATTTAGTAATTTGACCAGCTAGAACATGGTTCCACTAATCGTGAATGGTAACTGGCGTTATCCATGATAATTAAAATGGGTTTATCTAGGTTGGGTATCCAATTAATAAAAATAGAGACGAACACAATTGCAATAATTATAGAGGAATGACTCTACCGAGAAATAATAGACAGGAAAGTCATACCTCATATAGAAAATACACTGGATCAATCATTTAGAAAATGAAAGAGCATACAAGATCACATTTTCACAGTAAAATTGTTGGCAGAAAATGTACCACAAGATAAAGAAGGATAAGTTGGTTTCATTTATAAGGGCTTTTGATAAGGTGCTACGGGACATCTTTAAAGTTAGAGGAATTCACAAGAAGAATAATAAAAAAAAAGGTGTGCGGTCGTCGGATCTCCGACCGCTTCTTATGCAGAATAGAATGACCATTTTTCATGAATTTTTCACCATTTTTCAAAAATTTTGACAATTTTTGACCATTTTTGATAGTTTTTGAAAATTATTGACCCTCTTTGACAATTATTGACCATTTTTGAATTTTTCAAATATTTCAACATACTTGGCAATTATTGACCATTATTTACCAATTTTGACAATTATTGATCATTTTTAACAATTTTTCAGAAATTTTGACCATTTTAGACCATTTTTCCAAATTTTAACAATTATTGACCATTTTTGAGAGGGTCTGACAATTATTAACCATTTTTGACAATTTTTCAAAAATTTTGACAATTTTTAATAATTATTGACCATTTTTGACAGTTTTTTTATAATTATTGACCATTTTTGACAATTTTTCAAAAATTTCAACAATTATTGACCATTTTTGACAGTTTTTGACAATTTTTTTAAAATTTTAACATATTTGGCAATTATTTACCATTTTTTCAAAATTTTAACAATTTTTGACCATTTTTCAAAATTTTAACAATTATTGATCATTTTTGACGAATTTTGATTGGTTTTGACAATTATTGACCGTCTTTGATAATCATTGACCATTTTTGACCATTTTTCAAAAATTTTGACAATTATTGACAATTTTTGAAAATATTTGGCAATGATTAACCATTTTTTCAAAATTTCGACAGTTATTGACAATTTTTGATCATTTTTCCAAATTTTTGACAATTTTTGACAGTTTTTTTATAATTATTGACCGTTTTTGACAATTTTTCAAAAATTTCAACAATAATTGACCATTTTTGACAGTTTTTGACCGTCTTTGACAATTATTGACCATTTTTCAAAAATTTTAACCATTTTTCAAAAATTTTGACAATCATTGATCATTTTTGACAGTTTTTGACAATTTTTTTAAAATCTTAACATATTTGGCAATTATTGACCATTTTTTCAAAATTTTGACAATTTTTGACCATTTTTCAAAATTTTAACAATTATTGATCATTTTTGACGAATTTTGATTGGTTTTGACAATTATTGACCGTCTTTGACAATCATTGACCATTTTTGACCATTTCTCAAAAATTTTAACCATTTTTCAAAAATTTTAACCATTTTTCAAAAATTTTGACAATTATTGACCATTTTTGAAAATATTTGGCAATTATTAACCATTTTTTTTAAATTTCGACAGTTTTTGACAATTTTTGATCATTTTTCCAAATTTTTGACAGTTTTTTTATAATTATTGACCATTTTTGACAATTTTTCAAAAATTTCAACAATTATTGACCATTTTTGACAGTTTTTGACAATTATTGACCATCTTTAACAATTATTGACCATTTTTCAAAAATTTTAACCATTTTTCAAAAATTCTGACAATTATTGTCCATTTTTGACAGTTTCGGACAATTTTTTTAAAATTTTAACATATTTGGCAATTATTGACCATTTTTTCAAAATTCTGACAATTTTTGACCATTTTTCAAAATTTTAACAATTATTGATCATTTTTGACGAATTTTGATTGGATTTGACAATTATTGACCGTCTTTGACAATCATTGACCATTTTTCAAAAATTTTGACAATTATTGACCATTTTTGACAACTTTTGACCATTTTTGAAAATATTTGGCAATTATTAACCATTTTTTCAAAATTTCGACAGTTTTTGACAATTTTTGATCATTTATACAAATTTTTGACAATTTTTGACAGTTTTTTCATAATTATTGACCATTTTTGACAATTATTCAAAAATTTCAACAATTATTGACCATTTTTGACAGTTTTTGACAATTATTGACCGTCTTTGACAATTATTGACCATTTTTCAATAATTTTGACAATTATTGACCATTTTTGACAGTTTTTGACAACTTTTTACAATTTTTGAAAATATTTGGCAATTATTAACCATTTTTTCAAAATTTCGACAGTTTTAGACAATTTTTGACAATTTTTCCAAAATTTTAACATATTTGGCAATTATTAACCATTTTTTCAAAATTTTGACAATTTTTGACAATTTTTGACACCGATAGGTGTGTGAGCTCAGTGCGGCAAGAGAGATAGCGCACAGTCGCTTGAATGAGTTATTGCGTGACGAACGCTTTTTCGTAACATCACACGTTTCACGAGTTTACTAGCCTTCCCAAAAGTCCTATGTCGTGCAATAAGAAGCACGCTTCAAAAAAATATATATAAAAACAACTTATGCTGTGTAATTCGCGAAAATAAAATTTCAGAATATTTCAAAACACAAAAAGGATTATTAAGACAAGGTGTGATTGAGTCCACTATTGTTCATTGTCTATATAGATCAGAAAAAAATGAAAAAGCTACATTCAGGATGCAAAAATTTACAAAAAAATAAACATTGCAGTAGGAAGCTTTGCAGACAATTTGGTGAAAATAGAAGAACTATAACAGAACTTGGAGACATGGAATATAACTTTAAAATAATATGGGATGAACATATATAAAACCAAAACAAAAGCAATGCAGGTAAAGTGCGACCAGAGATCTAAGAAGGTCGTAAATCAATATAAGCCGACGACCCTCATTATTACCTATTGTTCAACTGTGGTAGCTCTTATTCAAACAGAAACTGCAAACATTCCTGATAGCAGCTGGGCCAAGTGTGTTAAAAGGGTGGAAAAGTCATATATGGATATAGAAAAAAGTCCCAAAGAAAAGTTCATTATTAATTTGGATGACGATAGTATGAAGCCTTGTTTTACAATGCAGCTTTCTTTAGCAACACCTCCATGATGTTTCTCCACATTTCAAGACCTTGTCTTTGGAAAACGTAAAATTTTTGCACAAAATTAAACTTCTCTCACGTTCACCGATATTTTTCTCTATGATTCACTTCGCTCGAAGGTAGAAATAGCAATGAATGAAAGCAAATTGACAAGAAACTAAAAACGAATAGATTTCAGATTTGAGGAATATCCCAATAACCATTAACCTACCTAACCTACCTTTTTTTTTGCTCTGTGAGGTGGGGTGGTAGCTAATGCCTTTCCTCGCAAGGGGCAGTACAATGCTGCTGGTTCATGTGGGACTCTCACCACCCTCCTCGTTTTGTGGTATGGGAGGAAAACACCGGAAAGAAACTGTAGTTTCGTACGTTAACGTTCCTCATACATACACTCCTTCACCTTGTTTGTCTTCTTCTTCTTTTTCCCTCAAGATTCCGCTAATAAAATGCATCATCTTATCCCAGTATATATCGTTCTCCAACATTTTTTGGATAATGTCTGATACTGGTGGTAGATCCCCTATTTCCCGTATTATCTCGCTGCGCTGCGTCTTCCAGCGGGTACTTCATACACGACGTGCTCTGGGTCATCCTTTCTTTTGCATATTCGACAGAGATCTTTTTAATCCTATGCGTGAAAGTCCCAAAAGACCCATGTCCTGTAAGGAATTGTGTAAATAAGTATGTCGTTTTCCTATGCTCGCATTTTATCCATTGCTTTATGTTTCCAATCAATCTCTCCGTCCATGCCGCCTTTTCCGTATTCTTCTCCCACCTCTCCTGCCATTTCTTGTATGTCCTTTCCCTGACCATTCTCCTGTTTCCTTCAAGGCTTCCTCCTATCTTATATAGGAAACACCTTATGGACATATTCCCTTCCACCTCCGCGTTCCACCAATAGGGTCTCTCTCTACGTTTTCCCGTATCCTCCGTAGTTGCCTTTTTAGGTCACATCTATATGACTGGAACAGGAATTTCATTGAAAATTGGAACAGGGCAACAGAGTGACGAGTGCAACTCTGCGTAGAATAGACCGCCTGGTGGTAATTCAAGTGGTTGGTGATTTATGACCTTCTTATATTTCTGGTCGTACCTTACCTATGTAGATACTGTATCTTCGAAATTAGAATATTTTCAAAAAATCTACTGATAGCATTGAATGTTTCACAAAAAAGTAGCAACGATAGGTGAAAACTGCAAGACTCTATCTTTATTGATCAGTCTTACCTAAAATGGCAACACCCTCATTTTACCCATGTGTACAAGGGATAAAATATAAAATTAATTATTTGACTCACAAAAAGAAGCAACTTGGTGAAAGTACGTAACATACTACAAAAAGGTTCTGTATAACCAACCACTTTTAATTTTCCACTGCCAGGGAGAGAAAAAATGAAAGGAAGACAAACGGATAGTGTTTAAATCGACTGTGTAGGAGAAAAAAGCAAACGACATTGATCAAATGAATGAGAGAACAAAATTCTTGCAGCGAATATATTAATAACCGCAAATCTTATTATTTAAAAAAAAACCAGTTTTACCGGTACACATCGTCTCGATTTCGTAGATAGTCGACTTTAAGATTCGAATTCTGAAACGTGCGATCGTAAAAACACCATAAAAACCGATCTAGTATAACGCATCCTAATGACTAAGTTATATTACCGAGGATGCATTGTGCAAGGGAGCTTGCAATATTTTCATGGGTTATAATTCATTTAAGCAAAAAACGGTCATTAAAAAGTATAGTGTTCAAGCCGACGTTTTTAGTAATAAAATATGCTGTAACTGCTTTAAATGGTTTAAAAGTAAGTATACCACTAAAGTGTAAGAGCAGCAATCAAAGAAACTTTAAGGATGTTCGCGTACTTCAAGAGAGCTTTTTGAGAATGTAAAGCTCTCGCTCTTAGAACATAAATTATATGGATGGCAGATAGAAATAAACCATATAAAGGATGTCTTTTCTTATCATTTTTTTATCGGAAATATGTTCACGCGTGTCCTAAGTTTTGAGGGAAATGAAAAGAAAGCTGAATTTATCGCACTTATACTGAGAAGCAGTATCGTAGTGTGGGTTTACGCCGCCCTGGGCCGACCGGAATTTCGCCGTCTCTCCCCCCGTTATTTTAATTATTAGTTTGAATATTTTATTCAACCAGAACAGCTAGAGTGTTGGAAGTGCGCGTAGAAGGTAGCTTTCATAGTCACAATCCTTGAAAAAAAAATTTCGAATGAAAATATTGAAATTTTTTCGAATTTTGTCGTTTTTTCTGTAAAAAACACTTTTTTGGGGGGGTGAAAAAGACAATATTGCGATTTCCGGCCAAAGTTGAGTTCCTAAAAAAAAAGTTAAACATAAAAGTTGTAGATCTTGGAAAAATCTACAACTTTTTCATTAGTGACTTTTTCACATAGCCCCAAAATTATCTCGAAAAACGCAAAAAACTGCATTTTTCGTTTTTATTTTTAATTTCGTCAAAAATTGTTCGATTTTGATGAAAATTTGGTAGAAGATAGCTTTCATAGTCACAAACCTTGAAAAAAAATTTCGAATGAAAATATTGAAATTTTTCGATGAAAAACACTATTTTGGGGGGTGAAAAAAGAAATTATTGCGATTTCCGGCCAAAGTTAAGTTCGTAGAAATAAAAGTTGTAGATCTTGGAAAAATCTTCATTAGTGACTTTTTCACATAACCTCAAAATTAGCTCGAAAAACGCAGAAAACTGCATCTTTCGTTTTTTATTTTCGTCAAAAATTGTTCGATTTTGATGAAATTTCGGTAGAAACCTTGGTAGTCACAAACCTTGAAAAAAAATTTTCGAATGAGAATATTGAAAATTATTCGAGTTTTGACGTTTTTTCGGTAAAGAACACTTTTTTGGGGGGGTAAAAAAAGACATTATTGCGATTTCCGGCCAAGGTTGAGTTCCTAGAAAAGAAAGTTAAACATAAAAGTTGTAGATCTTGGAAAAATCTACAGCTTTTTTTATTAGTGACTTTTTCACATAACCTCAAAATTAGCTCGAAAAACACAAAAAACTGCATTTTTCGTTTTATATTTTTAGTTTCATCAAAAGTTGTTCGATTTTGATGAAAATTTAGTAGAAGGTAGCTTTCATAGTCACAAATCTTGAAAAAAATTTTTGGAAATTTTTTCGAATTTTGACGTTTTTTCGGTAAAAAACACTTTTTGGGGGGTGAAAAAAGAAATTATTGCGATTTCCGGCCAAAGTTGAGTTCCTAGAAATAAAAGTTGTAGATCTTGGAAAAATCTACAACTTTTTCATTAGTGACTTTTTCACATAACCTCAAAATTAGCTCGAAAAACGCAAAAAACTGCATCTTTCGTTTTTTATTTTTAGTTTAGTCAAAAATTGTTCGATTTTGATGAAAATTTGGTAGAAGGTAGCTTTCATAGTCGCAAACCTTGAAAAAAAATTTCGAATGAAAATATTGAAAATTTTTCGAATTTTGACGTTTTTTCGGTAAAAAACTTTATTTGGGAGGTGGAAAAAGATATTATTGCGATTTCCGGCCAAAGTTGATTTTTTTATTTCCAACTGTAAAAATCGTGGCGCTTGTGCCGAACTTTTTTGTATGCCGTCCTGCTGCCCCCTTCACGCTACGCCAGTGAGAAAGAGAAACCCATTTCCATAGATTTAAATAAATAACCTAGATGACTAGATTAGATGTAATCTAACGTAGATAACTAGCTGATAATTCTATTAATGAATTGAAATATCTGCAAAATGTAACGAGTTCGATTATTCAATAAAATTATTTTCGGATTTGTGTACGACCTATAGTGGAATTCCCATTCAGATGGGAGGAAACGAGTAAAAGATAAAATCGTTTTGATACGTTTGTAAAAGAAGCAGGGACGTCTTTACGAAGAACTCTAAAATATGAACGGGAGTAAATTCAGGAGGGATAAAATTATGAAGGGTCACGGCTATTATCTATTATTCCCGTTCGTGAATAATAGCCATCATTATATGCTTGTGAAGAATATTTCTACATCTCTAGAATGTTACCGTCTTAATGAGAAAATTTCAAATGTAAATTTTCTGACTTCATCGTGAAAGTGCACATTGCCCTACATAGTGTTCATAATAGTATTTTCCAATACATAAACATAAACTGAAGAAAATTGACTCTAAGCAGTACTTCTCTAATGCATTTTAAATGAAATGGTTTGCGGTTGCTTCTGGTTTTCACACGGAATAACGTCTTAACCACTTCCGCGTGATTGTCTCCATTCGAATGAGTTCAGTGGCGATTTCAACTTTAATTATTTATGGATATTTTGTATATCTATATACATAACTCGTTTTAATTGACAAATTATTAAAACAATTGGATAGTTCAAATTCTTAAGATTCTCTGCAAATCAATCAAACCGAAACGGAGTTGTCCTTATACAGGGTGTTATTAATATAGGAATATGATCCTTTAAGCGGCTTAGTTACCGAGATACAGGGTGTTAAAAGTTTGAAATTGAAAATGAAAATTTGTCATAAATCAAAAACGGATTTATATACAGGATGAATCACGACCAAAAAGATGAAAGTTTTATAATTTTTGTCACTCAGTAGTTTGTATATTAATAAAGACTACATTTGAAAATGATACATAATGTCTCAATAAAGTGTGGCATATTATATATGGGACACCCTGTATTTTATTCCGTAAAAAATAAGATATATTTTGATAAGGATCCTATACCTTTATTCAGTCTGTTGTGTTATGAAAAGCTTTGAAGAAAATTCAATATCTACTAATCTAATGATTGAGTATTAAACATTTTTATACAGAGTGTTCAAAATTTACAGTTTCATTATTAGATCCTTACTGTACGTTTTTAGAAAACTATTTTAAAAAACTGTGTTGATAGACATTGCGCTGGGAGGAGCTTAGAGTGAACCTACTAGTACGGTGATATATTTAGTGAGCTTAGCAATTTTAGAAACTATATCTGTCAACCATGCTTTTTTCTCATGTCTTCACATTTACTTCAGAAAGAGTATGATCAGAAGCCTTGAAGAAAACGTAGATAAAATTAAAAATAGCAGAGTGGTCTGATTGGAATTTCTTGAATAAAAGTGTTCTGTTATAAATAGCCCATCAAATAGTAGTGGGGTAGTTATAACGGTGAAATTGTCGCTAAAATTCCATTCAATATTTATTGAATAATTTCACCTTACATTTCATGACACAATTGTAAAGTAACACCAAATTGATTCTACCAGTGAAACAATTTCTCTTTTATGGATAAACACAAAGCGAAACACTTTAAACAGGTGGTTCTACAAACAGTTTGGCTTCGATATTCGAAATATATATTAAACCTGATAGGATGGTAAAAGTGGAATTAAACATATTCCATCGATGTCAAAGTGAGATTTTATTACATACTAACAACTAACATAACCTTGATGTGGTTGAAAGAGTCGATGTTATCAGAGAGGCAGTTAAGTTTACGGCTCAACATATCCAATAATATTATATTTACGTATGCGAATTAATACTGTTATTTTAAGGATCACCGCTTGGTCTGCTGAAAGTTGAACATTTTACGAACGTATCTTCAATAAAATTGCAATAAATAAAAACATGTCCTATTGGGTAGACTGGTCCAAACTTTGTAAGACAAAGTTGTAACTTATTTTGGAGATCATTCTTTACGGGCTAATTATATGAGTGTATATTAGGGTGACATTCACTGAGACCTAAGAGATCTATTGTGCTTACTTCTACTTAGTTCCTGAGGAAAGTCTCAGCTCCTTAAGTCCGATTTCCCGGAGGAATTTTAGGATATCTGCAGGTTTTAGTTTAGATAAGTTCCCCACTTCTATCCAGTAGTCTCCTAGGTGTTGTGCCATAGGATTCTGAATTTCTGAGCAGATCAGATCTCCTTTTTCTCGGCGTTGCCTATTTCTTCCAATATTACATCGGAGCTGATACCGCAAAAGGGTTCCAGTCTCCAAAAGGATGTTCCAGTCCCCCCTCTTTGCTAGTTAATTTCCTTCTATTCCAGCTTGTCCTAGAATCCACAGTAAGGTGACAATATTCTTCTGGGCTAGTTCATTGAAATGCCTAGTCATTTTCATACTACTTTGGAACTGATTACTCAAGAACTAATTGACTAATTAATGACCTATCACAAGCAGGGAGTTAACGGCTTATGTCCTTTCAGTTCCCTCTCTCCTTGTTCACGAGATATGGTGCATTGTAAGTCTTAAAATATTTGACTTATAAATTTCATGAGATACGGTGCTAGAAAATTTAAAGAGACAAAATTAATCAAAAAATCTATTTTTGTTTGTAAAACAATTTTTAGTCTCTTAAAAGTAACAATGAGTTCAATTAGAATACAATATAATATACATCCGGTGCTTAAGGAGCTAATAACATAGTTTAACCTGAAATTAGTCGTTCATGGTGTTAAAACGATTAACGTAATTGAGAGCAGGTGCATGCAATCCCAACGATTTTCTTGTTGTGCACTAATAATTAATTTGACCAGCCAACGCATAATTCCACAATCTACAAATATATTTGAAACGATCCAAACATTGATTATTTACATTTTGTATATTTCGACAATATTGGTTTAACGGTGAACTGTATAAAGGATCTGAATCGTCCATACCAAGATAATGGAAGTTTGAGCGAGACACGAACAAGTCGTACGAACCACTAGAACCGAGAACTAAAAACGAGATCGGCAGTGTTGTTCATACACATCACAGAAACTGCATGATAGTGTTGCAGGAGAAATGTCAAAGACGTAACGAATTTTTCAACGTCTCACAAAAAAAGGTGAGCGGTCGTAGGACTGCCGACAGAAGTTTGCTTCTTATGCACATTAGAATGACCATTTTTCCTGAATTTTTGACCATTTTTCAAAAGTTTTGACAATTTTTGACAATTATTAACCATTTTTTCAAAATTTTAACAATTATTGACCATTTTAATTGACTTTTGACAGTTTTGACAATTATTGATCATTTTTGACAATTTTTCAAAAATGTTGACCATTTTAGACCATTTTTCCAAATTTTAACAATTATTGACCATTTTTGACAATTTTTGACAGGTTCTGACAATTATTGACCATTTTTGATAGTTTTTCAGAATTTTTGACAATTTTTGATAATTATTGACCATTTTTGACAGTTTTTTATAATTATTGACCATTTTTTCAAAATTTTGACAATTTTAGACAATTTTTCGAAAAATTTGACCATTTTTAAAAAATTTTGACAATTATTGACCATTTTTCCAAATTTTTGACAATTTTTGAAAATATTTGGTAATTATTAACCATTTTTTCAAAATTTTGACAGTATTTGACAATTTTAGACGATTTTTCCAAATTCTTGACAATTTTTGACCATATTTAAAAATTTTTAACAATTTTTCAAAAATTTTAACAATTATTTACCATTTTTGACAGTTTTTGACGAATTTTGATTGTTTTTGACAATAATTGACCATTTTTGACAATTTTTCCAAATTTTAACATATTTGGCAATTATTGACCATTTTTTAAAAATTTTTACAATTTTTGACCATTTTTCAAAATTTTCACAATTATTGACCATTTTTGACAATTTTTCAAAAATTTTAACCATTTTTCAAAATGTTTGACAATTATTGACCATTTTTGACAATTTTTGAAAATATTTGGTAATTATTAACCATTTTTTCAAAATTTTGACAATTTTTGATCATTTTTTCAAAATTTTGACAATTTTTGACCATTTTTCAAAATTTTAACAATTGATCATTTTTGACAATTTTTGACGAATTTTGATTGGTTTTGACAATTATTGACCGTCTTTGACAATTATTGACCATTTTAGACCATTTTTCCAAATTTTAACAATTATTGACCATTTTTGACAGGTTCTGACAATTATTGACCATTTTTGAGTTTTTCAAATTTTTTGACCATTTTTCAAAATTTTTGACCATTTTTCAAAAAATTTGACAATTTTTGATAATTATTGGCCATTTTTCCAAATTTTTGACAATTTTTGAAAATATTTGGCAATTATTAACCATTTTTTCAAAATTTTGACAGTTTTTGACGATTTTTCCAAATTCTTGACAATTTTTGACCATATTTCAAAATTTTTGACAATTTTTCAAAAATTTTAACAATTATTTACAATTTTTGACAGTTTTTGACGAATTTTGATTGTTTTTCACAATTATTGACCGTCTTTGACAATTATTGACCATTTTTGACAATTTTCCCAAAATTTCAACATATTTGGCAATTATTGACCATTTTTCAAAAATTTTAACCATTTTTCAAAAAATTTTACAATTATTGACCATTTTTGACAGCTTTTGAAAATATTTGGCAATTATTAACCATTTTTTTCAAAATTTTGACAATTTTTGATCATTTTTCCAAATTTTTGACAATTTTTTACCGTATTCAAAAATGTTTGACAATTTTTCAAAAATCTCAACATATTTGGCAATTATTAACCATTTTTTCAAAATTTTGACCATTTTTGACAATTTTCACACCTATAGGTGTGCGAGCTCAGTGCGGCAAGAGAGATTGCGCACAGTCTCTTTATTTCGTTGATTGATAGCTTAATGAAGGCATTTGAAACTCGAATTCGAGCTCACTCGCACCGTACGAACACTCCACTATACTCTGTCCATCCAAGCAATGGAGTGTTCCAAAACAGTATCATGCATTTTTTCACAATTTTGACAGTTTTTGACAATTTTTGACGATTTTTCCAAATTCTTGACAATTTTTGACCATATTTAAAAATTTTTTAATTATTGACCATTTTTGACAGTTTTTGACGAATTTTGATTGTTTTTGACAATTATTGACCGTCTTTGACAATTATTGACCATTTTTGACAATTTTTAAAAAAATTTAAGCATTTTTCAAAATTTTTGACAATTATTGACAATTTTTGGAAATATTTGGCAATTATTAACCATTTTTTCAAAATTTTGACAATTTTTGATCATTTTTCCAAATTTTTGACCGTATTTAAAAATTTTTGACAATTTTTCAAAAATCTTATTAATATCGGTTATTTTAAAACGTGCCATGATCACGACATTTGATATTCTGTTTTGAGTATGGGATAGGAAAAATGTATCCATAGTCATCGGTATCAGTACATCATATTTTGTTGTATTCTGAAATTTCCCTACTAAGCTAATAAAATGTTCTCAAATTCCTGCACATTTCTTTCTACTTTCCCATTTTCAATATTTATGTCGCCGAAAAGCATTATCAATATACTATCGTTCCTTTTCACGGTATCATCAATAGATATCCGAGTCACCATATCATAACAATATAGTGAATAGGAAATATTAGAATACCGTTCCTCGTTTCTGGTAAAAAGAGCACGAAATATCTTACTGTAATTAACGAAATGCGATTTTGTTGCCGAATTTTTCTGGCTATGATCACGTCACGCTTTAGTTATGTTGATAGGAACTGTGACTGACTGTGATTTGTTTGTATCAGTGAAAAAGTAACAGTTCGTGAAATATTGTTCAACACTATGCATAGTGCACGTGATCTCTCAGTCGAGGCAGTTTGTACAGAGACAATGAATTCTGCCGGCCGATTGCAGTTAAATCCGATTGGCCAGCGTAGGGAGGCATATTGATTTTAGCCAATAGATGCAAAGGCGGATGGTGATCATACTTCGATCACGCATCTATCGTTGTTTGGGTCGCTCTGTTTGTTAGATGGCTACACTTTAGAGAGTATTAAAATTGCAGATTACAGGATACGAGTAGGACTCGATCCTCATAACCCATACGAGCTGCTCGCATCGTGTAAATTCCGCTTTATCTAGTGAACTGTTAGTTCTGAATAGCGTTAATAAATAAATTTGTAACTTTCGTGTGAAATAGGATGATAATCACACAAAGAAATGATGAACGTTTGTTAAGAAATAATCACTGGTCGATTTAAATGATGCTTACAAATAAAGAATATTGTGCGACACATAAATATTGATCAATGAAAAATTTAAAACAAAGCTTCGTTTAACACAAAATCACTTTTAATCATCGCAGCTATGGTTCTACCACATAACCGCAAATCATTTTAAAAATTATTGATTGAAATATTATCGAACAGCTACAAAAACCATTAAAAAGTATACACTTTTATATAAAATGAAATTATCCCATTAAAATGTAACGCACGATTTTGTTCCGACAAAACCGCGCAATTAAATCGGAACATATATTTCAGTTACATAGAAGCAATTTCTGATCAAATTAATTTTACAGAATATCTTCGTGAAAAGAGGTCTTCCAGCAAACTTAAATATGAAACCCGTATGAGATCGCCTGTCATCTTGATGATCTCCCTAAGTAACATCAACATAACCTTCAATGTTTGTGGAATTGCATTTTTTAAATCTCAATGCTAAATCAGATGTACTCGCTTTACACAATTCCAATGAACTAAAGAATGTCCAGTCCATTATTTGTTTTTAAATTTTGCTCAATAGGAGTAAAAACTTCTTTTGCCTCAGAAATCCAAACTTATTTAAAATTTCAATAATGTAATATTTTTGAGACAAATAAATAGTGTTTTTATTTGTATATTTATTAAGTTACCTTAGATAATTTTGTGTTTTGTTTTCTGTCGAAGGCTCTGTAATTGTAATAATTTTGTACTGTCATTAAGAAGTGTGAAACGTGAATGGTCAATAATTGTCAGAATCTGTCAAAAATGGTCAAAAATGGCCAAAAATTGTCAAAAAATGTTAAAAATTGTTAAATATTTTAAAAAATGGTCAAAAATATTCAATATTGTCAAAATTTTTGAAAGTAGTCAAAAATGGTCAAAAATTATCAGAAACTGTCAAAAATGGTCAATAATTGTTAAAATTTTAAAAAATGGTCAAAAATTGTTAAAATTTTGAAAAAATGGTCAATAATTATAAAAAACTGTCAAAAATGGACAATAATTGTTGAAAATTGTCAAAATTTTTGAAAAATTGTCAAAAATGGTCAATAATTGTAAGAAACTGTAAAAAATGGTCAATAATTGTTGAAATTTGGAAAAAATGGTCAATAATTATGAAAAACTGTCAAAAATGGTCAGCAATTGTTGAAAATTCTCAAAATTTTTGAAAAATGGTCAATAATTGTCAGAACCTGTTATAAATGCTCAAAAATGGTCAATAATTGTTAAAATTTGGAAAAATGGACCAAAAAGGTCGACATTTTTGGAAAATTGTCAAAAATGATCAATAATTGTCAAAACTGTCAAAATTGGTCAATAATTGTCAAAAATGGTTAATAATTGTTAAAATTTGAAAAAATGGTCTAAAATGGTCAAACTTTTTGAAAAATTGTCAAAAATGATCAATAATTGTCAAAACTGTCAAAACTGGTCAATCATTGTTAAAATTTGGAAAAATGGTCTAAAATGGTCAAAATTTTTGAAAAATTTTCAAAAATGATTAATAATTGTCAAAACTGTCAAAATTGGTCAATAATTGTTGAAATTTGAAAAAATGGTCAAAATTTTTGCAAAAATGGTCAATAATTATAAACAACTGTCAATCATTGTTAAAAATTGTCAAAATGTTTGAAAAATGGTCAAAATTTTTGAAAATTTTTCAAAAATGCTCAATAATTGTTAAAATTTGGAAAAATGGTCATTAATTGTTAAAATTTGGAAAAATGTTCTAAAATGGTCAAAATTTTTGAAAAATTGTCAAAAATGATCAATAATTGTCAAAACTGTCAAAAATGGTCAATAATTGTTAAAATTTGAAAAAATAGTCAAAAAAGGACAAAATTTTTGAAAAGATGGACAATAATTGTCAAAATTTTTCCAAATTTTTGAAAAAGGGTCAAAATTTTCGAAAAATGGTCAAAATTTTTGAAAAATGGTCAAAAATGGTAATTTTTTTTGGCTTGGTGTAACACTAAAAAAATTAAAAATTAGACGGAAAACGTTCTTATTGCATATTTCTCGGAAAAGTCAATGGAAACCATCAACGTTTTGTGTGCACTTCGGGTAGGTCTGCGAATCGGACAACATCTATTTTTCATCCCCCTAAATGTTGAGGGTGGTCCACCCCTTAATTTTTTATTTTATTTTTTTCACAAAATTTTTTGTTTTTATTTTTTTTTAGATACAGAATTCAAAAATACATACAACCCTAAATTGTCACCCCTCTACGATCAACCCCTATTTTTTATTTGTTAATCTAATATATAAAATTCTCGTGTCACGGTGTTTGTAATTAAACTCCTCCGAAATGGCTCGACCGATTCTCATGAAATTTCGTGTGCATATCGGGTAGGTCTGCGAATCGGTCAACATCTATTTTTCATACCCCTAAATGTTAAGGGCGGTCCACCCCTTAATTTTTATTTTATTTTTTAAACAAAATTTTTTGTTTTTAATTTTTTATGATACAGCTTTCAAAAATATATACAACCCTAAATTTTCACCCTTCTACGATCAACCCCTATTTTTTATTTGTTAATTATAAACTTTAATTTAGGCATGACTTAGACATATTACTCTTAATTTTCACCCTTATACGATCAACCCCTATTTTTCCAACGCGATTTTTATTTTTGCAATCGAATATATAATTGTAGTACGATATAAGAGCTAATGGAGATTAGCTAATTGTAAGTATGGCATTTATAGAAATTTGAAATAAACAAAAGCTACTCTGAAACTCCACTCAGCGGGTAAATATTATTTAAAAAAAATCTACTTTGGACAAAAAATGGCGGTAAATTAAAATTTAAAATTTTTGTATAGGTATGGTTACTTGGAGATTAGCTAATTGTAAGGATGGTATTTATAGAAGTTTGAAATAAACAAAAGCTACTCTGACACTCCACCCAACGGACAGAGAACGACCGCTTGCATAATACGGCTGGACCGATTTTCATGGTTTTTGACAACAATATTTTGATTATGAATACCTAACCTCAAATATGTAAAATAAAACAATCGACTTTTTTAACTCACCTATGATAATTAGTCACTAATGCAGGAACGACAAAAAGAATAAAGTAACAAATTATGTAAAACACACAAAATGTCAAATTCATGTGAAAAAACAAGAGTTTTCTATCGGGAGGGGGAATTTGTCACCAGCTTTGACGCGCAAACGTTCCACTTCCTTTCATATATTTTCAAAACTCTCTACTTTATTTCTTTAAGGTCCATCCTCTAACAATTTTAATCAACTTGTGGTATATTTATGGATTCAGCTCAGCAAGATCATAATTCAAAGGTTATTTTCCCGAATGATAGAATTTTTTTAAAGTCAAAAATCGACCAATTCTGGTACTTTTTCATATTAGTTTTTTTCAGCTAATCATGAATTTGTGCGTAACTTTATGAACACACTGTATTTATTCAAATTCAGTGTCTGGAATTTGAAGTAAAAAGATTACTAATAACGAGAAAAAACGCCAATAAAAATAACACATTAATTCCCATCTCAATGTCATCTTAACCCACTGATCGAGTGACAAGCAGTAGAATTCACGTAACATAAAACAAGGGTCTTTGGCTTGACTCCAGGACCAGACTGGCCATTTGTAACATGCTTCAAGATTAACTGAATATTTAAAAAAATAAATTTATTAATGGAAATTGTGATGAAACATTTAAAATTTTGTTTCCAAAGTTGGGTATGCCTTTTATGGGTTGGGTGAAATTCAAAATTTGTTTGGTGAATATTTTGATTAGGGACAATGTCAAAATTTTGAGAGGCTAGTTTTTTAGTCGGACCAGCTTTATACATACAAACTGAACCAAATACTGAGCAAAAATGGAAAGATGATTTTGATTATTTATTGAATCCAATTATACGGGGTCTCCTACCAAACTCAAACTACTGATACTAGATGTGATTTTATGTCCATCTAACCTTATTTCCCTTTTTCCAACAGTTCCTTCTATGCTGTGCATCGTGGTTAGTGCAACTCTCTTATGCCCATTTGCTCTAGCTTAGATTAAATTTAAAACTTAACAAAGTACAGCTTACTGATAATTCCAATCTGTCATTGCACCATGTTTTGCGTAAAGCTACGCTTACGTACAATACCGTATGTCTTCACTTTAATGGCATAGGATTTGCTTAAAATTTCCTGCATATAAGCTGATGGTGCAGCGAGGTTAATTTTTCAAGGCTGGCTTACTTGTTAATCCAAGGTGGTGCAATCGGGCATTAGTGGAATTCAGGATTATCAAAATGTGAGTAATAATCAGCGATCTGCTATTTTAGCTGGATTAGATGCAATAAAATTTATTTTTATCAAGCCGACTCCAAAGAAAGTACAAATTCAGACATTACTGATCCATACCTCTCATTCCCAGAGATAGCGACAATTACGGATGTTTCCAAATCAGTGGTTAATATAATCAAGAAAAAAATTTATGAAAATATACTCCTGGAAAATAATCGTCATAGGAGATGCGGTAAAAAAAAGATAACCACACCTCGCGTAACCGCAAAATGAGGGAAGTATGTCTACAAAAAAGAAACTATTACCAGGCTAGTTAATGGAAGTGGAATCAATGCTTCCAAGAACACAGTACAAAGGCGATTGGCCAAGGAAAATCTGATTAGTCATCGTCCAGTTAAAAAGCAGGCAATTAAGAGGACGCGTCTGGAATGGGCTGAAGAGCACAGGAATATGACTTAAGGACTGGAGTCGTGTAAGTAAGACGTATTGGGGAGAAATATCATTTATATTGTGAAAAATGTTAAACACCCAGTTAATGTCGGGGTATGGTATGTTATCTCTGCTAGAGGTTCGGGTTGTCTCCACATCGTAGAAGAAACCATCAGCCAGGACCAGTACAAGTATGTACTGGAAAAAACCTTCTGCACCAGGACATAGAATGGTTCTCTGATGATGATATATTTATGAATGATTCGGTACCGTGCGTGTGGAGACAAAAATGTCAAATTCTCCAGGTATTAATCCACGACACCAGTTCTTTCACACAGAACCTTCTTGTTGTCTTCCTTTTTCAATTTAAACCCTATATGTCTCAAAAACCTCAAAGAGAGGATCTGGAAACTTTCTGTAATGTTTTTGTTATTTATTTAAATAGTTTTTACTTGTGGGATAAAATTATACACACTACTATAGCTAATTACTATTTATTTATTTAAAGAAACACACATTGTATTAAACTTATTTAAATACTTACTTCACTTAATGTCTACTAATTTATTTACACTCGGTATAATAGTTCTAATTTATTTTCACCACTTGAATATTAAACTATTCATCTTCACTATTTCATTCACTGTCCGATTACTAAGAACTTCTGTAAACTGTCTGTGAACTAATTATTTGTCTTCGTTTCACTAATTGTATACTAACGCTCAAAAACCCGCGTATATAATATAGTCCTTCTCAATCCTCGAAAATTCTAGTACCTTCCGCGCTCGTCCTATGCACAAACAAAACCTTATTCTAGAATGTTCTCGAATCGCACCGCAGCCACCAAAATTAGGCGTTGAGTTGGTAACCTCGCAACATTTCTATATATTTATATTTTTCCACGCATTTTATTCAGATTTATGAGCTTCGGGTAAATCAACAGCCTTCGGATGAATTTTTTTTTGCATCAGCTGTAAATAATCATATACAATAAACTAAATTATTAAGAAAGGATTTGGAATTACTATAAAATAAAATATATTACCTATAATCTGAAACAGGCGTATATTCGTGAAATAGCCTATAATATTTTTTAATGTATTTAATCCATATTCATAAAACCAGGAGACGATCAAGACGCTTCCAACAATACCTTATTTGTCAAATTATGATGAGTAGTTTAGAAATGATGAGGGAACGGATGATGAACGAACATACAATATACCTACACAAAAACCGGTCAAATTCATAACCCTCCTTTTTGCTTCACTGTGGTCGGGTAAAAAGAACTATTAAAAATACTCTGTGATAAGGCCAGTCAAAGCCTACGATATGGAAACAACAAATAAAATGACAAAAAAGGTGGAAAACGATTTAAAAGTAACGGAGAGGAACATATTAAGAACAATTTTGGAATAGAACGTAACACAAGATAAAAAAGTACAACGAAAAAGGAATAAAGGAGGCGATTGAAGGAAAAATTATAACTGGATGTATTAGCTTCCATATTATTGACGAAAACTGACAGAAAGGATCAGGAAGATAACTGACTGGATACCAAAATAGTCTGGAAAGAGCGGGAGACCAAGAAAACGAAGGAAATATGTTGCAGAGCAAGACTCAAAAGTAATGCAAATGGATCAGTGGAAATTCACATGTATGTATGTTAGGATGACATTCACTGAGACCTAAAATATCTATTGTGCCCCTTTACTTCTACTTCGTTCCTGAGGAAATTCTCAGAGACTAGTCCTCCTTTAGTTCTATTTCCCGGAGGAATTCTAGGATATCTGCAGGCTTTAACTTAGGTAAATGTCCCTCTTCCAAGATTCTGAATTGCTGTGTAATTCGCAAGTATATGGATGGAGGTTTCTTCTTCCTTGTCACAGAATCTACATTCTTCTTCCTCCACTTTTTTGAGCTTTTCCAGGTGCCCATTCAGGCGACAATGTCCCGTTAGAATCCCTGTAAAAACTCTCAGTGCAGTTTTACTTTGACTTATGCATTCATTTGATCTCAACAGAAGAAGAAGTCTTTGATTGTCTAAGTCCTACTAGATCTTTCTAATGGTAAGATCTTCTTTTTTTCCGGCTTTGCCTATTTCTTCCAATATTACATTGGAGCTGTTACCACAAAAGGGCTACGGTCCCCAAAAGGGTCTGCTATTTCATTTTCTTCTATTCCAGCGTGTCCTGGAATCCACAGTAAGGTGACTATATTGTTCTCGCCTAGTTCATTGAGTTTGTCTAGGGATTCCCACACCATTTTGGAACTGATTACTCAAGAGCTCAGTGCTTTAATGGCTGCTTAACTATCCGACATGATGATAATCCTTTGCGTTCTATATTCTTTATCAATATCGAACTGGGCGCACTTTCGTATGGCGTGAGTTTCCGCTTGAAAGATACTTTTCCCAAGTTTTCACAGTGTTTGGTTCCTGGACCGTACACTCCTATCCCAGTTCCTTCTATTACTTTTGAGCCGTATGTTTACCATTGAATGGCATTCTTTCGAAGTCTGGTAAATTCACATGTAAGGACAGGTAAAGTGGAAACAAATAACAAGACTAGTTAGGACAGATTGCAAACAAGGAAAGTAGGAGGACTGATCCATCCCAAATAATGGATGAAAATGTCTTGGCATTAGTCATAATCCGCAAAGATTGAACAGCTTGAAGGTGACGATGAAATGACGGTGATTACAAAAGTTAAAAAGTATTTTTTAAGTCAGTTTTCATCTCTATCTGTTTATTATATTAAGGGTGTCTTCATTTTCTTCAGTGCGACTCTCTTACTGAAGTCTCTGCGTTTTAACGTTTTTTGAAATTATTATTTTCTCCTCACTTGAAAAATAATAATTTGGTCAGATTTTTTCACAAATGGGAAGTTTTTCTAATAAGAAAACAATTATAAGCTTATAAGTCATTATAAATGTTCGAACGAAACATAGATTGTTTTTTTTTTGTTGTACATCGGAGCAGTAGCCATAACCAGTATTACCAATCCTTATAACCCTCTTTTTCAACCGGAAGAATTTATTTTTAGGAAAAACTACCACTGTTTTTATTACTAATAACTTGAACAAAACTGAACCGAATTGAAGATTGGAAACAAGGAAATTGTTTTGTAATTAAAATACATGTTTTTTTTCACACTTGAAACAAAATTCCGTATAATTAAATGATGTAAATCCATTGTAATTTCTTGAGAAAACCTGCTTAATCTGGAACAAAATAAATTTAATTCATATCGATGATGTCAGTAATATCCAATATTAAAGAAAATTTCTCAGTCTGAATTATGTAACAGTAACAGAATAAAATATATGTAATTGTGTTACAGTTATTCACCAGCCTACAAAATACAGAACAATAATGGCCTACTAATAAGGAATAATTTTATTGTTACTCGGTACCTGTGTTATTAATAATATCACTTTCATTTTCATTTTATTTGATCGGTTTGCTCTATATGGATACCACATTCTTGTTATACAGGATTTCCAGAAACTACAAATACTAGATGTGTTCCTCCTTTGCCTTTGCCTCTGAAGATGGCGCTGTTAAGTTGTTAAGTCAGTTTTTTCATGCATATCTCTAAAAAACCGCTACCTACAAACTTCAAAATTGGTACTTACTTAGTATAACCCTGCCGTGATAAATTAATTACTACATACTGTATTGTACGTAAGCGTGGCTTTAGGCAAAACACGGTGCATTGCAAGATTGGAATTATTAGTAAGATGCCATTTTCATCTACAGATTGCGAAAAAGTTTAATATGTCATACGATTTACACAAGTACGACAAGGATCATATGAACAACACTATTTGAAAGAGAGAGACAAGAACTGTTCTCTGTGTGAAACTCACAATTAGATCTGTCTCCTCTACCAAAATAGGTGGGCGTGTATTCAGTCCCCTCCTATTTATTTTAACTGTTGTGTTGTCAAATGTACTTATCTGTAAAATTGATTCCCAATTTTTGTCAGTTGTTTTAAAAATTTCAACGGCATTTTATGCAGATAAGTAGGTACATTTTTTGGTAACACAACGGTTAAAAGTAAGAAGGGCAATGAAGACACGCCCACCTGTTTTGGTAGAGGGGACTGATCTAATTATGAGTTCCACACAAAGAACAATTCTTGTCTCTCTCTCTTTCGAGTGGTGTTATTCGAAAAATTATCTTTGTCGTACTTATGTAAATCGTATGACCTATTAAACTTTTTCGCAATCTGTATATACAGATTGCGAAAATCCCTTTCTTACGCTGCGACTTATACAAGTACGACAAGGAAAATATGAGCAAAACTACGTGAAAGAAAGAGAAGACTTGTTAGCCCAGCGATCAGTCGTCCCCTCTACCAAAACAGTTGGGCGTGTATTCAGTCCCCTCCTATTTATTATAACTGTTGTGTTGCCAAATGTACTTATCTGTCAAAATTATTCCTAATTTTTGTCTATCGTTGTTTTGAAATTTTCAACGGCATTTCAAGCGGCAACAATGTTAAATACCAATAATTGTTAAATCGAAAGCAGTGTACGGATTTTATTTATTGCAGATTGTAATTTGTCAAATTTTTTTCTTGAACTCCATTATTTTATTCTTATTTGTGTTGATCTCACTTATTTTTCAAAAGTCAATATTACCAATCTCGATTTTCTCCCACTAAATACACCGTTATCCGGTGTTAAAAGTCAAATGCAAAATAAGTTATTTATTCTTAGAAAGTACCAAACATTCTAAACTGGCAACGCTGCAGCAGAGACTGACTCCCCACTCTATGAGTAGGTTCACTGTGTTCAGCAGTTTCCCAACATGGAAGGAGTGAGGTTGTTAAAGAAATAAAAAAATACTCTTGTTCGTAACCTGTACATCTTAAAATTCATTTTTGTCAACTTGATCGTTTCTGACCAAGCTGACAATTGATTTCTAACTACAATAGGATAATATTTTAGCCATTGTAACTTGAAAATAAAACATTTATTCTTGAGATAAAAATAATAAAGTAATTGGGTATAAAAAACTAAAGATCGATTCCATTAATAAATTGAATTGAAAAAATAAAATAAGTAGATACTTATTCTAAACATAAAATATGAACTTCTTGAAAAGATTAAACTAAAAATCCGTTCTAAAGGTAAACATAATTTTAATGAATTAAGGCTCAAATAAACAACCTTGCTGTGCCAGGCAATAACCAAATCTGTCATAAAGATTTGATCTCATATCTCTAAGATTATTTGGCGTAATGCTGGCACAAACGTGCTGTATTTTCACCTTCAATTCATTTAAATTATTAGCTCTTTCAAATTCATGTTGATAAATGCTACTTTTCAAAAATCCCCAAAGAAAAAATCATTTGGAGCTAGTTCAGGTCTGTAGCGAAAAGATCACATAGGTACGTTTAAATATGAGTTCTCCATGTAAAGGACACTGTTGCCGGATGAAGGTGTTTAATTTTACTTAATAGTGTATGAGCTCGAAAAAAAGTTAACGATAACGTGACCAAAATATCATTTTTACAAATAAATCTGAGCTTCTGGCAACAGCGGTTGAACTAGTGGGGCGATGAACACACGAAAAACTGTTTTTGGTAGAGGGGACTGATCGTTGGGCTAACAAGTCTTCTCTCTCTTTCACGTAGTTTTGCTCATATTTTCCTTGTCGTACTTGTATAAGTCGCAGCGTAAGAAAGGGATTTTCGCAATCTGTATAAAACTGGAGTCAGTATTGAAAAGAATGAAAAACTCCGCCAACATCCCAAGGCTGTCGATTTTCCCGAAACTCAGAAATTTGAAACTTGTGGCACTATACAGATACATGCAATGAGAAACGGAACATAGGGATTTTAAGCATTGTATCAGAACTGCTTTTGAACTAGTCGACTAGTCCGTATTCTCAACTGTGGGCGGTCCTTAATTGGCGTCAGACAGTCAGTAAATAACAGTCGATAGCTAAGAGTACTGTTCAAGCCCATAACTTTCTAAAATAAAATAAATTCGTAGAGAAATCAAAATGTACACCCTTCAGGAAAAAATTGTTTCACTATGTAGCGACGTTAACTACTCCCATCAAAAAATACTTCAATACTAAATCGCAGTTCGCACATAACTAACAAATTTTGGAAGAAGGGGCGGGGTTTCTTACAGTGGTTCTGAATCCAGCTAAATACTTGATATTCATTGAATTGTATTTATAGAAATATTTTGTTGGTGGACTATTTAGATCGGAGAATACATTAAACAGCTATGTTCCGTTTCTCATTGCATGTATCTGTATATAAAATGCGTGAAAAAATATGTCTCTTTAAATTAAATATTAGAAAAGTTGGGAGAAAAAAATCTATTTAAAATTTCCAGATCCTCTCTTTGAGGTTTTTGAGAGATATAAGGCTTACATTCAAAAAGGAAGACAACAAGAAGGTTCTGTGTGAAAGAGCTAGTGTCGTGTGGGTTAATACCTGGACATACGAAATAGTGCTATTTGCGTACGTGCTATTCGCGTACGATTATTTAGTGCTATCTGTGTACAAGGGTCGGCGGTTTGACAGGAGGTTGTAAAAGAAATTTCGGCAGAGTGCCATCTGCGTACAAAAGGGACAAACAAGAACAGTAAAGAAATTTATAAAACGCCTATCACCTGAATAGGTGAAAAATCGTCCAACTAGAGACCATGGATAATGTGAACAACGCGATTTTATAATTATTACTACTTTTTGACTAAATAGACGGTCTCGAACTGAACGAGCTGAATTTTATGAAGCTATAACACCGTATAATTTAGAGGAAGTTATCTGGTTTATAGTTGTGAACAAAAGTTTGGAGCATAAGAGATGAGAAGCGAAAATGAAAATCTTATCTTTTATGTGATAATTTATTATACTTCCTCAACCTGACATCTTATCTTTGAGTAATATGGTACAAGAAAATGCATGTGTCCTTATGGCATACATAGATATACTCGAAAGATACCGAATGACATCAAATTTTTGGAAACTATCGAATTTATTTTAAGTTTAATAAAGTCTATAGATAAAATTATTCCAGTGGTGTATCTAACTAAGAATTGGGTTAAAAGGAGGAAAAATGGAACGAAAATTTCGCCACAATTCTCACTTCTATGCAGAGGACTACCTATAGTAGGTACTTTGTACAACAAGGGTCGGTATAGACACGGAGCTAAACACAATATTTTTTAAATTTATACATTAATTGTACAATTGTTAAATGTACAGTTATTATTATACGACAAACAGTGCTATTCTGCTCGCATATTGCTGAAGACATTGTTGTATAAATAGCAATATGGTCAATTTTTCTGCGTTCATAGCAAGAATGGTTTATGGTTATGTCAATAGCAATGTTATTTCCAGTAGCTTGAATTCAATTACTGGCAACACTGTATTTCGGCATTCCTTAAAAAATGAAGACGATTTATTCTGATTTTAACCTATAAATTGTTCGAGAAATCTAGTTTAATTGTTGCGAAGTCGTAAAACAAGCAGAGTCAAAAATTCCCAGAAATACAACCTACAGTCACAAATATATTTGGGGAATATTTATGGAATTTTGCTGCGAACGAGAATATGAATTAGAGGAATATAGAAGCTTAGAAGAATTGGCGTTGATACTAAAAGATTGGGCGCTCAATATGAGAAAGAAAGACGGGAACGAATTTAAAGAAGCAACGGTGAAGACAATGTGGAGCGTTTCGTGCAAACTTTTACTATAATATTATGATTGTCCCGTTTCACAATATAGTATTTAAACCAGCCTGAGATGTCCGTTAGAAACTACAAGCAGATCCATGTAAACGTAAGTCCAGTTCAGTTTCGTTAAATTTGTCTGAAGTTATTGTTATGGCATGAAAATACTCCTGAAGGTCTTATGCGTAATCTTTTCCATATTGCTGCTGTAGAATTAGCTTGGCGAGGAGGAGAGGCAGTTGCTTGTCTGGTGGAGAAAAATAACGATGACTCTCCAACAAATCGCATTGCATACAATCCGGTGTTGAGTAAAACGTACCGAGGTGGTTCTAAAAGCTGTATAAGTAGTAAATGATTGGTTTCCAATAGTGAAAGACAAAGCTGTCCTGTACGTCTTTTTCGTAAAGTGATATCAAAACGAGGCGACAATATTACCTCACCATGAATGTTCTCAAAACACAATCAATACTGGAGAAATGATAAATGGTACGATGATATACCCGTTGGAAGAAATACAATAAATGGATAGACTAAATCTGCTGCTGAGGCAATTGGCTTGAATGTAAATGATAAAAAGATAACAAATCAATCGAATAGATCAACTGCTATTAACGAATTGGCAAAAAGTGGTGTAGAAGAACAACAATTGCTGAAAATTACTGGTCATAGCAATCAAAATTCTATAGTGGAAATATGTACAAAATGACACAATATAGTTTTGTTTTCCTCATCATTTTCTTCAAATAATTTTTTGGTGGCTTTGCGTTGTTTCTTTGTTGGGGGAGCTTTGGCTTTTATTTCCAACATATTAGGAGTACAAGTCAACACTAACGAGCTCTGTCGAATTTTTGGCTTACGTTTCCCTTGGCCCCTAATAAAATATCCTTTTGGCACCGGAGAAAGCACCTCAATAGGAACAGCAAGAGCAGGAGACGATTGACGTTCATTGGTAGCAGCAGCAGTTAAATCAATTTCTAGACCGGAGTTTGTTGTTGGAACCTGAGATGAATTTTCAGCTTGTGAGTCGGTAAGTACTGTTGTTTCGGCTGCATTATTTTCTTCGGATGTCGTATCAAGGGACCATGGCTGAATGAGCGGTAACGCAGCAGTCACAGCGACCTGAGACGTATTTGTCACAGGAACTGAATCATCTGAATCATCAAAACCTGTCCAGACTCGACAGAGCTCATTACTGATGCAGGCTGAGGAGGCTGTTCATTGGAGTTGTCTTCCAGTGGCATGTTTGTGGTTTTGGCTCAACTAATTGCCTTTCCACATCAGATGGAAAGGTAGCTTTCTAAAAACCAAGGCCTTTCGAATTTGTCTCCAAAGTTTTATTAGTGCCTAAAACATGCATGCGAAAAAATGCTTGAGGAACACCAATGTATGTCGTTTTGTCTGTAGAGCGTTTTAAAACAATAAAATTTGTAAATAAATATACAAAGAGCTCTTTTTCTAAAAATAACTTTTTAATTTGAAGATAAGTGTTTGAGTAATGAAACAAATGACCTACAGCAAGCGCCAAACGTGATGGCGAGCGATCGCGCAGGTATTGACTCTCCCAACTAAATTACTATTGGATAACGATAAGCCCCTTGCTGGTCAGTGACGTACCTATAATTAGTTTTAATTAGGGTAGCAAATGAAACATGATTTCTTTGTTTTTTCTTTTCATATTTTATTCAGTATTATAGGTAGTAGTACAGTTCATTAAAATGTTATATAATGATACACTTATTAAAAAATAAACTTTAATCAGTCACTATCTGAATACAAATTTTCTTCATCTTCACTGCTGCTTGTGCTGCTATCGTCATTTAAATTTATAATCACTGGATTTACCTCTGTGAATGTTTCATTTTCCCAATATTTCCGCTCTATATCTACTACATATCGGCAACACTTTTGCCAATCGTCAGAAGTGATTTGATCAAACTCGTGCTCCGCCAGTTTCCTCACATCTTCCAACTTGAAAGTTACATTCGTTTGGGACACATTGTTGTTGACCGTAGCCCAAATGAGTTCAATGGGATTTAAATCCGGATGGTAGGGTGGAAGTCGCAAAACGTTATGTCCGCATTCAAGCATAACCTCATCAAATTTGTATCTAATAAGATGCTTTTTGTTTATCTTGATCAACTCGTATAATTCGTGTTTGAGCATGCCAGGGGTGAACAAAATGTTTTTTTCGTGCAGCCACTTCACCATGTCAGCCTTCCTAGAATTTGTGTTGGGGGCTGGATTAATTTGAATATTATGGTTTGGAGCATTATCGGTCACGACTATCGAATTCACAGTTAAATTTGGGATCAACTTTTCTTGTAACCATTTACCATAATTTTCAGAATTTCTGATTGATAAACCCCTGATTTTGTGCCTGATTTAAATATAAGCCGACAATTAGGTATAAAGCCCATGTCACCTCCTGCACGGACAATAATGAGTCTTAGTCCCTTCGAAATATTTTTAAATAACCCTCTCCGACCAGTTCTTAGAATATGTATATCCACTATGAAGGTATGTTTCATCAAGAAACACAATTGGTCGATGTTGGCTACGAAAATAATTGATTTTTTGTAAATACTTGATCCTCAATGTCCATTTTCTCTATTAAAATTATTTTCAGTCTTTCTCCATTTGACACCTATTTTCTTTAAAATTCTACGAAGAGATGTTCCGGAAGCCACAATTCCCAAAACGTCAATAATTTTGTGTTGTAACTTTTTTACCCTTCCGTCTTATGAAAGTCGTAAATAATCCGTCTAATATTGGAATACTCATACTCGGGAATATCAGTTATTGGTGCTCTTCTAGGCCGCTTCTTTCTTGGGGTGGAAAATTTTACTTGCACGTTATTTGCAGAAATTAATTGCTCCCCTTCTTTAACCACTCTTTAAATGGTTCTTATCGAAATACCTAATACAAAATAAAGATTTGTGTTGAAATAATTATTTTTGAAATTTATTTAATGTTACCTGTAGCGAGCGATGTTTTATTTTTCACATTTGATAACGTATCCGACTCACATTTGACACTTTGAAAATAATTGAACACTTTCAAAAATTATTTCACGTGCCTGACTCTTGATAACTGGTTTTTTGTTAGGCGATGACATTTTTTCAGAAATAACACAAAAATTATTCAGACAATGCCAAACACCAACAGAATTGGAGGACAACTAATGATACGCCTCTGTACAGAGCATTTATATGTCTTGCAAGAGCTGTAGTGGGAGGTAACATTGAAAATGAGTTTATGCGCATGGGGGCGGGCTCGCCATCACGTTGCAGTACTTAAATAGATACAATTACAAAAAACTCGTCTGTCATCGGCCATGACACTGGGACGAATGAAATGGAAATTTGACAGATTATAGAGTGTTGTTATGGCCGCGTGGTGTCACTGTCAGTTTCGTGTTAAAGTCCGCCAAATTCAAAATAACCCGCCTATGTCATTTTGTACGTATTTCCCATTCAACCATACTTAAATCTCGATCAAGAACACCACAACAAGATCATAATTAATATTAAACGTGGTAATAGTTCTTCTATAGTAGAGAACAGCAGCAAATATAATGTTACGTTAAATTTTAAAAATTATACCTTCACTAGCTGTACTTTAAATGCCTCCTAATTTTATGACAAATTTCTCAAGCTCGTTGCTTGGTAACATCCCTCAGCCTTCGTCTTCGTCATAAAATTATCTCGTTTATTATCAACGTCCTAGGGATATTACCACTGAAAATAATAGAATATTGATTACTGGGAAATACAGTATAGGCCGAAATAAACAGTACAGGAACTGAAACATAGGTGTCTCTATGTGCGCGCTGTCATACCCAAGTTAACTACTATAGAGCTGTCAAGTAAACCTCAAACAATTAACTAGTATAGTTTGGCAAACATAACTGAAGCTGTGAAAGGAATGCGGTCGAAAACATTCGATATTGCCACGTTTAACTATGAAAAAGTTAAAGTGCTAAGTATGTAGTGATAATAATTAGAAAATTGACTTTTTATTATTAACAATATGTCTATAATGATTAAACGTTAGTTCTTTAATGTGCTTGTTTCATTGGATTTTGTCTATTAACATTATTTTTTCAATTTCTGAATATTAAAAGATGAACACTTTTCCATATATGTTATGGGTTTCATTGAAGCCGGCAACTTCGTGCGAAAATCATAATTACCTCGCCCTCCTACTAACTCAATTGGTGAATATTTATTGAAATTCCGTTGCTAAGTAACCACCTGACTTCCTATTGGCAAGCGCGTGCGCGTGTTCTTCCCTGTCACTTCGACAATTGACTGACATTGATTATCCAGCGGCGTTTATAATGTCAGAGTATTTACCTTCGTATTTTCAGTTTTACTTGGTATCTTATTATTTCGTATCCATATTGAATTCAAGTACGATTTTTAACAAATAGGTACCGTGTTTTGAAAAATACTTTACCTTTAAAGCAAAGCATAAATCAGTTTCTATATATAATTATTAAATAATAATAATTATTATTTTTAATACTTTTACAAAATAGGTTCCGTACGCCATTGGTACGTTTATGACAGATATCGGCCATGTTTCCTCACCCTTTACCGATGCCGCATAGCTTCAGATAGACTTGCCAAACTATAGGGCCTAATTGTTAAATATACATTTTTTATACAGTGTGTACCACAGAAAACAGTCCACCCCGATATTTGGCAGTATTCCTTGGATTTTAAGGAAATTAGGGAACACGTCGTTTTTTTTTTCCAAGGGGGACAAATTTTTACGATACAGGCATCTGTCATTTGTCAACCCCCTCCCTTCCACTTCACCAACCCCTTATTTTTAAATAGGGAATATGCGATGTGCGGCACATCATTAGAAAGGCATTTAGATGGAAAATTCAGACTTTTTTCGATATTTATATCATCTTTGCAAAAAAAGTCTTTATAACACTTCTTAAAAAGAAACTAATGGTTTGCTAATGTATTATTTTTTCTGTCACATCAGAAGTAAATTAAAACAAATATTGTATTTATGTTTTCTTTAATCAAATGAATCTTTGAAAAGTCCACAATATAAATAACCTATCATAATAGGATTCGTTCACAATTCACCTATTTCCTCAAACATCTGAAAAAAATAATAATGGGAAAACAATCGATCTATTACCATTTTTAAATAGATATTTATGTATAAAGGACGAAAAACTGAGTATTATCGAGCCTGCAAATTGAACAGGCGAGACAATAGACGGTTTTCGCGGACATTTTATCACATTTATTCGTCGACCTTTACAAAAAATTACCAATTTCCGAATGAAAAATTGACTATCTTTGAAGGCAAGTATTTTTCGTCCGCAGGACGTCGATGCTGTACGTAAAGTGATCCAAGATCCATCCAAGATCCATCACATGTTTATAATTATCTGTGAAAAAATGAGTTTCTTGTTGGATACAGATGCAGTCAACGCCTTCAAAAACTCTTATTTTGATTGTACAAGTTGACTTTTTCGTCTTGTAACCGGTCGATTTTAATTTCAAAAATGAACGTTATTTACTACATGTCGAAAATCAAAATTGTTTATTAAATTTTTATGGTTTTTAATATGGAATATGTTGTTCGAAGATTCGAAGGTTTTATTTCTTTTGATCAATTATTTATGTATGTAATTACAACATTTTCTGAAATATTCTTAATGTCGTTTGTGAACTTCCGATCCATGAATTTTTCATGAGTTAGTTCATACTTAGCTTTGGATTTTTTAAGTAGGTAAAAATGATTGACTTGTCTGCTTTACCGCTAAACGAACATGAGACGGAGTATTGTTAATATATCAGTGGCGTAACTAGAAATTTGGGGCCCTTACGCAAAACTTCTCGCTGGGCCCCTCCCCCCCGTACAGTACACATTCACCCCAACAGAATGCATGCTTGATTTGCTATTACGGTTTTATTGATACAGATTAATAATAAGAAAGTTATTGAAATTTTGTATTTTAATAATCAGGAAAAGCATGAAAGGAATAATTTCAAAAATTAACTTAACCTAAAATACTCATATTTAAAATTCTCTTTTTCTGGCTTTCATGTTTGCAAAGGAATCAATCATGTCTCTTAAGTTAAGTTAAGCGTGCGAAAAAGAACAATGCTTTTTAAATGGGATAATCATTATAACACTCTTTTTTATTTGTATATTTATTAAGTTACCTTAGATAATTTTGTGTTTTGTTTTCTGTCAAAGGCTCTGTAATTGTAATAATTTTGTACTGTCATTAAGAAGTGTGAAACGTGAATGGTCAATAATTGTCAGAATCCTTCATAAATTGTCAAAAATAGTCAATAATTATCAAAATTTTTGAAAGTTGTCAAAAATGGCCAATAATTATCAGAAACTGTCAAAAATGGTCAATATTGTTGAAAATTTTCAAAATTTCTGAAAAATGGTCAAAATTTTTGAAAAATTATCAAAAATGGTCAATAATTGTTAACATTTTGGAAAATGGTCAAAAATTGTCAAAATTTTGAAAAAATGTTCATTAATTATAAAAAACTGTCAAAAATGGTCAATAATTGTTAAAAATTCTCGAAATTTTTGAAAAATGGTCAAAATTTTTGAAAAATTGTCAAAAATGATCAATAATTGTCAAAACTGTCAAAATTGGTCAATAATTGTCAAAAATGGTCAATAATTGTAAAATTTGAAAAAGTGGTCAAAAATTGTCAAAAATTTTGAAAAAATGGTCAATAGTTGCCAAAATTTTTTGAAAAATGGTCAAAATTTTCGAAAAATCGACAAAAATCGTCAAAATTTTGAAAAAATGGCTTTAATTATAAAAAACTGTCAAAATGGTCAAAATTTTTGAAAAATGGTCAAAAATAGTCAATAATTATCAAAATTCTGGAAAGTTGTCAAAAATGGTCAATAATTATCAGAAACTGTCAAAAATGGTCAATAATTGTTGATAATTTTCAAAATTTCTGAAAAATGGTCAATAATTGTTAAAATTTTGGAAAATGGTCAAAAATTGTCAAAATTTTGAAAAAATGTTCATTCATTATAAAAAACTGTCAAAAATGGTCAATAATTGTTAAAAATTCTCGAAATTTTTGAAAAATAATCAAAAAATTTTGAAAAATTGTCAAAAATGATCAATCATTGTCAAAACTGTCAAAATTGGTCAATAATTGTCAAAAATGGACAATAATTGTAAAATTTGAAAAAGTGGTCAAAAATTGTCAAAAATTTTGAAAAAATGGTCAATAGTTGCCAAAATTTTTTGAAAAATGGTCAAAATTTTCGAAAAATCGACAAAAATCGTCAAAATTTTGAAAAAAATGGTCAATAATTATAAAAAACTATCAAAATGGTCAATCATTAAAAATTGTCAGAAATGGTCAATAATTGTCAGAACCTGGCAAAAATGTTCAAAAATTGTCAAAAATGCTCAAACATTGTCAAAAATGGTCAATAATTGTTAAACTTTGGGAAAATGGTCAATAATTGTTAAAGTTTTTGAAAAAATGGTCAGTAATTGTCAAAAATTGTCAAAATTTTTGAAAAATGGTCTAAAATGGTCAAAAATGGTAAATAACTGTTAAAATTTGAAAAAATAGTCAAAAATGGTCAAAATTTTTGAAAAAATGGTCAAAAATTAACAAAATTTTTGAAAAATTGTCAAAAATAATCAATGATTGTCAAAAATGGTCAATAATTGTTAAAATTTGAAAAAGTGGTCAAAAATTGTCAAAAATTTTGAAAAAATGGTCAATAATTGTCAAAATTTTTGAAAAATGGTCAAAATTTTCGAAAAATCGACAAAAATTGTCAAAATTTTGAAAAAAAGGTCAATAATTATGAAAAACTGTCAAAATGGTCAATCATCGTTAAAAATTGTCAAAAATGCTCAAACATTGTCAAAAATGGGTAATAATTGTTAAAATTTGGAAAAATGGTCAAAATTTTTGAAAAATTGTCAAAAATGATCAATAATTGTCAAAACTGTCAAAATTGGTCAATAACTGTCAAAAATGGTCAATAATTGTCAAAATTTATTGGAAAATGGTCAAAATTTCCGAAAAATGGTCATTTTATTGTGCATAAGAAAAAAGCTTCCGGTCCGACGACCGCTCACCTTTTTTTTGGATTGGTGTAACACTAAAAATATTAAAAATTAGACTGAAAATGTTCTTATTGCATATTTCTCGGAAAAGTCAATGGAAATCCGTTATTACCTTCACAAAACCAAAAAAATCTAAAATTTTCACAAGGGAACAGATTTTGGATTTTATAAATGGAGCACCAGATAATGAATTTCTTATGATGAAGGTAGGCAATAATTCAAACGCAATTATTAAAAAGAGAGGTTATGTAATATATAATTAAGGGAAAGTATTTTTAATGTGGTCGTAGATAAAACATTGTATGATACTCATGCGTGAATTACTTTTGCGCACTCGTTGCGAAAAAAGGCACTAGCTACGCTAACTTGGGCAAATTGATTTGTGAACTCAGATTTTACAATTTTTCTACAAAAATTGTCGCACTTTTTACAAATTTTATTTTCTTCCATATCAATTATATTTTTCGGCTCTAACATCTGGAAGTTTTCTTCAACCTTTTCCATTCCGGAAAAGCTCATTTTAATTTGTACATGTATTTTGTCGAGTGCATAATAAAAAACATTAACCTTACAATGTAAGAATTGTGCGGGTTGCAAAAAGTGAAGTGTGCATGCCTAATGTTGGACAGAGGCCCAAGTGTAGATGATAATTATTCAAAGTCTTCGTCTACCCACAATACTATAGCTTTCACCAGTGGCGGCTCATGGCAGTAAAATTTGTAAGTTACTCCAATGCCAGTGGGACAAATATTTAATGTATCTAATGTAGTCAAAGCTATTCTAATCAACGATTCTAGTTTATTTCCTATAAGTGAAAGTTCCCAATTAAATACTAGAACGTACCGTACATAGCAAAACAACGGACGTTTTCATCAGCCCCCGCACCAAACGTACTCTATAAATTAACAAGCTATAAAGGTAGTAAATCGCGCGACCCCTGTATATACGGTGCGCGTGTCTTTTAGCTACCGTTTTTTCGGCATGCCTTTATAAGCGCTATCCGCTATCCGCTATCCGATATCCATTATTTATGTACGGTGACTACGCACAACACTGGGACTTGACGCGCGTTTCTGTAACCAAATTACCTTCTCCAGAGACGAAGGGAAACTGATCAGGTGGTTTGAGTTTCAGTGTAGTGCGTAGTGGAGTTAACCAAGGCTTTAGTGTAAATTCATTCTACTAAAACACTTTTGCCGTAAAATTACCCGTCACAGAGACTCCGAAGGTTTTTTGACCAAGAGTTTGCTGTGTTCCTGCTTTGGCACGTGTCTCCAGTACGTCTGACGTTTAGTTTGAATCCACCGAGATGTACAACCACGTGAAGCAGATTTTGATTTTCCAAATACTGGTTCAGGACCAGTGAATGCAGTTTCAAACCCTAGCTTTCTAAGGTGTCTGCCTTTCCATTGCCTACTGTGGTTTGCCAGGGTTAAAAGTTTTTGAAGGCAGTCCCAATCTGGAGACATGCTAAAGATTTCAGTGCTGCCTGACTATGTGAGAGTATGAGGATCTTTTGACCTCTATACCCCCTTTCGATGTTCATTTTCAAACACCTGTCGATAGCGTAGATTTCTGCCTGGAATACAGATGCAAACTTCCCCAACGATGCGTGGACATTGCACCTGGGTCTGGAACCATGGACTCCAGCTCCTGTTCCTTTGTCAGTTTTAGATCCGTCTGTGTACCATACCAACGGTCCTTCCTGGCTGAATGCTTCCAACCCATCCCAGTTTAGCTGGATCTGGTAAGGTAGGCTGTCGTTAATTGTGGCCAGCATGTTATCACTGTGATTCTGGAATGACTATGGGAGTTGGTTCCTTCGTGCCAATTCCCATTGCATTCCAGCCTATATGCAACCATTCTCGCTTCCACCTTAACATGCAGAGCAAGAGGCAGAAGATTGAAAATGGCTTGCTTCTCATCGCACCCGTTATGCACAGACAGGCAAGCCTCTGAAGTTTTGATAGCTCCAGTTCGGCTTTCCTCTGATCTGTTTTTGGCCACTAAACTAGGGCTCCATAGGTAACCATGGGTTTCTCCATGCACAGTTGTGTACAACCAGTACTATTCCCCATGTATTTCCTATCGCCCGTTTGGCGGTACTCCGGCTTCCATTGATCCGCCACTGCATATTTCTTACGAGCGGCCTTTATAGTTTGGCGAATCGATGACGTATGTTTCTGCAGCTCTTCTGCTCTAGTCGCCTCTGGCTTACACTGTATCTAATTCTGAATTTCACCACCGCGCGTGTGTTCTTTTTGCTCAAAATTATCATGAAAGGCTTACGAAAGTTTTGAATCAGATTTCTTGTCAGTGATTATAAAGGAACACGTTAAAAATGAGAAAAATTGCATTGAGTTAATCAATATGGGTCGACCACAGCCGACATTTCAGCGTGTTTAACGGCAGCTTTAGAAGTTGGACCTCGTACGCCCAAACTTAACGACAATCCATTAAAATTTCGCAGTCGTAACAACTCGAAGGACATAAAAGTTTATACCGTTTTATTTCTCACGTATCTCGATTTGAAATGTGTTTGTTGTGGTCAGTAACGAATCCAGGAGGAGATAGAGGTTGATTGTGGTAGAGTAGGATAATTATTGAGATATCTAAAATTTCAACTACCATGTTAGAAAGTTTCAAAGGAAACATAATTTTCGTATTTATAGTGACTCTTAATAATTGAACAAGTAAAAAGAGAGAGTGCTGTAACTCCCTTTTTGGGGGACGGAACCCTTTGCGGTATCAGCTCCAATGTAACATTGGAAGAAATAGGCAAAGCCGAAAACAGGAGAAGATCTGACTATTAGAAAGATCTAGTGGGATTGAGCAATATGGGAGACTACAACCAGGTGAGAACAAATGAATGTCTAAGCCAGGGTAAAACTGCACTAATAGCCTTAACAGGTGTCCTGACGGGACACTGTCTCCCGAATAGGCACCGAAAAAAGCTGAAATTAGTGGAGAAGAAACCTCCATCCACATACTTGCGGATTACATAGCAAAACAGAATCCTAGGGCACAACACCTGGGAAACTACTGGATAGAAGAGGGACTCTTACTTAAACTAAATCCTGTGGATATCCTAAAATTCCTTAAAGAGCTACCAGTCTCTGAGACCTTCCTCATGAACTAAGTAGGCATTATACTCCGTGCTCATTGATATTAAGTGATATGCTACTCACTCTAGTAATCAAAGGTGTTTCGATGCAGGCTGTACGGGCTCTACGAAGGTGTTTCCCCAGTGGTCACCCAACCAAGTACTAACCGCTCTCGACACTGCTTCACCGTAAAAGAGGAGAAGATCTGACCATTGGAAAGATCCAGTGGGGCTTAGCCAAAATGGGAGACTAGAACCAGGTGAGAAGAAATGCATGTCTAAGCCGAAGTAAAACTGCACTAAGAGTCTTAACAGGCGTCCTGATGGGATGGGATGGGTGCCTTAAAAAACTCAAAATAGTGGAGAAGAAACCTCCATTCACATACTTTCAGATTGCATAGCAATACAGAATCATAGTATACAACACCTGGGAGACTATTGGATAGAAGAGGGACACTTACCTAAACTAAATCCTGTGTATATCCTAACATTCCTTCGGGAAATAGGAGCTACTAGTCTCTGAGACCTTCTTCAGGAACTAAATAGGCATTATACTTCGTGATCATTGATATTAAGTGATATGCTACTCACTCTAGTAATCAAAGGTGTTTCGATGCAGGCTGTACGGGCTCTACGAAGGTGTTTCCCCAGTGGTCACCCATCCAAGTACTAACCGCTCTCGATACTGCTTCACCGTAAAAGAGGAGAAGATTTGACCATTGGAAAGATCTAGTGGGGCTTAGCCAATATGGGAGACTACAACCAGGTGAGAAGAAATGAATGTCTAATCCAGAGTAAAACTGCACTAAGACTCTTAACATGCGTCCTGATGGGATGGGTGCCTTAAAAAACTCAAAATAGTGGAGAAGAAACCTCCATTCACATACTTTCAGATTGCATAGCAATACAGAATCATGGTATACAACACCTGGGAGACTATTGGATAGAAGAGGGACACTTACCTAAACTATATCCTGTGTATATCCTAACATTCCTTCGGGAAATAGGAGCTACTAGTCTCTGAGACCTTCTTCAGGAACTAAATAGGCATTATACCTCGTGCTCATTGATATAAGTGATATGCTACTCACTCCAGTAATCAAAGGTGTTTCGATGCAGCCTGTACGGACTCTATGACGGTGTTTCCCCAGTGGTCACCCGTCCAAGTACTAACCGCTCTCGACACTGCTTCACCGTAAAAGAGGAGAAGATCTGACCACTGGAAAGATCTAGTGGGGCTTAGCCAATATGGGAGACTACAACCAGGTGAAAAGATATGAATGTCTAAGCCAGAGTAAAACTGCACCAAGAGTCTTAGCAGGCGTCCTGATGGGATGGGATGGACGCCTTAAAAAACTCAAAATAGTGGAGAAGAAACCTTCATTCACATACTTTCAGATTGCATAGCAATACAGAATCATAGTATACAACACCTGGGAGACTATTGGATAGAAGAGGGACACTTACCTAAACTAAATCCTGTGTATATCCTAAAATTCCTTCGGGAAATAGGTCTTAAGGAGCTACTAGTCTCTGAGACCTTCTTCAGGAATTATACTTCGTGCTCATTTATATAAGTGATATGCTACTCTAGTAATCTAAGGTGTTTCGCTGCAGCCTGTACGGACTCTATGACGGTGTTTCCCCAGTGGTCACCCATCCAAGTACTAGTCGCGCTCGACTCTGCTTCACCGTAATTATCTCATCAGAGGCGTTCCATTATAGTACTGGGTCGATGCCCTAGAGCCCTAGATAGAGAGAGTTGTAGATTTAGACAGACCAAATGCCAGAGCAATTGGGTCTTGATGCAACAGATGGCGTTGATAAGAAAATACTTTTATCAATAAAAAGTTAGGTATGAAAGGAAATATGAAATTGAGAAAGGAATCTAGGCAGTTTATCTTGCTCACCAGGTTTAACCAAAAAATTACTATCTCACTAAGACTAAATTTATACGGGGTGATGCTAAATTCGACAAATTTGCTTCCTAAACAAAAGTATGCAGGCTCTTTATGTAGAAATTATTATTTATGGTGTAATTTGCGTAAATAGTTGAAAAATAAATGGTCATAATTCTTTAACTTGTTGCGGGAATTTTATAAAATGAAAAATCTCAATGTCGTAAAAACCATCAAAATTAAAGTGTATTCCACTAAGAAAGTTCAAAAAGTACATACTTTTAGGGCCGTTTTTGTTTTATTTTCAATTTCAATCTCTTAACACCCTGTATCTTGGTAACTAAACCCTTCATGGTCCTAGATCAAAGTTCATAAATAAAGAACTTTTAAGGGATATACTTACTATGACTGACAAAGTGAATTTAAATGAATATTTGACAAAAGAAAATTTTGCTGCTAGTTTTTTGAATTTTTATTTCTAACTTAAAATTATTAGAAAACTGAGCACCTCTTCACATGTGCAGTTGGTTTTAAAAAGGTACTCATTTGAAATAGAAAACACAAAACGGTTTTTTGTACCTACTTATTGCTTTTAAATGCATATTTTACAGTTATAGCCGGAGTGCGGGAAAGTGTATTTTACGCAACAAAAGTGTCAAACATAGGTTATATTACACACAGTTTTGACAAATTTTCTTTTCAACAATTTCTAACATTTAGTTTAAGGAATACCAGAAAATGAATAGTTGTCTATGAGGCAATTAGGGCTTCACACGAGAGCGAGATTTTTCTCATTTCGTCTCGAAAAAGCGAGACGAAACGAGACATTTTTGAAAATATTATAAGCGATACCGAGACCACATACAGCGCAACCCGTCTCGTCTCGTTAAATTTTTTTTATAGAGTTTTCATGAAGTTTTTATGAAGAAATTCAAATTTTTTTTGGATTAAAATGATAAAACAGTTCGGTCTTACCAAAATTGAGTCGACACGTTCTGCATCGACTCAAATACAATAGGGTCGTAAAATTAGGCACAATGGTTAAGGATTCATTAATATGATAAGCCATTGAATTAGATCTTTTAGAAGCTCTTGAGATAAATAAAATAAATATTCAGGTAATCTTCCTAACGACCAAATAGATATCAACCATTCCCCCTTATTAAACTTAATTACCTAGAAGATAGGTCAGGAGTGATTGTTGTGAATGAATTTCCAGGCAAACTTGTTCAATTATTTTGTTAATATTCGTAGAATTTCGTATTTAGGCACTTGTACTTTATTTACATGTAAACATTCTTAAAATTCCGTATTTATGCACTGTATAAATTAAATTTTTTTCGTTATACCTATTATACTTATAAGCGAGACGAGACAACCGGTAACGAGACGAGACCGAGACTCAATTTCTTCTGAATTAACGAGATTTTCGATACTCTCGCCTACTCTTGTTTCGTGTGAAGCCCTAGGGGCAATGAATATAGGATTTAATTTTTACACCCGAAACATCAGAAAGTGCTGAAGCAGAAGACATTGTGTGAGAATCTTGGATGTTTACAGTTGTTTTAGTTTGCAAACATAGTAGAAAGTGTCAAATTATTTAAATTGCTAAATTAAATTATTTGCTAAACTGTTCATGCGAAAAATTCTACTTCCCAAACACGTTAGGTAGGTAAATAACTATTACAAAACCTATAAATTTGTAATATAAAATAAGTGTTTGAAAAAAGTAAGTACAAAAAATGTGGTGCAAATATGAATTCATTCATAAATTAAGTAGATATTTTCCTAACTGAACATTTTTCTACGAGCGGGCGGAAAATGCCAAAAATTATCATTTATACTAACTAGTCATTAACGCAATATTCGAATCAAAATTTCCATTTTAATTCTTCACCCTCTTGACGGGAGCGGACCGCTATAGGCTTTCCGGAGCCTCTTCAGAATAAGGATTGTTTGGTTCAGGGGATGGGAGTGGAGGGAACGGTGGTAGGTGCCTGAGAGGTAAGTACCTACTGATCCAGCATTCGCCTATTGTTACGAGAAAACCTCTGAAAAAACTCATAGCAGATCAGGCGGACCTGGAATGTGAACCCCGGTCCTTCTGAATGCAAGACGAGAGCGTAACCACTCCACCAATAAACAATAAACGAAACAAAAATAAGTTTTCGTCTAGAAACGATCTCTACTGTACGCCTCCGAGACTTAAACTTGTAATCAGTTGCCAAGCAACCGGACGTTTTCGGTATTGATCCCTATTTGCGGTAACTCTAAGGGTGCATCCACATTATACCGCCAGCGACTGTAAAAACGTCTACATATGTGTTGCCATTGATTTAGTTTAGTCGCACAATCTTCACAGATTTATCTCCTTCGTCCACTCCATTTGAAAGCACGTGCTAACTGGTTTGAATCACAACTGAAGCCGCGAGAGGCCAGCGGTTGGCACGTCCCGACTCTCCGTTTTCATTGGCTTCCTTTGAAGGAGAGCGATTTTTATTGGCACACGGCTGGCTTATTGGCACGTGCCAACGGTCGTGTCTACATCAAAACTGGCCATGCTAATTGGCAAACAGCGGCATAGTGTGGACGCGCCTTTAGTATGTTGAAAACTATGTTTACCAATCTATTTTGTATTTTCGATAAAATATTTTTTGGGATCAGTGTTTTAGGCGCAACCAGATGTTACTATTGATTTAAAAAAATGTAAAGTTTCCTATTAACGACAGCTCTCAGTGTTAGAGCATTGTCGGTTGAACATATTATCATTGAGAATGCAACAGAAATTACATCAAACCCATGACAGGATTATTTTGAAGTTTCTGTATAAAGAACCAAAATATTCCCGAAATTAAGGTACATTGTTAAAATCATATTTGTACTGTTTTTCTAGGTACCTACTTAATTTTTATATAAAAAAACCATTTTCAACAATATATTGAGTTGGGGCTAATTCCTCTCTGAAAATTCTGGGCAAATTGCTTTTGATTCTAAAACTCGCCTTGTAGTTGCAGTATAGTCGTAAAGATGTATAGTGCAGTTTAATGGTTGTAACTTTTCCACCTGATGTAGCACTTGGTTCACATTAGCTGATTTTCGAACAAACCCTTCTGCTAGAATTAGTTGAGACACGAACATAAAAAAAACCTGTAAGTGAAAAAAAGATATTATCTTGCTTAGCTCACTGTATTTTTAAATTGTGCCTAAATGAACTATATAGTATTCGATGAAATAAAACAATTTAATTTGTTTAATTTGAACTGGAGTTCAATTTAAAATTAGAGACGCGTTTCGCTACACAGTAGCTTTACCAAACTAGTGAAGATATTTTAATTTACACAGTGCCTAAATACGGAATTCTACGTATATTATCAAAGGTATTGGAAAAGTTTACCTGGAAATTTATTCACAACCATCACAACTGAATTTTCTTCTAGGTAAATAGGTTTAATAAGGGAGAATGATTGACATCTATTTGGTCGTTAAGAAGATTACCTGAATATTTGTTTTTATTATCAAGTAAAAGCTTTCACAGAACGATGGAAAACAGCAGCAGCAAAATTGTATACATGATAAAATGAGACAGAGAACCATAAAAATATTAGATATACTATATCTTATCCCCCGTATTCATTTTATTCTTTCTTATGATCGATGATTGTTCGTATCTGATGCGTACGCATATGACCCAAACGAATTATAAACACGAATGCGGGCAACGAATGTCTCTAACCACTCGCTCACGCTCACCATTCGAATGGCTTTGCCTTGCCTGAAACGTAACGTGCACATTAATCACTTCCTTGTATCTAGAGACATAACCGCCGGCATTAACCAATAGAAATATAGATAGACATAAAAGGTGGAGCCTACGCACGCCTCGCTATTGCTATTGGATAACTATAAACGGAAACTGGATTCAGAATAAAAAATCGGACGGAAACCTCTGCCTTCTTTTATAATGATCCTATTGTTGTTCGGGATTTTCTATAGGCAGTTGCGTTGGTGGGACGGTTCACGTCGTTATTTTTATGAGAATTATTGCCTAAATGTAAATGCTGTTTTGTTATCCCAATGTGGATGTTGAATTTCTTGAAACTATTCTATGGAAACTGTTGTACGAGGGATTTTTCTTTAAACTTCTTCTGCAATCATTCAATGTTTGTAATTATAAAATTTGACCCTCAAAAGAGTTTCTTCAACCCTTTCTTCGTTCAGTCACCGTACACTAACAAGACTAGTAGCAAAGATTACAAAATATATATAAGATTGTTCACTCGTACGAATTCTATCGATCAAAGGATTCATACCGCTGGTTACTGTCTGGTGACTTATCGGTTGGCGCCATGCTACAGTATGTCGCTAAATCCTTACTTGCATTTAATTTTGCATATTATACGGGTTGTCGCCTATCGAGCGCTGGTATTTTAGAATTCGTTGTTCGTGTTTATGTTTTATAGATATTTTAAATTTATTAATTAATTATTGCAATAAGGAAAAAATAATATTCATATTTTCCTCTTCAATAGCAAAACTTATAAAATAAATATTTTGTTATATTTGTTATATTTGTTAATAGTCTTAGTTGTATACATAATAAATCGTAGAGTTTATCACTTTCCCACGAATTCTGAATGCAGTCTTGATTTTAAGTACTTATAATGTAAACAATGATAAAAATATAGAGAAGCAATTAAGGACCAGAAATGTGCCTACAATCTCTAGAAACTTTGTAGAAGTATTTCATTTAGTTTTTCGGGAAACGTTCCGGAAGTAAAATTTCTTGTTCGCATTATTTTAACTCCTGTCTTCCAAAAGTAACATTAATAATATTATAATTGTGGTTTTAAAATGCCTGTGTGTTGTGCTGTGCTAGGTGGGAAAACCAGAAATATCCTTTTATCGTTGTCCCAAAGACGTTGAGAGGTGGGTATTAAATTAGTTATTATCAAATACGGAATTCAACTTTTTTAAACTATTGTAACAAAGATATTAGATAATAATAAATTAGTTAGTTATTTAGTACTTATAGATACTGGGTATTCATAGAAATTTGAAAATTCTCATATCTAATTTATTAATAAATATATCCTGCAGCTGCATAATATGTTTTTACTGTTTTAACCTTGTGGATCTAAAAAATACGGAGTGTCTAATTTAAAGATCAAAATTGTTTTAGTGGTCCCATTATTCTGGTGGCCAATAAGTATGTATAATTTAATTTGTGATATTCTGTATAAATAACCGCTAGATCTTCAATAAGCATCACAAAATTACTAAAATGTTGAATAAAATCTGTCAATTGATTCATTTTAAAAATTTTAATATATTTTTTTACTTATACCTAAACTTTCCTTTTCAAATTCATATCCTGAACTTTTTTCGAAATAATTAACATTTAAAAACATTATATAAAAAAAAACCTTTAATAAATCATCCTATTTAAATATATATTTCTCAAGTTACTCCTGTATAGCTTGGAATAAAATATACTTTTCTAATGCCCTGGTACCTAGCGGTGTCGTTATTCACAACAAAAGGGAGCCGTAAATATGATTTATGAGTGCGGCGATCGTTTAAAACACTAAGAAGAATCAGACCGCCTTCAAGTGAACTATCTTATATATATTTTGTAATCTTTGCTAGTAGTCCAACTCACCCTTCGGGTCTTTGATGTCGTGTTATAAAGTAAAGCCGCTGTCGCCAGTGAGACGATCATAGATTAGCTCCTATTTACGAGGGACGTACATTCATAGGCTGTTTATTTATAGATTGAGTATTTGTTACGGGGGCCGGTAAAAACGTACCTTGTTAGAAAACTATTTTTTTTAAGTACCTACATGTTCATTTTGTTAAGTAGCCATCGAATACTACTAAACTAGAATTTTAACTATAGTTTATTTCAGAAAGGTATAGAGTAATAAAACCTCTTTAGGTATGCAAAGGGAGCACAGAGTGACCCAACGAATATTTAAGCCACTTTCATAGTTTGGCATTGATTTCATTGTAAAATTCTTTCTTTTTATCAAGTACAGGTAGTACCACCCGGGTTGGGGTCAATATATGGGCCTAGCCTATTGTTATCCATTCACAAACACTGAAAATAGTGTTCCAAAGGTAGGATACTCGTAAAAAGGAAAAATTTTATTTTAACAGAATAAAAATTAGGCATTATGTACATAGTATTAGGTAAACTTATTTTTTATTGAACATTATACAGAAATTAAATTATAAAAAATCATAATATTCTTCGTCATCTGAAATTTTAATATAACAAACAATACAAGACCTACGCCTATGGCCGACACCGAAATTGAGCCGAACTGGACGGAATTCCCCATTTTATTACTCTATACCTTTCTGAAATGTCATCTCTGCCAGCCATATTATTTAAATTACCCATAAACATATTTTCGAGTTGTACTATATATTGCATAATATTGATAGGGGGTACTGTCAAACCTCCAAAAGGCACATTTTCTTTCTGGACATAGGCTTTCAATTTAATGAAAATCGTGGCTCTTCTATCCAATAAGTTTTGTTGGTTAAATTCTTCTCAAATTGGACAAGAATGTTGCAAAAAACATACCCACTAAAAAGTTAAATAAGACTCCTAATGTCGTCAAACGCACAGTACGAGTACCAGTGGCGGCTCCTCGAAGGAGGCTCAGCCTCCTCACCAATTTATTCAGCATATAGCACTAGAAATATTTTGTTGAAAATCTTCATTTTATTTCCTGTTTATCTAATAATTTTTAAATTTTACAATTAATTCCCCGTTTTCAGTAGTTCTTTTTAAATCTGATAATAGTGCCGTGAGGCTAGATTCTATACATCTCAATACCTAAACACGTGCTGCTCAACACAGTTGCCATTTTTTCAACCAGTCCAATTGCTTAAACCGTGAAAAATAACTGAAATGGCAACACCCTCAGTAGGCTTGCTTCTAGCGCTCGCGATACACAAGCATATTCGAATCTTTTTCAAAAGAGTTTCCCAATACACTTTTAGATAACTTTGTTCTAAAATATAAATTTTTCGATAAAAAAAAAACGATCAAAAAATTTTTTTCGCAAGAGAAACTCTATAACTTCACGTTGGATCTTGCTGGGGAATGATTAATTTTGCCTCTGAAGAAGCTGGTACGGTCACTGCGCAAAGGTTAAATTAATTGGCTGAATAGAGTATATTTTTACGAAAACGTTTAATGTCCAGCCTCCTCTCTTAAAAAGTTCCCGAGCCGCCACTGACGGGTACGAGAGTTTTAAAGAAATTTGCGTATGACGCCATTTGGCGACACATACAAGTTCTTCTGCAAAATTGAAAGAAAATAATATAATATGAGGGAATAAAAACAGAAAAGACACAAAAATACAAGTTTATTAAACGATGAAATAAAACAATTTAATTTGTTTAAATCTCCTAATAAAATGGAGAGTTAAACAAATTAAATTGTTTTATTTCATCTTCTCAGTATGGATCTTCATCAAGTAAAAGCCTCATCTATTCAACGAGTTTATTACTGAAAAAAATTCAAAAGCAGGTCCAAGACTATTAAAAAAAACAGATGAAATAAAAGTAACTGTATTTTTTGGTAAAAAGGACCAAAACAAGGGTCAGCACATAGTCTGACAAACTTTACATTCCCACACGGTATCTTTTCTGATTTTTTTTTTGAAAGCAAAAGCGACATCTTTTTCTTGGCGTTCTCTTCGTGGCGTCAATTGCCTGAATTTTGCTTGGTACATGTTTAGTAACTTTTATATCAACTGTCCTTGATTTGTCGGGATCGGGCCATATCTTTTTAATTACTGCTAAAAGGTAGTCTTAAAATGCCATTTTTTGCCAGAGTATTTGCAGAAAATCAAGTAAGAATTGAACAGGAGAAGTTGCAGAATATGTTTTTTATACCAATATAATGTTTTTCTCAGGGAAGGGTAATAAGACATCATCTGATCTTGCCGGTCAATCCCACCCATATATTTGTTATATTCTACAACTGGTAAAGGCTTGTTTTTGGCAACCCCTCTTTTACTGGTTACCTCTACCATCTGGTTCTCAAATTCTGTAGAGATGTGCAACCCATCTCTCATATCTTTCCACTTGCCAACCATAAGTCCATCGGAATATTGCGCTCTTGTTTCACCAACCTTCAGTTTCGTTTTTAAAACTCCATTGGGATTACTTTTCCTGTTACTCCGTAAGGTTCCAGTGCAGTATGGTTTATTATATAGAATGTCCCTTATTGATGTAATCTTTTGTTAAATACAGAACAACCTTCTGGGCATGACCTTTTCCAGCCATTTCATCTAGCTGACCGGTGTAAACAGCAAACTTCAATATAAGTCCATTTTGCTCAGTCAATATATAAAGTTTGCCGTTTGTTTGAGATATATTGGCAAAACAACAGTCTACCTCTCCACAAAACCATGGAACCATCTAGTGAGTGGTTCTTGCCTGGATAGTATAATTCTCTCATTTTTTCATTAAAAAAATTAATGACTGGCCGAATTTTGTGTAGACGATCGGCAGTTTCAGGCTCATTTCGTCCCGGATTGGTGGCAAACTGCAAACATCTCAATATGTTCAAGAATCTGTTTCGACTCATGTGATCAGAGAAGCATTTCAAATTAAATAGCCGACTGCTCCTCCAATAGTCTTGCAGTTTAGTAATTTTGATATTGCCCATATGGTATACCAATTCTAAAATTGTTAATAATTCTTCTTGTGTCAGATTTTTTCATAGAGAAATCCGTGACCTTTCATTACCACCCCTCGATAAAAACAAGTTTTCTGCATACTTATTTGTTTCTGTTAGAATATTTCTAAGAAAACCATCGTCAACAAAAAGTCTAAAATAATCGTAAGGTTCAGCATCTTCTGGAAGGTCGACAAGCATTTGATTGGTTTCAGTAAATAGAAAAAATTTTATGCCGAAAAGGTCATCTTTCCAAACCTCTGTGTCGTTAGATGTAACCTGCTCTGCTTCGTCCATTGTATCATCACCTGTAAAAAAAATTATAAAAAACATGTATACAACCATAAGTACACTAAAACGCTGAACAGATTGAAATATTAAACTTAACATTATCTTCCTCCTCTTCACTTTCTGAAGAAACGTCATAATCAGAATTTGGATCAAAATTTAAATCTTCATCGTCTGAAGTGTATAATAACTGTTCCATCTCATCAAAAGTAAGTTTTTTTGGATTTATTATTGTCACTTCGCGTTTTTTAACACCTGAGGGACCCTCCTGATTATTGCCTATATCACTCATATTTAAATAAACCGTAAACACTAGAAAAATGAGCCAAATCACGAACGACCTTGAAAATACCTGCAATAGAACTTCTTCCTCCGCCTCCAACCAGTGCTAATTGAATACTAAGCTATATAGAATATTACCTACTGGCGCGCCAAATGGCGTCATACGCACATAGTGGGGGCATCGATTGACGCCATTAGGCGTCACACGCAGCGAACGGGTTAAAGGTGTTTTTGGAGTAGAAAAGGGGAAAATAATATCTTTAAAAGTTTCTGCCGAGTCCTTATTAACGTCTAATAAAACTTCATTAATATCGTTCATGCAATTATTACCTTCGACTTCATTAAAATATTTCATAGTGAACAATTTTTTAAACGCTCTACAAAATTGTATGGGTGTTGGGTTTCTAGAATTTCTAATTTGACCAAAGAAATTTTCAAGACAGTCCTGATTAAGATTTCTGGTCAACAAAAATGTATATTGCTTTGTTTTCAAAATATTCCAAAGAGCTTTCAATGATTTTATGGTTAACTTCCATCCAGATATAAATTTCATTCGGTTTGTAACGCATTTAATTATTTTTAAATTAAACACTCAACAGACAGGCATGTACAGTATTCGCCAGCTAACTTGATGTCCCAGAAATTACCAACTAAGAGAGACAGAGTAATAGTGCCCTGCCTACTCGGCTGCTATTGGTGGTAAAATGATTGACAAACGCCAATTGCATCGAACCTTATCAGGTGTTAAGATTTTCAGTAGCGTTACGTCACACAGTTATTGTTTCTGCTTTGTACAATAAAGTGTTTGTAAAAATGTCAGCCGTTAATGAAGAAAATCGTAAATGTACTGAAGGACAAACTCGTCAAGTGATATATAGAGTGTTTAATTATTTTAAGACATTAAAAAGTGATGAAGATACCTTAATAAACGTGAAAATTAAAACATCCCATGCAACAGGTAAGCTAGCAATATACCTAGCTTAAATAATTTCCCATTATCTCGTGTTTCTTTTATTCTCATTACTACCTGGAAGAAATTATTTAGTTTCTAACAAATTTTAATTATAGTCCGTCCGGAAATATAAGATCCTAACTTTATAATCTTCAATTAGATAAATAACATGTTATTATAATGGGTACCTTATTGTTAAAATATTAATTATGTACTCAGAATTCAGGTATAAAGCAGATCCGTTTCTATTAAAATCAATATACCAACAATTATAACAAAGAATTAAATATTATTTATTAAGTTAGGATCATATATTTCCGGGCGGACTTTACTTTATTAATTGTACAAGTTGTGTTAATTTGTAACAGAAAGCGTATCCTCAGAACTTGCACGGCACTGTTTACAGTTATCGGATGGGTGGCGTCAATAGCTCCCTAGAAAGCATTTAGGACATCAAGTTAGCTGGCGAATACTGTACCTACTATGAGCATATTTTTAATTTCTTACCTTCCTGCGGAAATCGAAAAAAATAACTCCATTTCTTTTTATTTAGATTTAATTATTAAAAAAATATAAACAATGTTCTCACAATATTACACAACGCAACACGATTCTACAACCGGTATAATGCGTACTCAGCGGAATCTGTGGACAACTGGTATACACGAAACCCAGACGAAGGTTAGCTCTGGGCCCGGCCCGGCCAGCCCAAATTCGGCGACGGGGCAAGGAGGGAACGTTTAGGAGCGTGCCGAAGAGTTGGACTACTAGTCTTGTTAGTGTTAAACAAAAAGTCCTTCTTTCTACTACATCCACTATCACCTTCCCGGCGATTGTAAACTGGGCCGATTATAAACTCGGCCACCTGAATTCCAGGAAAGTGAAAGTTTTCATGACACTTTATTTGAGGAAGATTATTGGCCAGAATTTCACTTGGCCCAAGTATTGATTTGTTAATCTGTAATAATGCTCCTTTCCCTCGCAATTAATTATTAACTTGTTCTTGAAAAGTTTTTTACGTTTTTTGTCTTGTTAAAATAAAATATATTTTTCATTACTTTTTGGATTTTAAAAAATGTTTGGCAACATTGGTATCATCAGTTTTACGATCGGCCGAGATTACATACCGTATTTTGGGGCGCCTTTTTTGAGAAGATTATAAATCCTTACGCGGCCGAGTTTACATCTGCCCCACCATCCAACCAGCAAAGTAACTTTATAATTTGATGGATCTGCAACTGTTTTGTTTTATTGGTATTTTATTATTGCTTCCAAAATCCCATTTTTCTAAAATATTACAATGAGTCATATTATTATTAAAATCTACATCTAGGTATAAAAACAAATTTTATTTATAATTTTAACCATTGCACTTCTTAATTTTTCACAATTTAAGCTACTTCTTTTTAATAAAGCAAAATAAAGAATATTTGTTTGTGACTTTTTTTTAATATAATTATTATCTTTAGGCATCTTTGGCTTTTTATATAACTTTCAGATCTTCGGGATTCTTAATAATTGTATCGAATATATAAATTTATTCTAATACAAAATTATTTAACATAATAAAAAAAAACTGTAAGACCCATCCCTACTTGGCAAAACCCTTAAACTGACTGCACGAATGTTATCATATTAATGAATCCTTAACCATTGTGCCGAATTTTACGACCCTATTGCATTTGAGGCGATACAGGACGTGTCGATTTAATTTTGGTAAAACCGACCTGTTTTATCATTTAAATTTTTTATAAAACAGTCATACATCAGTTCATCTTCGTGTCTATATCGATGTCAAAATTCTTAGTGCAGCCTTTCTGAGTATATGTGACTTTTGAATGTGGCTTAGCTAATATCTATTTGCTTTTTTCATTGCAAGAATTTCTGCTTGTATAATATATTTTTATCATATTGATAGCACGATTTCAGGTGAGAGACCCTAAAACCGCAATAAACCAAGGGCGGACATTGGAATTTAGGCGGGATACAATAAATCAATTGTATCTCAATTTTCCAAAAGCGAATAAATATGGACAATAAGTAGGATATTTAAACGTGGGAACCTAAAACCTAAACATAAAAATTACGCGCACATACTACCTATACTTATACTAGAAAGTAGTACTCTCATGGATGGAACCGTTGAATCTATAATAATTAATGTTGGAGTTGAAGATTCGTCAGATTCTGATGAAATGGAATTTTGATTAGGTACATCATCTGCAAGTTTTTAACAAATCAGCCCTTTTTAGGGCTACAAATCCTTCTTATATGTAGAACTTAGAAGCTAATTAATTAATTAAATTGAATAATCTAGATTTCCGTTTCTATTGTTATCACTACCTGGAGTTCACTAAATAGCGTAAATACTTCGAAAGTTATTAATTAAATATCTGTGCTACTTAAATATTGTAATAAAATACCTAATAGGATCTTATTCTTACCCAACTACACTGGACTGTCACGGCAAATTTATCACTTCTAAATATATTTGAATGGTAATAGTATTAGGGTTCTATTGTCCTCGCTACCTGCGGTTCACTATACAGGAAGAATCTAGCGAAAGTTGCTAACTGAACACTTATTTACAGGAAGAAGCGCTTACAATTCTGTTTAATTCTTTGAATCACCCTGGAGTGTTTCAGACACGTTTTTGAATTTATAATGAGCTCTTCAGCTATCAATATGATAAAAATACACTATAAGAGATCACATTCTTTCATAAGTCCTTATGACTTCTGGATGTTGAATCTTTCGGAGTATACTTCTGCTCCTATACCAGTCTTCATGAAAGAGATTTCGTCTTCCTTTAATATTGAATCCTTATCCCAAGTCTTCTCTTATTGGGAAGTTAGTAGTTATCTTCCTCCCAAAATTACCCTTCGCGATCAAATAGTACGTTTGCAGTACTAGCTTTGGACTTACTTATATTCTCAACCTTTACCAATACCTTCGTATGTTTGTAGTTAGCTGGAGTCCACAGACTGGATTCTCTAAGCCTTGGAGCTAAGTTCTTCACGTACAGGTCGACTTATTGTAGGTCTAGTATTGATTCTTGCCCCTATGATTCCTAGTGCTGCGATTCTTTTGCACTTTAGTAAGGTTCTTCTTGCTAGTGCCTTCTGCTATAGCTTCCTACCATGCGTCGGCTCCATATGTAATTGCTGTATACATCCAATATATATGATGTATGGTTGCATTGCGGTCCACATTTTTATTCTTCCCTTCACGTTATTCTTCCAAGAGAGTTTGCAATCTAATATGATCCCCAGGTATTTTGCATCTTTTAAAAACATCAGTTCCTGTCCTTCCATTTTTGGTAAAGAAAACCCCAGTGTTTTTTTTATTTTCTAGTGATTAATACTTGGGGATGAGTCCAACACTGTTTGGGTCCTCGACCCATTTGAACATGAGTTTCCCATCTCGGCCCGAAAAAAAGTGATTAATACTAGCCCTGTCTTCTTTTGGTTCACTCGAAGACCGTTCGCCTTTGCCCAATTTATGAGTTCCCATAATGACACTGACAAATGTTGAATCTTTACAACCTTTATTTTGTTCTCTTGAAGCTAAGAGGGTTTTTTTGATTACAGTTAACAGTTAACAGTAGTAGATTGTAGGATGCCCCTGGTGGTCTTATTTTTGCATGATTTGTCACCTAGATCTGAGCTGACCATTCTGATGTTCAACATAGTCACCTATCATTTGGTAACTATGTCATCTAATGCTATTTCCTCTAGAGCTGTTACTGAGGACTTATTTTTACCATTTTTGAAACATTCCTAGAGCCAGCTACTAGAGTCAATCTCACAAAGCTACTGTCACATAAAAAATCGACAAACTTTTGCTTTGCATGAAGTATAGGAGTAGGTTTTCCACTCACAGAGACTGGAGGTCTACAAGTTGGATCTGTTTGATACATTTATTCATAACATCCCTTGTATTTCCTTCAGATTGTTTGGATCGTAGAGATTCTGCTAATTTACTATTGAGCTCAGTTTTAGTCCCAGTTCGTATGGTAGAATTTCCACTGAGGTCAACGTATTTCCAAATAAATGATTTAAAATGTTTGTTTCAGTACACCAGAGCTCAGATCTACTAGAAGACTGCCAAAAATTATTAGAAAGGTTCAAATATCCGTGGGAAATGATGCCGTTAATGTACGCCATACTCAAAGACGCTAGAGCAGACCTGGAAGAGGCCTCAAGGAGGATAGACGAAGGTAAATATAAAATTTTAATCTTAAAGTTGTTTAATTTAGTGGTAGAAATAGTGAAATTTGAGAAATGTAATGATTACAAAGGTGGAATTATTGTAATTACAAAAAGTAAAAAAAATATCAATCTTGTAGTTAATAATTATTTTCAATATTAAATTTGTTGTAAATATTAAGTAAAATGTATGTTGATTTATGTTTGGTAAAATTTTCTAGTTTTGTTAGTTTAAAATATAGGAAATTAACACGTTGACCGACAGTTTCCCATTTAGCGAGTTCTTTATTGATGCAGAAATGGTGTTACCAGTGGGAATAGCAGTATTTTGACACTTGAGCAGTGTATGTGGCTCTAATGGCACTATCGCTTGACGTGTTAATGAAATAGCTTATAAGTTTACTCTGTAAGTCAATTTGTACAATATTCGTAATTATTGGTCCCAATTTTTCTATGGAAAAACCTTCTTTTTCTTAATGGCACTGTGATCCGGATTAAATAGACATCAAACAAATAAATAGAATATATTTAATGTTGATCGTATTGAATTGAAGATATTTTTCTCAGAAATATAGTCCAGTAAAAAAGACTGGAAATTAACCTTTTTTCCTCAACGTCTACGAATTGGCAGATGAAACGGCCAGACAAGGCTGATCATTGGACCGGAACCCTTCTGCGGCGTCGCAAAGTCGACAATAAATATGACCATAAAGGAAGTGGGTGGCACAGAAATCTCTAGAATGGTGGAAAATGTCACCTGGACATTGGCCAACTTTTATGGCAGACCTAATAAGAAAACTGTTAAAGCCGTAGTAGGTATGTTAACAGGGCACGCAAAGCTGATGGGGTTGACAGACGAAGCCATGTGCAGATTCTGTCACCTAGAAGAGGAAGTTGCAGAGCACATCCTTTGCCAGTGCGACTGCCTGGCGAATGTGCGGTTTCTTGTATTAGGCGATGAAAAGAAATTACATGAAAGATTCAGGCTACGTAAAAAGAGTCGTGCTGAAGAATGTAATCTAGATTCAGAGGACCACAATAGATCTGAATAGGTTGCAGTGGAATGGGCCGATTAGCTTCCTCATCAAATCTAATCTAATCTTCACGTGTAAACATTCATTCTGTATTTCAGATGTTTCCGACCACTTACGAAGAAGCTTGAAAACTGCTCGGGATTTTTTCGAGCTGACTCACTGTCCTTCTTTCCCCTCGCATTCTTTTCACGCTTCAAATGTAATGGTCATCAGTGCAACAGATTCTGAATCGCGAACGGTCGGAAAAATGTATCTGAAACTTTTTTCGGTATTATCTATGGTTGTTGAAATAATTGCGAAAAACATGAATGCCGAACGGTTTTTCCGTGATTTTCACTAGTTCCAGAATATGCTCATTCGATTCCTCATGCCAAAATTCACCTTATAAACCTAATCGTAGACGCGGAGGAAAAAAGGTTCATTTTCAGCATTTTTTTATTGGACTAATAGCTTCAATTGTGTAATTAATTTTGTAAATAGAAAACGAACTAAGTACTCATTATTTGGCAACAAAATGACTCCAAGTAATGCTCTTACAAACAGAAAATGCCACTATTAGTCCGGTAAATTTAGACATTCGAAGGTACATAAATTCCCAACAAGCTGAAAGTGAGTAAAATTGTTCAAAACATAATTGAAAACAACATTTCAAAATTCCCCATCGACTCGAGGTCAAAGGTCGCGATTTTCTTCAAAACGGCAAGTTTTATCACAAAATTACCTCAGACAAAAATTGTAGATCATAAAATTATCTATAAATAAGGTATCAATAATTTTTTTCCTAAAAGCCACCGTTTCAGAGATATAATGGTTCAGAAAGTTGTAAGTATGCACGCGTAAAACACAGAAGTCTGCTATTTACGATTGTTTTGAAAAGGTAAATATTGATATTAACAACGCTAATGCGACATACATCATTGGTGGAGGATACTAAGGTACTAAACCGTGTTGTGTGGGATAGCGAAGAAACATTCAACGTTATTTCTGAAAAATACGTTCAGTATGTACATTTTGGTCCCTGAGTTATTTGTCGTATTTGATGGCTATAATGATTGCACGATAAATATTAAAGCAGAAGAACAACGTCGTCGAACTTTAGCAGCATCTTCATCTTCCGATATTTTAGTTGATGACAGTTCCTACCAGTCAACAGAAATTACTGCAAATACTCATAACAAGTCTCTGTTCATTTCAATGTTGAAAGAAAAGTTTACTGCTGAAAATATATTGGTTAAACAAGCTAATAACGACGCCGATGTACTGATTATTGAAACAGCAATAGAGCAATTTAATTTGACAAATACAACTATTGTTGATGGTGAAGATGTAGACTTACTCGTATTACTCACTGCTCGAACTCCAGCTGAAAAAACTGTTCTCTTCTTAAAACCAGGAAAAGCTCAAAATCTATCAAAAAGTTTATCGACTTTTGCAAAATGTCAAAATCACGTACTATCTTTACACGCAATAACTGGTTGTGATACGACTTCTGCATTTTACAGTCTTTAACATGTTTGAAAAGCAAGTTTTAGTTCAATGTGCTGAAGTAATTCAACTCAACAAGAAGTTACCACCAACGGAATTCGATTTCTTCTTTGTATGTACGGAGATCTTAAAAAAACTACCTGCTTAGATAAGTATCGATATGCATCTTTTGTTAAAAACACTCGGAATAAAAAGCAAGTGCAATTAGCTTGTCTCAGTTGCTGCTCATCAACATCTTTTTCGGGTATATTATCCAATTCAAGTGTGGCTTGGTTATCAGCTAGACCCAACAGATTGGGGTAGGAAGTTGGTCGATAGTGCATTAGAACCAATTCAGACTTTGCTCCCTCCTGCTGAACACAATTTTTTGCAACTGTAAGAAGGAATGCAGTGCTAAATGTGGTTGCAAAAAAATTGGACTGTTTTTTACTCTAGCATGTATATAGATATAAAAATAGATAATAATAAGATAGAAAGAGTGGAGAATTTTAAATATCTAGGAGTGAACATAAATGATAACGGAACACAGGAAATAGAAATCAACAAACGAATTGGAAACGCGTCAAAATTGTACCACTCCATTAAAAATAGTTTCATCGGGAGAAAAGAAATATCATGGAAGACCAAAATAAACGTATACAACTCAGTATTTGTACCAATACTAACTTATGGGTCAGAGAGCTGGGTACTGACAAAAAAGCTAAAATCAAGAATACAAACCATGGAAATGAAGTACCTGCGAAGAATTTTAGGAGTGACGAGGAAAGACAGAATAAGAAAAACTAGGTGTAAAACCAATTTCAAAGACAATCGAAACCAATCAGTTAAGATGGTACGGACACCTAATAAGGATGAACAACGAGAGACCGGTAAAACAGATATGGGAGGCAAAACGACCCACAAAAAGGAAAAGGGGCAGACCAGTTATAACATGGGATGACACCATCAATAAAATATTAGAACGAAGGGGGATCGATAGAAGAGAAGCAATCAAATTGGCGAAAGACAAAAAGAAATGGAGGAAGTTCGTCCACGAGGAAGAATAATGGAAAACTCACGCCCTACACCAGAAGGGTATATGGATTATATATATATTGAAGGTTATGAATCATACGAATAAATTTTTTTTCTGCTTTTTAATTTCCAACGCTCTTATCAATTCCACCCCTTGCGAATATCTGTTATTATGCCATAGTTTCCAATTAAACAAAATCACAACAGACTTGTAAAATAGGCCTACTGGGGAAACCACGTTAAAAAATACGCGCTAAATAAACTACCTCAGAGGTGGCGTGGAAACGTGTGCATATTATAACGCTTACAACTTTTTGAATCGTTATATCCCAGAAACGGTGCCCTTTGAGAAAAAACTTATTGATACCTTTTTTATAGACAATTTTGTGTTCTACAATTTTTGTCTAAGGTAATTTTGAAATAAAACTTACCGTTTTGAAGAAAATCGCGAAAACCCCATTTTAGAGTCAATTTTTTTCCATGTACCGGATCGATGGGGAATTTTGAAATGTTGTTTTTAATTATGTTTTGAACAATTTTACTCACTTTCAGCTTGTTGTGAATTTATGTACCTTCACTCTTATTTTTGGTCTAATTTGACCGGACTATATAATAAAAATATAACCTGAAACATAATTTTTTTATAATAATTAATTAAATCATGTACAAATACAGACATATTATCAGAAATTACATAAAGTAGGCGCCTAAGAAATATTAATTATTTAATAAGCATCAAACCTTATATCACTTATAAATAAATTATCATACATTAAGACTTGAAAACACGCTTCATTTTTTTCAGTCCTTATAAAACAAGTATGTATATTTCTGAATTACTTTTAAACGAAATAAATTTTGCTATTTATTAGTTCCAAGCTGAAACAGTGAAGTAAAAGCTTAGGCAATTGATCAAACATTTTTCTAACTTCTATACAGGGTAATTCATTAAATATGACCAATCTATAATTTGTAGATTCTAGGTTTCCGCGATACAGAGTATTTAGTGTTTTAATTCTGCATTCTTCAGGTTGCGTTCTTGTCTTTTAAGTTTTGCATATCTCAACGTCTCGCTATATGCCGTTGACTCATTCCAATATCCAGCAATGTTTCAATCTCAACAGCTCTCTGATATTTTTCATCCATTGTTAAGAAATAAACTTAACTCTATGGAGGCTACTTTAGTACAAAGATAGACTCCGTTTCACGTAAGAAGAACCCACTTGAAGTTGCAGTCGTATGCGCGAACTTGTTGTTAAAACCAGCGCCATATTGTAAAATTGACATTCGACTTCAAATCACATTTTGTAGGTTAACGCAAAATTACAATAAGTGGGTAATTTTTCCTTTACCGATAATTTTTTTAGGAGGCATGGTTTTAGATCAAATGAAACACACAACACTAAACCTAAACGTCTCAAGATATTCAAAAATCAAAAATATTCGACAGTAAATGATTGCTTCAAACACATCCTCAAATGTCAATAATAAAATGGTTGTCGGCACAAAAATCGTTCGTAACGCCAATGGCATGGAACGGTCGTTACGAGGCGACATAGATAAACAAGACCGATTTTGGTTTCTGCGCAAGTCAGTTGGCAAACTTCACGTTGCTTCTTCTTATGTGAAACGGAGTCTACGTCCAAAACTTAAAATCACTTTAAATGTTACAAAGAAAACGTTTTAAATCACAATAAACGTACATGAAGTTGTCGAAATTTTCATTTAAGCCATCGGTGTTTGACCAGTAACTAACAATTGTATCGTTTCCTTGGTTCCGAGAAATTGTTTATACTCTGTACATTTCACTGAATTAATAAATAAGCAATTAGTAACAATTGATGATTTCGCAAATTTTTGGGGTGGCCCGTTTTCCCTGACGCGCAGTGTAGTTGGCGCCTGTCAACAATTATCAAATGTCAAAATTAACTGTCATGTTTAGTTAACTTAACGCTAAGGTTTCATAACGCTTCGTTTGAAGCAGTACCTAAATTGAATGTTTAAAGTTGATGAGTCAGCCGAAAATTTTCGAAGACAGTTGCCTCAACAAGAATGCTTTGTCCAGTTGGTTTCTGTTTTCTGCAATGGAGCACCACATCAGTAAACAATTTCTCGTTGATATGGACAAAACGTCAGGAAACAGGAAAACGTCGATGCTGTCACATGTCGTGGAATTGCAGCATTATTGGGCATTTCAAAGGCACAATTCAAAAAATGTTACATGAACAGTCACTCGTTGGACACCGAATCTGTTGAGTGAAGAACAGAAAGCAAAACCAACTCAAAAAGTGTAGTTTTATGTATAAAAGTTGACCTGTTTCAGGATTTTTCACTTGTAATAGTGTTATAATTATTGCCGGTAAATTTTTTCAAGGTCACGAATGTTTTTGGTGTGAACTCGGGATAATTTTCACAACAAAAACATGAGTGAAACCGAGAAAAAAATTTACCGGAAATTAATTTTAACACATGGGGTATTCGGTAAAAAAATGCCCCATCTTCGTCGATTAATTAATTTAAAAATAAAACTTACTATGACAGTTAGGTTAGGTTACAATGCACTACCGACCTCCATTGGTGCAGCTTTGGCTGAAAAGGGTATTAAACTAACCATTACCTGTTGGATATAAGCCATGCTCACTAATAGAACAGCCACTTCTTTTCTTCAGGATGACGCCATTAGCTTTAAGGTTTCCAGGGGCTACCCACAAGGCAGAGTACTATCTCCCCTACTGTGGTCACTCTTGATGGATGACTTGCTTAGTGCTTTTGAAAGAAGAGGGGTAGAACTGCAAGCGTATGCAGACGACCTTGTCATCCTGACAAGGACCAAGTCAGGAAGGGTAGCATATAATATCCTCCAAAAGACGTTGGACGATGTCCACAGTTGGTGCCAAGGGAACAGAAGTCTGTTAACCCTGGTAAAACTGTAATAGTCCCCTTCACTAGGAAAAGGAAATTGGAGGAGATTCCACCACAATGGTGAGGTTATTCCATTTGCAGCGGAAGTAAAATATTTGGGGATTATCCTAGATAAAAAACTTAGATGGAACGCTCACTTGGAAAAAGTTATCCATAAGGCCAGACTATCCTTGTGGAAATGTCGCAGGATCTGTGGAAAATCTTGGGGCTTGGAACCCAAACAAATCCATTGGATATATGTGATGATTGTAAGACCAATGATTCATGCAGCCTACTCACAACGAAAAATTTACCAGGATAAATCATGGTAACATCAACAAAATAAAGAAATTTGATTCGTCTATATAGAAGATGTGAATTTTTCAAAATTAGTTTATCCGTTGCTTTAGGACCTCACTGTATATCGTGTATTACTGGCTAAAGTATTATTAGTACAACAGAAAAAATATCTTTCAAAGTTTCGACTACGACGGTCATATTTTGTCGCAAATTTGCGAGGAACCCCCTATTTCCTAACCCTAGAGGGCGCTGGATACATCTAGTAGCTTTAGTGAATCAAAGCAATTTTTTCTCTTTTAAACTATGAATAAAGTAATTGAAAAATACGAATTTCACTGGAAAAGTAAGCCAAGTACGCAGTGGTTTAATTTCAATTAAAGCATAAAAAGTATTGCGAAATTGGAAACTAAAATTAAGATTTAACTTGGAAACCTGCAATATTTATATGAGGCATTTTGGGCCTAGTCTGGATATTGGACATTCTTAATGAATCACCCTGTATAAAAAATAGAAAACAGGTTAGCATTGAATTTTCTAAAGTTCAATCTCAAATTTTTCATTATTATTTGAGCATTTATTTTATTATTTCCGAATGAGATCTTTCTTTCGTGAAACCAAGCTGTTCCTGACCTTTTAAGAGTATCCTTCTGACCAACTTTTCAATTAAAAATGACATGCCTAAATGTTCTCCTGTCTAAAACGTCGGCTTGGTTATAATTGATTGATTGATTGGTTCGGCACCACCAGTCAAAGGCTTAGAGACCTCGGCACCTTAGCCTTTAGGCTTTTTGTGCTCTTGCCATCGAAGAGAACAGTAGCCCTTATCAGGCTCAACAGTCTTTTCACTGGGTCCTTCTTGGAGAAATCCTCCCTTGGATACTCTAGTCCTAGGAGTCTATATCTCCAAGAGAGTACTTCACATTCGAATATAATAGGAGAGGCTGTTTCCTCCTCTTCCATGCACAACCGATAGATAGGTTCCTCCCTATATATGCCAATTGTTTGCATGTGCTTTCTTAGGGTACAGTGACCGGTGAGAAAGGCCGAAACTCACTTAGCACCTGACAAGCATCATCACAGCACCATCGAGTGGTCAACTTGACGGTTGTGTATGGGTCCATTTAACGCATCGACACGGGATCAGCACCGCCGCGATACCCGACTATAGGCTTCACTTCGTATTGTCAGAGATATTGTATTGTACTGTACTAACCGAAATGTGCTGATAAGTGAGCACACCACAAGCACGTCGTCCGCAAAATATTCTCTCTGAGAAATGTGCTGTGGTTGAGGCGTTGACGTGCCTTGTCGGTGCTGTGCTGATGTTGTTAGGTAGGCGTGCTTACATTTAAATACACATAAATAAAATCTGCTGTTGATGATCAGTCGCTGTTCCTATGAGGTTCTAATAAGTTATTTTCGACCTTAATCCCGTCACTTTTCTTATCTGGTCCTTGCTGAGTTTTAATATTTCGTTAGTCAGCGACTCCGAGGGTTTTTTTGGTTTGAATGCCCGATTCTCTAATTTTTTTAAATTAGTTCCAAGTCAGTTTTTTTATTTAAAACTAGTGTTTCAGATTCATCAGGGTATTCTGGTTTGTTGAGTCGTAGTATTTTAAATATATATAATTTTATATTGATTAACGAAACTTTTTATTTCAATATTAATAGGAACGTTACAATAATAATTATTAATAAAGTTTAAGTTTTTTTTTCAATTTTAAGGATTTTGATTAAAGTTTACAAGCGATAAATGTTTTTAATAATTATTTTTAATAATTTTAGTTAGTTAAACTTTGTACTTGAAGCAAAGTAATTTTTAATGAACATTAAACTATAGGGAAATGAAAAAATAGGGAATCAAGACAGGATAGATTACTGGAATGTGTAGCGAAACTTTGACATCATTAATGACAAGAAAAATGAATGATCTGTATCATGTAATTATATACAGAGTGTCCAGGAGTACGTACCAAAAACTGGGGGGATGATGGAGGGGCTGAAAATAATAATAATACTTCACATAAAATCTTACTCCCTTTGTTAACGAACTATCTAAAGTTAGATGACGTACGATGAAAATTTTATAAGCGATCAATTTATTTGAAAAAATTTTCTGTCATGGGCGTACTATAAAATTTTTTAAATGGGATTAATTTATTTCTAAAAATTTCCATTTAGCTTGGGCGTACGATGTAATTTTTTAAAAGGAGATCAATTTATTTGAACCGATTTCTATATAACATGGGCATACGATAACATTTTTAAAGGAGGTTGATTTATTTGTTAAAATATCCACTTACCATGGGCGTACGAAAAAATTCTTGAAAGGTGATCAATTTGTTTGGAAAAATTTCTATATCATGGGCATACGATAAAATTTTTGGAGTAGGTTAATTTATTTTTTCAAATGAAATTTTTATTAAAGTTTCAATTTATTTGTAAAAATCTCCATTTACCATAGGCGTACGATGATGATTTTTGTAACGGATTCATTTATTAGCAAAAAATTCCGTCTACGATGGGGTTAGGTTATTTATAAAATAAAAAGATACCGGAAAAAGACTGAAAAGGGTGAGAAACTTCATATGTATACTGTATATTGTACCTTGTTTAATTTTAACGTTCCCATAGATCACTTTTTACTAAAAAACTGTTTGTTCAACTTATATTGATATGCAAAAGGTACAATTTTGTCCTCTCACTGAGCCACGTAAGAAGAAGCAGGTTTTATCATACGAAAATCTGGGTCGTCTTAAAATTTATTATGCGTATTATAAAATTACATCTTTCCACAAATGCGGTCGAAATCGTCTTCGTTATGTTACGGATGATATATTTGTACTTTTTGTGGGCGCCACTTATTATTTTTCCACATATTAAAACAAGGTTTATTGCGTCTGATGTTTGTAAAGCTCTGGAAATATTATACTATGCCGCTTTAGAATTCTAAGCTTTTACTGTGCTGCGTGATACCACGCGTTTTATCATGCGGAACGTCACATAAGAGACTGTTTATATGTAATTTTTTCGTTACAACTCTTTGAAAACTTTTGTTGAAGTTAGTAGACATACATCTGTTGGATATGTCAGATTGGATGCGTTCATATTTCTTTCCGAAACCAACAAACAACTTGACATTAAAATAATGTAACTAAAAATGAAATAAAAGGAAATAATATCAAATTATCCAAGCTACCATGATTATATAGTATGTTGTGTCACAAGGGCAGAAAATGAGCTTTAGCAGCCCGAGACTTTTAGATGCACGAGCGAGCGTAACGAAGCGATGGCAGTTGATAGTTATGGGCTGATAAAGAGTTTCCTGCATGTGTGACACACAACTATTTTTCGCCTACCGAATGAACCAAAAAATAGAAAAATATAACAAAAAACTTTGACATAAGTACACTGACGTTTAATTAAAAGATTTACATGAAATGTCAAAGTACCCAAGTGACAGATGGTGAAAAACTTCAAAAATCGTGACGTTAAGAATTTTCCGCCCTTGGGCTGCTAAACAATACTTTCTGCCCTATTTTTGGTGTTCATATGACTGGTTTTCCGGTAAGGTAGGCCAGTATAACTTAAATCAGATCTGGAATAGATTAGATTTGATGAGGTGGCTAATCGGCTTAATCCACTGCGACCTTTCCAGATCTATGGGAGTCCTCTGATTCTAGATTACATTATCCATCCCGACTCTTTTCATGTAGTTTCTTTCCGGTTGCATCTCATCGCCTAGTACCTAGTAGAAAACGCACGTTCGCCAGGAAGTCGCTCTGGCATAGGACGTGCTTTCCAGTTTCCTCCTCTAGGTGACAGAATTTCCACATGGCTCCATATGTTAACCTACTAGGGCGCTCTATAAAAACTAAAACCCGAACATTTTTTTCTGCTTCCCAGCCTCTTCCCCAATTCCGTTCCACTCATCATCATCATCATTATCATGGCCGTTCAATCCCGAGTGATTATGGCTAGCTCAATAGAGCTGTGTTTAACGAGGTGGATTACTCCTCTTATATCAGTGCGACTATAATCTTTTATCTGTCCTGGCCTCATTTGTTATAGTTCTCCATTTTCTTCTGTCTCTGCATTTTGTTTTCCGGTCTCTGATTTTCAATGTTTTTATATCTTCCTCTACTTGATCCCACCATCTGCTTCGTGGTCTTCCTTTTGTTCTCGTCTTCAATGGAACCCATGTTGTTATTCTTTTTAATATTTCTGTTGGTGCTCTTCTCATAATGTGTCCCATCCATTCCAGTCTCCTTGCTTTTATATATCGGACTATATTTTCTCCACTTGCTTCCTTTTCTATTTCTATGTTTCTTTTTAATCTTCTTTCTCCATCTCTTGTTATGTCTGGTCCAAGTATTGTTCTCAATATTTTCCTGTCTATTATTTTCAGATCTTCTTCTTTTTTGTTTATAGTTGTTGTTTCGAGTGCGTAAGTAATGACTGGTCTGATCAAAGTCTTATAGATTAATTTGTATTTTTGTTTTTATGCTGATCGGTTTGGATTTTAATAATTTCTTATTTATGCCAAGAATTTGGTTTCCTTTCATTATTCTTTCTTTTATCTTATATAATTGAAGTTTGATACAATTTTAAACTTGTAATTTTTGATTCTTAAGTGAGTATCATTGTTCTGTTTTTCTTTCCTCACTAGCATATTTTTTGTTTTGTCTTCATTTATTCGTAGCCCGAATCTTTGTGCCTCTGCGTCTAGCTTCTCTACTGCTTTTATTAGATTTTTCTTAGTTCTAGCCACTATGGTGAGGTCGTCGGCATAAGCAATTAACAGGGTCTCGTTCACTATAATATTTTTCTCGATCAAGTTTGCATTCCTTAAAATGGATTCAAATACTAGGTTAAACAGTGTTGGAGAAATTGAGTCTCCCTGTTTTACACCTTTATTCATTTTAAATTCTTCTGATATTTCACCTTGGGATTTAACTTTCCCTTTAGTGTTTTGTAGGGTCATTTCCACCAATTCCCTAACCTTCTTTGGGATTCCTAGTATTTTTAGTGTATCTTGTGTCTTATGATTGTATCAAATGCGTTCCTGAAGTCTATAAAAATGACGTGTAGAGCATTATTGTATTCCAGGGATTTTTCAAGGATTTGTTCGATGGTGTGTATTGCCGTTTCTGTTGATTTTCCTGGTCTAAACCCGTTTTGGTGGTCTCCTATTATTTTTTCTGTGTATTCCTTCAGTTTTTGATTGATTATGTTTGCAAGTTTTTTGTAGGTGGTATTAAGTAGGGTTATTGGTCTATAGTTTTTGCAGACCTCCTTATCTCCCTTTTGTGGATGGGTGTTATTCCATTCGTTTGGCATTATATTTCCCGCCCAAATTTGTTGTATCAGTTTGGATATTGTCTTTTGAAGCGGTTCTCCGCCATACTTCAACATCTTCGCTGCTATTTTGTCTTCTCCTGTGTCTTTTCCATTGATAGTTCTTTTTATTTCAGTCACTATTTCTTTTTCTGAGGGGCAGTTTAACGTAATTTCGTTTTCTGGATCTGCCACTAAGTCTTCTGCTACCCTGGGGTCCTCAACATCATCTTCATGAAGCATTCTGCTATTATATTTTTCCCATATTTTAATCATTTCCGTGCTTTCATATACTGTTACACCATTTTCATTTTTTATTCCCTTTGTTTTATTGGGTTATTTGGTCGGTGCTTCTATCTTTTTGTAGAATTGTTTTAGGTTGTTGTTACGCCTATCTTCCTTTATTCCTTTCATTTTTCCATTTAGGCAGTAGTTTTTTTAATCTTTGTATGTTGCATTTGCCCTATTTCTGATTATCTCGTATGATCTTCTGTCCGATACTTGGTTTGTATTTATCCACTTTAATCTTGCCGTGTTTTTTTTTCTTATTTCTTCACACTGTTCGTCATGCCATTTTGTTTTCTCCTTTTCTTTATTCTTCTTCCCTATTATTTGCTGTGCTGCTTCCAATACGACGTTTTTTATTTTTCCCAACTATTTTCGATATCTGATGTAATAAGTGTCTGATTCTCAATATTTTCTGTAATTTTATCTTCATATTGTTCCCTTATTTTTTCAGTTCTTAAACTCTCCACGTTAAGAGTGCTTGTGTTTATCGGAGCATTAAATTTCTTTGCATCTTTTAGTCCTCTCATTTTTGTCATTACTAGATCATCGTTTCTCAACCATTTTTATGTGGCGACCCACGAAAAAGCCAAAAAGTTAAGTAAAAAGTCTTGCGACCCCGTCACTATTTTGTTGGGAATAGATTAATAATAATAAAAATCGAACTGGCAACCCTAGCGAGGCCGAGCCTCGTTTTTAAGGGAGTAGTATAGGCCAGGGAAGCAAATAGGTACATACTAGTGATGAGCGATATCGTGATTTTTTAATCACGTTGTGAAATGATAATATATAATAATGTCTTTTTCCGCCCCCCCACAAAAGTGTTTTTTACCGAAAAAACGTTATAACTCGAAAAATTTTCAATACTTCAATTTGAAATTATTTTTCGTGGTTTGTGACTATGAAAACTACCTTCTACCAAATTTTCATCAAAATCGAACATTTTTTAACGAAACTAAAAATAAAAAATGAAAAACGCAGTTTTTTGCGTTTTTCGAGCTAATTTTGAGGTTATGTGAAAAAGTCACGAATAAAAAAGTTGTAGATTTTTCCAAGATCTACAACTTTTATGATCAACTTTTTCTCCTAGAACCTCAACTTTGGCCGGAAATCGCAATAATGTCTTTTTCCACCCCCCAAAAAGTGTTTTTTACCGAAAAAACGTTATAACTCGAAAAACTTCCAAATATATCAATTTGAAATTTTTTTTCTATAGTTTGTGACTATCAAAGCCACCTTTTCTCAAATTTTTATCGAAATCGAACAATTTTTGATGAAATAAAAAATAAAAAACGAAACATGCAGTTTTTTGCGGTTTTCGAGCTGATTTTGAGGTTATAATGATAAGTTCTCTTTACGCTACGAAATTTATAAATTAAAATATTTAAAATGGAAGAAAGAAAAATTAGTCCACCTCTGGATTATGATAATTCATTCTTTTTAATTTACACGAATTCCGCCTGCGGCTGACGGTAGAACTTGTCTGTCATTTGTCATTCAAATTAATTGTTATTATACAAATTTATAACCTCACAAATATGTACGTGAAAAAGTGACAGTTTAGATTATATAGCAATGGAGTTAATTTTTTTCTTCTCATAATTAGATATCAGTTTGAATAATTTCCTATACAGTGTGACAAAATAAAAGTGTTATCAAGTGCATTGAAATAGAGGAAATGATATCTTTTTTGCGAGTGGAATAACTGCTCCCAGAAATGGTTCCAACGGATGCAAAAATGCATTTCTCTTAGTGAAGAATACTTTGAAAAATAATAGTGTTTAAAAATTATCTACTGTTGTTTTTTCTAGCTCTGTATGCAAAATATAAAATACAGGAAAGAGAGAAATGTGAGAATAAATAGAGAATCATATAATAATTGCAGAGCGCTTGCATCGTTCGTAGTGGGTACTAGATTTTTTTCTCTGCAAAAAATATTTTAAATTGTTACATTGAACGTTAAACTCAAGTTATTTTCGTGCAATCGTACTCTAATTTACGTGGTTTTTCAAAATTACACCAATTAAGTTCGTCTGACAGTAGAATTGCTACCATTAACAATTATTGGGCAGGTTTATCCATAATCTTATGCCTTTCAGGCGTTTTTGTAGATTTACCAGATTTATGCGTTTAAATCCAGTTTCAAACACGTTCAAAAGCAGCAATATACGGTTTTTTTATTGAAATTTAATATTTTGACGAATTAGCATCTAAATTGGGGTCTTTAATATTTTTTTACTCCCATGCTTTAATTTTATCGTCATATATTAATAGTTTTTTTTTTAATATACAGAGTGTCAATTTTAAATTATACATTGGAAAGAGATGTCAAAAAAATTTCAAAACTGTTTCTAGGGTAAAAAGAGGGAACTTATATGACGTAAAAGAAAATGCATTCCAATCAACCATCTATGCACCACCTACACCATCTACGGAAATTTACGTGACAACGCCCTACTTGTTATACGTCGCAATTTCCACAAAGCCGATTGGACCATTCTCCAAAACCACATCAAAAACAATCTCCCCCCTCACCAAAACTGTCCAGACACAAACTCAATTGACACCCAAGCCGAACTCCTCCACTCTCTGATAATCGATGCCCAAGACATCGCCATCCCCCTCACCACTGTAAACACCAACTACAGTGCCCTCCCCCAAAACATTCTATCTAAAATCCGCCAAAAAAGATATTTGTATAGATTATTTGTCCGCACCAGAGTTCCAATCGTCAAAACACAGTGGAACCGTCTAAACGCCCATGTCAGACTGGAAATCAACGCGCACAAACGTGCAAAGTGGAGATCGTCCACGGCTGACCTGGACTATAGACAGGGCCACTTGTTCTGGCAAAAGTTCAACATTCTTATAGGTGGTAGATATAAAAAGGAACATTCGCATCTCCTGGTAAACGGGCAAACGTTCTATACCCCCGAACAAAAATATAAATTCAGGGAAAACCTTCAAAACGTTTTCTCTCCCCCCAACAATCCCAATTTCAACCGTGAGTTCGCAATAGAATCCGACCACCTCACCCGAAACATCACCAGAAGCCCACACGTCTTCACCCCCCTGAGCGAAGAAAACCCCTTTTCCATCCAAACCATTCAAACAGCATGCAAAACAGGAAAAAACACCTCCCCAGGCCCAGACTCAATATCAAGGAAAACTCTCAAAAACCAGAGGAAATATATCCTCTCCTCCAAAACTTATTAAATTCATGCCTCTCCTTCTCATATTTTCCAAAAATTTGGAAAACAGCAAACTCCGTACTCATCTCCAAGTCCGGGAAAGAACATACCGACCCTGAATCCTACATACCTATCTCTCTTATCAGCGTCCTAGGGAAAGTCCTTAAGCGCCTGCTTAAGAATATAATCTGGGACTTCTGCACCACGAACAACATCATTCCTCCATTCTAACACGGATTCAGACCGGAACACTCCTGCCAAAATGCCCTGTCGAGCCTCCAAACAACAATAACAAAGTCATTCAATCTCCAACAATACTCTGCAGCCATCTTCATGGATGTCCAAAGGGTTTTCGACCAGGTCAGGCATACGAGCCTGATCAGGAAGCTCATGAGCATCCGACTCCCCCTTCCAACAGTAAAACTCATCTATTCATACCTCACAAACCGCTCCATAAGTGTCAAAGTCGGAAACTCCATATCTCGACCGTTCACCCCCCGAGCCGGAGTCCCCCAGGGCTCCGTCCTCGCTCCTCTACTATATATTATATTCACCTACGACATTCCGTCACCTCGGCCCTACGACCACATCCAGCTATACGCTGATGACAACTCCCTCATCCCCACAGCCAAAAACCTCCATACACTCCAACTCCGAACCCAACAAACTCTCAACACCTACTGAAATGGTGCAGCCAATGGAGAGTAACTCTCAACACCCAAAAAACCCAGGCAATAGTCTTCTGCCACCCAAACCGAAAACTTAGAATTTCCGAATATCGCTTGGGGGGATTGGCTCGAAATCCGCAAAGAAGTCACCTACTTGGGGGTGAGATTCACTCACATCCTCAATTGGCGAACAGACGTCCGGATGACTCTGGACAAAATGCGGAAGAGAGCCAATCTCATCAAGGCGTTAGGAGGAAAGTTTGGGCGAACACACCCATCCACTCTTCTTCACACCTATAAAACCTACATTCGACCCATTATGGACTACAAATCCACCATCTACTGCACCATCACTCCAGGTACTCTCAAAAACATCCAATCGTGCTAAAGAGCCATTCTCTGCTACTCCCAATACCAATCATTCATATCCCCAAGCATCCAGGTTTACATCATTACAAACATTCCTCCTTTCACTACCCGGCTAAAAGACCTACAATCTCGATATGTCAATCGAACCATAACCTCAGATAACATCATCGCAAAAAGACCCTCCAAATGCCCTGGTCAAGACGTCAGACACTCTCTCGAAAACCCAAAAAAAATTCCCCTTCCTTCCTCTTCGCTTCCTGAAAACCTCCTACTACGATCTACCCGAAGATCTCGTTAACTCCCCCATCTCAATTCGGTAGCCACTCCGCGTACCCCAACCAACCAGAAGCACGTTCTTCACCGCACACCAAAAACACAAGATGCAGCGGTGGACCCGAGGAGTCACAGAAACAAACACGACCTTCTCCTCGCCCAAAAAAAAGCCCCTCCCCCCCGCAGAGGACATTTTCCTATATCAGGGACAAAATACCACCCAATAATTTCCACCAAAAAACTTCCATCCCCAAAAAATCCCTTCGAACTTCTCTCTCTCGTTATACGTCGTTGAAAAGGAATAAATGCTCTTCAAGGGTAACAATTATACCGGGTATGAAATATTATTTGATGTCAAACTACAAAAATTTTAATTAATTAAATCAATATTCAGAATTAATTTCATTGTTTTGTAAATAATACTATTACTCAATTTGAAATACCATACGAACGTTACCAAAACTTGCTTTAAGGTAACTTCACAAAAAAATCAAGTGGCGTAAGTCTGGTGACCTAGCCGACCACTCAATGGGACTTCTCCTTCCAATCCATGTTCCTAAGTGCTACTTCATAATGGGAAGACTTGCTGGAAGTGCAACAAATTTTCAACTAAACCTAGATTGCCTTCGTCGTCCTGTTTAAATATCCCTGCCCAAACATTTAGTTTCCCAGGATACTAAGGGTGGTTTTCTCGAAATAGATGTGGATTTGCAATACAATAACGACAGTTTTGTTTATTCACATTACCATTGAAAAATCTCATTAAAACAAATATTTTCAAAAGTATAGATTCATTATTGAACTGAATTCGTCGGTCTGGATTGCCCTTGCCATATTCATGAAGAATTTGCACTTTATAGTGGTGAAACTTTTGAAGCTTCAAAACTTTCCGTACTAACTCATGTGATAGTCTTGATAGTAGATGAACTAGGAAAGAGAGGGGCTGAAGCACCCTTTTGGGAGCCGGAATCCTTTTGCGGTATCATCTCCAATGCAATATTGGAATAAATAGGCAACTCCCAAAAAAAGTAGAAGATCTGACCATTGGAAAGATCTAGATCAATTTGCAACATCATGAGTTTCTCTAAATTTTGCGACCAAAGCTGGAAACGCAGCAATAGTTCCGAATTTAATTGTTATTTTTTTTCAAAATAATTTCTGCAACGATGTATCACAAGTAGGGAGTTGTCATTAAAATTTTCCAAGGTGGGGTAGGTTTTCTAGCAATAAACTTTGACATTGTTTATGTAGTACAGCTACTTACATATTTATGTCGTTAGTTTTAAACTTTTTCTATAATTAATTTTTCAATTCTAACCAAATTTTGTTAACATCAGTAACCAGAAGGTAATTAATAAATGATGATTTTTTTGTATTTTCCGCTCGCTCGTAGGAAAAATGCTGTTCCTAATACGAGCGGAAAGTGTTTTTCCGAACTAGTTAGGAAAATAGCTATTGTAGGTGCTCACAAAAAGAGCCGCATTGTCTAAACAAAACGCTTTCAAAGAGAGGTAACGAAATATATTTATTGTAATTGTTATTAATTATTTGTTTCCTTTGTCTTTAATGTTGTCTATTTTCAATTAGGAAAAAGAGTGGTGAATGAATATTCAAGAATCCACAATTTGAACATGTACGATGGAGTGGAACTACGGAATTCAACCCGTCAGTATGGATGATTAAAAAATTAATTTACACCCAAAGTTAGATTTTGTTTTTTGCAGATTTTCCATTAAATAATTAAAATTCAAACTCAACTTACTTACTTTTTTCTTTTTCTTTTAATAAAATGATCAAATTTTCATTGGGTGCTTTTTTTCTTTCAAATTAACCTTATTTTCAGCTCAATTTATTTGTTTATTTTTTTCGAATTAGATCCGAAGACAAATACCCAAGACAGAAGATCGCGATTCAACAACTCTACGTTCAAGTCCGTTAATCTGCAGTTTAAGTGTAACGTCCTCATTTAATCTCCGTTCAACGTACAAATTAGTATTTATTTTGAAACAGAAGCCTATATAGTTAGTTATTTTTATAAATGTTAGTTAAGTTAAGGGACCCTAAAAATAGACTTTGTGCGACTAGAAGAAATAGATATAATCACGGTACCTAAAAGTTTCCTGTAAAAGAGCATTTTCGATTAGTCATATTTATCAAAGTTGTTATATTTGTAAAACCAATCCATGAATATTTTAAAATGTTATCAAGTATTTTGGAAGAAAAAGTTGAATAGCAAGATTCAACTTCTATATGGTGAGTATCATTTTTTGTTGAAATCTTCATTTTTGGAAATTACTTGTATTATGACGCTATGACATAAATTTTAAACTAAATCCACAAATTTATAAATAATGAACATAATTTTACTCCATAAACTTATACTTCCACAAGGTTAATTTTTCCTCCAAGTCACTTCAACCAGAACAACTTTTTCCTTCCTGAAGGCTTCCATCAGGGCAATAATTTTTTCCTGGGACACTTCCACTAAGACCACAATTTTCCTCCCTGACTTCTTCCACCAGGATAATATATAGTTTAGTAAATTATTGATATCTTTGGTTGAATATCGTATCTTTGCTATGAAATCTGATCAAATGATTTCCTTATGAATATTCAGTTAATGTATGTGAATGATTTATATTCAATATATTTTATTTTGATATTTATCCTGGTTAATTAATACACATGAAAATTTAGGTATCTTATGATATATTTTTTGTAAGGCAACTCTAAGAAATCTGGTATTTAATAATTGACCTTTATGCAATGAACGAAAGATTACCAGTTTTTAATTGGCCTTGGCCAAGTGCATCGTTGCCAAGTCTCTTTGAGTCCTAGCTAGAAGTCTGATATCGAAAAAATTAATTTTGTTTCTACAATTTACATAATAATGTGCTGTCTTTTGATACTTTGCAATTTAACCACGATTTGTTCCATTTATTTTTTCTACAAAAGGGAACAACCCTTTCCTATTGCAAATTCACATTTTTTTGTTTTTTAAGCCATTCATATCTTATTGATCAGTTTTTGGGCTCATTTGTTTACCATGTTTTGCATATTTGTGTGTTAATATCTAATTTTTTTACATTTTTTTCCTTTTTTGATGTTGGATTTTAACGTTATTCAGACTCCTTCCATCAGCTCGTATTATCCATATCCACATATTTCATTTTGATTAACTCCATTCTCAATCTTCCAGTTCAAGTGTAGATCTGGTCAAGCGAAGATTCGGAATGTTACATATTTATAACCCTAATGCTTCGACTCCTCTTGGTTCAGAATACTCTTTATTCTGGAAACTAGACTATTTATGTAATTGACAGCCGTTACATTTTGCAACGTGCTAAGCAAAGGAAAATTTTACAACGGCACTTAACTATCAACTGCCCTCGCTTCGCTACGCTCGCTCGTGCATCTAATGCTCATTTTCTGCCCTAGAAACAGCAGCCCGACAATATTCAATAGTCGTTCCGAACCTATTATCAGTTTCAGCAGTGGTATGGAATTTGAACAAGCTGTTTCTGGAAAGCTACTGAAACGTATATGATAAGATTATTCAAAAAAGGTTTACTTTTCGAGGCCTCACTCTGTATAATGTTAGCATTATAACAAAACGGTTTTCAAGAAGTTTGTTTAAAAATAGTTGGTTTCATTATAAATTTGTAAGAATTTAAAGAATGTGGTAACAAGTAGAATTTTTATTTAATTTAATAAAATATTGATAACTGACTATTAGAAACGTATCCAATTATTGGCCATTTTTGACAATTATTGACCAATTTTGATAATTTTTCAAAAAATTTGACCATTTTTCCAAATTTTAACAATTATTGACCATCTTTTTGACAGGTTCTGACAATTATTGACCATTTTCGACAATTTTTAACAATTATTGACCATTTTTTGACAGTTTTTTATAATTATTGACCATTTTTTCAAAATTTTGACAATTTTTGACAATTTTTCGAAAATTTTGACAATTATCGACCATTTCTTCAAATTTTAACAATTATTGACCATTTTTGACAATTATTGACCAATTTTGAAAGTTTTGGCAATTATTGACCATTTTTGACAATTTTTCCAAATTTTAACAACTATTGACCATTTTTGACAATTTTTGATCAATTTTGACAGGTTCTGACAATTATTAACTATTTTTGAAAATTTTCCAAAAAATTTGACAATTTTTAACAATTACTGACCATTTTTTCAAACTTTTGACAATTTTTGACCATTTTTCAAAAATTTTGACAATTATCGACCATTTTTTCAAATTTTAACAATTATTGACCATTTTTGACAATAATTGACCATTTTTGACATTTATTGGAAGTTTTGGCAGTTATTGATCATTTTTGACAATTTTTCAAAAATTTTGACCATTTTTCAAAATTATCGACCATTTTTGATAATTTTTGACAATTATCGACCATGTTCCAAAATTTTAAAAATTATTTACCAATTTTGACAATAATTGTCCATTTTTGACAGTTTTTAAAAATAATTGTCAATTTTTAACCGTTTTTGACAATTTTTCAAATTTTAGACCATTTTTCAAATTTTAGACCATTTTTCAAAATTTTAGACCATTTTTCAAATTTTAGACCATTTTTCAAAATTATTGACCATTTTTAATAATTATTGACAATTGTTGACAATTAGGGACCATTTTTAATAATTATTGACAATTGTTGACAATTAGGGACCATTTTTCCAAATTTTTGACCATTTTAACCATATTTCAAAAACTTTAAGGATTTTTGACAATTATCAACTATTTTTCAAAATTTTGACAATTTTTAACAATAATTGTCCATTTTTGACAAATTTTGACCATTTTTGATTGTTTTTGACAATTATTGGCCATTTTTGACAATTTTTCAAAATTTTTCAAAAATTTTTGACCATTTTTGATAGTTTTTGACAATTATCGACCATTTTTCAAAATTTTAACAATTTTTGACAATCGAACATTTTTGACAATTTTAGAAAATGTTTGACCATTTTTAAAAATTTTTTGAAAGTTTTAGACAATTATCGACCATTTTTGACAATTCTTGACCATTTTTGACAATTATTGACCATTTTTGACAAAAATTGTCCATTTTTAACTGTTTTTGACAATAATTGACCATATTTCAAAATTTTTGACAATTTCCATATAATTTTATTTAATTTTTAATCTGATAAATTGTTAATTATTCACCAATTCAGTTAATTTGGAGGGCATGGTTTGATTAAAAATAAGCGAGCGAAAAAGATTCCTTTTTTGCGCTAGAGCGTAAAGTAACAATCCTCGGCATTTGCCGACTTTACGATTTCATTTGAATATAGTAATTAGTCATTTTACGCGCGACTGTAGAAAAAAGTATTAGGATTCTATAATTATTTGTTGTTCTAGTTTTTATTACATCCTGTAAGCCTACAGCTGTTTCAGTATAAAATATTATCGGCGAAAATCAAAAATCAAAAATTTTTTGGAATAAGGTCAACGAAACGACATTCTAATTTCACTGTCTGGATCTTCGGAATTAAATCGGTTACTATCCTGGTGTCAATATCCTTGGATCTCGTGCGGTGACGATGCTCTCGACTCAAAACTTACTTCCATCCGATTACAATAATGTTGAATGGATATTGTGAATTGTACGCCACTGTGACCCAGTCAAACGGTAACCTTGCCATTGAACTTAATTGCAATAGAAATACATTTTGCATTACTTAACACAATACATAGTATGATTAGTGCTGATAAAATACCTTACATTCAAGTTTAATCAATTTTTTCATGAGGTTTCAAGGCGAAAAATAAGTTTCCTAACCGAAAAAAATTGGCACGTGGAGATGTTTAGAATTATTCTGGTTATTCATAATTCTTGGACTTTTTTTCAATAGGTCAAGTTCATCGTAATTACTTTTAGATCGAAGATAATAGAATTAATACTATTATAACGCCTTACAAGTTTTGAAAAATATTTTTCAAAAAACAATGACCGTTCAACTAAGAAGGAACAACTACTTCCCGGAATATATGCCCCGACAGACATTGAATTACACTTCTAAGATAAATGGGACTGGTATATCTGCAAGATATAACCAACCATTCTGGTTTGATGAACTTTCCAGATGACTAAAAATTACTTACGTATAGATCACAAAAAAGAAGAAGGTGAAGATCTTTAAAAAAATAAGAAAACAATCTAGTTCAATCTAGAAGATTATGAAGGGAGAAGTAATAGGGAAAGCCGTGTCAGTCCGGCCCATTCAGTTATTGGGCAATATTAGGAGCAAAAACTTTGTTTGAGTCAAAACTATTTTTGGAGTGGGCCCATTGAAAATTAGTATGCCGAGGCACAATCATGGGAAGGAATAGAAAGCAGGGATCTATTAATAAAGTTTTATAGATGTAAAATCGAAGATAACTGAAATTAGAAGACCTGGGAAAGGAAGACCTGTGAGTCTACCGTTAGGTAGAGCATGCATTCTATCTCAGCTGCTTTTACATCTCCAAGTTGCTATAGACATATTTAGAGTAATAGTTCAAGAGAATAATCAATATGTACATGTAATACCAGTTATGTGAAGTCTCCTTAATATTAGATTTAGTATTTCAGTTGGCAACACCAGATTGTCACTTGTCAACTTCATTATAGGCTTGTACAAAAATGTCGTAAAATACATGTTCAGGTATCAAATAATCGTTTCAATAAATCTACAAACATCCTGTGTTCTTACACATCTATTATTGTCAGAACCCGTCAAGTCAACAACATAACATGATGTCAGAAGTTGATTTTTTGGTATGAAAAGGATGTACAACATAACCTAGAAAATCACAAGGTAGATTATGAATTTTTAAAGAGCTATACATTAGTCGTCGTCGTCATTGTCAAAGGTGTGAAGTCTATTTATAACTATATATTAGTAAGTCGTCGTCTTTGTCAATGTTGAAGCCTATTTATAATAATCATAAAGTCTGATATTGAAAGTGATACAGAAGAATCCGGAGAAGTTACTCGAATAGTTGTAAAAATGAAAAATTATGGAGTTGGGCACAATATAGCTCCTTTGTCGCTTAAAGGAAATCTTTCAAGAAACTGGGAGGATTGGAAAGTCAATTTTAAGATATATTTGAGAGCTAGTGGGTTAGAAGATGAAACTGATACCAGAAAAGTAGCACTTTTACTACATTACATTGGTGGTGTAAGCCAGAAATATTTTTAAGTCATTTGAAGTGGATATGGACACTTGTACTGCTCAGACAATACCAAGGATCCGACCAATGTCTTGCGTTACACCTAATGCTCGTCCCTTCACTTCTTTAAGTGTAAATCTGGTCGGATGAGGAAGGTAGTGGTCGAAACAATGATGAAAGACGATGACTTTAAGGTAGAAGATGGCGAAAAATGAGAGATCCTTTCAAGGAAAAAGGGTTATTTTCGGTCATTTAAATGGACACGGGTTTGGTTTGCTTTAGTTTTGGCTTTCGTAGTGATATTGGCTGTTAAATATTTAACCAGTATGTAAAAACAATGCCTGGAAAGACAACAAATAGTTAAATCATTTCTCCAAAAAAAAAAAAGAAGTCACGAGATGTGAGTGTGAGGGATCTACATTTACAAATGCATCGTGCATCTCTGCCACTGTTTGTAATTGACTTCATATGATAGTGACGATGTAACGCTTAACTATATCCTAATATATTGGTCTTCGTTTTAATTTTCTTCTTCTTACAAGCTCATTATTTTTATTTAAAATCTGATTTAATTGACTATATTGAGAATATTTACGGATATCCAATAATCTACATGCTTTGAATGTATATAAACGGTCTACAGTGTTGTCAGTTGTTGACAAGATAGTTTCAGTAGATTCCTTGTTCAGTTATTGACCAAATGTGACAAAAGCATTAGGAAAACATTGAAAATAACTTTATTTATCAATGAAGATCTGGAGCATGCAAACATTTTTGTGTCTACAAACAACATCAACAATACAAATAGCTTCGGGGATATTTATTTTCCTTTGTTGGTAGACCCGCTTCTAGCTGTTTCTGGTCGTTTTCTGTTGAAAAGGTTCTATTCGTGATAAAAATGGAAGAAAGTATATATAAATAATGCTACACACGAGCCTATTGGGCACTTAGCTTGAAGGTAGCTTTCTTCCATTCTCTTGCTCTCGCTTTCCAGTCCCATACTCCTCCCGCTCTTAGGTCTTTAATTGCTTTATTATACCACACTTTTTGGCCTTCCCAATTTTCGTGCTCCTGCTATGTCTATTCTGGAATTTCTGGTCTTTTTGCTCCCCAAATAAATCTCCTCCTTAATAGCTGTACCTAGATAAACGTAGCTTTGGACTTGCTCGAATACCATTGACCTTTGTTCGATTTATTCTACTACAAAAGTTTTCTTCGTTTCTCTTGTTTGCGTTGATGTAATTTTAGAAAACTTTGATCTCTCAGCATTAATTACTGTCAAGCTCGCTAACCTTTTTCTGATAACATCATCCGCTTCTTCGAGCTAACCATTTTAATATCCTATCGAGCAAGTTTAATTGTATTCCTAGCAAACAAACTCTTAAAGATATTGAAATTTTGCTGAAACAGGCATCGCTGGAGGTAACTGTAAACCGGTTGTGGATACAAAGTAATCCTTTCGAAATATTAGCATAATATTATAATAAGCATTCTCGACTTTGTAAAAAGGCACCGACAATTTTTTCCCAATTCAAACTCACGTGTCAAAAAAGTGAACAGGAAGTTTATGTCTATCCTTATCACCTTTTTTCTTTGCTATCTAATTGACGTTTTTAAATCTTCGTTTATGTTTATAATTTTCAATTATTGCAAAATATTATAAAACCAAATTCGTAATTTCACCGTAGAAAATGATAAATGCCAGATAAATGGGAGGAAATAGAAATTGACAAACGTTCTCTGATAAACTGTTACATAAACAATACTTACAAGCGATATAAAACCATTTACATACACGTGTCTGAAGTGATAAAATTGTTTTAAAAATGCAATTTTTTATTTTATTATCTTAAGACACTTCAAAACGAATCAAACTGATTTGATCCCATCCAGTTTTCCAATCTTCATTACGTTTTTACTAATTTTGGAGAAATCTTCATATTATTTGGAATATGGTTTCAGGATACTTCGAATACAAGCCCAAGCCCCTTTTTTCGCAAAGGTCTTTTACCGGAGCGTGATAACCTATAATTTTCTTCTCGCAACTTCATCAGCTTGTTCATTTCCAGAAATATATCCCGGCTCAGATACTAATCTTACTCTAGTACGATCTGCCAGTTCATTTAATTCATCAATTAATATATGTCCTGCTCTAACTGTTGTTTTGCTCGGCTTATTTTGCAGCCTAAATCCTTGCTTCTCCCATTATCACGAGAAGTAGTGGGGGAAGGCCAAATAAGACTTTTAGTGCTACTGTTGGCGTTTTATATACACTCTGTAGGCAAGCCTTTGCTCCTTGCTTAATCTCATCATTGCATTCTTTAGTGTCATCTTTGTCCATCATACCAACCACGAATGAAATGTTCTTGGTAATGTTATGCTCTGAAAATTCAGGCTTCCAGCTTCATCCAATAGAATGTAGGCTATCATGGCAGGAGAAGAACGAAGAATTTTCTGAACTGATTATCCTTCCTCGTTGGGTACGTTTTATGGGAGTTAATTGTCAACAGTGAATGTACCTAGTGTTGTAAAATTGTCAATTTTAAGCGTTGTAGCATTGGTTGCTTTTTGAAGATAATAAGTAAATGCAAAGTGTCCAAATGACGATTAGACGTCACTAGGTGTGGTCATCTGCTGATCGCATCTTCAGAGGATGTCTTTTTACAACTTCGGATGATAATCAGCTACAAACAATGCTTTGAAATTTCAAAAAACTCTGCTCCAATTTATTATTCATAAAATGTTGTTGACTTTCATTATAGTCCAGCTTGATTTATTTTTGTTATTCATATTTCATTGTATATGCGTAAAAATTATAAAATTTGTGTAAATTTTAAAAACAAATTAATCTGTACAAATTTACGTTTCCGTTAGATGAAATGATGTATATCAAAACTATTTTCCAGATTCATACATAAATTAAAATTATAATAGATGGCCTTGCACTTGGCACTCGAATCGAATACTATATACTTACTACACGTGCTTAAAATTGTTACTATGTAAAATATCAGCTGTTCGTTTTACCTACATCAGTTGATTATAATAGTTGTTAATTATATTATTGGTCTGATAACCAGGAAATTAGGAGTAATATATATATTTATCATCATTACAGTTTTTTACCTTTTTTTTAAAGGGTCTCATCACAATTAAATGTGACCTTAAAATTATTACATTTAAATGAGCGACAAAGTGTAGGTATTCAAAAAATGTGACACGAAATTACACAGGGTGATGGAAAACTAATTTTGAGATCAATTTTCAAAGTATTAGATGATATATGTCTTTTTTATCGAGAAAGCTTCAAATTTAATACAACTATATACAGTGTGTCTATTTATACTATATTTCTTTTTCCGTAGTAGCAAAGTGCCTCATTATTTATTCAAAAGTACTATAAATATAGGGTGAGTCTTTCTTTTTTTCTATGTGGAATAAAATGATAAAACAGTCCAAAATTGAATCGACACGTCCTGTATCGCCTCAAATACAATAGGGTCGTAAAATTCGGCACAATGGTTAAGGATTCATTAATATGCTAAGCCGGTGGCCAGTGTCGTGCATTCAGTTTAAATGTTTTGCCGAGTAGGGATGGGTCTTACAGTTTTATTTTATTATGTTAAATAATTTTGTATTAGGATAAATTTATATATTTGGATTTTTTCTATTAGATAAAAGTTTAAAAGTATAGGGTGAACTATGGTTGGTAAGTATTTAATAAATTACAAAAAAAATCCTAAAGATCAAAAAGCCAAAGATAAAGATAATAAGCTGGAATCATGCGGAAAACTTTTTTATTATTAATTTTTGGAAAAAACGTTGTTCTCCATAAAAAGTTGTGCATAATCTAAAACCGAAAATACAATAATTAGTTATAAAATTGTTTCAGTCGTATACGTATTTGATTTGCGAAATTGTTGACAAATATTGAGAAACGAAGAGTTATCATCCACCAAAAATTATCAGGTAATGCTCACATGAGTCATTTTTTCAACACTGTATTCCTTCTTCAATCATCTTCCTTGTCCATCTCGATTAATTAATCACTGATCGTTTTTAAAAGTCAAATTATAATTGCGATGTTGTCAGATTGTCAGGACAATCTTGTTTCTAAGGCCAGTTTCAGAAAGGACTGATGATCAGTGCTGATGATAGGTCGGATCGGTCGTCACCGATGATCAGTCGAAAAAATTGTTTTCACATGCATGCCTATCATAAGTCGTCGACATGCTGGATTTGAAAAGTGCATTGTTGTCACTTTGTGTGTTAAAATATTAATGGAAAGACAAAAGAAGAAACGAAACTCCGGAAGGATTTTGGCGTATCCTCTATGTTTACAAAGGCCAATAAAATGTGCTTTTGACAGACTTTATTCAAGTTTGCGAGAAGATTCAGGCCAATTCTTTATGTAATTTCGGATGCCCATTTTTTCTTTTGACGAATTGTGCCACAAGATAGGAAGTTACTCAAAATTTTTAAACTGTATAAACAAGATTTTTGTTCGATTGCTGTTGTCATTGTCTGCTGCCATTTTGCGTTTCACAAACTCAAAAAAAATATAAGAGAAAATGTACATTACACAATCCGCAACTGATGATACAATTGTATGTGAAAAGCTCCGCTTTCCAATTTTGGTTTTCGACGAGTACTTGATGCTTGATGCGGAAAAACGTTTAGAAAGAAAAAAAGGGACTTAGCCCCCCCCCCCCCCATCCGCCGACGGCTCACCCCCCACATTCAGGGACTTTTAGTATGGACATGAAAACCTCAATGAATATCTGTATAGTTCGTCTAGGCTTAACCCATATTTAGAATCCCTTTGAAGGCAAGTGACGCCCAATGGCGTGCATATAAATTTTTTATAAATTCGAATATTGTGAAATAATGTTTTTCATTCAAATTAATATAGTAGATTAAAATTAACCTGCATACAAAACTGTAATATAATTTTTCGTAAATAACATCACAGATCACCATGGCAACGGATGAATTTTAGTGGAAATCTTTTCTTCGTGGGTACCCAACAGCGAATTATACTGGACATTTTTTTGACGTTTATAATGACAGAATATTTTAGTGACAGTCTGGTTTTTATTTGCAAAAAAGCAATTTTGTACTCAAAACTTATGTAAAATTAATAAATATACTGTGTTGCGTCTTGAGATGGTATTTTCGTGCAACTACAACGAGTAGAAATCAACAATTTAAAGGTCTAAATTTCTGCCAAAACTGTGACGCTCTGTAAATCTGTTCATGCAGCGTTCCGATGTTCCCAAAAACCTTTTAAATTATGATTTTCTACCACTTGTAGTAAGTAAACCCAAGTAATTATAAAATGAAAAAATCTAATATTTTAGTTCCTAAAATGTCACTTTTGAGCTACTAAAATCAGTAGAAAGTTTGTAAACTGCTTCCATACACTTGACTTCGATTTCCTAGTATTCGCGGGTGTCAACTGCTTAATCTCCTGGCGAAAATTGACGTTGTTGGAAATCGAAAAATAAATTTTAATTATTATTATTATTATTTCTTACCGAATACCACACGAGGTCAAATTAAATCCGGATATTTTTTCTCGTTCATAAATATTTTTAGAAAATTATCCCTCGTCTTTGACCCGGGATAATTTTCAAAATATTCATGAGCTCGAAAAAATTTGATCTCTAGTGGTATTACTAGTGATAATATTTCTCTACAATACAATTCACGCACACCCCTGGACGTTCTAACACAGGTCAGGCCAGATGTTCAACATTTTTTATGTCCCAGTTGGCCGAGTTAAAACTGTCCGGTTACTTCGTTATATTATGCCAAATACTGGACTGGATGTATTAGCTTTTTATTGCAAGATTACTATGTTGCCAGCTATTCAAAATTTTCTTAAATATAGTAACATACATAAAGTTGTTTTTAATTAATTATTCTTTTTCCAGCAATTTTAAGCGACTTATTTTATTGCTTACTAATAAATTTATATTATGTATATTTTTAAACTTACAGTTTACTGAAGTAAGGAGAACATTTGTATAGTGAGTGAATTCTAGAAATATTTATCTGACAACATTGCTTTATTTTATTGTCGTTACACTGACTTTGGTTCCACTATACCAACGATTTTTTGCTGATTTTCTCTGCGTTTTCTCTGATGGCCGAATCATTTCATGCAAGTTACATGAACAGAAATTATTCAGTAGGTACTCTCAATAATTGTTAAATAAGAATAGTAATAATATTTTTAATAATCCTTTGAGTCTTAACTGTGAACTGTCACTCTGACAAAAAACTTTTTCATAAAAAGGTTTTTTTTGCGAAAATCGCATTTTGACAAAAAATAATATCTGCTCATTCCGATTTATTTTTTGTTTGTTACTGTGGCCTCCAATCCTATAGGACATCCAGACATCTTTCATTCTGCATTAGAAAAGCTACACCAATTTTGGTGATCCTATAATTAATTTCTAAAAAAAGAACAATGGAAATCTGAAAAATAATTGGTTTGTCACATTTTCCTCGACAATTTTAAGGTTATGTGAAATACTTGTTCATACAAAAGTTGTAGATTTTTCAATTATCTACAACTTTTTCGACGAATAACAGTAAGTTATTAATCGTGAAAAACGGTATGCGTACAGATGCATTAGTTCTGTCTTTTCCTATTCTCTTCAACTTCGTTCATCCTGCTAGAAACAATTCCGTCGTTTGGCTGTAGAAGCCTTTTTTTGGAAAGTCTCTTTTCTATTATGAAGTACGTGTTAATTTTGAAAATATCAAATTTTTATTTGTAAAGGATATGTCATAGCGTCATAAGAACATGATTAAATGAAATATTTCAACAATTCATAGAATATTGAATACTTGAGCCCGAAGTTTATTTAAAAATCTGAAATGCAGAATCAGAAGAATATTGTATATTATTATTATCATCGTTCGATAATTTGGTTCCATGCCGTTCTAACAACGGTCCTTCTGTATCTTCCTCTTCGTCCTCAATAGATGTCTCTTAATTTTCTCTCTTATCAAATGATTTATTTTTAAAATTTCTTTCCTTTGTAAAGTTTCTTGCACACTGTCAAATATATTTGACTGTCTATTTTTCCTGTGCACAAAAAATTCTATTCGATTTTTCTTTAATCTTTTCTCTTTAATAAAGAATTGAGGAACTCTGTTGTATATTTTATTTTGTGTTATGTTAAATTACCATTTTTGTTCAACAGGTCAGACTGCAGAAACCCTCCTAAACTTGTGTCAACGAGTGAAGGATTCATTTCAAGTATCATGGAAGATGATTTCATTGGTGGCTGTTATTTTAAAATATTACAAACAAAACCAAGAAGACGCTTTTATTAGGATAGATGAAGGTAAAATCTAACTTTTAAGTTCATAAATTAAAACTCTTTTCACCCAATGGGGTAAAGAAATGGTATTGACGAAGAATGGGCACCATTAAAGTTACCACATTTGGAAAAACATGTTTAATCAACAACAAGCAATTTAATAATTACATAATTTTATTTACTGAAAGATTTGTTTCTTTATATAGTCGCTCATATTTTATAATAATTTTCTTCGCCACGCCAAATTCACTAACCAGCATCTCATGCAAAGAAAAAAAAATTGTGAGTGCGGCACTGGACCATGAATTAAACTGATCTCATAATCATTTTGGGAAGCAGGTAATTATCCTCCTTATCTTAATACTTTATTTGACATTGTTTCGAATATTATTTGCAATAAATAATACGCTCTAGTAGATGCGACAGATAAAAATATCTGCTTTTTAATTATTTGCCGAAGATCTTGAAGGTGCTTGAACTTTTAATGTGTGTATAGATTTACAGACACGATTTAAATGCCTCCGCTTAAAGAGCTTGTTTCTTTTCATCCTTTTCGATGTTCTACTGAGAAGTTTTTAAACAAAGTAGTTTATTATGAATAATTATTCTATTCTACAACGAAAAAAAATATTAAGAAAAGGAAGATATCAAGAAGCCGGTCTTTATTTATGATGTAATATATAAAAAGATCCATTGTAATTAAAGTTGATTGAAAAATTCTTTCTGCTGCTCTACTTCCCCATCGACAGTGTGCGGTTATACCTTGTTTAAAAATTACTCGAGGCTATGAATTTATCAATGAACTCATTAGCGTACCCACTGTAAGTTTATTAAGTGCACCAAAAAAATACCGTCACTGGAAAAATAATATCTTATAATTTTTGTGGAATATTGGATGATAAGAGTGACCGTTTTTATTTTTGTAAATTAAAAGAAACACTACGATCTTGCTAACCTTCCTGTCTTGGTGGTCCACAACTCAAAATAAATTATGGTAAAAACATATTTTTGTTTAACCCCCTCTTGGTTTTGTAGTTATTTACCTAATTACAGTTTCCTGTAAAAAATTACATTATTAGCATTTCCTTTACTGAGGTTAATGTATTGATGTGGTTTCAACGTTGTCTCCGGTCCAGGATTAAGCTCTCAGGGCTTCTGGACGGATAGCATCTACCTTATACTGATGAGGCGCAAATACGCCGAAACCGGTCTACAAGTGATGTCCCTTCTAATTACAAACCAGAATGGTTGATTATAGTTTGCAGATATACCAACCCCGTTTAAATTAGAAGTGTAATTCAATGTATGTTGGGGCATTACTTTTATTGCCTGAATGTTAACGGTGGTCACTTTTTTTAGGAACAGTACCTACCTCTATTTTTAACCATTTTCAACTTGTTGATTAGACTATCTTCGAGAAACAGGGTATAAAACATATCAATTACTTATTTTATATTTCTGTATTAACTTATTGTCCTTTTTATATAACAAATAGAGTCGTTAAAAGAGGTAACACCTGGTATATATTGTTTGGTTTATTTTCTCTCGTTTAGAGCTGATTTTCTATCACATATTGACACAAATGTTTCTTTAATTACCACAAACAACAGTTGTGCACACAAAACGTACACAAAAAACACAAATTGCCCCATAAATGGTATGAAATAATTAGAAAGGTTGTTTAAGAAAAAAAAATCGGGTTGATAGGTAGGCCGAATGATTTACACCAAACGATACTTGTGTAATTATCTTTAAGGCAATAAACTGATTTTAAAAAAGCCTATAGACGCAAAAAGTGTTCATAAAATAAATCATCTAATACTTTACTATAAATGTTTGCAAGATTTATTTTATGGCCGATGCTCTTGCTTATTTTTCACTTAAAAATTTAGAATTTTATGCGTTAGTGAAATATTATAATCATAAAATATACCCGTGGTGAAAACTTTTTCAAATAAGATACACATATAAGGACTTCTTTTGTCCTGTTTAACAAAACAAAATCGTAAAGTGTGCATAGTTTAAAAGAAATTTAAATTGAGTTTTTGTTTTCGAATGTTTGTCTATTATAAGAAGTTTGTTTCGACTTTGAGAAAGTATTAGATAACTGCCTAGAAAATGAGTATAAAAGGATTCTTCATTTTATATTCCTTTCAAAAACATAGAATGACCATTTTTGACCATTTTTCGTAAATTTTTGACCATTTTTCAAAAATTTTATCAATTATTGACCATTTTTGACAATTATTGATCATTTTTAACAATTTTTCAAAAATTTTGACCATTTTTCCAATTTTCAACAATTATTGACCATTGTTGACATTTTTTTTATAATTATTGACAATTTTTTCAAAATTTTAACAATTTTTGACCATTTTTCAAAATTTTAACAATTATTGACCATTATTGACAGTTTTTGACAATTACTGACCATTTTTGACAACTTTCAAAAATTTTGACAATTATAGTAAATTTTTCAAAATATTTAACAAATTTTGATCATTTTTCAAAATCTTAACAATTCTTGACTACTTTTGCCATTTTTTAAAATATTTAACAATTTTTGACAGATTCTGACAATTATTGACCATTTTTCAAAAATTTTCAAAATTTTTAACAATTATTGACCATTTTTGTCAGTCTTTTATAATTATTGACCATTTTTGTCAGTCTTTTATAATTATTGACCATTTTTGCAAAATTTTGACCGTTTTTGACAATTATTGACCATTTTTCCAAATTTTTGACAATTAGAGAGAGAGACGCGCGATTCTCTCTCTCTCTCTCTCTGTGTCTCTCTTCCGACCGTTTGGGAATCCCCCGTGCCGGCGTGTATGAGAGAGAGAGAGAGAGAGAGAGAGAGAGAGAGAGAGCGAGAGAGAGGCGTGCCGCTGTGTAGCCTACGACAGAGAGAAGAAGAGAGGGGAGAGAGTTAGCGCAGCGGGCGGCCGAGAAAGAGACGAAGAATGAGTCATCGCGTGACGAACGCTTTTTCGTAACATTACACGTTTCACGAGTTCACTAGCCTTCCCAAAAGACCTATGTCGTGCAATAAGAAGCAAGCTTCAATTTAAATTTCATTGGATTAGTGGATTATTCAGAAATCTGGCAACACTGTTGCGTGACGAACGCTTTTTCGAAATATTACACGTTTCACGAGTTCACTAGCCTTCCCAAAAGTCCTATGTCGTGCTATAAGAAGCAAGCTTCAATAAAAAGATTAGATTAGATGGCCCCATGGTATGTAAGAAATGTAGACCTTCACAGAGATCTTGGACTTGGAATACCAACTGTTAAAGTGAAGATTACAAGTTTGGCAAAGAATCATAAGGACCGACCTAACCTTCAAAACAACACAAAATCTTTTCAGCTGCTGGATGGCAAACAACTTTTCAGAAGATTGAAGAGAAGCAAATCACATGAGCTTATGTAGAGTTTTGTTGAAAACCAGAGCTTAGTGCGCGGGGGAATTACAGAGCAAGTGGTGGAGTGGTAACGCTCTCGGAAGAAGGGTGGTTCAAATCACACCGCTATGAGTTTTTTTAGAGGTTTTCTCGTAGCAATAGGCGAATGTTGGGTCAACACCTCTTAGGCACCTACACTCTCATCCTCTAAATCCAAGAATCCTTATTCCTTCCAATGTTGGCTAAAGAGGTTCCGGCAAACCTATAGCGACCTGCTCCCCTTAATGAGGGAGAATGAAGTACTATCCCTTCTCTTTGACTTATTTACTTATTGAACTGCGATCTTTCCAGATCGAATGTAGTCCTCTGAATCTAGATTACATTCTCCATCACCAACTCTTCTTATGTAGCCAATTAGACTAGAATGAGCCTTTTATATTGTTCCTTGCCGGTGGATCCCCATCGCCTAGTACAAGAAATCGCACATTTGCCAGGCAACCTCACTGGCATATGTTATGCTCTGCAGTTTCCTCCTCTAGGTAACAGAATCTGCATATGGCTCCGGCTGTAAACTGTATCAGCTTTGCTTGCCTGGTCAGCTCATTGTGTCTTGTTAACATACCCACTACGGTTTTGACAGTTTCACTATATTTGCTTAAGAGGCAAATGTTGGCATATATCCACTAATGAACTGCTCTGCCTATATATCTCTGTCCTGGTGAGATTACCCACTATTCTTCAGATTTCTGTACCATCCTCTTTCTTATGGCCATGTTTATCGTCGGTCGCAGAAGAGTTCCGGTCCAGTGACTGGCCATTTCACTCGCCTTTTCGTTGCCCTTATGACTGACTCTCTTGCCCTGGTTGGTACCCAGGCTATCGTGACTTCGCAATGGTCTCCAAGTGCGTTTAAGGCACCTACACTATCCCAATTTAACTCTATGGAATCAAGTGCTTTCAGTGTAGTCTGGCTATATGTATGGCAACTGAATGGTATTCCTCTTAAATTATGGAAGGATAACAAAAGCATGTAGCACTAATATTTTTGGAGCAGTTCCGATTTAACCATTAGATGGACTAGGCGACTAGGTATCTAGCTTAGTTGAGACCGAAATTCGTACTCTTGAATCGAAAATAAAACTTTACTGGGCCCAGTTTATTAAATATTGATTCTTATTCAGTAAACTTTGGTCAAGGTCCTAAGCGAACTACAAAATAAGTCCTCCTCTCTTCAATAATGGCTCAAGGAGGGTCAATATCCTCAAAGTCGTCTAGAGTACGATAAACCCATGAACCTTCACTGTTTTGTACTATTTTGTTTATCACTTTTTTCTCAATTATTTGGTTTGATTCCAAAGGGATTTAAACTGTAATGTTTTTTTTTGAAGCTTGCTTCTTATTGCACCACATAGGACTTTTGGGAAGGCTAGTGAACTCGTGAAACGTGTGATGTTACGAAAAAGCGTTCGTCTTGCGATGACTCATTAGAAAGAGAGAGAGAGAGACGCATTTAACGCTGCGTTAAAGTTTTGAAAGATAGTCAAAATTTTGAAAAAATGGTTAATAATTATAAAAAACTGTCAAAATGGTCAATAATTTTTGAAAATTGTCAAAATTTTTGAAAAATGGTCAATAATTGTCAGAAACTGTCAAAAATGGTCATTGATTGTTAAAATTTTGAAAAATGGTCAAAAATTGTCAAAATTTTGAAAAAATGGTCAATAATTATAAAATAATGGTCAATAATTATAAAAAACTGACAAAAATGATCAATAATTGTTAAGAATTGTCAAAATTTTTGAAAAATGGTCAAAAAGGGTCAATAATTTTCAAAATTTGAAAAAATGGTCTAAAATGGTCAAATTTTCTTGTAAAATTGTCGAAAATGGTCAATAATTGTCAAAATTGGTCAGTAATTGTCAAAAATGATCAATAATTGTAAAAATTTGAAAAAATGGTCAAAAATTGTCAAAACTTTTTACAAAATAGTCAGTAATTGTCAAAATTTTTGAAAAATGGTCAAAATTTTCGAAAAATTGTCAAAATTTTGAAAAAATGGTCAATCATTATAAAAAACTGTCAAAAATGGTCAATAATTGATAAAAATTGTCAAATTTTTTTTAAAAATTATCAAAAATGGTCAATAATCGTCAGAACCTGTCAAAAATGCTCAAAAATGGTCAATAATTGTTAAAATTTGGAAAAATGGTCTAAGATGGTCAAAATTTTTGAAAAATGATCAAACATGATCAATAATTGTCGTCAATAATTGAAACGTGTAATGTTACGAAAAAGCGAATAAGGGTTCGTCACGCAACAGTGTTGCCAGATTTCTGAATAACCAAGGGAAGGCTAGTGAACTGACGTGTGATGTTACGAAAAAGCATTCGTCACGGGATAACTCATTCAAGCGACTGTGCGCAATATCTCTTGCCGCTCTGAGCTCGCACACCCATAGGTGTGAAAAATTGTCCAAATTTTGAAAAAATGGTTAATAATTGCCAAATATGTTAAATTTTTTGAAAAATTGTCAAAAATTTTTAAATATGGTAAAAAATTTGGAAAAATGATCAAAAATTGTCAAAAACTGTCAAAATTTTGAAAAAATGGTTAATAACCGCCAAATATTTTCAAAAATTGTCAAAAAACTGTCGAAAATGGTCAATAATTGTCAAAAATTTTGAAAAATGTTTAATATTCTTGAAAAATTGTCTAAAATGGTCAATAATTGTCAAAGACGGTCAATATTTGTCAAACCAATCAAAATTCGTCAAAATAGTCCAACAGGATCAATAATTGTTAAAATTTTTGAAAAATTGTCAAAAATTTTTAAATATGGTCAAAAATTGTCAAGAATTTGAAAAAATCGTCAAAAATTGTCAAAAACTGTCAAAATTTTGAAAAAATGGTTAATAATTGCCAAATATTTTCAAAAATTGTCAAAAATTTGGAAAAATGGTCAATAATTGTCAAAATTTTTGAAAAATGGTTAAATTTTTCGAAAAATTGTAAAAAATTGTCAAAATTTTGAAAAAATGGTCAATAATTATAAAAAACTGTCAAAAATGGTCAATAATTATTAAAAATTGTCAAAATTTTGAAAAATGGTCAAAATTTTTCTAAAATTGTCAAAAATGGTCAATAATTGTCAGAACCTGTCAAAAATGCTCAAAAATTGTCAATAATTGTTAAAATTTTGAAAAATGGCCCAAAATTTTGAAAAATAATTGTCAAAACTGTCAAAATTGGTCAATAATTGTCAAAAATGGTCAATAATTATTAAAATTTGAGAAAATTGTCAAAAATTGTCAAAATTTTGAAAAAATGGTCAATAATTGCCAAATATGTTAAAATTTTTGAAAAACTGTCAAAAATGGTCAATAATTGTCAAAGACGGTGAATAATTGTCAAAATTCGTCAAAAACTGTCAAAAATGGTCAAAAATTCATGAAAAATGGAAGCAAGCTTTTGTCGGCGGTCCGACGACCGCTCACCTTTTTTTTATATTTTCTTTGTCAACATTTCAGCAGAATGTAGTCAAATTTGGTTATTATTGTTGATGGAAGAAATTTGGAATCGTCAGTAATCTTCGTTATCAGGATACTATCATAGGTTTTTATCCAGTATTTCTTATGCTTTATTGTAGGAATTGACAATACGAAAGATCTAGTAGGGCAAAAGCAATAAAAAATACTGGTATATAAGTGCCTAAGTAAGAACTGCATTCACTAAGAGTTTCGATAGGTTTCCTAACAGAACTCATACTAGTGAAGCAAGAAGAATGAAGATTATGTGGAAGAAACCATCATTCACACACTTACGGAATGCATAGCAATAAATAAGCATAGAGCACAATTCCTAGTCTAATATTCCTTCAGGAAATATCTAGTGGTTCCTTGTGAGACTTTTCTCACGAACTAAGAAAAAGAAAGGAAGTACAATAGATCTTTTAGGTCTTAGTGAATGAAAATAAAAATATAATTTTTAAATTCCCATTAAAAGCAAATGAAATGATGAATATACCACGAACAACGTACACAAAATGATAAAAATACATTTCACTCTTCAATAAGAAATATTTTTGGAAACTTCTCCAGTTAACTTGCCTCTAGGACTGATATTTTTCGAGATAATTTCCGTCTACCAACAAAATAGCGGAAACAAACAGTATGACATTGACCTGAATGGTGAATTTGCTGGCAAACTTCCGAATCTTATAAGTTTGATATAACATTCGAATACATAGTACTTTATCCTTTCCAATTTTCTTGATTTTGGTAATTTTTTCCAAAATTTATCAAAACCTTCAAAAAAGGAATTATTTCAATTAATTAATGCTAATGATTTACATTTGACTAGTGATATAATGTTGCGAAGTTGGCTAGAAATATAAAATTTAATTAAATTAGATTTTTAGTGGCGTCGAGACAAAAAATAATCACAATGGATCTATTTTTAGTTAGGCAGCCAGAGCCAAGATGAGAGCTGCAAATTTTGTATCCCTTACACTATTTAAAACCGCTTTAATTCAAAACTCCTTAACATGCTCAAGGAAAATACTATTGAGAGTTCACTTTAATCTTGAAATTATAAACTAGACCAGGGGTCGGTAACCTACGGCACGCGTGCTAGACTTGGCACGCCTGGCAGTTTAAAATGGCACGCATAACTTTGTGAAGTTTGGTATAATCTTTTAAAATAAAGCAATAAAATAAAGATTTAATTTCAAGGATACTTATTGTAAATTCAAAATAATCTACGGAACTGCACACAAGCTGGCAACGTAGCTCGACCGAGCTAAGTGATGGCAGGCCAGGCTAGAACGACACGACCGCGAAGAGACGTTTCTAGAAAAGAGAAGACGCGAGCAGGTGATTCTTGGCTTTTCGAACGCCCGGTGAGCGGCATTGCCACGGTTATACGGGAAACTTCTAGGAGGCGGATTTACCATTATATAATTGTGTATTTATTTAGAGTTAGTTCAGTTTAGTAGGAGCTATTGTTAGAGAGTTTTTTATAGTGTCACTTTGGCTTTATGCAAAATTGCTCATATGAGCATTTTTTTGTAAAAAGCTTGCCCACCCCTGAAGGAGACCATATTTCATTTACGTATTCTGTATTTTTTGCAGTATCGAAAATAATGTTTTTTTGATTGTGTTTGTTATGCAATAGGATTGTTGTTAAAGGTCCTAGGAGAAATATTTCCTCGCAAACTATTTATTTAGACTGGAATGCAATACCGAAAGCAATTTCATTATCATTTCATGGTTTCAGGAAGACTGGAAGTAATCTTTCGCCCGTCTTTGAAATTGTGGTTATTTTTACGACTCCTAATTTAAAAAGCAAGCTACCGTGCTGAGTCAAAGCGCATAAAATTTATGGCTTTACTGTAAGATTGCAACTGGATCTAATAAAGGTCACGTGATACCTACGGAATAAATCCCTTATCTATAATGATTTCATCACGTATCGATTTCTCATAAATGCATTTAAGTCTATTGTACGTTTGGAATAATATCCGAGCAATAAAACTATAGTTTCATAGATACCGAAGTCTCGACGTACGCATTGTAGTCGATACTTTCCAGGGTTAGGGATTTTTACGATCGCCAATGTCAGTGACTGAGTGCCGAAGTGTTTGGAAAACTTTTCTGTTGATTGTAACAAAAAAGTAGGAAGGGTGAAAACGGCGCAGTCAATAGGAATATTCAATTTATACGGTAACTGGTTCTTGGAAAAACGTATTTGATTTTCCGGAGTGCCGTGAGATTTATATATGTTTTTGTGGTGTCGTAAAATACCAAAAAATAAAAAAAAACTTTTATATCCAGGTGGGAGAATTGTTCTTAGAATTGTTCCAGATATTTAATTACTCACATCTCACTATTTAATTGTCACTGTCTTGTGATTACTTTTATTGTCACTTTGCGACTCCGCAGAAGGGTTCCGGTCTAAAGAATGGTATTGATGAGCCTGATCTGATTATATCATCCACCTTTTCATTGCCCTGATCGCCCTTATCTACCCAGGCTACCATGATATTGCAACGGTCTCCTAGTGCGTTTAAGGCACGTACGCAATTCCATACAGCTACCCTTGCCTCGGAGCCGTTCATATACCAGGTTGCCTCAGACTGTGTAGGTACACTTTTCTTCCCTACCTGGTATAGTTATTTGGAACTTACTATTAGAGCTATATCTTCTGTCGTTGCCTCAATGGGTTGCCTCGATAAGTCATCCGCTTTTAGCTTCTTGAAAATCCTTGGATAGTCAGCACTGTGCGTTTGGCTTAGGTTATGTTGACTTAGGTGTGGTTGACTGTGAAGTAGTCTTTGCCTTGTATGAAAATCTGTAGTGGTCGTAGATTTAGTGGGACCTCCATCCCAATTGTGGGAGTGGTTTTTAAGACTCGAAATAAATTGGTAAGCAAGTTTCTGTGTGCTACTTATCATCCTTACAGCTCCCACTTGAAGTGTATTTTTCCAGCAAACTACTGATTTGTAGGCTTTCATTCATTTAATAACCTTTGTTTATAGACATAGAGTCATTTTTGTGTCGAGACCTCAGTTTTTTCAACTGCATTTGTTAAGGGCAATGGTAGCTTTCTGAAGGTGAGTGTTCCATGAAAGCCTTGGATCAAACTGTACTCCAAGGTACTTTGGCTATTTGGTCAATGATCAAACATAACATATTCCTCTTGATCCATATGAAGTTGTCCAAGATTCATAATCTCATTGATTAAACTTTTAAGATATACAGCTTCTGCTATAGCCATATACTCCGCTTCTGTTGATGACAGTCCTTACTTGGTACTTAACTGTTTACGACATCCCCAAGAAATAGCACCATTTGCAGATTTAAACACAAAACCTGTGAAAGACTTCCTATATGAAGTAGTTTTAAGAAGGTTTATCATATCAGAATTATTGTATAATATGAAAAAATCGTCTACATATAAAGCAATAAAAACAACATTCTTCTCTTCTGACTTAAAAAAAACATGCTTCGTTTTCACAGTGTATGTAGCCGAGAGTACTTAAAACTTCTTTAGCCTTACAATTCCATACTCTTGAAGCTTGTTTCAAACCATAAAAAGCCCTTTTTAACAGGCAAACTTTATCTTCTTAACCTTCTAAAGAATCGTTTCTCAGCCCTTTTTTTGTGGCGACCCACGAAAAAGCCAAAAAGTTAAGTAAAAAGTCTTGCGACCCCGTCACTATTTTGTTGGGAATAGATTAATAATAATAAAAGTCGAACTGGCAACCCTAGCGAGGCCGAGCTTCATTTTTAGGGAAGTAGTATAGGACAGGAAAGCAGATAGGTACATACTAGTGATGAGCGATAATTTTTAAATGACGTTGTGAAATGATAATATATATAATAATGTCTTTTTCCACCCCCAAAAAAAGTGTTTTTTACCGAAAAAACGTTATAACTCGAAAAACTTCCAATATATTAATTTTAATTTTTTTTTTCGTGGTTTGTGACTATGAAAACTACCTTCTACCAAATTTTCATCAAAATCGAACTTTTTTTATCGAAACTAAAATAAAAAACGGAAACGCAGTTTTTTGCGTTTTTCGAGCTAATTTTGAGGTTATGTGAAAAAGTCACTAATGAAAAAGTTGTAGATTTTTCCAAGATCTACAACTTTTATAATCAACTTTTTTTCCTAGAACCTCCACTTTGGCTGGAAATCGCAATAATGTATTTTTCCACCTCCCAAAAAGTGTTTTTTACCGAAAAAACGTTATAACTCGAAAAACTTCCAATATATTAATTTGAAATTTTTTTCCATAGTTTGTGACTATCAAAGCCACCTTTTCCCAAATTTCCATCGAAATCAAACAATTTTTGACGAAACTAAAAATAAAAAACAAAAAATGCAGTTTTTTGCGTTTTTCGAGCTAATTATGAGGTTATGTGAAAAAGTCACTAATGAAAAAGTTGTAGATTTTTCCAAGATCTACAACTTTTATGATCAACTTTTTTTCCTAGAACCTCAACTTTGACCGGAAATCGCAATAATGTCTTTTTCCACCCCCCCAAAAAAGTGTTTTTTACCGAAAAAACGTTATAACTTGAAAAACTTCCAAATATATTAATTTGGAATTTTTTTCCATAGTTTGTGACTATCAAAGCCACCTTTTCCCAAATTTCCATCGAAATCGAACAATTTTTGACGAAACTAAAAATAAAAAACGAAAAATGCAGTTTTTTGCTTTTTTCGAGCTAATTTTGAGGTTATGTGAAAAAGTCACAAATGAAAAAGTTGTAGATTTTTCCAAGATCTACAACTTTTATAATCAACTTTTTTTCCTAGAACCTCAACTTTGACCGGAAATCGCAATAATGTCTTTTTCCACCCCCCCAAAAAAGTGTTTTTTACCGAAAAAACGTTATAACTTGAAAAACTTCCAAATATATTAATTTGGAATTTTTTTCCATAGTTTGTGACTATCAAAGCCACCTTTTCTCAAATTTTCATCGAAATCGAACAATTTTTGACGAAACTAAAAATAGAAAACGAAAAATGTAGTTTTTTGCGTTTTTCGAGCGAATTTTGAGGTTATGGGAAAAAGTCACTGATGAAAAAGTTGTAGGTTTTTCCAAGATCTACAACTTTTATAATCAACTTTTTTTCCTAGAACCTCAGCTTTGGCCGCAATAATGTCTTTTTCCACCCCCCCCCCCCCCAAAAGTGTTTTTTACCGAAAAAACGTCAAAATTCGAAAAAAAATTAATATTTTCGTTCGAAAAAATTTTCCATAGTTTATGACGAATTTTCGTCGAATGAGAGCGATGAAGAGGTCAATATTATGTTCGATTTCGAATATTTCGATTCATTGTCGTTTTCGCTGGCTGTAATCACGTCACGCTTTAAATTTGCTTGTAGGAACTGTGACTGACTGTGATTTGTTCGTATCAGCGAAAAAGTAAAATATCTCTCATCACTAGTTCATACCACAACTATCTTATCTCACTCACACTAAAATTCATTCCTTTAATAAACGAATCTTTTGTACCTACCTATATGTAGTTTTCAACAGACCGCGACCCCCTTTAAAAACAAACTCGACCCCCCGCTTGAGAAACGATGTTCTAAAGTAAAACCTTCTGGTTGATACATTTAGATTCTTTCTTGAAATTCACCATTTAAAAAAGATGTTTCAACATCTAAATGGTCAATATTAAAATATAAAATTGCAGCCAATGCAAATAAAATGCGAAATGAACTATGACGAATTACTGGAGAGAAAGTTTCTTCGTAATCAATACCTGCTTGTTGTGTGAATCCTTTCGCTACCAATCTAGCTTTGTAACGATATATTTCACCTTTACCGTTTCTTTTGGCTTTAAAAACCCATTTGTTTCGAACTATGTTTTGACCACTTTCAGGTTTATTCACTAAAATCCATAATTTGTCATGAATTAATGCTTCCATTTCCATTTTCATAGCTTCTAGCCAATTTTCTTTTTCTTCACTGTACATAGCTTCTTCGACTGTTAAAGGATCTAAAGGTTCAGATACATTTTAATAAGTCAAAAAATCTGGAAATTGTTTTTGTTTTCTTTTTCTTAGTGGATACAATCTTGACGGTTCTTCGTTTTCATCATTTTCCCCCTCAAAAACAATACTTTCTTTTTGACTTTCTGTAATCTGAAAGTTGTTTTCGATATGATCATCTTCATTATTACTCTTCAAAATTATTGGAATATTTTCTTTAATACCTTCGCAAATATCTTTTTTGGATGTTCTATGAATATTACATCTCTTGATCTAAATATATGTTTCGTCTCTTCATCGAACAGTATGTACCCCTTGCTTTCTTCACAATAACCAACAAAAAATAGTTTCTTACTTTTTGATTCCAGCTTATTTCGATTTTTACTTGGTATATGAGAATAATCTTCACACCCAAATACTTTTAGATTGCTTAGATCTACTTTGTTACCACTCCAAACTTCTAAAGGTGTTTTTCCAGGTAACTTCTTTGTTGGAGAACGATTTATCAAGTAGACGGCTGTATTTGCTGTATCTTGCATCATAGTTCTCGCTTTTTACGTACGACTATAACGTTCAGCAACATCATTTTGCTGCGGCGTGTGAGGAATCGTTAATTGATGTTTTATACCTCGACTTCTCAGAAAGTTTGAAAGCACTGCATTGCAATGTTCAGTCCCATTGTAAGAACGGATCACCTTAACTTTTTCTTTAGTTTGAGTTTCAACCATCATTATAAATTCAGAAATCAATGATTTCACTTCAAATTTCTTTCTTACGAAGTAACAAAATACCATTCGGCTGTGGTCATCAATTATTGAAAGAATGTACTTCTTACCACTCCATGACTCAACTGGCATAGGTCCACATGTAGTAGATCTAACCTATTTTTGGACAACTTTTTATCTTTGGAGTTTGGAAAAGGTTTTCTGGCTTGTTTAGCTTCAATACACGGAATACAGCATGGTCCAAAAGTACTGTCATTTTTAAAATTTACACCGATTGCTAAACCATTTTTTAACAAGTTCATGCTGACTCTATTTAAGTGACCTAACCTTCTATGCCATAAAAACTCATCAGATTCATTCAAGTTTGACAACATGACTTGGTTGTTTTGAATATCACACTTTGGAGTGGTCCAGTTTTCTTGAATAATATTCAATCGATAAGTCCCAGAAACTTCTGAAGCAGTAGCTAAAACGTTACCTTCTATATTGTAGTTGGTTTCGTCTAAAATTTTACATCCATTGGAGTCAAGAGTCACAAACAACAACAAACCCTTTTTTAACCATTGAACTGACGGACAAAAGGCTTGCAAAAAGACTTGGAACATAAACAACGTTAGATATTTTGGAGATTGTCGTATTGAAGCACATTTCCAACACCATTCGTGTATAATTGACTATTGTTTGCTTCAGTAACTTCTAGCCCATTTTGTTTTTCAACAGCAAAATTTTCCATCCAGTCACGGCGAGAGCTCATATGATTTGTAGCCCCCGAATCCACATACCAGCTTTCAGAATTAGCATTGACGTTAACACCAAGAGCAGTAATTAAAGCTTTTTCTTTTTGAACACTAAGTTTTTCTTGTTTTGGCTTATTTTCAATAACAATTTGTTTAGGGCAACTACTTTTCGGATGACTTTGTTAACATTTCCAACACCAGGGTTTCTTTTGATTTTTGAACCGGGTTTCCATTGAAAAAAGTGCAGCAGTTTCATTGTGACTATTCCATCGTTTATTATCTTGCAACAACTTCGTTTTGACTAGATCACTTGTTATTTGGACACCAGAGTGCTCTAAGGCCATCCTACTTAGGTTCATATTCATCAGGCAAACCTTGCAACATAATAATACCTACCAATATATTCGTCATCAACTGGTTTCCCGATACCTGCCAATTGTTCTGAAATTGCTATAATCTCGTTAACTTATTGTTCCATAGAGTTGAAGTTTTCGAGCTTCATAGAAAACAAACAGTCTTACTCTTCTATTTAAGCCTTTGTCTTCAAAGCTTTTTCTAACGCATTCCAAGCGGCTTTAGCGGTCTCAGATTGCATAACATGCGACAAACAGTTAGTTTAGATCATTAAGTTAATTTTGCTTCAATCTTTTTCGTCTCTTCGAATTTTAGTAGGAGCATCTATAGTATCTCCATCAGGATAACCCACCACGGAATACCATAGATTATCATGTCTAAGTAAGTTCTTCATTCGAAATTTACAAATGCTGCAGTTTTCTCGCCCTTTAAGTTTGTCTAAACCACCAATTAGAACTGATGAATCTTCTTTAGACATTTTTTTAAATCTCCTCCAATCTCAACTGTCACTACACAAGTATTTACAAATTATCTGTTATTTGGGTGATCTGGGCCCATAACATATAGTTAAATCGTAGTGGAGCTATTATTGTAAATATATTTTAAACAGATATAACTAACTTGTTTTATTAGAACTTTTGTCAGTAACAACTTAGATGAAATTTATATCCATATCTAAAAGTTCGTCCATTTCTCAAATGTGGTTAAAATCGAATGAAGTTTTTCAAAAGAAACACAAAGTCAAACCACATATATATATACGTTGTGGTTTGACTTTGTGTTTCTTTTGAAAACCTTCATATATATAAAACACACTAATAAAATCGACGAAAAAATTCTTGAACACTGTTTACCATTGAATAGACAATACAAAACTGACCAGTTGTCCAAATTGTTTGCCCTATAATAGGTCACGTGATCTGGAATGCCTAATTCTAGGTTTTCTAGGTTAGTAAGTCAGAAATTGAAAAGTAGGATCTTCTTGGTTGATGTAGAGCGCCTGCGACATATTTGAATCCCAAAGTTAGATTTCAGTGGAGCTCTTATAATACAAAGTTTTGCATGTTCTAAATTCTCAGATCTAATCATTTTCCTAGAGCTTTGGTGACTTTTTTGCAGTTACAATTTCGGATACGAATGAAGATTTCCGAAGTTCTGTAGCACCAAATAGGTTTTAAACACGAGTCACCACTGGATAAAACGCATCCGAAACCGGTAATTTGGAATTGAGTCAAGATTATGACATTTAATTTATACATAGAGGTAAAGGATGTTAACCAGTACATGAAATTGATAACTGTTTTTTTTGCGTCGAAAAAAAAATGTAAAAATATATAATGTTGATAGTGTAAAATGAACTTTTTGTTTCGACGAGTTTTGAACGTGGATCGTGACAATGAAACAAAAGTATCGATTATATAATTTGCCGCTAAAAAAATGACAAGCATAATATACAAAAGGCAGCAACCCACAGAGGCGAACCAAAGTTACAAATAAACCAATATAAGAATAAAGTGTGAATAATTTTTTGTAAAACACAACCGGTAGATATAATGCTGTAAAATGTTTAAAACAACTGCACAGAATCGTTAAACTATAATTTATGACTACATAAATGCAAAGGTTATAATACTTTTAGTATGTGCATATGCGTGCTTTTGCCTTATTGACGTACTACGCGATACCCGCCATTAAGGATTGACTGGCTGGAGTCGTATTTTGTGCGAAGGTTTATTACAGGTCATTATTGCAAAAGGTAATTTCATAAATTTTGTTTGCGTTTTGGACAAATTTAATTCTTCTCTCTAATCGTGTTCCTAGTACGCTTGTTGAAACTTATAGCGAATACAAACTTTCAATAATACGCTTAAATCGAGTAGACATTGGCATACATTATATTCACTTCATGGACATTTCAACACCAACGAATCTCTTCTTAAATAGCATACAGTTTTCAACCTTCCGTTGGTAAAATTGATAAATTGGATAGACATTTTTACCTACCGAAAATGGGGTACTTGACAAAATAGCAAAAATGTGCTATGAACCATAACTACTACGAATTTATTGAATTCTGAATGAAAATTTTTTTATCAAATATAATGTGGTCCGATGAAGCTACATTTCCCAGTAATGGATCTATAAAAAGACTTAATACACACTATTGGTCTGATCATAATCCACACTGGATGCAACAAGATTTTAACCAGAGTTGATGGTCAGTTCACGTATAGCATGGGATTTTAGACGGTAAAATTATTTTTTAAAAGGCGAGCGTTACTTAAAATTCTTAATGAATTTCCTATTTTATTAGAAGATGTTCCTTTAGTAGTACGGCAAAATATGTGGATACAACAAAATGGCTGCCCAGCCCACTTAACAAATGAAGTGATGCATTTTTTGAGGCAACAATATGAGTATAGGTGGATAGGAAGAGGTAGCATATTCCGGTGGCCGCCAAGATCTCCCGACCTTACTTTGTTACATTTTTATCTATGGAAACGAATTAAAGATTAAATATTTCAGACAAGACCTGCAAATAGAGCAGATCTTATTCAACGAATACAAAACACAATATACAGTATTCCCAGGGCTGAGATAGAAGTCGATGGTCAGTTAACGTATAGTGTGGGATTTTAGATGGTAAAATTATAGGCCCTTTTGTTTTTGATGAACATTTAAATGGCGAGCGTTACTTGAGATTCTTAAGAGATGAATATCCTATTTTATTAGAAGATGTTGCTTTAGCAGTACGGCAAAATATGTGGATGACTGCCCAGCCCACTTTACAAATGAAGTGATGCATTTTTTGAAGCAACAATATGAGTATAGGTGGATAGGAAGAGGTAGCATATTCCGGTGTCCGCCAAGATCTCCCGACCTTACTTTGTTACATTTTTATCTATGGAAACGAATTAAAGATTAAATATTTCAGACAAGACCTGCAAATAGAGCAGATCTTATTCAACGAATACAAAACACAATATACAGTATTCCCAGGGCTGAGATAGAAGTCGATGGTCAGTTAACGTATAGTGTGTGATTTTAGATGGTAAAATTATAGGCCCTTTTGTTTTTGATGAACATTTAAATGGCGAACGTTACTTGAGATTCTTAAGAGATGAATATCCTATTTTATTAGAAGATGTTGCTTTAGCAGTACGGCAAAATATGTGGATGACTGCCCAGCCCACTTTACAAATGAAGTGATGCATTTTTTGAAGCAACAATATGAGTATAGGTGGATAGGAAGAGGTAGCATATTCCGGTGGCCGCCAAGATCTCCAGACCTTACTGTGTTAGATTTTTATCTAAGAAAACGAATTAAAGATTCAATTACAATAGAGTAGATATTATTCAACGCAATTGACAGTATTCCCAGGGCAGAAATATAAGCTGCTGTCTTTTATACGACGCAGAAATTAAATATCTGCATCGGAAAAGATAGCTGAAATGAAGTATACTGAACGGTACCAATTTTTGGTCTAAAATGTGCTTCTTCAAAATTCAGTTGCTGAACTTCGAATTGGTTTCATGCCGATTGAAAAATTATATATATTGCTTAAAAACATAAAAAAAGTCCTTAGGGTGTGAATGAATTCTATCCTCATTTTTTTTTCAAATTACTGCTATATATTCCATGCTAATGATAAATTTTTATCGTTTCAGCTTTTCGAGAAGTTCAAGCTATAGTGGCAGCTAGGTAAGGCAATATTTTGTTTTTAAATTCATTTAAATTAATCAAACTCTTCCTATTCCATGGAGCTTGTAACTTTTATATTTCTATTTATTGGATACCATCATGAGAAGTTTGGTTCTTTTGTGCTTCGACTTTGATAAGACGCAAATCCTTGTATCTTATTTGCACACATTTGAAAAAAAAAGGTGAGCGGTCGTCGGACCGCCGACAGAAGCTTGCTTCTTATGCACAATAGAATGACCATTTTTCGTAAATTTTCCACCATTTTTCAAAAATTTTGACCTTTTTTGACAGTTTTTGACGAATTTTGACAATTATTGACCGTCTTTGACAATTATTGACCATTTTTGACAATTTTTCAAAAATTTTAACATATTTGGCAATTATTGACCAATTTTGACAGTTTTGACAATTATTGATCACTTTTGACAATTTTTCAAAAATGTTGATCATTTTTCCAAATTTTAACAATTATTGACCATTTTTGATAATTTTTCAAAAATTTTGACAATTTTTAACAATTATTGACCACTTTAGACAATTTTTCAAAAATTTTGACAATATTTTGTTTTAAAATTCATTTAAATTAATCAAACTCTTTCTATTCCATGGAGGTTGTAACTTTTATATTTCTATTTATTGGATACTATCATGAGAAGTTTGGTTCTTTTGTGCCTCGACTTTGATAAGACGCAAATCTTTGTATCTTATTTGCACACATTTGAAAAAAAAAGGTGAGCGGTCGTCGGACCGCCGACAGAAGCTTGCTTCTTATGCACAATAGAATGACCATTTATCAAAAATTTTGACCAATTTTGACAGTTTTTGACGAATTTTGACAATTATTGACCGTCTTTGACAATTATTGACCATTTTTGACAATTTTTCAAAAATTTCAACATATTTGGCAATTATTGACCAATTTTGACAGTTTTGACAATTATTGATCACTTTTGACAATTTTTCAAAAATGTTGACCATTTTTCCAAATTTTAACAATTATTGACCATTTTTGATAATTTTTCAAAAATTTTGACAATTTTTAACAATTATTGACCACTTTTGACAATTTTTAATAATTATTCACCATTTTTGACAGTTTTTTATAATTATTGACCATTTTTTCAAAATTTTGACAATTTTTGACCATTTTTGACAATTTTTCGAAAAATTTTGACAATTATTGACCATTTTTCCAAATTTTTGACAATTTTTGAAAATATTTGGCAATTATTAACCATTTTTTCAAAATTTTGACAGTCTTTGACAATTTTTGACGATTTTTCCAAATTTTTGACCATATTCAAAAATTTTTGACAATTTATCAAAAATTTTAATAATTATTGACAATTATTGACCGTCTGTGACAATTTTCGACAATTTTTCAAAAATTTTAACATATTTGGCAATTATTGACCATTTTTCAAAATTTTGACAATTTTTGACCATTTTTCAAAATTTTCACAATTATTGATCCTTTTGGACCATTTTTGACAATTTTTGACGAATTTTGACAGTTTTGACAATTATTGATCACTTTTGACAATTTTTCAAAAATGTTGACCATTTTTCCAAATTTTAACAATTATTGACCATTTTTGATAATTTTTCAAAAATTTTGACAATTTTTAACAATTATTGACCACTTTTGACAATTTTTAATAATTATTCACCATTTTTGACAGTTTTTTATAATTATTGACCATTTTTTCAAAATTTTGACAATTTTTGACCATTTTTGACAATTTTTCGAAAAATTTTGACAATTATTGACCATTTTTCCAAATTTTTGACAATTTTTGAAAATATTTGGCAATTATTAACCATTTTTTCAAAATTTTGACAGTTTTTGACAATTTTTGACGATTTTTCCAAATTTTTGACCATATTCAAAAATTTTTGACAATTTATCAAAAATTTTAATAATTATTGACAATTATTGACCGTCTGTGACAATTTTCGACAATTTTTCAAAAATTTTAACATATTTGGCAATTATTGACCATTTTTCAAAATTTTGACAATTTTTGACCATTTTTCAAAATTTTCACAATTATTGATCCTTTTGGACCATTTTTGACAATTTTTGACGAATTTTGATTGGTTTTGACAATTATTGACCATCTTTGACAATTATTGACCATTTTTGACAATTTTTCAAAAATTTAAAACATTTTTCAAAATTTTTGACAATTATTGACCATTTTTGACCATTTTTGACAATTTTTGACAATTTTCAAAAATATTTGGCAATTATTAACCATTTTTTCAAAATTATGACAGTTTTTGACAATTTTTAATCATTTTCCCAAATTTTTGACAATTTTTGACCATATTTAAAAATTTTTGGCAATTTTTCAAAAATTTCAACATATTTGGCAATTATTAACCATTTTTTCAAAATTTTGACAATTTTTAACCACAGTCGCTTGAATGAGTTATCGCGTGACGAAAGCTTTTTCGTAACATCATACGTTTCACGAGTTCACTAGCCTTTTCAGAAATATGGCAATACTGTTGCGTGACGCACTTTTCGTAACGGTTACACGTTTTACGAGTTCACTAGCCTTCTCAAAAGTCCTATGTCGTGCAATAAGCTTCAAAAACATAACCTGACGAACTTTTTGTTTTCAGATCATTGCCAAGCATTTCGCTGCAGTGCAGCCTTCAAACCATTCCATATCCTAACTTGTACCCTCCAGCGCTGTATCCTCCCTGGTTTTTACCTCCAATCTATCATTACCCCTCGTCGACGCTGCTTTCCTCGGCGCCAACCGTATATTCATCACCAACGTCACCGATCACCCCCACTCCACCACTAGCCAACTCTACCCCAAATAGGCTGGGATCTAGCCCAATAATTAGACCAGGAAGTCGATCGTGATAAGGTAATCAGTATACATTTACTATTTATACATTACATTTAAAAAAAATTAAACAAATTAAAAGAAGTGTCCAACTATAACAAAACATTTTTAAGTATGCGGGTAATTGCTTCTCCTATGGATCATTTCCTTGTTTTCTCTGGGATATATTAAAAAGGAATGGTGAAATTGTCTAAAAAGACAAGGAACCATCAAAGAATAAGCAGATTACTTGATAAGTACCTGATTATGGACTACTGGTCTCTAGTTAAAATCTATAGATTTATATTGGTGTGTACGTACATGGGCACTGAAGTCGCGTTAGTAGGTGATAGAGACGAGTCAGTCGTTCACACGTGTTACCGGTGGAAATAGCTACTCTACAAAAAATACAGTGTGGTACTCATTGAGAGGAACTGTCGAACCTGATCATCACTGTACCCCAGCTCTGTAGTTGCTTGAAGGCACCACGCTATAAGCACTCGTGTGAATCGATACTAAAAGGGCCTGTCCAGACGAGTGACTCGGTGGCACTACTCTGCGTCGCGAATACGCCTGGTATTCAACTCAATGAGGATAATGTCCAAACGAGCGTTTGTGGACAAGATTCGCGAGGACGTGAGTTCCTACGAGCGTTTGTTCCTATGACAAAGTGACGATAGTAACTCCCTGGAACCATACACACAGGCCACTTTTGTCAAAGACATCCACAAACATCGACAGAGAACGTTTTAGTTTGATTGTCAAGGTTCAGTCTTGAGCCATATGGCATTCGAAGCAGATCGATTCAACATCGAAGTAGAACAACGTCCAGCAATTTGGAACGTTATCGTACGAGAAGCGTTAGAAGTAGTAATTCTTCGTCTGAATCCATAAAATGCGAATTTTTATTACCAATCATGTAGTTGCAGCTAGCTCGTCCTCACGAATGACACGTTACTCGTATATGCGACTTTGCAGCTCCATTAAGTCACGCCACCGAATAGTTCGTATGACCGTGCCTTAAGAGATCTTCAACGAACGCAATGCAAACGATGTAAGGATTAACTTTCTTTAAAAATAAAACAGGATATTGTGAATAATAAAATTGATAACTTTTTTTTATTAATTAATAACAACTTATTATCTGGAACTTATCGATAAATTATTGTCCCTCCTGTATGGTTAGTTCCGATGCAATATTTTACGGATGCTATAAAAGGGATATAAAGTGCGTTTTATGATCGGGGTTAATGTTGCGGTACGTTGAATTCCTAGACGGGATTACTCCCAAAGCTCATTTCGGAATTTACTATTTTTGCATAAACATTCTCGTTAATTAAATTGGATTTAAGTGTGAAAATTGTCAAATTGCTAAAAGCTGTTCGATGCCAATGAGATAAGAAAAGTAATTTATCCGCTTCTAAGATATATATCTCGATAACCGTTGAAACTAAAACTGTTTTCATGGACCTCTTACTTTAGTATTTCATTTAGCAGAAAGAAGGGAAACGAGACTAGGTTGAATTCTTTTAAGGTTATCCCAGAAATCGGTCAGTGGAAATATGGTATATTTTTATCGGACCACTGTATAAATTTCAATCCTATGTAAAAACAGAGCTCTTCCTTTCCTAAAATTACCTAATTTGTCGTAGTTTTATTCAGTGGCTTCTCCTCTATTAGGTCATTGGGTCAAAGACCTCCCATTAAAAAATAATTAAATAAGCATTTAAAAAAATAAAATATACCTACTATACATATAGTATAGTATTCCTCTTAATAAAATTTACCTTAAACGTTTCAAGACCCCCGTGTAAACGTTATTCCGCATCAAGCATCAAATACTCGGCGAAAACCAAAATTGGAATGCGGGCTGGTGTCCACCGTTGACCTCAAGGTGTAATATGGGAACGGAATTTGCCGAGTGCGTGAGAGAAACACGCCCGAAATTTACATGTGTTGGGTCAAAAGCCCGCTTTAATATCGACGATGAATCGACTTACGTCGGCTGATTATTACACGCTTAGCAAAGAGATGAGTAGAGAGGTTGGCAGGTCGCGCTATATTTTGATTTAAAGGAGAGCATTTGAAGCGAAATAATGAGAATAATGAGCTGTGATTTGACGTAATAGCTATTTGTATAACAAGGGAGGAAAGTGCTACTTTTCCTCCAGAGGATGAAGTTTAAAAAATTTTTGCCTCTGGGGCTTTAGAGAGGAACTCCACACATTTTGCTTTTTTAACGATTTTAACGACTTCTGGGCAGAAATTGGGAGTGGTTTTCGAAAAATTTCGGGTAGGCCTCCGGGGGCTGGTCAGTGGCGTTCCGTATTTTAAGATTTTGGTCACATCACCTATGACTCCCCTATCAAATTAACCACGAGCCGCCACTAGTTTTATTGGAAACAAAGTCCATCTGATTGATGGAGTCGAAAGACCAATTGTTTTTGCGACACGGGTACTGAACAATTCTGAAATAAATTATGCACAAATAAACCGTGTGGCATTAGCGATTAAATGGGCAGTATCTAAATTTGAGCAAGAATTCACTTTGTATTCTGACCATGTTCCTTTGACCCACATATTCTGTAAAAAGCCTGTAATCACTGCAAGTCGACTTCTACAATATGCTCTCTTCTTACAAACCTTCAACTTCAACATCAAGTTCAGTAAATCTTCCCATAATGGAAATGCAGATTGTTTATCGTTCTATTAGGTTTGTTCCAGCTGGCATTCAGGAACCGTTCCAGAATCGTATCGAGTACTGTATAGTGCGCAAACTCGAATCAACTTTATCACCCCTTCCAAAAGGTAGTTTTTGTACCATTGGAACGCGAAGTAAATACAGCACTTGCGCCAACGTTACCTAGAACGGTTTTATAGCCAGTTGGAACGAACCTATTTGTTATTAGAGATCAAACAGAGTGGACTAGAAAAGTAAACTCGAAAACATGTGATGTCCTATCTAAACGGATTTCCATTTATAATGAGGGTGTCTAGCTGCCAGTCTAAAAAGGACCAAGAATAGAAACCGCACCTACCCATCTATATCTATGTCCGAGATGTTTGTACTTAAACTAAGTTATATACTTTTGGAACATCCTGTATGCAAAATTTTATTAATGAAATCGATTTTCAATAAGATACCAGAATACAGGTGGGTTCATTCGAAATAACACAGTTCATTATATTTCCAGGAAAACGGTGTGAATATAATAATTTTAACAAAATCATAATTGTGGCGTTTCAAATTTTAAACTCGCTCTGTATAAGAGAAAAATATGAGAATAGCAGTCAAAATTTTCCTGACAATCTCACTATCTATAAATACCCGTTTTATAAAAATAATAATAATTTTGTAATATTTTCACTGTCTTAATTAATCAAAGTAATTCAAATTAATTAATGCTGCGTATAACATTAAATTAGAGTAAGAACTGTCCAGGTATTACAAACTTTCAATTTATTTCCGTGAATTTATTTACAATTTGTGCCAACAAAAACTAGCCGGCTATAAAAACGTAATTTATTCCTCTCTCTCGAATATCTAACTATATCAAATAGTAACTCCCACGATATCATTAAAATTACAACAAAATAAGAATGATCTATTCACAGTTTGCTCAGCCAACGTGATATTTTGTATTTGATAAACAACATGTACATTGACAAATTGGTGCATATGTTCCCTAAATGTTCGGAAATAAAACTAAAGGAGTAAATACTAGAAAGTAATATTTAACCACCATATATCATGGAAAAATTCAGTCGAATATATTTAAGGTGCACGTTCACATGCGGATTCACCGATAATGTAGTGTCGCGCCGCGACGCCTAAGTGAGCGTGCACCTTTAAGCTTATAATCGTTTTCTTATAATTTTGAAATAAATTCAGGTTAACAGTGATAATACTTTGGAAAGAAAATTAACCTCGTAGCTGTATTTTCAAATGTTTCTTTTGTCGTACAAATCCATCACTTGTTCTCAGTCGCGAATGCAGGATAGTTTTTAATTCGGTGTTCACATAAAAATTCAATAATCTTAAACCTATATTTGCATAAAATCGAAAAAAGTGCAATTTCATTAATCCGAATGTCTATAAACCCAGTATCCCGAATTGAAAACTGGCGCAGTCGATAGAGTATCCTGCGGGGGTATTAGAACACCGCTCTCGAAACGATTGTGAGTTTTTACGACCGGTTTATACTTTAGTGCTCTTGTGCGGAAATGTATAGAAGTATAAAACATGCAAAATCTTCTCTTCGTATTAATTTTAGCTATGCATACGTTTGTTATCAAAACTGCTGCCACCTCTTGCACTTGGAAGGTGTAATGAAAATTTTTCATAGTTGTATTATTCGAGCTTACACATTTCACGCTTTATAGCAAAATATTTTCCACTATAAAAAGGAGACATGTCACTGGATTTTTCTGGGATGTCATAGATGCTACAAAACAAGTGATATTTTTCGTAGTTAAGCTCTAAGTTTATCTGTTTTGGCATATATAAAGTGTAAATACGGGTGGTTGTTTCAAAAAATCGTAAAACCAAAGTTTCAGGCGACATTTCATGTTTAATACTAGTATTTCATTGAATTTTCGCAAAATAAAATGGATTCTACAAAAAACGTTATAAATATTAACAACATTGTCGAAGACATTTGTTTTCAAAAAATACAACAACATTTTTATTCATTTTATTGAAGCTTTTCTTCAATTTCTCTTTTGGGCAATTTTCCCTTTTGAAGAAAACCTAAGTTATTCCTAGCATAGACCCTAGAGATTGCACTCTATAAAAGATAAACATTCACGTCACTTATTATTAGCTAGCGTTGTGACGTCAGCTGCCCGCTCCTGTGGCTGAGTTACGTGATTTTCACAGAAGGGCGAATAATCCATAAATGCCCTAAAGAAAAACGTAATATAATGAAAAATAAATGGAACTGAGACCTAAAATGTTATTAGTTGAAATATGTCATTTTAGACAATGGGGGTGTCCAAAATGACAGTATCAAAATATTAGTAAAAATTAATTGCACAAGTCACAAATAAATATGAATGTCTTTGATTTTGGAGTTAAATCTGTACACTGATGAGCCCACACTGCATACACTGGATCCAAGTTTCCTTAGATTTTGATGCTCTAAATAACCCATTGCAATAAATGCAAGACGCATCATCTTCATCATCAGTCTCTTGAAAGGGTTCACTTTCTTCATCTGTCTCATCTTCAATTATTGCCTTGGGACTCTTTTTTTGTAGTTTGATCACGAAAATTCATATGTAATTTAGAACAATGTGCTTCTGACATGTTTTGTTCTTTAGAGTTGTCGCAGGAAATCTTCTTTTTAATTTTCCGTGCGTCAATTTTTGAATTTTTCTTTGCTTGCTCTTCGTTTTTATATTTCAATTCCTCAAGATTCGGAGAACATGTTAGGACTGCATACTTTTTTGTTACATTCCTTTTTCTTGATTGGTATATTGCTTTTGGAGGTGGGGATATTTCTAAAAATGGCACCTTTGCGACTACTGTCTTGTCTTCTTCATTACTATTCCGTTCAGAAACGGATCTGGTTGATTTTCTTTTTCTGTTTGATTGTCATCGTGAAGCTGCTCCCCCAACGGATTTGCTGTTTTAGCCTGAGTATCTTCTAGTGCAATATCAGTTGTGTCCTCTGGTACAAAAAGGTAATCGGGAAAAATGTTGGAGTTAAATGGACTGATTCCTGTTTTAGCAAATCCGCTCAATGCATTTTGGATTGTGGCTGCATTACCATACGCTTCACTTCAGAAAATAGCACTCACTTGGTAAGCTGTAAGAACACGACCTGGATGATTTTTCATCGATGTGGTACAAGCCTGATTGTAATACGCCCTTAGGGGTTTAAAAAAACTCACATCAAGCGGCTGCATACGGTGGGTGCAGTGAGCTGGGAAGCAAATGAGAATGTTGTTATTCTCTCTACAAAACGACACAGCTGCTAAGGAGGTATGGCTTACATGACCATCAAGCAGAAGGAGTACTTTATTCTCCGGAGAGCGATTAGCATGTTTGCAAAAATGCTTCAGTCATTGAACGAAGAGTTCTGAGTTCATCCAACCAGACTATTGGCACAAACCTAAACTTCCAGGAGGTGCTTTATCAAAAAGTTAATCTTTTTTGTTTTCTCTTGAAAATATCAAGACTGGAGAAATATAGTTACCTGTTGCACCCATGCAACAAACAACAGTTACATGCTGACCTCTTTCTGCGCTTGTCAGGGATCCTACTTGTTTGCGCCCAGTTGATGCCAATATTTTAGGAGGATTCGGGACATTTGACAGTCATTGTAAATCTTCTTCTCTTGTAGAACAGAATCTAAAACCTCAAAAAATTTGGAAACTTGAGTCTTGTTAAAAGTTCGAGCCCTGGCTGCTGAAGTGGGTTCTGGCCGTCGTAGAGTTATGTCGGTATTTCTTTTGCGAAATCCTCTTAGCCACTCTTTTCCTGCGATTCCTTTTTCACGGTTAAATCTATGATCTAGTTTATTTTTTTCCGCAAACTCATAAGCTAATTGTCTTTTAGGTGTTTTACCAACTCTTTCATTGTTTGAGAATCAAAAGTTATTGAAAATCGGCCCAGACATTTCTCTACACCTCTAACTCTTTTATTCTTATTAGCAGCTCTACGTTTAAGAGTTGCTTGGGGATCGTTATACACTTTGGATGCTTTTAGCCATCCCATTCTCTTCTCTTGTACATCTTTTATAACTTGCTGCGTAGATGCTTCATCCCAGGACTGTACCTTCCAACCATGGTCATCTGTAAAAAAAATTAAAAATCGAATTACAATATTAATATAAATCATTGTACCAAAAAGACTAGAAATTGTACTGTAATATGTCATTTTAACAATAACCACAATGTCATTTTAACAATAACCACAATATGTCATTTTAAACGCAATGTTACATTTTCAATATAATATAGATTATTATTGATAATGTTAAAGTTGCTATTAAAAAACCTACTTACTGTTCACATATAACAATTAATGCCAACAGAATATTTAAAACCACGAAGAATGTGCATACAAAACTTTCTTGCCACTGAAACATAACCTACACAATAAAACCGTTAAATAAACCTGGAGAGATCTGTAAACTTATATGTAGTATATTTTAATAGTGTTTGTTACTTAGTACAGTTACCGAATAAGAGATGCCGCTTCTAGTTTCTTATATAGAGCAAGAGTGTCATTTTAGCAGCTATGTCATTATCTTTCCCCTACATGGGTACAGGATAACAGCGTTGCCAATTCTACTGTTATTCTAAGTTCTACTATTTTAGTAAGAGATACAGGGCTGTCTATTCGAAGAACACCGAAATGTCTGGTAAGAATAAGATGTTCGAGTGAAAAGTTCTAGAATTTTCGTATCTGAAATAAAGGGTCAGAATTTCTACAATATTTTATTAATTTAGATAATATGTTAGTTAATCGAAGCTATTGAATTATATTTTGGCATGTATGAACGTTTTGTTATCGTATCGGGTATTAGATCTGCATAATGCGCAAAGTCGGATTAGGGACTCTTGAACTAACACATCAACATTTTTAACTATATGCGCATGTCAGTTTCGTAAATTCTAGGTCCAAGCAACGAACCGTTCTATTATCACCCCCTATCAGCTGGTACCCAAGAACGATACCTAGAAACATTTTATCGCCAGTTGGAACAAACCTCATATAACTCGTACATGGGTATTTTTCGTGCACATTTATCAATATTTAATAATGCCAGAACTACAATTATCAAAAGATTTCGATACTGACCTTGAATGGTAGAGCCTTTATTTTCATAATCTCGTTCATTTTCCGTGTCAAATACTTCCCAACATCGAACGTAAGCTAGACTACTCCGATAATGTTGGATTATTCGGATTAGGTTCCTTTTAATTAGGGTTGACGTTCTTTAAATAAAACACATCTTTCTTCGACAAATGTTTAATTTGAACTCTTTGACAAAACCCAAAGCAACAATTGCCAATCTACACATTCTTTCAATATAGCGCGTGTCTGCTTATCTAGCAATTGTTACTTATATCGAATAACAATTTATAACCAAACTGCTTGGTCGATATATTTCATAATTATAATTAAATACATTGATACTAAATAACCTATAATTTAACAGTAAGCATAAATTCTAACCTAAATAATTAACTACCCATTACACTACCACTACATCAATACTAAAACTAGAAGCTTCACACTATCTGCGCATTGCTCTGAACTTTTTCATAACCTCCAGAAAACAATTTTTCAGCATCGTTCAGTTCCACACCATTTCAGTTCTAAGTGATAAGGCGGAAGTCTCAAGATGTGAACATTTATGCGGTATTAATTATTGTGATCCTTGAATATTTCAGCATGTACTCAATTTCGTATTTTGTCATGAATGTCTTTAACTGCATCAGCAGTTTTTAGAACTTGACGTTTCACCTAATGAGGGGGGTGTTTGTAGATGCTGAATATTTTACAATAGTAGCTGTAGGCTTCTAGCCCGCCAACTGAATGTGAATTCATTTTAATTTTGAAGAAATTGTACCTTTATTAGATTCTACAATCCTGGGTCTTTTACTTCTAATGTTTTTTAGTGTATTATTTAAAAATAAACATATTGAGAAACCCCTGTATAATAAAACAGTAGCCATTTCCGATCATTTCATTAATTTATGATACAAAACTAGTACATAAATTTTATTTGTATTTTATACAATTTTATAACCTACGGCAGTAACCGATGTAACTTTATATACTGAAAGGTGCACTTGCAGTTTATCTTTTACCTTTTATAGACCATTTTATATATCTGAAGTCTCTCAATATCCAATAACTAGAAGGATTTAACAAAGTATATAATAAAATAGGCTTAAAGTTATTCGGAAAGAAATTTAAAGAAGATTATTTTTAAGAAATATCAAAATTGATCAACTTCAAGGTTTTTTTGGGTATGAATATTTACAAGTTTAATACAGTTTTGCGATATTTTGAATAGATTCCCATAATAAATTGTTTCGACCAAACTGTTAGTTTGAAATTTTAAGTGAAACATCTTTCCCGTATATTTATTTTCGTAGAATGTGTAAAGGAGCTTTATAACTCCATACTTTATTCATACTGAAGTTATGACGTACTTGACGAAATTGTAAAATATATTTATGAGCAATTTTATGTATTATGTGATACCTAGTCTGGAAAGTAAGAACAAAAAGTGTTAAAGAAGATCAGCAGAAAACCAAGGGTTTCAGTTTTATGTTCGGATCTCATTAAATATTCATTTGAAGCAACGATGCGAAATTTGAAGTCGCTATTGGAATATCTTTCAAATTGAATTTTTGCTAAAAATGTCAGAGAAAATAAAAATTTTTACTATAAACGAAATTTTAATTTAAAGTATTACTTCTTAGAGAAGGTATTAGGGATATTTTACTTTTATGTCACGTAAAGTTAAGAGGAAATGAAAGGGAAGTATATTTTTCTGATTATCAAAGAATTGAAATTCTTTTATATTTGTCCATTTTTATTTCTATTAAGTTATAAAAGCTGCAAGTGAAACGAAATCTAGAAATAAATTGGTTTAGTTTTGTTGGCGATGGAGAAAATGTGATAAGTCACTCTGCTAGCAATTTAAATTCTTTTCAAAATTACATTTTTTTCTCATTTGGTGTAATTAAATTTTTGATAGGTATTAGAAATCTTTAAATAACGTACACATATTAGATATTAGAAAGTGGCTACTGACCTTTTCAGATCTCTTGTAATTCTTTTTATCCAGATCACTTTCCTCCGCCCGATTCTTTTGATGAAGACCACCAGCTTTGAGACTAAATCTTTTATATAGTTCTTTGCTAGTGGCTTTTCGTCACCAAGTGCAGAGAACCTCACATTTGCCAGACTATCGCACTGGCATGGAATGTTTTGTGCCGTTTCTTTGTCTAATTGACAGAATCTGCCCATGGCTTCATCTGTCAATCCTATCAGCTTTAAATACCTATTGAGTTTACAGTGCTCGGTGTAATAAATTACGCGAAACCTTCGAGAATAGGCTTTATTAAGCAAGAACTGTAGTAACTAGTTACTATTAGGAGAGACCAGAGTGAGGAGGGTGATAAGTTGCTAACTTCACTCACTGGTTAGAGGTTAGAATAGATCGATGGTTATGGATTATGTATTATGTTTGATGTTTGTGCCGTTGAGGTTGAAGTAAATCTTTAATTATTTATTGGCATCCGTTTTATTTGCCCATTAAGAACCACAACAGAACAGAGCTAGACATTAAACAGTGAACATTGACATTACAAAATAATAACAGGTGTAACGATCTAATACATATAAATATTCTACAATATATACTATAAACATACAGATTGCGAAAATCCCTTTCTTACAATGCGACTTATACAAGTACCGACAAGGAAAATATGGGCAAAACTACGTGAAAGAGAGAGAAGACTTGTTAGCCCAGCGATCAGTCCCCTCTACCAAAACAGTTGGGCGTGTGTTCATCGCCCCACTATTTCAACCGCTGTTGCCAGAAGCTCAGATTAATTTGTACAAATGATATTTTTGTCTCGTTATCGTTAACTTTTTTTCGAGCTCATGCACTATTAGGTAAAATTAAACACTTTCATCCGGCAACAGTGTCCTTTACATAGAGAACTCACATTTAAACGTATGCAATCTTTCCGCTACAGACCTTGGTTGTTAGCGCACGCCGTTGTATTTGAAAATAAAACATTTCACAATGCCCTCATTAAAATACGAAACCTGCGAAAAAGTGCAAATTATAAAATGGTATTTTGGAGGTCATTCGGCTGATGCAATAGTTAATTTGTTAATTGTGGCATTTGAAAATCGCCCAATTCCTTCACGAACAACAATTTTGAACATAGTTAATAATTTCCAGACAAAAATTAGGAATAATTTTTACAGATAAGTACATTTGACAACACAACAGTTAAAATAAATAGGAGGGGACTGAATACACGCTCAAATGTTTTGGTAGAGGGGACTGATCGCTGGGCTAACAAGTCTTCTCTCTCTTTCACGTAGTTTTGCTCATATTTTCCTTGTCGTACTGGTATAAGTCGCATTGTAAGAAAGGGATTTTCGCAATCTGTATATAATATAGTACATTCTCCCCAGCTTTATTTTTCGACAAAATCTTCAAGGTAGGCAAGAGTTTTTCTTTTTCTAGTACTTTGAGGAATTTCAGTTTCGAAATAGTCGCTTCCTTCAAGGTCTTGAGTCGAATTATAAATGTTTTCCAATTTATCAGAATCAAGTTGAGAACTACTTGTTTCATTTGTTGTTTCGGAAGTTTCAGGATTATAAGCGGTAGTTCTGCTAGTGGGTATTCCTTACGATTGTAAAAAAAATTTCAATTCTTGAGACATGAAAGATGCACCTTGATCAGAATGAATGAAGGCAGGCATGCCAAAAATTGAAAATAAATTTATTCGATTACAGTTTTTGCAGTTAGATCTCGGCATGGATAAGCAAACGGAAATCTAGTATATTCATATATAATTGTGAGAATGAATTTGTTACGAGAATTAGAGGAAAGGGGTCCTTTGAAATCTAAGCCTTTCGAAAGGTGGAGTAGCCTTTATCAATTTTCCTTGAATTTTTACAAACCTTGGTTTAATTTCTGAACATGCAGGACAAGAAGCTCTCATCACGTACCTCTTCGATAGAGTAGGGTAAATTACGAGATGTTATATAATGTACCAATCGGGTAACTCCAGGATGGCATAGAGCTTGATGTAAATCAATTGAAGATAGATTGGTAGTAGTTGTGCAGCAAACTATTGAAAAAGTATCAGGTACCACATTGTCAGTTCCTGGCCGATACTGAATATCAAAACTGTAACAGGACAATTATAGACGCCACCTTATAATCTTTTCGTTTTTAGGTTTTTCAAAAGCAGATTCAAGGACTTGCATAGCATCAGCATATTTCTTACAATCAGCAATAAGTACAAAGTTGATGTTACTTACATAATTTACGAGTAGCTTGAGTTTTTCTTCCTCATTTATTCCTTCAACAGACGAAATAAAAATTTTAAAAGTAGTTTTCCAGTGTGACCATTCGAGGGCAGCTTTAGGAGAGTTCGGATCTACATCAAACCGGTCTGGCCTTAGTAATTTGTCCATTTTATTGTTAATACTTAATGAATTGTAATAAATAACGCGAAACCTTCAAGAATAGGATTTATTAAGCAAGAACAGAGATAGACATTAAACAGTGAACATTGACATTACAAAATAATAAAAGGTGAAACGATCTAATACATATAAATATATAGTACATAGACATATAGTATAGTACACTCAGTTAGCAGACGTTCCACAGTTTTGACATTCATTAAGTCTCAAACTTTGGTGAATGTCCTATTATGAACTGTTTCGCTTGTCGTTGTCCTGGTGAGTTTCTTCTCCAAGGATTTGTGGGATATCCACTTTTCTGTAGCACTTTTAGTTGTCGCCGTTTTCGCAACGCCGCAGGTGGGTTCTGGTCCAATGAATGGTATCGATCCTAGTCTGACCATTTCATCTGCTTTCTGCTTGCTTCTTTTGAGTCTTAGATTCCAAGCTACCGTTACCTTGCTACGGTCTCTCAGTACATCCAGAGCTTGCACACAATCCAATACTAGCTTAGAATTAGCCTCTATTGAATCGAGTGCCTTCAGCGCTCTCTTGCTGACTGTGAAGCTCACAATTGAACGGTATGTTCCTTCCTGTCTAATAATATTTCTATTGCACAGTAGTGGATTGCCGTCATTTCTGTTTGGAAAATTGTGACATCCTTCGGTAGGATTACTGGGAAAGCTATCCCTTGTTTCATCCCTACCACCCCGGCTCTGCACCCACCGACGCTTTTCAGTCGTCCGTTTACCAGGTGGCTTCCGCTAACGATGGAAATCCCTGGAGGAGTATGAGGATGCGAGAGGTGTGAAGTGGAGGATGGTTTAGATGCTGGAGAAGCGAGGAAATGAAACTAGGGGAGGCGGTGTATTGGGAGAACATGGTGGAGATAATGTTGAGGTGGGAGGAGGAATGGATGGAGGTAGCATGAGAGAGCATGATTAGGGGGATGAAGGACTCGATATGGCATGAGTGGTGGGAGTGAAAGTTAGGGAGAAGACGACGGTGTGAGAGGATAGTGTGCGAGGGACCGCCGCCCGTCTCGAAGTATGCTAGGGTAGTGATTCCTAGACGGGGGTAACGGCGAGTTTGAGGTGGGTTTGGTTGGTAGACATCCCCTTTGGGATGAGTCCAATATTGTTTGGATCCTAGACCCATTCGAACATGAGTTTCCCATATTTTCTTATATCTAGATTCCCTAGTCCTTCTTTCTTACATAGTTACTATTCGGACTCTTCTTAGATATTCTCTGCCATTTGCGAATGATTCTCTGCCATTTGCGAATGGTCCTTCATTCACGTTACATTGTTGCTAGTGGCTGGCAATTCTTTATCAAAAAGCGCTTTACTTCAGTGGCAGCGCGTGACCTCTGTAAGGGAGTAATGCAAAATGAAAATAAATTGAAAGCCCCCTCCGGCGAGGCAGGCAAGATATACGTTTTCCTGGATTACACAAAATATAGGAAAATTTTCGACACACTAGAACAGAGAAGACAGATTCTTAATTGTTTTCAGTCAATAAATTATATTTTGTAATAGTAGTATACTGGTTATTATGCATAAAACGACTAACAAACCAATTAAAATTTAATTTATCACTCAGCAAGAGCCAACGAGAGAATTGGTTTAATATTATTAAATTCGGACGGTGTCTTGCCAAAATTTGAGCAATGTATGATTCTAATTGTATACAGCAAACCGCCAAATTGAATTGTAAATAAAACACGAGTCCGAGACGTTCCGAGCGTTACCGAAGAAAATAGTAGCCTCTTATGGTTTAGTAAACGTTTGTAATGAAATGCTATAATGACACATTTGATAGTTTGCCGTATTTACCATATGCACAAGGGTCTGTATCGTCTGTATAGAGGACGACAAAGGAATTTGATCTCCTAAGTATGCATGGTGGTTACATTACGGACGGGCTGGATACTGTATTATTTCAATTACTTTCGAAAATTGGAAAAACAGGAATGGAAACAATTATTTCGGGGGACTTGGCCTCCTTTGCCTCTTCTAAGGAACCGCTACTGCCTTACGCATTTCTGGAGAATACCATGTGAATTAATGAATATTAAATTGCGACCTTGTCCAAACATGTGAATAGGTATAATAAGAATTAGCCATCGAACGATTTCTTTCTACCGATATAAAAAAGTGAGAATAAAAACGTTTCAAAGACGCCAAATGTTATTTTATCAGATCAACCACATGTAATACAAAGAACAGAATTTACATTTAACTGCCCACTCAATTAGCGCAGAGTACCTTTTTGAAAGTTCACCGCCTAAACATTAACAAAATAATAAAAGGTTGTTTTATTGACCTTTTTCCAATCACACCAGCATGTTATTAAAAACGCTAATAGTCGTTAACTTCTTACGAAGACTTAAATCAAATTATTTGGACAGGCCTGCAGCAGTAATTTTCTTAATCCGTTCGGTCGCAAAAATTGTTAAACAGAATTGGCTTGAGAATTTTTTACATGCTTCATGAAAAATTTTACGGTGTCGATAACTTTTTGTTAGATTTTAAATTGAACATTATCAAATTTGCTAGAAGAACTGGTGGAAATTTCAAAGAGCAAAGTAAAATTCATTGTTTTTGACTTATATGACTATGCCATTAAAGGGCTTACTTATCATTCAATGTATTTAAATAAAATTTTCCATTTTTTATGTCTAATCAAGCAAAAGATGTTGTTGCCAATTGGCACAACGACAAAACTTTATTTGAATTCTCTTAATGTCTGGCAACCAACATAATTTTCGCATTATTCTGTCTCGGATGGAAGGTATTATTTTTAATAATTGATATGACAAGAAAGAGAATTTTATTTAAATTTAGAATATGCTAAAATATAATTTTTGTAATGTATCCCTGACAAGGCAAACAATAAGTAATACACATTATGTTCATGAAGTATAGAATAAATTAAAAACAAAAATTTCATGAACCTACACGGACACAGGTCGATTTTTAATTTCCGTAATTACTAAATATACAGGGTAAATCACCTGAGAGTAATGACATAACCGATGATAATTTTTTTAAATAGCACACCGTCGGACCTGTACTGAGGATACGTCGAGGACCATAAAGAAAAAAAAGAAGACTTACATCTGGAATCATCTAGAACTGTCATCGAAAAGTCTAGAAATGTCATAGAAAAGTCGAGAACTGTCTGGAACAGGTGAAAAGTATAAAAAGCGGGACAATTGACATTATTGAGTTTAGTATTAGAGAGTTGAGTTATGTGTTCCGATAGTAAGACGTTATTAGTATTGAATTGTTAAAGTTAAAGTTGTAAAAATATAGAAAGTTTAAGAAGTCATAAGGAGTAACATTGGTAACAGTGGTGGAATCTGAGAAACATTTGTATCTGCTTATGGTAAATACTTGAACCAAGGTATACGACAGAGATACTTCCGGACCCTCAGCATGGTTTTTAATGATGGAAGCAAATAAGGAAAGACGCGAGGAAGAGAAGGAAATATGTAGAAAGGAGGAAGAAGAGGAGAAGGAGAGACGTAGAGGGGAGGAAGAAGCAATTAAGGAAAGACGCGAGGAAGAGAAGGAGAGACGTAGAAAAGAGGAAGAAGAAGAGAAAGAAAGATAGAAGGAGGAGAGGCGTAGACAAGCAGATGTAGAAATTATGAATGGCCTAACACAAATTCAAGAAACATTTAAGCTAGAGGTAGGACATCTTAATAATAGAGTTGACCAATTAGAAAAACAAGAAAATTTAAAATCTAATTTGGAACATTTTAAAAATTCGATAATCCATAAACTCAAGCTATACTCCATTCAAAAAAGAGAAAACAGTTAAAGGAGCTTCTATCTAAATCAGGCTGTTCGGCACTCGTAGAGATGTACGTGTTTGATTTGGTTTCTGTGAGTGGTCTTGTCAGTGCACTGCGCCAATACTGTCTCATTGTGCCTGTATCCAAATTGTACTATCTTTTCAAGTTTAATATTGATAATCCGCGGGGAGATAAGGGTATCTACTTTTTCAGTGCGCACAAACGCAGCTCCTAGGATCTGTAGTCTGACTCGCACAGCATCCACACAAAGCTCAGAATGTGTTTCATCTTCTAGACGGAAACTACACTCAAGCAGCCATATTCTACCCAGATGATAGTCCAGCCTGCAGTATCCAGTGACGATTCCAGTTAAAACCTGTTATCTTCGCTGTCCATGCTAAGCAAGGTATCTGCTTTGAGTTTTTATAAGTGCCTTGGCTCACTTTAAGCCTGGTATCTCATTCCTGTAGGCACTTGCTTTGCGATCGATTTGGTCCAAGATAGATCTCTTTGCCATTGTACCATTACCATTATTGCAGCCTGGCTGACAGAAAATATGTTTATTAACCTGTGAGAGTAGCCGTTCTCCAGCATCAACGCACAAATCAATGGCTTGAAAGTCAAGAATAATAAGTACAAAAAACATTATACAATATCCTTGTTTGGGCAGGAATTGTTCTAAACAAAATCATTGGAACCTATTTTTTTATGGAACTGTAGAAGTGCCAATTTATCTATAATGTTTAATGAACTTTTGGACTCCAACTTTGAGTAAATTTCCTAGTGCAAACAATCATAGAAATATCGATGAATCTTTATGGTATCAACAAGATGGATTGACGTCTCATTACGCAGCCGATATTCGAAAATATTTTGAGCGAGTTTTCCCAAATAAGTGGATCTGTAGACGAGGAACCCATTGAGTGGTCACCGCATCTCATGCCTTAGAATTTCTTTTTGTGGAGTCATCTTAAAAATGTGAATAAAAGTAGACCAAATAACATAAAGGATCTAAAAGATCGAATAAGGCAAGAAATAAATAACATTTCATAGGAAACTATTGAGAAAGTTCAAGATTTCAGTGATCACGTAGAAGTAGGAAGGAAGTTCGAACACATCTTATACCTTATTTTGTGGCAATTTAGATATTCAAAACTGTTGATTATCGAAGATGAGTAAGACATATTTTTGGAAGAACCTGGAAATGTAGAATCCAAAAAATATTGACTATACAAGGTGTGCTATTTGAAAAAATGATCGATTACGTTATAACCCACAGTTGGCTCATCCTATATATTTGGTTACTACGTAAAAATACAATGAATTGAAATAAAAAATCGACCTGTCTTGGGATTTTTTCTCAGAGCTGAAAATTAACTTCCAATAAATCACGAGACTTATTGAATATACTTTAGAAATTCTATATAACTTTCCTGAAAGTAATTTCCTAAGATATATTGCATGCTGCTTGAGCCTACTCTGGGCTAGTCCCAAAATTGTAGTTAGCGAAAAGCATTTAGGATTACAATAAAATATAGAAGAAGTAGACATAAAAGTCTAGAAACACATATATCACACAGTTTATATGGGTTAGACTTAGTCTGGTAGAGAAAACAGACTGTAAAATAATCGTGAACAAAACAAAGGTGAAAAATTGTAACTCCCATAAAAAGTCCCGGCCAAAACGCCAATCGTTAAGTTACACGAGTTGAGAACTATAAAGTAGTCGGTGTTTTAAAAGCAAAGACGTTACTAAACTTGTTAAAAGGTTATAATATGCGAGAATTGTTTCGGTTACTTCTAGTATACTTTTAAATTTTAGAAAGTCCCACAGGATACTTTTCTTTTTTAACATAAATTATTATAATTAATTTATTGGAAATCAAAACCTTCTGAATGGTACCTTCAACTTTGATCAAATTTTTTCGTTAGTTTATGCTACAGAGAAGAAAAGCCGGTACCGGGCCATTCACTGCAAAACAATTCAACTGCAATTCACCGCATCAACAATTTACCAAGAAAGGATAAATTATGAGTGGAAAATAAATTATCATTATAAATTATCTAATTTAATAATAGTATAACGATCATGTATTAATAATCATTACATGAGAGTTGCATACACTATTTTTTCTACGAACAAGGAATTTTATTTGAATTCAACAACATCGCTTTTTTAAAATTTTTCAATACTTTTTTATACAAACAATAAGAAATAAAATATGAAAGAAAAATATGTTCTTCAACCTAATTTTTATTCTTACAAAATAACCATTATAATAACTATGAACTTAATTTAACTATTATCAATAAACATAAGCGAATTCATATGTAACATATTAAACAAGATAAATTATAAATTACATTTTAAACATTTCTTTTAGAAAGTGGAAGGTATTTACCTTTTTCACTAACGCAAAAGATTGAAACTGTCATAAAACACGAATCTCTGAGAAACTGTCAAACATTCTACAGAAAATATTGGGTCTGCCTACTTGGTTATTTAAAAATCTAGATTTTCTATTGGTCAATTTTTCAGTTTTATAATGAGTATCATTATGAAACTGAAAATTGGCATTTAATTAACAACTTATAGTATAGCAGTAGAAAATAGTTATTTAATAAACTAGTTTGTTAATGAAGACGATTAATAAACGAAACTGTTTAAAGCACGAAGGAGCGATAGCGAGTGAGTGCCTTTAATAGTTGAGTTTATTAATCACCTATTAACAAATGAGTTGATTACAATATTTTTTCATTGACCATAAACTCTTTTTTTGTGACAAAATTCACTTTTCCACAAAGACTATCAGGAGATAATAATGTCAACTCCATACCAATAACGTTGAATGTCATGACGTTCATAACACAAACAATGTATCTGTTCCGTTCTTAAATTTGAACAATTGTAATATAAAGATTGTTTTTTTTTTCATGACTATGGTTGTTTATATCAAAATATCATCAAAATGACTTCAAACAACTTGGAAAGTTGGAAAATATCCATAATGACATTGGTATATTGTCTATATCAAAATGTCATCAAAACGTCAAAATCACAAAAAGAGTGCGTTAATGACGTCCATTAACGCATCCTTTTTTAAATAAAATAATTCATTAATATCGAAATTAATAAATGTTCAACAAAAATTTTTTTTAAGATATTCCAAGTGTTGTCCATTTTGATCTATACATTTTTGCAACCTGAACAAAAAGTTGTAACATTTCCGGGGTAATTTCTTGATATGTTCGGAAAATGTTGCTTCGAAGTTGTTCCAGAGTCTTCTATCCTTGATAAAAGACCATATAAAAAAGTCTGTTCTGCTAAAGAATTTCTAGCCACAAGTGAAAAGTGTGGTGGCACACCATCTTGCTGAAAGTAAACAGAATTTATGATGCCATCTTGTTCAAGCTTTGGATATAGGTAATTTTGCAACATGTAGGTGTAGACATTACCAATATTCAAAAAAGAACGGTCCGTGAATTTTTTCTTTGGAAACGCCACACCAAACGTACAGCTTCGGTGAATCTCTTTCGTATTCTTCCATTACCCTTGGATTTTCAGACCCCCATATACGACAATTATGTTTATTACATTGCCCGCTTGAATGAAAACCAGCCTCATCTGACATTATAAGTAGAACATTGGGAACTTCCCTAAATAAATCTAGTAATGTCTCCGAAAAAAGAATTCTGGTTTGAAAATCTCTTGCATAAATTTTTTGGTGCATCTGAATTTTATAAGGATGTAACAGTCCCATTTTGCAATCGAGCAAAGACCAGTATTAATAAATACATTCGTACAAAGTAATTCTTCAATCTAAAACTATAACCAAAATAAGTAAATATAAAGCATAATATAAAACTAATTGTTTCGAGAAACCTGCAAATACTCTAAAAGATAATCTAAAATTAAATAACCAAATCAAATAGCAAATGCTTCAAATAAATCTAATAATTCAATATAAATGTGCACTAACTAATTAAAATAACATGACTATGGGAAAATAAATAAAATAACAGATCCTCTCATGATTATAAGTACTAAAGTTATGATAAATTGTTTTGTTTACATCTTCTACAGGTTAACCCTACATCTTCCATTTCACAGCCTTGACATATATTTATGTTTGTCTAAGGTACTCCACCTACACTTTTGGTATTGTTAGTACCTTCCAAAATTATTAAATAAATCAGTTTACCCAATGACAAAATTCAAAAACTCCTATACCTGAAGAGGGGTGGATGTATCTTCCTCTCTTGACTATTTCCTGTTTCTTACTTCCATGTGCTTGGACACGATATTTTAATGGATTGAACAAGGAATATCTTCGGTATTACAATTGAATATATCTTTATTGAAATTTAGATAAAGCATATTACTTCTTATTAGGATTTATTGTTCAATAACGAAGAATTCAACATCTCCTCTAAAAGGTCAGGCAACATCAAAGGTAGGTTATTTTCATAATTTTTATTTACTACTTTGTTTTATTTAAATCTGGATATTTTAAAGTAATATCACAATACTTTTAGACCTTCTTACTTTACCCTTTGGGTACTTCGTACTTATCCTACCATTATTTGAAGAACCACACTGTTATATCTTGGCATATTCATTTCACCCTGCCAGATGCTTTGTAGATGTAGTGGACAACCTGCAGAAGACAATCACTTCGACATAATAAAATTGACAACTTACTGGTGTCGGAATACCACCCTCATGTTTTAATACTAGGGAGGACAATAGAAGTTCAGCTAGGAACCAACAGATAAGCTTGCATGCTTATTTAATAATAAGTCGATTGCGTTTGTATATTGCTTTTGCTACATTTAGCTTGCTTTGCTTAGTAGAAATGATTTGGTATTACTTCACAATTTGTGAATATGTTTGCCACTTGCTTTAGTGTATTGTATAGTATTCATAGTTTTGTTGTAAATTAACAGACCTTTTAGTATTAAACTGCACAACATATAACACATAAGACAAGCACTAGAAAATAGACATTTCATGATAATCAGTCATTTATTTTCATGAATAGTTTCATGTAAAACCTAATAGTTCGAGCAAGTATTTGAAACTCGATCTGAAAGTAAAGATTGACAATAGTTATTCAGAATTTTAATTATACTCAAGCTCTCTAATAAGAATGTACTTACCACATGTGAACCTATCCAGTATAGGTATACTATTTGGGTGGATATTAAATTGTATTAAATTTATTTATACATATTAGTGGCAGTCTTAGCCTAGATACCTAGCGTAATAGTGCTTAAGTTCATATAGATCTTTCCTGATTGTTTTGTTTGGTATTTATCAACACCAGACATAGGTATATATTTAACATTTATTTGATATTATAATTATAAACATTTAATTTGGCATTATTAAACTATCTTGACAAGTTATTGTCAACTGTCTTGTCAACCGAATTTGAACTACTACTGGCCTTCGCTCGATAAAGCTTTACAGTCACTCATCGTGATATTTTTTTGTTTTGTTTTCTTCAATAAACCAAATATTCAAACATATAAGAAACTGTTTTATTAATCTAAATAAAGGATTAAGAATATTCAGTTAAGAACCCGACCTCACAAACCTAAGGAAAACTATGTCACGAAGGTGGTGAGAAGGAGTCAAGTTAAAAATATATAGGTTGTTTCATGAAAAAAATAGACCATATTTGCATTTAAAAATACCATTTTTTAAAAACACCCTATATAAGATTTCACTAATTAAACATTTATACTGAAAAAACTTGAAATAAAAAGCAATTGTTCATCGAAAACCGCACCTCCCTATTGTTTTTGAATTCTGAGATTTTTCCAATTAAAATGGGTCAGAAACTTCTAGGACACCCGGTGCTATAAAAAAAGTAAATAATATTGAAAGTATTGTTTTTTGTTCGAGCATGATTTGCCTTTTGAAATTTAATTTATCCTTTGATTTAATTGTGAATTTAAAGGTCGTGGTAGGGACAAATGTGGCTGTGCACCCATGGGATGGTCATTTGTTTAATTTTCACAATGTATCGCGGTTCCGATCACATTAAGATGTAGGGAAAAACCACAGAAAACCTGCATTATCCAGGTTGGGAAGGAAGTGAGAATATTGAAAGTAATTAATTCTACCATTATAATATCCTTGCCCTCACAATTAATTATTAACTTGTTCTTGAAAAGTTGAATTGAATGAGATTGGATTGCATTCTAACTTCCCTCTGTGGAAACCGAAAATTGGAAAGCCTTGAAATTTTTAAATCCAAGGGTACTCATCCCATCAAAATCAGTTGATATATTCTAGAATATCGTTCAGTTTGAACTAAAATAATACTCATATCCAACAGGTTGTGATGGAGCCAACAATAGCGCGTGTTTATAAGATTAACTGTGGAAAAGTTTGCGGTTAATCCTCGTTTTCCAGTTAAACATCCAATAAAGATATTTTTCGACGCTATTTTGCTCGATATTTTATATAAAAGCTGTTTGACACTGTAAAGAAAAGTATTCACAATATTTGAAAAAATATCATTAAAAGACCACATTTGCTAGTCAATAATTGTAACGCCATAAATTTCTATAATAATTTTAATGACAGGTATCTTTCCGTGGAACGTAATAAATTCTAAATATAAATTCTATAATAATGTACTTAAAAATATAAGAAAACTGGTGGAATTTTTTTATATAAGAGAATAATATCATTTTGAATATTGTGACACATTTAACCTGTTTTTCATAATAAAAAATATTGAGTATAATTTTGTGAATTTGTTGTGGGTGTCGGGGCATAATTGTCGTAAATGATTGTCTGGTAAACTAAAAGTGCCTTTAGACCGTAGGATTTTTCATTTGATTTTAACAAATCGGATGAAACCGTAACTTTGTATTCGTTTACACTGTTCGATTTTAAATTTGATCTGGCCCGCCTGTTTTTGCATTTGACAAATCTTACGAGTTTTGCAAAATAGAACCGTATCTATTTCGGTGCGCATTGCGCAAAATTACAAAATCTGTTCTTCTGAACACAACCAAAAATAGTTATTTGTTTAACTAGGCAGAGAAGTATCAGATTTACTGCCGAGGCAATGAAACCTATCGTGTCCGGGTTTTTTTATTGTCGTAAGGATTTCATTGTTTTGTAAAATAATTTTTGGTTCGTTTTGCTGTCACTCTCCATTTTTTCTCCAAATGCTATCCATGTTTCCTTTTTAGCCTGTTATAATAGTTCTTTCACTGTTTTTCTTTCCCTTTTGTATAATTCATAAATTTTTGTACATCTGCTACTCAAGTACTTTCTCCACATCGCCTATTGAAGTTTTATTTGGTTTTTTATTTCTTCTGTCCACCAAGCGGTCTGTTTCTTATAGTTGTTCTTTTTACTAGTTCCACATATTTCTAATCACTACCTAGATTGGTTCTAGAAAAAATAACTACCTAATAGTTTCATGAATAAATTTCATTTTATTGTCGTATAAAGATAGTTTATGGCAAAATTATGATCTCATCCTATAATTTAATCATAGTTAAAACATTATCTTTTCAGTTATATTCTCATAGTTAATTATTTTTCTAAGAAGAAATATATATTTTTGCGTTGATTCTACAATTTTGCTGATGTATGACATAATTACAGGCTGGCGAGAATTTTTTTAAATTTGTGTTGTTATGTGGCAATTCTAGGTTCAGTCGTAAAATTTCTATAAATTCGTAAATCTATAACTTACGACGATCTGTTACTTTTGTGATTATGGAATTAATAATTCTGTAATTAACAACTGCGTATACACAATGCAGTCTGCTGCATTCGGCAAAACTGGCCCAAGCAGTTGTGCCTTAGGGATGGCAGAGGGGGTTTATGCCTGAAACAGTGTCATATTGTTTAGTTTTCATTTGGAATTGAGGGTAATTAGGATCACGACAACATATTAGAACTGGTCAGTTTGTATGACACAAAACCCTGCACCTCAGGTGTAGATTCTGAGACCAAACTAGTAAAAATTCAGAGAGTAGTCTTACCGGTTCTCGGGTAATCCTACTTGAAATTTATTTTTAATTAAGGTATTGAAGAAAGTTAATTATTAATCAAGTTACTGAAATTAATAAAAGAAAATTATGAAAGTTAAGAAAGGTAAGTGGGCGCCACCCTGAATAATACTAGTCTATTTGTTATTCACATCAGCCTTATAGCGACAAATCCTGGAATATTGGAAGGGAAAAGAAACTTTATGAACAACGTTATTAAATTTACAAGTTGTATATTGACTTTTAGAAAAACAAACAAAAAAAGTTTTTTTATTGAGTTGTTCTATGTTGAAGAAGCGATCGGTGAAATATATATATGTTACTTCCTATGGTTCCAGATAAAGTCCTGGTGATATTCCAGATATAGGTAGTGATATCCTGGATACGGTCCTGGTTTCAGATGGAGTCCTGGTTAAAGTTCCAGGTAAAGTCCCAGATAAAGTTCCAGGTAAAGTGTCCCAAAAGTAAAGTGCTAAGGAACAATAATAGTATCAAGAACAAATTTACCCAACTTTACAAAATCCAGGATGTCTGAAGTATGAATTTGGTAACAATGTTAAGGAAAATCATTTAAAAACGTGGTTCATACATCCTGTATTTTAATAAAAAAAATAATCAAAGAAATCAAATAAAAAAACAATAAAATCGAATAATTGATTTTATACCGATAAATATAGACATATATTAAATATGTATATATTTTAAAAAGGTTTGAAATATCTTCAAATATACTCAAAGAGAATCTGAAAAGAAATATGAAAGAACCAGAAAAAAACAAAATCATATCGATATATATTCCTGGCACTGGAACGACATTGCTACATAATAAAAATATGAAAGCGGAAAACTGCTAAAAAAGAATAGTTAACATTACATTTAAGCGAAATAACTTACCATTCACATGAATGCACTTTTTTAAGATAAGATACGTTTGGCTTTAATAGCACATGTTCACAGGAAAGAAGAATGAAACCTCTTTGCCACTGTTTAAATACACGAAATCATATGAGAGATAATAGACTTACGTCTCATGTTCATGTCAAGCTCAGACGCTTTGAGCAGGAAAGGAATTTACATTTCAATAGTGAATTCTTAATTCACATTTAATTAATAATTGATAGAAGAAGAGTTAAGAACGATGTCGAAGTGGGGCTAACAAATAGCAGTGGATATTTTCACCACAGACGGAACTCGTTCGGCCCGTATTGAAACGTTAATTTCGACTCTCGTCGACAGTAAATATATTCAGCCTCGAAACATTTCTCGGTGTTGGCATTAGAAAGGACTGGCTATTCGCCGCCCATACGATAATTTATTATTAATTAACTCGAGGAAAGTAAAGTGAACGAAATTAACGTTACAACCCGAATGATCATATTAGGTGGTGAAGGAAAATATACCTTTTTTGTTATACTGGACAGGACAAGCGACACAAATTTTTAAACTTAATCACTATCATTATACCTGCTCCTACTCTCATATAACTGCATCATCCAATGACGGTGTTTTTTTTGCAACCTCCCTCTTAAGCTTCTTTAATGTACCTATCAACAGTTATCAGTTATAACAATTCGCCGACCATGACGCTACAGAAATTTATTTTAATTGTAATTATAAACTGGAAACACAAACGAAATACACAGAACAACAGAAAAGATATTGCGCAGATATTGCTTCCTCTTTCATTAAATCGTGACGCCAGTGGTGACTGCAACTGCAAAAGTCATTCTTATCCCTAGATGATACAGGCTGGAGGTTTGTGTTAGGAATTCACTACTTGTTTACTGCTCAGCATATTTGTTGTTTTGTGTTAAAATGAGATGAAAATATAGGTTTGTTCCAACTAACCATAGAACCGTTCTAGGTATAGTTCGCGCAAGTGCTGTATTTCTTTCGGTACAAAAATTGTACCAACTGGAAGGGGATAATAATAGACGATTCCATGCTTTGCCTCAAATTTTGCAGAACTGACATGCGCATATCGTCGAAAATGTTGATGTGTTAGTTCAAGAACTATCCCTAATTCGAGTTTGTGCACTGTACAGTACTCGATAAGATTCCAGAACGGTACATATTGCCAATTGGAACATTCATTCATTCATATATTTGGGTTGTGCTCATCAGTCCAGGCACTTGAACTGCATCTTTGTACCATTTCCCATGTTATCTACTTCCATTCCAGAAGCTTCGTGTCTTCTATAAAAGCCACTAGTTTGACTGGAGGGATTTTCAGTAGTTGTGATGGTTGTATTAATTTCTCTCCAAAATGCTTCTCGCAGAAGCAGAGTATGTGAGTAGGTGTTTTATCATCAAGTTCACATTTTCTGCACATATGTTCACTAACTTTGCCCATATTGTACAGATGTTTCCTCAAGGTCCAGTGCCCAGTCACCAGGTCGGTAACTGTCTTCAAATGTCTCTTACCCAGTTTCAGTAACCTGGTTGAGAGCTCATTGTCTACCTTGTTCAGTCAACTATTTGTATGAAGGTGTCCTTGTGTCACCCTTCATTTGTATTGGTGTTCCCTATCTAGACAATTCCCAATTTCCCCTCTTATGCAATCTTTTGTGATTCCACAAAACGGTTCTGGACCTATGAAGTCTCCTTTCGAGCCTTCTTTAGCTAACTGGTCCACCATTTCATTACCTGCAATCAATTCAGTTTGGAATCAAGGGTCACTCCCAGATATTTGACTTCTTTGGATATTTCTAGTTCTCCGAACAACAGTACTCTACCCCGCGGGAGAACTCTTCTACTCATAAAAGCAACAAGTTTTTTTCAGGATTAACTGAAAGGTCCTCTTTAAGGCAAAATTCCTCCACAATTCGCAGTGGAAACATTCATCACCACCTCCGGGAATTTCCCATTGGTGACAATCACCATGTCGTCCGTAAATCCCTGCGTCCATATGCCTTGATCATTCAATCTACAGATCAAGTCATCCACAACTAGGTTCCACAAAAGTGGTGAAAGTACTCCACCTTGAAGACATCCTTTAGTTGTCCTAACGGTGTATGTTTTATCATGCATATGTGCTGTTATTCTCCTATGCTCGAGCATGGATCCTATCCATTTGCACGTGGTGCTGTTAATCCCTATTTTTTTAAGGGATACCAATTGGAACAAACCTTATATATTTCCTGTCTGAAATTTCCGTTTATTATGTTACGTTGAGGAGATTTGAATGATAAAAGTCGGGGTATTTAACATTTTGTAAGATAGGAGAGTGGGGATTTGACGTCATGCGCTGAACGCTTTGGATTTGGTTTGCGTGGCGCAACTTTAGTCGGTGGGCATGGAGAAATGCTCACGAATAAATACGATCCATTAGGAGTCGGTACTACAGATAAATAGGCATCTGAACCGTGGCATTTCCTATGGCGAAGTTATTTTACGAGTGGCGTCATCTTTACAGCCTGTCGAGGTGAAACTAACAACTTCAGACTAGGTTGTGATCTTTGATAACGTCAAAAACATCGGCTTATTCAAAATGAATGTAATTCAATCTACATTTTAAAATGACATTTATGGTCCAGCTTTCCACATTTCATTCAAAGTAACTCATGAACATATTTAAGTTAGAATCTTTATGAGCTGTTAAATAACAATACACTATTGTAGCTTTTAAATTTTTATTAGAATTTGCCTAATCTTAACTAATAAACATACATATTTGTAATTAATAACAGTCCGGGCCTGCCAGTTCTCGACGTGCACTGCGCTAATTCGCTTAGCCACTGAGGACATTTCAAAATGACTATCTATGCGCGTGACCTCATGCGCGGTCTGACAGAATTTCCGGGAGTTATCCTACTAAGTAGTTCTTTTTCTATACTATAATTTTAGGTAAATGGAACTGGTTTGAAACGCATTCGGAACGTATAGTGAGAAATAACCCTAGACGCGAGTGGGCTTCTCTACCAGTTTACTGAGTGGGTAAAAAATAAGGCGTCTTTATACCAAATTCTGCAAATTCGATATCGTTTAAGAATAAACTAAATAAAGACTGAACTTTAATGGTTTCACACAACGACCCTAAAGAAGGAGGTCAACACACATCGCCCTCTTCAAAAAACTTTACGAGGCCACATAAAAAATATTTGATACCATTCTCAAAGAAAGTAATAAAAAATAAACACGTGTTTGTGTGCCAGCGACGGCATTTTTTTTACCAACTTCTTTATCCCTACTATTATTAACGCTACATAACAAATTGGGTGAGATCCGAACGACCAAAGAAACATTAAAGGCGGCTATGGAATAATACCAGATTTCATTTGTTCAGAGTCGTAAAATTCTTAAAAGAACTATGAATATATTTATATTTTATGGCCTAATTATGACAGTAGCTTCCATGATTTTTATGTTCGGACAAGCTATTATGTATTATTTTGTTGAGATCTTTTAGGCAGTGAAATATAATTTTAATTTCTATAAAGGGGAACAAAAAGATTACATGGAAGGCCAACAAACATACGATTATAGTTTTTTTTAAGTGAGTAACCATAACACCATTCAAATCGAACAAAAGAACGACTGCGAAACAGTTTTCGAAATGGTTTTTACTATCTGTTATTCAACTGAAGAATATAATACAAAGCACTTCATTTGAATGTAACGTCTGAATGTCCCATTTTATCTCCGGAAAATATTTAAAGTTTCACATACGAGTCTACGTTTCGGTGGCAGGCAATTATATCAGGAATATTTTTCTTGTTCCCTTATTAATCCAATGAACGGACTTCCCAGTCGTATTTCACACCTGGAACAGCGACTTTTGTGGCTTGTTCGAGTTATAAGTGCATTTTTACCATGCGTGCCAAACATTTGCAAACGTTTGCGAATGATCAACGATTCATTGGATTGGTAAGGATGATATTCAGAGTATTCGCAAACTTTAATATTCAGTAATATCTAAACACATCGCTGTTCATTTTCATCCTACTGCTTACAGTTATCGTCTTGTAATCTCTAACTTGAAGTTAGTTCTTAATTCATTCCTACTACCACTCGATAAATAAATACCTGTTAAAATAGAAGTTCAACTATCAGCTAGAGTACAACTGTCAGTTTGCAAAACGGATGATTTAACGGGTAGCGGTAAGATTCGCCCTAAATAGAAGTCTAACTAGCAGTTAGAACGAAACTGCCAGTTTGTAAAACGGAGGATTTAACAGGTAGCAGTAAGATCGGTCCTTGAACAGCTATCTCTATCTTCTTTAGCGAGCGACTTGATTTTATACAATTATAAAAACATTGGCATTAAAAATAGGCATTTAGAAACATCTGATCAGATCTTTGGCAAACATACTGATTTCGCGAACTCCTGTTCTGTAAGACCCCTTTCAGTTTTTATTAGCCCCCGTACCAAACACTTAATCTATAAGTAAATCTTGCGAACCCTGTATATACGGTGCACGTGTTTTTCAGCGTCCGTTTCTCGGCATTTCTTTATAAGTGCGACATGAAAGCACCGACAACGAGTGAACCTACTATTCATTGTTTATGTATGGTGCTTTTACGACCCCTTTACTTCTTTTTTGGTGAAAATATCAACATATCAATCATAGTTTACAAAACAATAATTGAATTGTAGGAAATGAAAAATTATTATTCAACTATACCCAGTGCAAGTTTTGACAACAGTTTAAAATCATAAAACTAAAATTATCTCAAATTTAATAGATTTTAAACGACATTTAACTCACTTAATATCCAAACGAAACAAAGAGATTCATGAGAGAAAAGTTCGAGTTCAAGAAATCGAGACAGTTTTATGCACATCCTCTTGAGAGAAAATCCGAATATTAACGATAGTATTTCATAGAAATACATAAAACTACAAGAATGCATAAATTATCTTTTCTCGGTGGTCTACAGCTGGGTGGCGAAATTTTAATTGCTCATTGAGATGGGTTTTATAGCCCCATTCTGGGCTAAGTCAAAGCTTCACATATAAAACTTCATCTCGTTTAGCCGCTTTACTTCCCAAGAAATATATAAATCGACCAAAGACTTTTTACTTAGAAAAATTACAATATGATAGAGATAGTTACAGGATATAGTCTCACTTATTTTAGTTGATGCACTGATAGTACAGTCAAAATTGTCAGTTTGAATTTTCAATTTGTGTTATGTTAAAACAAACGTTTCTCCACTTTTTCATCCATTTTCTTGAGATTTTCAAAATATTATGGGATACCTCATGAATATTTATCAAATTTTGTGAGCTCTATAGATATAACTAGCGATAAAAAACCAAACAATTTTATATACCTTGTACTTGCAACTTTTTCTTATACAATTCAAATGCAACTCGAATTACAGCATTTCTATCAATACTGTTGATATAAACAAATTTATTGTACGATAGTCTTATATAATTTATATAATTGAAACCGCTACCGCAGTCTCAGGTACTAAGCAAAAAGGTAATATTTCTTTAAATAGAAAAAGAATACATAACTCATCCAGTCAACAACCAAAACCACAATCCAATATCACAGATGTGACGGTATTTATGTAACGGTTTTTTTGGAACGGTATTCTGATAGAACGGAACGTCATGTCACTCAGCTTAAAAAGTTCCAAAATAATATAACTATATTATATTAGTAAGACAAAGCACTCAGAATAATTATACAGAATTAGGAACTATTCGTAGTTCACAAGTTTCTCAAGAGTAACAACAATGAGCTACTCTTTCTATGTAAAGTTTGTCCAAAATCAATTGCATAAGTTAAGCCTTTTTTCATTGAGTTTTTGCAATCGATTTTGGATAAATTTTCAAAATTCATTATATATATGCAAAATTATACATTCCTTCCGGAATAGAAACCGCCAATATTTAGCTCTTAGACTCCTTTATATTTGTGGAGAGTCAGTCCACATTTATTCCCTGCTTTTATTTAAAGTTTGCTATTTTCCCAATTTTCCTCCATTCCTTCCTGTCCTGGGCTTTAATTTCCAGGCTCTCTCTATTTGGTCCATCCTTCAAGCTTTTGGTCTATCTTTTGATTTGTATGTAACTGGTGTTCACTTTGTTATTCTCTTCCTTCCCTTCCTTCATTATTCTTACTATGTTCCCAGCCTCTAGTATTTCGTCAATCTTTCACACTGTCCCTCATTTAATTTCTTTGGTCCATAGAATTTCCTAATAATTTTTCTTTCGAATATTTTCAACTTTTCTTCATATCCGCTTGTCAATGCTGTAGTTTCTGCTGTTCTTTTAGCTGTCTTGTATTTTTTATTATAGACTGCAAAAATGCATTTTTGATTATATCGCTATGGTTTATTTAAAGGAGTGTATGAAAAAATATTGACAATTTGTTGTATGTTCTAAGTTGGGAATTCTGAGACCGTTGGCGATACTTGATACTGAAAACTATTTACACTATACACACTATAAATTGTAGTAAATTTGTGTTCTTCAATATCGGTATAGGTTAACGGTATTTTCGAACGTTTTTTTCGGAACGCTTTATCCCATCCCTATTCAATGTTCGTGGCAAAAAACTTGTACGATAATCAAAAGTTATTTGCAAGTAAACTAACCACAAAGATAACGTTACAGATGGAATCGAATCATGAATCTATGGAAATTTGTGATAACACATAGGTAGGTGAGAATAGTTTGATGATGTAAAAGGTGTACCTAACGAAACGTGGGCCACAATTTTTGTACCAGCTATATAAAATCTATAAAATAATACAAAGAGATGATTCACTGAAAGAAAATTGGAAAAAGCCGAAGCTAAATTACAAGAGAAGCAAAATAAAAGAACTAAGGAAGTAAAAACAATTGCACCACCTAAGCTGCAAACTGCTACTGCAATCTCAAGTTACCAGTAAAAAGGATAGTAAGTTAGAAGCTAAAGGTTGGGGTGACATTCACTGAGACCTAAAAGATCTATTGTGACCCCTTACTTCTACTTAGTTACAAAGACTAGTAGCTCCTTTAGTCCTATTTCCCGGAGGAATTTCAGGATATCTGCAGGCTTTAACTTAGGTAAATGCCCCTCTTCTATCCATTAATCTCCAAGGTGTTGCGCCCTAGGATTCTGAATTGCTGTCCAATTCGCAAGTATGTGGATGGAGGTTTCTTCTTCCATGCCACAGAATCTACATTCTTCTTCCTTCACTATTTTGAGCTTTTTCAGGAGCCCATTCAGGCGACAATGTCCCGTAAGGATGCCTGTTAAAACTCTTATTGCAGTTTTACTTTGACTTATGCATTCATTTGATCTCAACAGGTTGTAGTCACCCAGAAGAATCTTTGATTGTCTAAGTCCTCCTAGATCTTTCCAATGGACAGATCTTCTCTTTTTTTCGGCTTTGCCTATTTCTCCCAATATTACATTGGAGCTGAAAGGGTTCCGGCCCCCAAAAGGGTGTTCCAGTCCCCCTCTTTGCTAGTTCATCTGCTATTTCATTTCCTTCTATCCCAGTTTGTCCTGGAATCCACACTAAGGTGACTATATTGTTCTCGCTAGGTTCATTTACTTTGCCTAGGCATTTCCACACCATTTTGGAAGTGATAACACAAGAGCTCAGTGCTTTAATGGCTGCTTGACTATCAGACATTATGATAATCCTTTGCCTTCTATATCCTTTATCAACATTGAACTGGGCACACTTTCTTATAGCGTGAATTTCCGCTTGAAAGATACTCGGAGTTTTTCCTAAGCTTTCAGAGTGTTTGGTTCCTGGCCCGTACACTCCTATCCCAGTTCTTTCTATTGCTTTTGAGTCGTCTGTGTACCATTGAATGGCATTCTTTCCAAGTCTGCTAATGAATCCCATTCCTTCTTGTTGCTTTATTCCGTAATTTCTTTGAAAAGTTATACTGTTTCATCATACTATCTTGTGGCATGTCCCAGGTTCTGATTTCTAAGTCTGTATCTTGTTCTTTCTGCAACACTTTCCACTACCATATGTAGTGGTGTGAGGTTGAGAATCACTTCAATCGCTGCCGTTGGGCATGTTCTCATTGCTCCTGTAATGCACTTACAGACTAGTCTTTGAATTTTGGAGAGGTTTTCTCTCGTTGTCAATAGACTAGTTCTAATACTCCACGCAGTGGCTCAATAAGTGATAATTGGTCTCACTATAGCAGTGTACATCCAGCTCAGGATTTTTGGGTTACAACCCCAATTTCTCCCTGCCAGATTCATCCATTTTTGCTTTGTATATAATCTCCTTTTCTTGTTTGTTCCACAGGAGTTTACTGACTAGAGGCAAACCTAGATACTTAACTTCATGTCTCCATTCAACCTCGCTCCCATCAAGTTTAATGGTTTTGAGGTTAAGCTAACTTTTCTTAGTGAAGGCTATTAAAATGGTTTTGGTGGGGTTGATGTTAAGTCCCACTTGCCTACACCAGCTATTTGTATAGTTCAGACCCTTTTGTACGATGGCACAAAGGGTATTCTCGTATTTTCCCCTGGCTGTTATGACAATATCATCGGCATATCCTTAGCAGGTTATTCCGAGGTCAGTCAAACCACACAGGAGTTCGTCAACCGTCAGGCTCCACATTAATGGGGATGCTACACCTCCCTATGGACATCCTCTGGTTGTACAGATGGAGATAATGTCTTGCCTGCCTGCCCGGTAAGCATGCTGGTGCGGGTGGAGAGGTAGTCTCTCTAGGATTTCCGCTCTAATATAATTGTCAATAGCTTTTTCCATCGCTTTGATATTAGGATAGAGAACTTTGATGTTGCATATGGGGACAGGGTATTACTATAAGGGACCGACATAGTACTAGCCCATGGGAGATGGTATGGTGTTGTTGGTAGAAATGGTTTAGTACTTTACTAAGAATGATTTCAAGTTTCTAGTTAAGAATACCCTCCCACATATCAATTCTTTACGTAGAACAGGAAGTTATAGGAGATGATACCGTAGCCTTAAATAGTGTTTTAGAGTGTGATACTGTTAGAGAAGAATTGCTTAAAAGTAAACGAGAAATTAGTGCTGTAATTAATAGTGGATCTACTGATCCTCAACTCAACAGCCAATTGATAGAATTTTATAACCAATTGCAAAATATAGAAGCCGATAAAGCACCAGCTAAAGCTTCCATAATTTTAAACGGTCTAGGTTTCACATCGGAAATGCAACAAAACGCGACAAAAACCTTTTCTGGTGCTTGAAAAATGAAATTAGCGCAAGCATGTGCTCTATTTTCAAGACCGGATCTTCTACTTCTTGATGAACCGACAAACATGTTGGACATTAAAGATATTATTTGGTTAGAAAATTATCTACAGAGTTGGCCTAGCACGTTCTGTACTGTTTGGTAGAGTGGGGAGGGTAAGTTTAGGTCCACAGCACTTAGGCCACATGTGACCCATTGTACAACCTCCCGAGGAGCTATCCTTCTAGGTCATCGTCCATCCTGTTCTTTCCAGGAAGGTGGACAGGTCACTAGGAGACATCTCCTTTATATCGGCAGGTGTAGGCCAAGACTCACCGAACACACACTCTCTCATTGACGATAACTCCGGGCACTTGCATAAGACATGCCTGACAGTTTCATCTTATCGTTCACACATTCTGCATAGAGGTGTGTCCACTAGCTCTATAGTAAGGAGGTGTTTCCTTAGTTGACAGTGTCCAGTCAGAAATCCTACTGTTGAGCGTAGGTTTTCCTGGTCATCACCAAATATTTCTTCGGCGCCAGCTTCCCAGGGTGACCCTGGCAAGACTGCATCCTTTGATTCCATCCCATCTCTTTAGGGATTGAGCATGGGTGTAACGCTTGGCTAGTTCCGCAATTGTCGAAGTCATCAGGCCGTAGGTGTCACTGGTTCCTAAAATTTTTAGTCCAGCCGCTTCCCTGGCTAAAGAATCGGCAATGCGATTACCTTTACTCCTGTCGTGCCCTTTAACCCAACTCAAGATAATATTGTTATCTACCGAGGCGTTAGCTAAATCTTGGTGGCACTCTAATACTAGCCCTGATGTAACACGTTGTCTGTTCAAGGCTAATAGGGCTTGTCTGCTGTCAGTGCAGATTGTCTTTTGTGACAATTGAGATGCCAGCCAGTTCTACCACGTTACTATGGTAGGAATTTCCTAGACACTGTACCTACCAACATTTTACACCTACATTCTTAAAAGATAGACCCATATAGGGGAAATTATGAACAATTTGAAAAAAACTAAAACGGAAGGACTTAAGAATAGAATATGAAGCCGAAATGCAACAAAGACAACACATTCAGGAATTTATCGACAGATTTAGATATAATGCAAATAGAGCTGCATTGGTACAATCAGAACTTAAAATGTTGGAAAAACTACCTGAATTGAAACCAATCGTTAAAGAAATTGAAATAGTCCTCAAATTACCAGACACAGAACCTCTTTCGCCTCCTATTCTTCAAATTGATGAGGTTTTATTTCAGTATACTTCTGGATGGGTGATATTTAGTAACGTGAACCTTAGTGCAACAATGGATTCAAGAATATGTATCCTCGGTGATAATGGTACTGGTAAGACACCACTATTAAAAATCATTATGGGAATTTTATCTTTATCTCCTACATTTAGAATGAGACATGTACATAGGAACCTCAAATGTGGATATTTTAGCCAGCATCATATAGATCAATTGGATATGAATGTTAATTCAATAGAGCTTTTTCAACACGCTTATCCCGGTAAACCAATTGAAGGCAGTTGGGTAGTTTTGGAGTATCTGGCGATTTAACGTTACAAACAGTATCAAGTTTATCAGGAGGTCAAAAATCTAGAGTGGCATTTGCAAGAATGTGTATGGGTCGTCCGAATTTTTTAGTGCTAGATGAACCTACCAATTATCTGGATATAGAAACCATTGAAGCATTAGGAAAGGCAATTCAAAAATACACGGGTGGTATAATCCTAGTTTCCCACGACGAATGGTCTGCAATGAATTTTGGGTTTGCGGGAACGGTTCAGTTAAAAGTTAGAAGGAGGGTTCGATGAATACCTCAAGATAGTGGAACAAGAACTTGAAGCTGCAGCGCAATCGAAATAGCATTTTCCATTAAACTATTTATAAAATTAAAAATAAAAGTTCTGTGATTCGGGGCTGTTGAAATATTTAGATCGTGACTGTTCCAATTATTCTTAATTAAAACATTAAGTCCATTTCAATTTAATGAATATGAGTATAACATTATATTTTGTGACACTGTCGGCTTGGTTTCATATTGTAATGTTTTTGCTATGTATTTATAAAATTATACACACTAACCCTCCACTAACCAACCCCCAAAAATTCGCGTACCTGTCTTTATCAATTCTCGAAAATTCTTGAGTTTTCCAAGCTCGTCATATGCGTAAACAAAACGCATCTAGAATTTTCTCGAAAGCGCATTCGCCAAAATTTATAGTTAAGTGACAGGGCCGGCTTTGAGTTGGTGACTTCGTGACAATACAATGCAGATCCGCTTATTTATGAATCCAAACTTTTTGTGGTACTCCGCTTTTCACACACACACACACATTTTCTTCACATATCTAAAAGAAGTATTTATATTGAAAATATCTGTTTAATGATGGTTTTCCATAAAATTAGTTTAAAAATGTCTCCCATTAAATAGTTGAACCGAGGGTGAAGTGGAATTTGAGAAACACTGTTAAATGTTTTGTTATATTTATAAACTGTTGTTTCCATATTATTCTTAATAATATTCACAAACTAACCAAAGATATTTACAAAAACACTCACTCCCAAGCACGTATTCATTTAACAATGTCCATTAAATTATCGTAAATAAAACTAATATAAGCAAAATTACACATAAATGACAAATGTAGCGGCCATATTGCTATAAAACCGAAACATTCACAGGTACACCAGCGTATTATTTATACAGCATACTTTATGGACCATAAACATTTTTAGTTTTTCAGCAATTACATAATTAACTGTGGCCAACGCGATGCTAGTAAAAGTTTTAATGGTTCTTGATTAATTTGATGTAGAGCTAGCTTATTTGATTGGTAGCCAAATTGTATTATTCAAGTTGCTAATTATTGGTAAGTTTCGCGATACTAGGATTGCTGATACCTAGATGGAGCTAGCTATTGGCCGTTACATTAAATTGTTTATTTTTGTTAATAATATACTTTTTTGTTTTTTTGTTTCAGGAAGTGAATTCCAATGTACCTAAAGAATCGAATTACTAGTGTAGATATATAAGGTGTTGTGATTAAAATTTGTCTTATCTCTAGGTAAACATTTTTGAATGTTCCAATCAAGTCCGTCTATTTAATGTATAATCGTCCTGGTAATAACAATAATGTATTAAATTGTAGCAATAAATATTTGGTGCATTTACAGTACCTATAGTAGAGATGAACTAAGGAATATCCATTACGTTATTTACCAAAGAAGTAACTAAAAACTTTGTTGATTTCTTCTTGATATAATGAAAATCACAGAATACCCTATTCATACAGAGGCGACATCTTTTGACATTTCCATAAAAAATATATTGCTGTTAGGACAAAAGATTTTGATTTGATATTGTTGGTCAGTGTTACCAACAAAAAGTGATTTTTACGACAAGAATGACAGTTAATGTCTACCATTCAAATAATTATTTTCAAGGAGCTTTTGGCACCTCGCCCTATCATTTCTGTCATTATGTCACTAGTTATGTCAGAATAACTAGAACTACTACAAAAATCTAATGGAAAATAAACGTAAACGATTAAACGAATATCAACAAAAACAAATAAAATTGACATAACTAGTGACAGAATGACAGAACGAATATGGTGACTTACCAAAATTTCCTAGAATTATTGGTAACTGATGCGTTGAGTATTCAGCAACAACGTCATTGTAAATTTCAAGATTTACGCTTCGGTGGTGTATTCATTGTTTTAAGAAAGCAATCTATATACTCGCATTGATAAAACACCTACAATAATCTTATGTTTTGAATGTCATTATTCTATTGGTAACACGCTTTACTAAATACGTCAATTTTACAGGAAACTGTAATAATACTTAATTAACTGTCATTCTTGTCATAAAAACCACTTTTGTTGGCCATACTGACCTTAAACTGAACTCCTCTATAGAGCGTTTCCAAGTGACGTCATGTTGTCAGCTGATCACGGACAACCTTCAGAAAGATGGATGGAACTACTTTTGTTCTCGATTTATATTTAAATCAGTAAAAAATGCTATTTCCATACATCTTTCTGAAGGTTGTCCATGATCAGTTGACAACATGGCGCGGGATGACGTCACTTGGAAACGCTCTACTGCAAATAAACAGGAAAACTACCTACACCAATGAATCAAAAGACTAGAGTGGAAACCACGAGATTATCACCAAAATGGCAAATTCAATTCACAATATTTAAATTGACTCATGCAAAATTGGTGTGTGGCAAGTGGCGTGGATTTTCTACTTTTCACAATAATATGACGAAGAGCTAGCGGCCGCGGAGGTAACTGGCTGAAATTGAGAAGTGACATCTCCAAGTATTTTGTTATTAGACACGTCAGACGACTCAAAAATTCTGCTTAAGAAATCTCCATACCTCCGGCTGCAAATTTGGAGCCTACTTGTTCACTAATGACTAATGAGAATCGTAACACGAATAGATCGTTACCAAAAGGCTCTCAGACGTTCTCAAATTTGTATTTGAGACCATTTTAAGCAAAACTCCTGTCCCCTTTGAGACTAATAAAAGTCTTTGGAAAATTTATTTTGGTTACTTCTATCTGACGTTTTTACATATTATCGATTAGTATACATTAAAATCGTCAGATAAAAATATCTCTCATAAAAAATTGTCAACAGTGACCTTCGAATGAGTTAAGTGTATATTTTCAGCAAGAGGTATAAACATTTTTTGAGCAAATTGTTTTTTATTTTTGAGGCGTCTGACCTGTCTTATGACCTTTGAGCAAAATCCTTGCAGAAGGCACTTCCTGAATGTCCTCCTAACCACTTCTCAAAATTTTAGATGGACGTATTATGATAGTACCTCCTCGACAGCCAGCTCTTGGTCTAACAGAATTAGGGACCTCATAATGGAGGATTATTTAATAAAGGACGAAAGAGTCGAGTCTGTGAGAGTGGGATATTCTGTGTTAAAAGCATCACTTGTTAACTGAAAATTATTAAAGTTATACTTTCTTACTTATATCAGGATGAGCAAAAATTTAAATGTAATAGATATAGGTAAATATACCAAAACATGATGTCCACGAAAGTTAAAAAAGAAGAAAATGAAGATAGTTGACTGCGTGCACGGTGTTTAGAAAGTTGAAGCAAATTCAAGAAGCTGGAATATAAATGAATATCTACAAGAAGTATTTGAATCGAAAATTTTAGATGCATTTTCAAACTATTATATTGTCTACTTAATTACAGTTACCTGTAAAAAATTGTCATATTTTAGTAAGACGTGTTATCAATAGATGTCAAAGATAATAGTTTAATACTATTATAACGTCTTACTATGGAGGGTAGAAGGAAGGAGAACCGTCTTGTATGGGGGACAAGTTGAAAAAGTGTCCACCTGTAAACAGCAAATTATAATTCGAAGATTCACCGAAATGGCGCTCGTGTAGCTAATGGAAAGAATTTAGCGGTTATATACTGGGTTGAAAAATTTAGTATTTTTCGTGACTTGTGTAGTTTAGAAATATGCAGTATTTAAAATCTCAACTATTTACGTGGTCAATTACTCTAATAATTCATGGCGCTGTTTTTAAAATCCTTCCACTTGCTACTATGGCGCCACCCTAATTTGCTTCCTTTCGATGGACACTTTTTAATACATTCAGATGGTTCTCCTTCCTTCAACCCTCCATACGTCTTACAAAGTTTTTGAAAAATATTTTTCAAAGAAGAGAGACCGTTTACTAAGAAGCAACAACTATTTAGCCCGAGAAGTAGTTGTTGTGTCTCTGTTTTAAAAAAAATATTTTTCAAAAACTTTGTAAGACGTTATATTAGCATTAAACTATTATCTTTGACATCTATTATATTGTCATTAGCTCATGTTTTTTTCTATAAAAAACAGTAAAAAAGCGTTATAAGTTTTCTACTTCTAGCTAAAATTGTGTATGGATGTAGCGACGTGACATCTAGTGGACAGTGAGTCGACTAAGCAAACAGTTACAGTTTTATATTTTATAGGAAATTTTATTTTAAAACAATGATTGCTCAAATAATAGTAGGATTTCTGACAAAAAATTTGTTGTTATTTTCAATATGTATTTTGTATTTCATAAATATATTAGATAATAAGACCGACCTGGCTGGGAGGTGGTAAAAAAGTAAGCAAATAATAAGCCAAATGTTTTGTATAAGAAGAAAACAACAAAGATAGAAACAATTACAGATTTCTATTGGGTGATAACAAAAAGTTATTTACTTAAATTATTTTAGAAAAGATATTCCCTAAATCAGTCACTTAATTATTTTAAAAGTGAATAACCTCAGAGTACAGCTACCTACTATATAGAATCAGAACCATAGTACATAACATATCCCAAAACACTTTATTTGCTAATTTTAAACAGAGCACAGTGACGTATTCCTACAAGCCCACGAAGCCCGAGCTTGGGGCGTAGAATATTTAGGGGCGAAACAAAACAAATATATCTTCATATCTATTACGATAATTTAATATCACGTTCACTAAATTTTGTCCGTATGCATATTTCCTCCAACCCCCCAATTCAATCTCGCGCCGGCATCGAGAGCTTCAAGCGCCTGTCTTGCTTAATACGCCTCTGACTGAGTAACGGAGTAACTCTTCTTTTTTTTCTTCTGTTGATGTGTGGGAGTTCCAGCCGTTGAGTTCAAAGCATACATTTTAAGAAATGTAAAAGGTATAATAATACTAGTGGTTAATATTAAATCTAAATTCAAACATGTGAGATTCAGCTGTTCAATATTAAATTATCCTCTTTCGCGCTATAATAACCATTTCACCATAACCACTACAAACAGCGTTGTCAAATGTGTTGATCATCTTGTAGGATTGCTTACTGAATATAATTCATCTCAAATTATGAAGTTGATATTAATTCGTAAGCATCTAGGAGAGATATTTATATATTTGTTAACGACATTCATTATTTCAAAGCAGACTTGAAATGTACTAGGGAATGTATACTTAGCAGTCAGTAGTTTTCTACCCACACAACCCGAATCAGTCCCGAAGTAGGCTCATTCTAGACTGTAAACAATAGAGAGATAACTTTGCTGCAGTGGCAATGACGTTACTAATTATAATTATAGTGATACAGATTAATGATATTGATCACTAATATTGAGTAGGTCAATAATAATAATAATAATACCATTTATTGCCCAACAAATAGAAATACAGGTATGTATGTATCGTGTGGTGACATTCTTCTCGTTGTTGTGCTCTAGGATGGAAGCCTCTCCTTCCATTCCACAGAATCTACAAACATGTATGTTTGGACACACTGGTGAGCATTTTCCAAGCCTTCACACATATCTCTTCTCATGTCAAACACGTCGCCATTTGAACCAATTCCCCTTCTTCGATCAATTTACTTAATACCATCTTCACTGATCATCCAATAATCCAAAACATCCATGACATCTATCTATCTATCTCAGCTTGTGATGTAACAGTCTGTCTTATTTGGCTCCCAACTCACATTGGAATTACTGGCAATGAAAATGCTGACCACCATGTCAAAGAAGCCACCTCTTCCATCACCACAACGTCAGTAAAACAATCCTGGCAAAATTTTTGACACAACTGCAAAATAGATCTGCACGAAATCCAACCTTACATTGGCTGTCTCTCCCTGGATTTAACCAGTTGAAATTTTATTACTATATAAATGAAGATATTCAGGTGATCGATATCTCTGTTTGACCCAGTATGTAACTTCGAAGAACTCTATTTTTAGTTTCCATACGTTGTAGATGGAAGAAAAAATAACTGTAATTGAAACCATTAGAATCATTCCTCCATTTAATTTGAGATTTTGAAAAGTTCTTGTTTTACTTCACATTAGTGCCTTTTGCACGAAGGGTTTTGGGAGGGTTTTGGAGCATGAGCTCTAAGTATACATTCCAAAATTTTCGGTGTAAATACTATTAAAGTTTGTCCAGTATCATTTGCAGAAGTTAAAGCAGCACCTGTTCGTCTCTCTTCTTGAATTTTTCCTTTGATTAGGAATATGCCGGCATATGCAGGTTGCTGAAGAAGTGCCATAGAAAACTTTTAGTCTGCAAAAATGCCACGTTTCACTCCAAAACACTAGCCGATCTGCATTTACACGAACACTTCCGGATCGTACGCTCAATCCTGTATTTTTCGTAGTGGGTTTGGAGCTAGGGTTGGCGATTCTTTCCAAAAAAGATCGATTTTTAAATCGATTCGAATCGTAACCTGATGAATCGTTTCATAAAAAAATCGAGGTCTAAAAGATCGATTTCTAAAAAATCGATTTTTTTCAAGTTTGCCTTTACAATGTAAATATAAATCCATTTTATGAAAAACAAGAAAGATACCATAATAAACAATCTCTGGGATCTCTTATCAGTAAAATCAGGGATTTTTTAGTTCAGGGAATTCGATAAAATTAAACAATTATTTATTTTTATTACCATATCAAAGAATCAGATTAGATATAAAAGAAGACATTTATTCTCTAAATGTATTTTTTACATTAAAAAGTTAATAAAACAGAAAATTTAGCCTATAGTTCCCAAAACCAAACCAGAAAAAATCGAATGTCGATTTTAAAGGGTGAAATATCGATCCACTGAATCGATTCAGTACAACATATCGATTTAAAAAATCGATATATTTGGCCCGAATAATCGATTCTTCGATTAATCGATTTCAGATCGCCATCCCTATTTGGAGCGTTATACATTTTTCGTCACATGTCAGGAGCGTACGCGTGCGCTTTGGTCCGGCACTTCGTAGCGGCACGCAAAACTCTGAGGTTGGAACGTACGTATAAATGAGGTCAATATCCTAGAAAGTTTTAAATTTAAAATTTGTTAAATCTGTCAAATGACACCTTACTACGAAAAGTTATTTATCTGTTATCAGTTACCTTGTAACCAATGTACACTTCCGCAATATTCTGTAACAAATAGGTATGTGATCTATACTTAGGATCTTGTGATAACACACAAGTGATAGTTGGTATTTAAAAAGTACCTTAAATACAAATAATCGTTTTTTTTGAAGATAAGAGACTAGGATCATACCGAGTTTAAATAAGTTTCAGTATAGTGCGAGCAATAGATATAGTGATGCAAAAAAAGCTTCCGTTGGTTATTAAAACGTGCAGTGAAGTTGAAACTCGAAAGAGAAGAATAAAAAGGGGTTATGATAGGACCATGAAATACATCTAACTCCAAATAAGAGATACTTTTATTTTTTTCCATAAATCACTTTTACAAATATATTATTTACCATCAGGTTTCTAAAATCATCAAAAATGTTGAAGCAAAAAAGAAAACTTAATTTTTAAACTTACATGTGAAATTTGGGTTTAAGGAGTTACGAGGTTTTCTCATGAAGGTATCGATATAAATTCGACATTATGTTTGGGATATATATTCACTTATTTCACTGTCTTCCCTTGACATGAAACTGACCTGAACAGTCAACTGAATTCGCCCCTGGACTATAAGACACCTGTTCGTTTTACACCCCGCTAAATTCGTTCTCGCTTTACCACTGCATGTTAATAATAACAGACGAAATATTTTGTTGATAGGGTTTGCATCACTATATCAATTGCTTGCACTATACCCAACAGATTTTCGATATTTAAAGGAAACCGGAGAAAAGTAGAAGTCTTTTATCTTGGAAAAGAACGATTTGTGTTTTAAATTTATTAGTTTGAACCTAATTTTGGGTTTCTTTGTAGAAATTCGGTGACGTTATAATTTATTTGTTTCAATTGACAGTTGTGCTAAATATGTAGAAACCAAAATTATAAATATAGCTATAAGTGATGTATGTTATAAATGTTTAAGTCGATAAGTAAAGTTATGTTTACTAAATTTACTGTTTTTGTTGTTTTTATTTCCTTAGAGTTAACGCAAATAGAGAACAGGAAAGGCCGTCATCACCGAAAACGTCCGGTTGCTTGCCAACTCATCAAATGTTCAGAGGCGTCCTTGTTTTTAAACTAAGAGGAGCATTTCAGGAAACCTCAGTCACACTACTAAAAGTTACTATAGTTTGTTTCAACAAGAATATAGAGTATTGGAATGCAATATTCCCCTCACTATCTAACTTCTTTATCGGATATTACAGAGCTGTACTCAAAATTGACGAAATATTTTACAACAATTTAATAGTAACAGTTTAAAAATATAATATATAACTGGTCGTCATCGTTATCAGTGTCACTTGTACTTGATTCACTATCACTGGTGTTACAACTACCTACCTACATTAATATGAAGGATTTACTTTCACACATTCAATAACATTGAATCCTGCCAACTCTTAGAAGGGGCATGTTCTTCGTTCAAGATAAAAAATTTGTTTTCCTCGTCGTCTTGCTGCCATTATCTCGCGAAGATAATCTTCCCGCCACAAAATGATCTCACGTTTTTCAGTAAAGGTGCGTATTCACCAAAAAAGCGAACAAGAGCGAGCGAGCATTCTGCATCAATAATCTTTTGGTGAGTACGGGCTAGCGAGCGAGCGAACGTTTGCTTGTTCGCGTTCAAAAAAGATCGAAAGGAAGGCGGTACATCAAAGAAAATACTTGTTCGTGCTCGTTCAGTGTGGACGGGATTTTAAAATCTTCAAAAGTGCTCGCACTTCGATCGCTTGCGATTTGCTGCATGCAACTTTGCCGGACCACCACGTGGAAAATTGTTATTTACATTTTAAAATCAATTATTATTATCGGGTTGGTTGATGAACTTGGCCGTACCTGTGATTCTGTTCTACTGTTAAATCTCGCAATATACTACTGCTACTATAAATATGTCGGTTTTTAAATACAGTTTCTTGCCAAAATCGTTTTTCCTTTTTCAATAAAGGCAATACAACGAAAGCAGCACTAGCTAACAATAATTTTTCATGGTCAGCCATATTTACCGCGCTCGCACTGCTCGCACTAAGTTGATGGATCCGAACTTGAACATATTCGCTCTGATATGGACGAGATATTAGTATGTCGAGCAAACTTACAGGAATGTTCGCTCGTGCTCGCTTTTTTAGTGAATTCGCACCTTAAGATAACTATTCCTACTCCGTTGCTTACATTTAAAACCTATTTTATACATAATACGCCACAACGTTGATTTACTTATATACGATAAATCCGCATCAGTTTTTATTAATTTTAATACCGGTCTGCAAGTTATGTTGTCCCTTCTAATTACAAACCAGAATGGTTGGTTAAATCTTGTTGATCATACCGACCCCGTTTGACTTAGAAATGAAATTCAATGTCTGTCGGCGCATATAGCCCGGGAAGTAGTTGTTGCTTCGTAGTTGAAAACTTTGTTGTAAAGCGTTAGGATAATATATTTTTTCTTCGATGTCTATTAAATATTTTATTAAATGTAGGGACTTGATTTTTCATATAAAATGAATGGATGTATCTTCTAATTGCGTTGTTCTTTTCACTTTTCGTCCTGGTTTCTCCTTAGGTTTGCTGGTTTGTTTTTTGTTTACGTATTACTTTGTAAATATTCGATTTTCCCACTCCAGTAATCAGTGCACATTTTTCTATAATGCTGTCAACACTGTTTTGCAAACAATGAGCACTAGAAGAAGTCGTGTTTAACGAGTATAAATAAGTAAGTAGAAAACGCAATTATATGTTTAATTTATTCTTTAGAAACATTTGAAGCTTAGATATAGCACAAACTAAATGTACACAGAAGTTTTGATATCGAAAAATACCGTAAAGGTCGAAACACACCTATGAGCACCTCATAGGAACAGCGACTGATCATCACCAGCAGATTTTATCTCTTATGTGTATTTAAATGTAAGTGCGCATACCTAACAGCATCAGCACAGCACCGACAAGACACGTCAACGCCTCAACCACAATACATTTCTCAGAGAGAATATTTTGCGGACGGCGTGCCAATACAATATCTCTGACAATATAAAGTGAAGCCTATAGTCGGATATCGCGGCGGTGTTGATCCCGTGTCGATGCGTTAAGTGAGCCCATACACAACCGTCTAGTTGACCATTCGACGGTGATGATCAGTCGCTGTTCCTATAAGGTGCTGATAGGTGTTTTTTGACCTTAATATTGTACTGTAATGTATGTAAAACTTCGATATTTATTTATATACAAAAATAAGATTGTACTTGGAAACCTATATTATTAACAAGAAAAAAAAGCATGGAATAATTCTGTTTATCAAACGAAATAAATAATAAAAATAGCTATTAACTTGGAATATTATAATACTTTGTTAAAAATAAAACAATAAACAACAAACGCAAAAAAGTGGTAATTAAGATTGACCTAATGAACACAAAACTGAAAAATGTCGGTGTCAGTTGTATCAAAAGATGTGTGAAACGGGCGTTAATCTGACCAATCAGTAGGCAGCAGAAATGCCAGATTAAATTCAAATCGCTCCTCTTAGTTTAAAAACAAGGTATAGACAAAAGCTTATTCTTCATTTGTTGTTGAGTGACGGGTTGTTCCTATGTGAATGTAGGTACTTATTATTCTACACTGAACACTGTTTACACTACCACTACACCAACACTTTACACTATCTTACGCGCGTTTCGATAACCAAGTTATCTTCTTCAGAGACTGAAGGTAAACTCAAGTTTACCTTCAGTCTCTGAAGAAGAAGAAGGTAAACTCAAGTTTACCTTCAGTCTCTGAAGAAGATAACTTGGTTATCGAAACGCGCGTAAGATAGTTTACCTTCAGTCTCTGAAGAAGATAACTTGGTTATCGAAACGCGCGTAAGATAGTGTAAAGTGTTAGTGTTGGTGTAGTGGTAGTGTAAACAGTGTTCAGTGTCAAGTATCGCCAACGGTTCCAGAATTCCCAACTTAGTTATTATTCTACGTTTAATAATTTAGTGATAAGATAGTTATAGTTCGACGTTGATGTTTTAAGTATTTAAATAGTAGGTATTTTTAAATGGGGTGCGACACTGGAACGAGAATTTGTTGGAAACTATAGCGCATAGATTGATGACGTGCCTGTATTCTCTATCTGCGTTAATGAGACCTTAACAAGATGTTGGGCGCCAAAATATGAGACCGTACAAGATTCACTTAAAGTTGGGTGCCAAAAATATGAGTTGAGTAAACAAATATATATATTCACTTCTCAGGGTTGACTTTATGAACGTGGGTTCTTATGAACCTAGAGTAAATTGCAGAGAATAGCCTAATCGGATAACATGATTTAGAGCTATTGTAATATTAATAATACCTTGTAAGTAAAGACCATGCATGGGCGCCACAAAGTTTTCTCAAAAACTTTGAAAAGACCTACAAAGACTAGATAGTAGCTATTTTTAAAGTTTACTTGGTTACTACAGGTAGGTAGTTGAAGTTAAAAATAAAAGACAGTCTAATGACAATCTGTGAGATGAACAGTGAATGGTTATACAAAAAATATCTTGACTGCTTTTAGTTAGTGTTATTATGGTTAGCGTTGATTTAATACTAGAAAAGAGTACATGAGAACAATATAAATGCCGTACAAAAAAAATCACTATCTGCTCTTAATCTACTTATCTGAAGTGATTGTTTATAGCTGAGGTCCCTCGATGGATGGTGGGTAACCTGTAGGTAATTTTCAGGTCAGATGAACCTCCAGGTAAGCGTTATATAGGTCTTCAGCTAAGTTAGATAAATCTTCCGATAAGTTGTAGATATCTTCGGGTAAGTTTCAGGCAAACTGTGAACTAAGCTTCACAGAACCCTCTGATACACTCAGAAACACTAAGAGGTATGCACTTCAGGCAAGCCTCGTATAACCATCAGGCAGGCTTTGTAGGAACCTCTTAGAAACTATTTCAGTTTTAGATACTTGTCTCGTATAAACCTCATAGAAACCTCGTAGAAGAAACCTCATAGAAACCATAAAAGATATAAAAAAATAACAGTTTCCATCATTACACAATTTGTTAAACCCCCAAGAAAATAATAATTTTACAATTACATGATTTACATCAAATCCTACTTAAAGAAATAAAAAAAGGTTTTTACAATTAAATGTTTTATATTTAATTCTATTTAAAAAAAGAAAAACGTTTTCACAACTAAATGTTTTACATTTCTAACTGAGGAAAAAAGTGAACAGACAGGCCCCTGAAAGTTTTTTTGTTTTATACATTTGGTTATCTTTGAATTCTGTACAAATATGTTAGGTAATAGAAAGATGAGAATGTAGGAATCAAACAACAGGTAAGTGAATAGTAGTAACGTTTGCAAAATTCAATAGGAAGAACAGATATTCATTTTTTTATAAGCTTCCGCCATGTTAAAATATGAGTTCCTATGTCGTTCCATGTAAATCCAAACACATCGACAGTTTAGTTGATCTCTATGTCTTTAATTCATGTAACAAAACTTACCAGAGATAGGAATTATCGCTTAAACCATTTATTTAACGCCATTTAATGTTTTCAAATTATAATTCTTCAATATCTCTGCGGCTTCAAAGGAATTTTATTTCCCCTCTTTCTTAGCGATAGATTCAGAGAGACCAGACCGCAGACAGCGTTCACACTTTCCTCTCCCAGGCTTAGCGCAGAAGCGTGTCACATGTGATAATTAATACTTCCTTAGAAATGTCTACTATACCACTCTCCCGTTAATGTAAAAAACAATAATTACTGTTTCATTAACTCTATATCATAAGCAAATTCCTCAGAATCTACTGTACCCGTATTCTTTACTATCTAAAAAGGGAGCGTTTCTGGGAACTACTTTCAGTCCCGGGAACAAGAATGTCGTATTCTTGAATGATGTAGAGTGCCAGAGAGACGACAAGAAGGGGGAACAGTGTTGCCGCGTATTCAAGTGTCAAAGAACATACCAAAAGGTGTGTTGAAGTTAAGGAACTGAAATAAAAGAAGAAGAAGACGAAGATATTAAAAATTTAACCTCACATTTCCCCACATGTTTGTTAGTTTTTTATTTAGTTCTACTTTGGGCCTTTCCATATTTTTTTATTTGAATTTTGCAAAAAATGTATGCAAATCTGGACCTTGTGACATACACTGGTGCGACAAGAGGGCCGCAGAATCCGCCGTGTATTGGTCCTGTATTTTAATGTTAGCTTCTGGTAATTTATGTGTTTACTCTTCTAATAGACCCATAAAGCGAGAAAAATGAAAAAACAAGTATTTCCAGAATTTTATTCCTACTTCTATTTTTATTCACGCATTCAATTGACTTACAAGCTTTTTTTCTCTAAAATTTTCATTTGAAAATAGCATCACCAATTTCTTGGATGTGATCCAAAATAAAATCAACGTCTGTTTTGTTCAATGCGGAATTTTGTGATACAAATCTGAAGAAATTAGGAAGTTCTTTCAACGGTTGATAACCTAACATGACAGAACCGTGTTGGATCATCAGTGCTCGTATCTGCGGTGCCACCTAACAAAAAAAAACTTAATTAATCTGTTATGCTTGAAAATTGCAACTAAGTTTTGACGGTTACTATATAGAGCGTCAATTTCAAGCTTAGAATGGACTATATGTCGTGATTTTTATTAGTAACCACACAGAAAAAATCAAGGGACGATGAATTGGATGTCTTAGGTGACCACTCAATGGGACCTCTACTTCCAATCCATTTATTTGGATTATTGTTGTTAAAACTCCTAGCTGCTAGAGCATAGTGAAGAGGTTTTCCGTCTTGCTAGGAGTGCAAAAAACTTTCATCTAGATCTAAATTGATATCGTCGTCCTGCTGGTTCTCCAATTCATGAAGAACTAAGGGACCAAAAGTATTATACAGCTTATTGAGGTACCATTTTAATTTCCTGGTATTTTTTTATGTGTCTCGAAAGCCAAGGTCATTGCCACGGGTACTTTTGTGCCACTGCGAGCTTGATCACAATAGATTTAAATGTTCTATAGATAATTGGTGAAAGTTGCAGCAAATGGACTTTTTGTGGCCATGAGATGATGAGTGAGTCCTATTCTTAACCTTCTTATGATGATTCTGTCGTTTCTATTCATATTTGGCATGAGATGATGAGTGAGTCGAGTGAGTCCTATGCTTAACCCTCTTATGAAGAGTCTGCCTTTTCTATTAATCTTTGGCATGATAGGTAAATATACGTTGGGTTGCATGGGATGTGAGTTATGTTACTCCACTAGCTTTGCCATTATTTTACTGTCATTACTTAGCTGCTTTGTCATTGCTCTCATTTCTGGTAATGATAACATGGAATTGTGCCCAAAATATTGTTATTTTTATGCTGACAGACATTCTGAACGTCTTCTGGTACTGGGTTTTTAGTGTGTAGATGTTTTTGATGCTATGGACCGATGATAGGGAATCTGTACAGATGGTTAAGTTCAGTTGTGATAGTCTATGTGCTGCAGATGGTGGATAATCGAGTTGCGGTTGTTGAAGTTGTTATTACACTCTGTATAATTGCTACTCATACCACTGGAAAGCATTGCTCACGGGCTTTCCATCGGTGTATCACAAGTAGGGGGTTGCCATTTAAATTTTTGTAGGTGGGGCTTAGGGAGTTGATGAGAATTCATTATCTCATGTCATTTTAGTTCTCTCTCTTTCCGTTCACAAGATATAGTCCATTGTAAGTTTTAGAATGGAATCACTGTTTATACGTTATAGTGTACGATCCTAGTGATTTATTCTCTTTTGTAACAAAATATGTTAGGTTAAGTAAAATTAGCATTGTTTAAGCCAAATATATGGTGAGGTGGATTACCTTTTGAAGTTGCGTGAGATTTTCCGAAATATTAGATTTTCCCCTCAAGTATTTCGGTATGTACCAGAAACAAACATTCATGTACTGCCTTTCAGAAACCAATAGAAACTCAGATCTATGATTCACTTGTTGTTCGAAATATTCTGCTACATCCATTAGTGCATCAATATGACTAGCAAAGCCAGAAGAGCCCTAAAACCAATTTTCTATTTTGTAATTAGAAAAATTTAAACGTTTAAACGTCATGCAGTGGTACCTATGAATAAAAACATATCTTTAACATTAAAATGCTTCTTTTTGGTCGTAATTCCTATTTTTGCGGATTTTTTAGGACTAACTTATATTGAGTAACGGAGGTTTGGAACTGATCAAGTTCACTATTGAATATTTTGGAAAATAAAACTGTGTCTATCCGCGCTGAGATTTCAAAGAACCGTTACCTATGAACTGTTACTTTTGTCGGTAACTAATATATCTTGAATGTTGATGCGTTGATTTCACTTAACAATTTAGTTAATTGGACTCACCTTCGCCTTCCACATAAACCAAAACTTAAACACATCGCATTTCCTGCCGCATTGCAAATATTTATCCCCTAAATCATAAGTTCGGTCGTAGTGTTTGTCTTTTTGAAAAAGATATTCAGCTTCTCTGGAAAAACAATCGTATAAAATATGAGTATCCTTCACTAGTAGAAGAGAACATTGTTGAGGCACGGCTAATAACTTATGTGGATTGATAACCTGAAAAAATTAAACTTGTTTCAATATTTTCTGTACAAACTTCTCTCGAGTCGCATTATGATTATATCAATTTCAAACGGTGGTGTTGAATTAAATGATGTTTTCCTCATCAATGAATGAAAATAGTTACAATTTCATTTGATATCTCTAAAAGAACAGATAGTCGTTTCGTGCCGTCATTTTCGATGCTCATAGGTTAGGTTATAGGTTATAATCGAAAAATTAGTGCGCTTTTCAGTAGCACTCACCATGCTTCACATCAGCCATGAACAGCAAGCGAGATTGATGACGTCGCACTATTCGCACCGGTGCTGACAACGCTATTAGCACAATTTGGACCGCAGAAGGTCCTCCGATGTTAATATTGGCGTTCAACTATGTTTATAAACTTCTTAGACATAATGAAATGAAATTATTTAATTCTTCAGACTGGAGCGAACCACCAAAGTCTTGTTTACATTTTAGTTATCTCCAACATATTGAAGACAAGACAATCCTCACATTCCATTAATTCTAACAGCAGAAAAGTTTAAAAAATTTCACCTCGATGTACTAAAGTCATTTTGGTGAGATCTGTCACTAAGATTTCCATTTTTATTGTGTTTTTATCTGTTTATTTTTATTGTCATTTGTATGCTAAGCTGCTTATCAGATATTTTTGATGGCGAGGAAAGGTGTAGAGTATCTAAATACATGGAATAAGGATGATAATCGGCCATTTAATAGCTGAGGTTATTCAACAAAAACGTGTAGAATAGGTATAAAGTTGGATTTTTTTATATTGTAATTTGTAACACTACTAATAGGGGAATTAAATCAGGTTTTCTCATTGGAACCGGTCCACCCAACTCGGATTTTAATGATTGACGTCAATGTACCGGGTGGGCAAACAAAAACGGCCGTCGGCCATCGGATCGGATTGTAGTACAGCTTTGGGAAGAGGTCCGGTGAGGTTCGCAACCCTCGGAATTTCGAAATGATTTTTTTAAATAGACCTATTACTCTAGAACATTTTAAAAGAAATTTTTTTTGGATCATGCACTTTTGCATAAGAAAATCGAAATCCGCCATTTCTTAAAAGTTTTGACCATTTTAGACAATTTTTGACAGTTTTTGACAATTTTTGACAATTTTTGACAATTTTTGACAATTTCTGACAATTTCTGACAATTTTTGACAATTTTTGACAATTTTTGACAATTTTTGACAATTTTTGACAATTTTTGACAATTTTTGACAATTTTTGACAATTTTTGACAATTTTTGACAATTTTTGACAATTTTTAGAAAGAGCGGAGGATGGACAATGTTGCCAGTTCTCATTTCCGTAATTCGTGACTGAAATACTTGGAAATACTTTACTCACACTGTTTTTGACAATAATTGACAATTTTTGACCATTTTTGACCATTTTTGACCATATTTCAAAAACTTTAACGAGTTTTGACAATTATCAACTATTTTCCAAAATTTTGACAATTTTTAACAATAATTGTCCATTTTTGACAAATTTTCACCATTTTTGATTGTTTTTGACAATTATTGGCCATTTTTCAAAAGTTTTTGACCATTTTTGATAGTTTTTGACAATTATCGACCATTTTTCAAAATTTTAACAATTTTTGACAATTAATTAAATTTTTTTTAAAAGTTTTTGACAATTATCGACCATTTTTGACAATTATTGACAATTTTTGACAATTATTGACCATTTTTGACAGTTTTTGACAAAAATTGTCCATTTTTAACTGTTTTTGACAATAATTGACAATTTTTGACAATTATTGACCATATTTCAAAATTTTTGACAATTTTCATATAATTTTATTTAATTTTTAATCTGATAAATTGTTAATTATTCACCAATTGAGTTAATTCGGAGGGCGTGGTTTGATTAAATAAGCGAGCGAAAAAGATTCCTTTTTTGCGCTAGAGCGTAAAGTAACAATCCTCGGCATTTGCCGACTTTACGATTTCATTTGAATATAGTAATTAGTCAAAAACTTTAACGAGTTTTGAAAATTATCAACTATTTTTCAAAATTTTGACAATTTTTAACAATAATTGTCCATTTTTGACAAATTTTCACCATTTTTGATTGTTTTTGACAATTATTGGCCATTTTTGACAATTTTTCAAAAGTTTTTGACCATTTTTGATAGTTTTTGACAATTATCGACCATTTTTCAAAATTTTAACAATTTTTGACAATTAATTAAATTTTTTTTGAAAGTTTTTGACAATTATCGACCATTTTTGACAATTATTGACCATTTTTGACAGTTTTTGACAAAAATTGTCCATTTTTAACTGTTTTTGACAATAATTGACAATTTTTGACAATTATTGACCATATTTCAAAATTTTTGACAATTTTCATATAATTTTATTTAATTTTTAATTTGATAAATGGTTAATTATTCACCAATTGAGTTAATTCGGAGGGCGTGGTTTGATTAAATAAGCGAGCGAAAAAGATTACTTTTTTGCGCTAGAGCGTAAAGTAACAATCCTCGGCATTTGCCGACTTTACGATTTCATTTGAATATAGTAATTAGTCAATTTTTTTGGATCATGCACTTTTGCATGAGAAAATCGAAATCCGCCATTTCTTAAAAGTTTTGACCATTTCAGACAATTTTTGACAGTTTTTGACAGTTTTTGACAATTTTTGACAATTTTTGACAATTTTTGACAATTTTTGACAATTTTTGACAATTTTTGACAATTTTTGACAATTTTTAGAAAGAGCGGTGGATGGACAATGTTGCCAGTTCTTAGTTCCGTAACTCGTGACTGAAATACTTGGAAATACTTTACTCACACCAGGTCTTAGATCTTATTACTAAAAAATTTGTGGTTCTTTCAGAATTTATAGAGAAAAATCCAAAAACAATATATTTTCACCACGACCATGGACAGATATTTTATTCAAAAAATAGTTGAATAGGTTCTAAATACTTCATATTCAACATGAATTTTTTTGAGAAGAGGAATAAATATGTATGTATATATGTAGACATAGATATCAAATAATTTGTATTCCACATGAAGTTTTCCAAAAAGGGGATGGGAATCCCTTCTTCTTACCCAGAAAATAAGAAACAGAAAACAAATAAGACAATAGTAAATAACAATAGAAATAACCTCAATGATTATTAGGACAATCAATACTTTTTTTCATAATTCAACACATAACGCTTCCCGGCCAACTGTCAGTAACTAGAACCGTAACCTAACCTAACTTATATTAACAAAATGAAACCAACAATGTAATAAACTAGAGAGGTTAAGCCACGAAGTATCATTTCATTCATTTTAAAGTAAAACTATGTGGTCCAGCAGTAAGTTTGTTTTAAACTCTTATATTTAATGTAAATATAAAGAAAATCTAAGATAAACATTATATTCTAAGGATGTTTATTATTTCAATTTTCATGATTATAAATTCAAATAATTTTATATTTTTATATTTTCATGTAATCTATTACTATGCAAAATTAATTCAACTAAGAGAAAATAAACACCATTTGACAACGCCGCTAAAACTATCACCTGATCACACATCAATCATAATTTATGAAGCTGGGCTCCCTAGACATAAGGCTTTAGTGTGTAATTTTATAACCTATGTCAAGTGAAGATAATGATGCTTAAAAATATTTCCTAAAAATTGGCAAAATTTCAGTATTTTCTTCTGGTTCTTTTTGTGAAACTTTCCCACATTTAGTTTAAAATAATAACCTTTACAGTTTAAAGTGAAAATATTCATCGTAAAATAGCATTGAATAGTGTTGGGAAAGTATAATTTTTTGAACTAAATTCGTGATTTTTAAAGTAATTACTGAATGATCCAGCGAAATATTTTTTCATCTGCTCTATTTAAGGTAAGCTATCAAACAAATTTAAAATTAACCTAAAATTCCGAGGGTCGCGAAGTCTACCAGAACCCAAATGTAATCAATATATAAAAACACTCCTACCCATACGTCTACAAAACGAACACTCGCTTTTGAAACGTCAACGCTTAATGATCACGACTCAAGGATATCACTCGCTTTGATTTATGTTGCGACCAAAATATTGTAGGCATAGGTTAATAGTGAATGAAGGCTAGTCTATCACTAATACATCATTGGATAATATTAATTTACTTCAGATAGCTTTATTATTTTGGAATCTGGAATACTCACCAAGGAATCAGCTCGTTCAATGCCGTTAAGTTTAGCTCTATGCTTTTGAGAGAAAATAAGCCCACCACCCCATGCTGCATCGATATGGAGCCACATGCCGTATTTTGTGCATATGTCGGCAATCTCGTTGATGGGATCGAAAGCACCGCGGACTGTAGTGCCTATAAAAAATGTTAGAAAACAGACAAAAGCGAACCTAGTTAAAACTTACCCAAAGTCGCAATGGTTAATATGGGTACATTGCCTTCCTCCAAGGTCTGTTTAATTTTTACTTCAAGATCGTTTGGTAGGATTCTTCCTATATCATCTGTCAGTATACGACACACATTGTCCTCGCCAATGCCCAAGAACGCAGCAAATTTGAAAACTGAATAGTGACATTCTTCAGAAGCAAAAACAATTGAATGTGGGAGGTGGAACACTCCTTTTTTCTACAATGAATATCACTTTAAGTAGAAGAGAAATAACATAGATTTGAACTAGTGTTCCTTCAACCTTCTTGTAAATGTGTTAACTTGACACCAGACTGGATTAGGTCAACAAATTGGGAATAAAAATATCTGCCAGTGGTTAAATGTCGGTGAAGGGCAGAGGAATCTTCACGGGCTACGAATGTAGAACACACATTCACACATTTTTGTTCAAATTGAGAAGTAGGTATTTATTTAAGCAACTTTTGGTCCACTTAGGTAAATTAGTTGAAGACTTTTTGGGCCATATACTCTATAAATTGTTATTCTAGTCAAACATTCACGACCAGAACCAGTCAGCAACGAGCTGAACAAGTCAGTTTGGCAAGGCCTAGCCCATTTTGGCGAATCCCCGCCTTTTATCGTCAAATAATATAAGTTGAAGTTATATAATTGATACTTTTTATTTCCTTACGTACCTTAATTTCTGGATAACGTTTGTATCGAGCCAAATTCACTGCTAAGCCGTTTGCAAAAGAACCTCCTGGACAAAAAAGTCCATCTCCCCATTTTGGACCGATCATACGACAAACTTCTTTAATTATTTGTTTCTCCTAATAAAAAATACTTTTATCAAATATTAATAGATATAGGTAGATCTTTAACAACTGGTTATATTCCCGAGGAGTATCAATTTTTGGATCTGAGGACGCTTCTACACTGTTTCCTTATAAGAGGTTCCAATACAATACAATAGAAAAACTACTTTGGTGAATGAAATCAATGTGACAGAGCCGTTGCTTCATTTATGGAAAACGGTGAACACCACTGGGTTTTACAGTTCAATAATGATTTATTGCTCTAATATTAGTATCTGTAGGGTGGGGAGGGTGAGTTTTGGCCCACAGCACCTAGGCCGCATGTACATTCTCCCGAGGAGTTGTCCTCCTAGGTCATCGTCCATCCTGTCCTTTCCAGGAAGGTGGAAAGGTCACTAGGAGACATCTCCTTTATATCAGCAGGTTTAGGCCAAGACTCACCGAACACACACTCTCTTATTGACGATAACTCCGGGCACTCACATAAGACATGCCTTCTTGTTCACACATTCTGCCTAGAGATGTGTCCACTATCTCCATAGTAAAGAGGTGTTTCCTTATGTTGACAGTGGTCAGTCAGAAATCCTAATGTTAAGCGTAGGTTTTTCCTGGTCATCGCCAAATATTTCTTCGGCGCCAGCTTCCCAGGGTCGCCCAAGGTGATCCTGGCAAGACTGCATCCTTTGATTCCATCCCATCTCTTTAGGGATTGAGCATGGGTGTAACGCTTGGCTAGTTCCGCAATTGTCGAAGTCGTCAGGCCGTAGGTGTCACTGGTTCCTAAAATTTTTAGTCCAGCCTCTTCACTGGCTAAAGAATCGGCAATGCGATTACCTTTACTCCTGTCGTGCCCTTTAACCCAAATCAGGATAATATTGTTATCTACCGAGGCGTTAGCTAAATCTTGGTGGCACTCCAATACTAGCCCTGATGTAACACGTTGTCTGTTAAAGGCTAAGTCTGCTGTCAGTACAGCTTGTTATGTTTTTGCCAGAAATTCCTTTTCTGGTTAGTTCTTTTGTGGCAATTGAGATACCGGCCAGTTCTGTTTGAACCACGCTGGTATTTTTTCCCATACCCCACTTAATTCCTAGGCTAAATGATCTGGAGTAAACTCCACGTCCTGAGCCTGATACATTTGCAGCATCTGACTCTGTGTTCTGTTTTATTTGTATTTTGTAGGGTTTATTAAACACAAACTTGGGTTCAATTGCATCATTGGCCGCCTGCAGCAGAGGTAGCGCAGAAAGCGCTTCTCGCCATAGGCTTAGGCTTATGATTGCAGTGTAAATCCAGGTGACCACACGAGGAGAAATACCCCATGTGCGTCCCACTGTCCTCTGACATTGCTCATAAGCTACATATGCTCTGTAGGTGAGAGTTCCATGTTAGCTTTCTGTCGAGGGTAAGACCAAGGTATTCCACCTCTTCAGTGAAGTTTAATTTTCTATTGAAGATTTCGAGGGGATTTACGCCCGATAATATTCTTTTCCTGGTGAAAACGACCATCTCAGTCTTCTTGAAATTGATCGACAGTGAGTATTCCTTACACCATGTTTCTATTAATTCTAGCCCATCCTGCGCTCTATCGCACAGTGTGTTCACAAATTTTCCGGTCTGCAAGATAACTATGTCATCCGCGTATGAGATTGTGTAGAATCCATTAGTACCCTGATTAATCAGGGTATCCAGGACTATGCTCCAAAGAAGGGGTGATAAGGCCCCTCCCTGCGGACATCCCCTCATGACCAGTCCTCTCACTATGATGTCTTCTACATTGATACTTATCGCTTTACTAGAGAGCATTTTGACTATCTATTCTCACACTACCAGGGGTACACTCCTGGAGTTAAGTTGCTGGGTAATTGTTGGGAAGGTTGTTTTATCAAACGCTCCCTCAATATCTATGAATATACCCAGGGTGGATTGTTTATTGTCCAATGATCTTTCGATTCTGCCAACCACTTGGTGAAGGGCTGAATCAATGGACCTTCCCGGAGTATATGCATGCTGATTTGGATGAAGTGGGTTGTGAACTAGCACTTCATATCTTATATACCTCTCACATAGCCTCTCCATTGTTTTTAAAAAGAACGATGTGAGGCTAATAGGACGGAATGCTTTTGGTAAGGTGTAATCCATCCTTCCTGGTTTGGGAATATACCTCAGAGCTAAAGAGGCTCTGAATATTCCAACCAGGTGCGGCATAAGGATATCCATTCCCCACTGAAGTAGCGTCAGTCACCAGGACGGTGACTTGAAAGGGGAAAAGCCCGAAATGGTCCACCTTATCTTGTCCTCATCAATTACTGCACTAACAAATTGACAGTCGTATTGTGAGGGTGTTGTTGGTACTTCCACCCAGTTCGTCGTTCCAGGAAAGACAGAACCAGGGAAGTGAGTTTCCATAAGAATCTCAGCGCTCTCTTGGAGATTGGCGGTTTTTTCGCCATTTTCCCTCGTCAGGATGCCGATACTCTTATGGTCTCTCATATTAGTATAAACATTATTGAGTGTTTGATCATCCAAATGAAGTATTTGACTTTTTAAAGAATGAAATAATTAAAATGAAATCCACATTTTTAAAAATTGAGATAGATAGTCATCTATATGAGTCTACCCTGAAGTACAGTACAACGAAACAGATCAGCGGATGAAGCTTATTAAATTACTAAATGAAATATACAAATTTCGTGAATTAACTCAACTCTGTCAAAACTTCTCATGCATGAATTAGACCAAGACTAATCTTTATTAATAAACACAGCTAATTTAGCGACAAACGCACATATTATAGATGACTAGTAATATGTCATAAGTAGTTTAAATGAAAGCCGCAGTTATCCATACCCTTAATCAGAAGTGTTCGAGAATTCGCTCATTAAAACTAAAGAGATCCCGTTAGCAAATGTCATAGCTAATGATTCGACAAAGCTCAAAATATGTAACCTACCATAAGTGTGAAAACAGGAGCCACTTCATAAGTGTAGGCGCTAGCATTCAAAGAATCGGTTAACCATTGCGCGGCCAAACCATAAGGGTCGAGTCTGAAATGCAAAAAATATTTCTGATTAGATATATCTGAAACGGAAAATCAGGAGTTTCAACATACATTTCAGCTAATCAGACAAAATTTTTGGGTTGGCAACTTGAACATCCATCGAATAGAATTCAGGAATATAATATGCGCTATTAGTCACTGAAAATGCAGATTCCTATCTTCATGGACAACAAATTTTCAATAAATACAATAAAATACTTGAAGAAATAGGTTATGTAACCTCTAAACGCAGTTCAACCATCAATAATTGAGCGTTTAAAGTTACCAATCGAAGAACTAGTTTTAACTATTGATCCGAAATTGAGCTAAGGTAAAATTTGGTTTAACTAAACCTAGATCAGTGTTAAACGTAGTTTAAACCGCCGTTGAACAGCCTGTCCTAAGTGGTATATAAAAAACTTGATATATTTAAAAATTCACTTACCCTGAAAAAAGTTGATTGATAAAATAGGGGTGGCCAGTTTTAACGCTAAATTTGATTGTATTTCTCAAAAGATTTATCAATTTGTCGTGTTTTTCTCCATTTTGTTTTAAGCTAAAGTCAAATTGCTCTTCAAGTTGTTCAGGAGTTTGCCATAGTAAAACTTTATCTTGTCTGGTAGTAAATACGACGTTTTTAAACATCAGCTCTACAACTTTTTCTAAGAATTTTCCATGTTTTTCTATTTGGGGTACCGGACTAAAATCTTCGTCGTCCATCGCTGGATGAATCTAGAGGGAAACTGAACCACAATAGATTTTATTGTTAATCAAGAATAATTTTTAATTGTTTCCTTTTTAAGAATATTAAACAAAATAATATTTCGTTAATTAGATTAACGGTGAATGAAAATGGTAATTATGTTTAATATACTGGGTACCTATATAGCATTTGAAAAATACGAACCTAGATTCCTCATGTCCTTTCCTCCATTCTACCACGATGAATTTCACTTTTGAAATATAAAATTGATTTTGAATATAAAACCACATCATGAAGTATAATATTGAGTACAATACTGTTTGGAACATTAAATAAGTTTATGGGTCATTTCGTTTAATTGAAATCCGTCTGGAAAAACCTTTTTTTCTCAGCATTAAAGTACCTTTTTCAACTGAAAACAATCAAACATTTTACTCGCAGATGCATAATTTTGATAAAATAGGGAAGACAAACTACTTTTTCCCCATGACAATTTAATTAAACTTTTAAAAAACAAAAAATTTGGGAACCAAAAGAAATTCATAATAGGCTTGACTAGTACTCGTAGAATAATACTATACACTACGAAAAATTTCTAATCTAAGAAGACGCGATTCTGGGAATTGACGTAATGAATCTACATGGTTTCCAGTTAGACTTTAGAAACGTAACCATTAAAATGGGTTCCGAAGAGGTATTCCTCCATCCATATGAAGGCAGCTGTTCAGGAAGATACCGTTCTACCTGCACGAAGCAAATTCATGATAGTAGCGCGGCTACAGGGAATCATGGAGGAATGTACACCGGTTATGATGAAGCCATGGAACTACGACGAAGAGGTTGGTAGAGGAGTACTAATTGGAAAGGGATTGGTTACGTCAGCGAAGGAGATCCCAGTACGTGTCATAAACGTGAACGATCACCCAATTACGATTAAGAAGAAAACCAGAATTGGATCCTGCGTACCAGTGACGTTTATAGTTCGTCAAACAACGACAATTGACAATTCTGATGAAATATTCAAACAGATGTTGTCAATAGCTGGCCAATCCTTGAATCGAGGTGAGAAATGGAAAATGAGAGAATTTCTCTTGCAGTATCGAGACCTATTCGTACTAAAAGGAGGGAAGACTGGTAGAACATCAGCCAAAATTTAAAGTCGAGTGACAGGGACGGCTTTGAGTTGGTGACCTAGCAACAATATTGTTTTTAAACAGTGCTAGTCAGCTTATGTAGTGAAAATAATTATTATGATTGCCTACTGCACAGAACTCTTCCTCGGTTATTTTATCAAAAATTCTTCTGCACTTTTTCCAGATTTGGTAGGACAAAGAAGATATTTGTGATAGCAGTTTGGGTCAATTTTGGAAAATCACCCTATATTTATATTTTTGAAACATCCTATAATTGCCTACTGCACTGAACTCTTCCTCGGTTATTTTATCAAAAATTCTTCTGCACTTTTTCCACATTTAGTAGGACAAAGAAGATATTTCCTATAGCAGTTTGTGTCAATTTTGGAAAATCACCCCATATTTATATTTTTGAAACGTCCTAATTGCCTACTGCACTGAACTCTTCCTCGGTTATTTTATCAAAAATTCTTCTGCACTTTTTCCACATTTAGTAGGACAAAGAAGATATTTCCTATAGCAGTTTGTGTCAATTTTGGAAAATCACCCCATATTTATATTTTTGAAACGTCCTAATTGCCTACTGCACTGAACTCTTCCGCGGTTATTTTATCGAAAATTCTTCTGCACTTTTTCCACATTTTGTAGGACAAAGAAGATATTTGTGATAGCAGTTTAGGTAAATTTTGTAAAATCACCCTACATTTATATTTTTGAAACATCCTAATTGCCTACAGCACTGAACTCTTCCTCGGTTATTTTATCAAAAATTCTTCAGCACTTTTTCCCCATTTAGTAGGACAAAGAAGATATTTGTGATAGCAGCTTGGATCAATTTTGTAAAATCACCCTATATTTATATTTTTGAAACACCCTTTAATTGCCTACTGCACTGAACTCTTCCTCGGTTATTTTATCAAAAATTCTTCTGCACTTTTTCCACATTTAGTAGGACAAAGAAGATTATTTGTGATAGCAGTTTGGGTCAATTTTAGAAAATCACCCTATATTTATATTTTTGAAACATCCTATAATTGCCTACTGCACTGAACTCTTCCTCTGTTATTTTATCAAAAATTCTTCTGCACTTTTTCCACATTTAGTAGGACAAAGAAAATATTTCTGATAGCAGTTTGGGTCAATTTTGGAAAATCACCCTATATTTATATTTTTGTAAACATCCTATAATTGCCTGCTGCACTGAACTCTTCCTCGGCTATTTTATCAAAAATTCTTCTGCACTTTTTCCACATTTAGTAGGACAAAGAAGATATTTGTGATAGCAGTTTAGGTCAATTTTGGAAAATCACCCTATATTTATATTTTTGAAACATCCTATAATTGCCTACAGCACTGAACTCTTCCTCGGTTATTTTATCAAAAATTCTTCTGCACTTTTTCCCCATTTAGTAGAAGAAATAAGATATTTGTGATAGCAGTGTGGGTCAATTTTGGAAAATCACCCTATATTTATATTTTTGAAACATCCTATAATTGCCTACTGCACTGAACTCTTCCTCGGTTATTTTATCAAAAATTCTTCCGCACTTTTTCCCCATTTAGTAGGAGAAATAAGATATTTGTGATAGCAGTTTGGGTCAATTTTGGAAAATCACCCTATATTTATATTTTTGAAACATCCTATAATTGCCTACTGCACTGAACTCTTCCTCGGTTATTTTATCGATAATTCTTCTGCACTTTTTCCACATTTAGTAGGTCAAAGAAGATATTTGCTATAGCAGTTTGCGTAAATTTTTGAAAATCACCCTATATTTATATTTTTGAAACATCCCATAATTGCCTACTGCACTGAACTCTTCCTCTGTTATTTTATTAAAAATTCTTCCGCACTTTTTCTACATTTAGTAGGAAAAAGAAGATATTTCTGATAGCAGTTTGGGTCAATTTTTGAAAATCACCCTATATTCATATTTTTGAAACATCCTATAATTGCCTGCTGCACTGAACTCTTCCTCGGTTATTTTATCAAAAATTCTTCTGCACTTTTTCCACATTTAGTAGGACAAAGAAGATATTTGTGATAGCTTTTTAGGTCAATTTTGGAAAATCACCCTATATTTATATTTTTGAAACATCCTATAATTGCCTACTGCACTGAACTCTTCCTCGGTTATTTTATCAAAAATTCTTCTGCACTTTTTCCACATTTAGTAGGACAAAGAAGATATTTGTGATAGCTTTTTAGGTCAATTTTGGAAAATCACCCTATATTTATATTTTTGAAACATCCTATAATTGCCTACTGCACTGAACTCTTCCTCAGTTATTTTATCAAAAATTCTTCTGCACTTTTTCCACATTTAGTAGGACAAAGAAGATATTTGTGATAGCTTTTTAGGTCAATTTTGGAAAATCACCCTATATTTATATTTTTGAAACATCCTATAATTGCCTACTACACTGAACTCTTCCTCGGTTATTTTATCAAAAATTCTTCTGCACTTTTTCCACATTTAGTAGGACAAAGAAGATATTTGTGATAGCTTTTTAGGTCAATTTTGGAAAATCACCCTATATTTATATTTTTGAAACATCCTAATTGCCTACAGCACTGAACTCTTCCTCGGTTATTTTATCAAAAATTCTTCTGCACTTTTTCCACATTTAGTAGGACAAAGAAGATATTTGTGATAGCTTTTTAGGTCAATTTTGGAAAATCACCCTATATTTATATTTTTGAAACATCCTATAATTGCCTACTGCACTGAACTCTTCCTCGGTTATTTTATCAAAAATTCTTCCGCACTTTTTCTACATTTAGTAGGAAAAAGAAGATATTTCTGATAGCAGTTTGGGTCAATTTTTGAAAATCACCCTATATTCATATTTTTGAAACATCCTATAATTGCCTGCTGCACTGAACTCTTCCTCGGTTATTTTATCAAAAATTCTTCTGCACTTTTTCCACATTTAGTAGGACAAAGAAGATATTTGTGATAGCTTTTTAGGTCAATTTTGGAAAATCACCCTATATTTATATTTTTGAAACATCCTATAATTGCCTACTGCACTGAACTCTTCCTCTGTTATTTTATCAAAAATTCTTCTGCACTTTTTCCACATTTAGTAGGACTAAGAAGATATTTGTGATAGCAGTTTGGGTCAATTTTGGAAAATCACCCTATATTTATAGTTTTGAACATCCTATAATTGCCTACTGCACTGAACTCTTCCTCGGTTATTTTATCAAAAATTCTTCCGCACTTTTTCCCCATTTAGTAGGAGAAATAAGATATTTGTGATAGCAGTTTGGGTCAATTTTGGAAAATCACCCTATATTTATATTTTTGAAACATCCTATAATTGCCTACTGCACTGAACTCTTCCTCGGTTATTTTATCGATAATTCTTCTGCACTTTTTCCACATTTAGTAGGACAAAGAAGATATTTGTGATAGCTTTTTAGGTCAATTTTGGAAAATCACCCTATATTTATATTTTTGAAACATCCTATAATTGCCTACTACACTGAACTCTTCCTCAGTTATTTTATCAAAAATTCTTCTGCACTTTTTCCACATTTAGTAGGACAAAGAAGATATTTGTGATAGCTTTTTAGGTCAATTTTGGAAAATCACCCTATATTTATATTTTTGAAACATCCTAATTGCCTACAGCACTGAACTCTTCCTCGGTTATTTTATCAAAAATTCTTCTGCACTTTTTCCACATTTAGTAGGACAAAGAAGATATTTGTGATAGCTTTTTAGGTCAATTTTGGAAAATCACCCTATATTTATATTTTTGAAACATCCTATAATTGCCTACTGCACTGAACTCTTCCTCGGTTATTTTATCAAAAATTCTTCCGCACTTTTTCTACATTTAGTAGGAAAAAGAAGATATTTCTGATAGCAGTTTGGGTCAATTTTTGAAAATCACCCTATATTCATATTTTTGAAACATCCTATAATTGCCTGCTGCACTGAACTCTTCCTCGGTTATTTTATCAAAAATTCTTCTGCACTTTTTCCACATTTAGTAGGACAAAGAAGATATTTGTGATAGCTTTTTAGGTCAATTTTGGAAAATCACCCTATATTTATATTTTTGAAACATCCTATAATTGCCTACTGCACTGAACTCTTCCTCTGTTATTTTATCAAAAATTCTTCTGCACTTTTTCCACATTTAGTAGGACTAAGAAGATATTTGTGATAGCAGTTTGGGTCAATTTTGGAAAATCACCCTATATTTATAGTTTTGAACATCCTATAATTGCCTACTGCACTGAACTCTTCCTCGGTTATTTTATCAAAAATTCTTCCGCACTTTTTCCCCATTTAGTAGGAGAAATAAGATATTTGTGATAGCAGTTTTGGTCAATTTTGGAAAATCACCCTATATTTATATTTTTGAAACATCCTATAATTGCCTACTGCACTGAACTCTTCCTCGGTTATTTTATCGATAATTCTTCTGCACTTTTTCCACATTTAGTAGGTCAAAGAAGATATTTGCTATAGCAGTTTGCGTAAATTTTCGAAAATCACCCTATATTTATATTTTTGAAACATCCCATAATTGCCTACTGCACTGAACTCTTCCTCTGTTATTTTATTAAAAATTCTTCCGCACTTTTTCTACATTTAGTAGGAAAAAGAAGATATTTCTGACAGCAGTTTGGGTCAATTTTTGAAAATCACCCTATATTTATATTTTTGAAACATCCTATAATTGCCTGCTGCACTGAACTCTTCCTCGGTTATTTTATCAAAAATTCTTCTGCACTTTTTCCACATTTAGTAGGACAAAGAAGATATTTGTGATAGCTTTTTAGGTCAATTTTGGAAAATCACCCTATATTTATATTTTTGAAACATCCTAATTGCCTACAGCACTGAACTCTTCCTCTGTTATTTTATCAAAAATTCTTCTGCACTTTTTCCACATTTAGTAGGACAAAGAAAATATTTCTGATAGCAGTTTGGGTCAATTTTGGAAAATCACCCTATATTTATATTTTTGAAACATCCTATAATTGCCTACTACACTGAACTCTTCCTCGGTTATTTTATCAAAAATTCTTCTGCACTTTTTCCACATTTAGTAGGACAAAGAAGATATTTGTGATAGCTTTTTAGGTCAATTTTGGAAAATCACCTTATATTTATATTTTTGAAACATCCTATAATTGCCTACTACACTGAACTCTTCCTCGGTTATTTTATCAAAAATTCTTCTGCACTTTTTCCACATTTAGTAGGACAAAGAAGATATTTGTGATAGCTTTTTAGGTCAATTTTGGAAAATCATCCTATATTTATATTTTGGAAACATCCTATAATTGCCTACAGCACTGAACTCTTCCTCGGTTATTTTATCAAAAATTCTTCTGCACTTTTTCCACATTTAGTAGGACTAAGAAGATATTTGTGATAGCAGTTTGGGTCAATTTTGGAAAATCACCCTATATTTATAGTTTTGAAACATCCTATAATTGCCTGCTGCACTGAACTCTTTCTCGGTTATTTTATCAAAAATTCTTCTCCACTTTTTCCACATTTAGTAGGACAAAGAAGATATTTGTGATAGCAGTTTGGGTCAATTTTGGAAAATCACCCTATATTTATAGTTTTGAAACATCCTATAATTGCCTACTGCACTGAACTCTTCCTCGGTTATTTTATCAAAAATTCTTCTCCACTTTTTCCACATTTAGTAGGACAAAGAAGATATTTGTGATAGCTTTTTAGGTCAATTTTGGAAAATCACCCTATATTTATATTTTGGAAACATCCTATAATTGCCTACAGCACTGAACTCTTCCTCGATTATTTTATCAAAAATTCTTCTGCACTTTTTCCACATTTAGTAGGACTAAGAAGATATTTGTGATAGCAGTTTGGGTCAATTTTGGAAAATCACCCTATATTTATAGTTTTGAAACATCCTATAATTGCCTGCTGCACTGAACTCTTTTTCGGTTATTTTATCAAAAATTCTTCTCCACTTTTTCCACATTTAGTAGGACAAAGAAGATATTTGTGATAGCAGTTTGGGTCAATTTTGGAAAATCACCCTATATTTATAGTTTTGAAACATCCTATAATTGCCTGCTGCACTGAACTCTTTCTCGGTTATTTTATCAAAAAATTTTCTCCACTTTTTCCACATTTAGTAGGACAAAGAAGATATTTCTGATAGCAGTTTTAGTCAATTTTGGAAAATTACCCTATATTTATATTTTTGAAACATCCTATATATAACCATCCAATTTGAGATTAATAAGAAAATTTTTATTTGCGGTTAACGAAACTAATAATTTGAAAAAATACTGTGCTAAGATTTTTTATAAAGAATCATTCTGTAAAACATCTCAGCTAAACCAAATTCACACTCAATAAATAAATAAAATCAGAATTTAATATTTCCATTATAAATAAAATATTTATTATTTATCCCACCAAACAGGCTCGACACTGTTTTAAGTTAACCTTGATCTAACCTCGTATTGTTTTCCTATAGTATAGCCAGAATTGTTAAATTTTTTTTGTACTAATTATCTACAAGAGACAGGCGCATTTAGAAAAATAAAATTTAATATCAGAGTGTACGACCAATAGTCAAATTCCGTTCGGTGCTAGGTACAGTCATACAAAAAAATTGTTTTTATGTAGTTGTCGCGGAATATTTTTGTGATAAGTGCCGGGTGATGGAATTGTAACTATAAATTTTAATAAAATATTGTGTAAATAAAACAAATGGATATTTGTGTGGTAAGTATATTTTATTATTATTAAGCGATTTTAAAAACTCATTCTTCAAGTGGAAATATATGGGATTTTTCTTTTCCATATCTCTCTAAATTTATTTTTCATCGTATTGGTTAAATGCCATTGAAAATTGGTTAAAATATGATTTACCTATTAATACTAAATATCTAGTCGTTGAAAAGTATGAGATAGAATGCAACAAATTTTAAAAATAAAGCTATTGTTCATATTTTTATAATAATTTTGACGGTCTACCTACCTTCTTTGTAATAAAAATTGCATAATATCGATAATTATAGGTAGGTACATCAAGATTATCTTTTCTACATGATAAATTTGCTATATTTTTATCCATCGATACACCTTCCCAGTAAACACAAGGACATCCATAAGATATCCACTGGATATCCATCAGGTACAATACGGATATCCATTGGACGTCCTTTGATGGACGAAGGATGTCCCATGGACATCCAGTGGATATCCATTGGCCACCAACTTGAACGTCCAATGGATGTCCATTTTCCGATCAGATATGGACACCTATTGGACGTGAATTGTACCAAAATGGATGTTATATGGACCATCAATGTGTATTATCTGATCCAGTGATGGACATTTTCGATTGGATATGGACTAATTCTGGACATGGATTGGACCACAATTGATATCTAATGGACGTTACCTGGACTAGTGATGTACATAGCCTGGAACAGTGATGGACGTCTTATGGGCATTAAATAACCTATGGCTAATTGAAAAAAACTGGTAATTTAGAGAAAAAGATATTTTCTCTTGAGGTTGCAGTCAAAGGGAAAAGAAAATTATTAAAACAAAAATCAATTCAATAAAAAACACAATATACTGAGAATATCTAAATGAAACAAAAACAAATGATAAAATTATTCATATAACAAAAAATTGGCCTCCAATGAATAATGCACAAAAATTTATATTTTTCGAAAATCTAGTTCTCATTTTTTTTCTTCAGCTCATTTTCACTCCTTTCTTTAGCACTTCTTAACCATTTTTTTTTTGCTTCCTTTTAAGCTTTGGTATTTTCAGCCAAACAAGTTTTGTCACATGCCCCTGGAATATCAAATCATCAATATATTATGTTTCAAGAAAATACAGAACAATTGAAAACATTTACTCACCAATTAGAACCTTTGCCAGTTTTAGGCTGCTAAAAACTTTCTTTTTCTTCATCCCAAGCCAACTGAAATCTGCGGCAAATGTATTCGATAATAATGAATTCAAACATCTTTTGACAAAATCATATATGTTGCTGCCTCCCAGCTTGGATAATTCATTCATCTAAAAACATATATATTATAATGAAGCACATTATAAAATTAAGAAGAGAGTAATGAACTCACAGTTGCAATGAAGTTCCTCTCATCTGCTAAATATTCCTCTACATCATTGAGCTGTACCTCATCGCTTATTGGACGGAAATGGAACTTTGAGAATATTGAAGTACTCTCATCATTTTTCTCCTTTTCTGAAGATTTTATTATCCTTAATTGTTGTAACTCTTCCAGCACTTGGGTAAGAATATTTCTCATTAGTATCTGCTGTTTCTGGATAGCTTTGAGAGCGTCATCTAAAATACATATAAATTTTCAGCTTATTTTATTGTATGGATCATATAACTTCTAACCATAATTGTGTTGTTGGCAAGATGAACAGGTTTGAACATCTGAAACAAACAACATTAAGATAAGATATATTTATGCCAATATATACAGCATATGAGACAATATAAGAATGTTTATAATCACTAGAAAGTAACACACCAGCAGTTTGTTTTGCCATATCTGTCCTGGAATTGGCTGAAACAGCAGATACATTTCTTCTGCGGGGGTATTCTAGACAATTCCTTGTGCTGGGGTCTTCTGGACAATTACTTGTGCTTGGGACTCCTGGATTATTAGTTTGGATTGGTACACTGCTAACACACAGTCTAGGTGGACTTAAATAGCGTTTCTGGGAATTATCCTCAGAACTTGCTAATTCGTTTCCTTCGATGATACAACTTTTCTAATACTGACTTTACGCTTCAACTTATCACAGTCAGATGAGCTTAGGTCACTTTCATATTCAGCCTTATTCGCTTTATTTGTAGCTTGTAGGTAGGTGTCTGAGAATACGAAATTCGAATTGTTTCAAGTACAAAAATGGAAATATTAAAATGAACTCACCATATGTTCCTCACTTGAAGGTTTGAAATGCTCGAAGCAGGGGGTGAAATACAAGTTGAACTTGAAGACTGATTCGATTGTGTGTCTCAGAAAGAAATTGAGGTCAACTCTTTTCTTGTTCGTTTATAAATTTTATTCAGGTACTTTTTTCGTACAGCCCTTTTCTCCATCTTACCGTGGAACACAATTGCAATACACTTACAACACTTTTTCACTTTTCTTTACTTACATTTCTCAAATTAATATCTAATAACACTGTTTTCAAAAAGACAGAATCAAGGAGTCACAACGAAAGAGCGAGGCAAAAATAAATGGTTAAATGACTTATCAAATGTCAACCGTAGAAGTATTGCCAATATACTAATTTTAACGCCGTTTCTTCTGGGATAAAACGTATGCACTCAGTGTATATCTATCCCTTATTGATTAGTTGTGTTAAACAAAAACAAATATATGTAGAGGTCGGAAACAGTTCGCCCTGGTGCGACGAGTGGAAAACGGTATACAGTGCTATCAACAGCTTTTATTCTCATGTATTATCAGCATAATTATATTATGTATTAACTACAATCAATATTGATCATACTCCATAAGAGACAATGGGCAAATTGAAACCAAAATTTCCCTGTTAGATTGAGAAAGGTGATCGAAGACGCATGCGCAAAGAGTTTTTAAGCATGTAGAATATTTTCGCGCATGCGCAGGAACTCCGCTTCATCACTATTTTTGGCTTCAGAGTATTATCAATATTCATAGTTTATATATATATATATATGATTATCATAGATTAACCGGTTGATCTGTGGTATTATTTTGACAAGAAATGCACATTCATTAAATATCAATTCATGGATATATCTACTGGATATTCATGAACGGATATCCACTGGATGTCAATTAATGGATATCCACTGGATATACATCAATGGATATCCACTGGATGTACATCAATAGATATCCATGGAACAACCCAAAAATGGACATCCATTGGACATCCATTTCTGGTCCATGTCCATAGGGACTAATTACGGACATTGAGTGGATATCCATTGGACGTCCTGTGTTTACTGGGTTTTGATTTCATATACTTATATAAATTATGGGTTATAGGATCAGCACCATGAATTACACAAACTCTTCTACCCCTTCAATAATTGTACTACATTTTAGTAAATCGGTCTTTTAGTCTCTAAATTATTGTATCAAGACGGATTTTTTATTTTAGTGTAACTTGTGTTCGCCTGTTCGGTTTCCAAGATCGCCAACGCAGTGTTCCCAACTCTCAAAAAATTTTTTTAATAAAAAACCACTAAAAATCACAACATTTACATGAAAATACCCTAAAAAGATAATTATTAAAAACAATATAAATAATTAATTAATAATTATTATGAAACTGAAATCAGCAGACAACTGAAAATTTTTAGAATTCTTTATAGCAAATTAATTGTTCTTAAGAAATTAAAAAAAAATGGCATCTATATTTGAACGTTAACCCGCTAGGTCAACAAATAAATGTGATTGGCTATATTAAATTACTCCAGGCGTGGCCCTAATTTTTGTTCATAAAAAAAATAAGAAAATAAAAATTTAAGAAGTCAAAAAATCCCTGAAAATATAATACCCCTAAAAAAATCCAATCTCACTTATTTACTTCCTTAATTTGGGGAGAAAATCCTCAAGTTGGAAACACTGATCAGCACCATGTAGTAACCATCAATGACCATTGCACCATTGCACCTCACTTCTGTCATGTTGTCACTATGTTGCCAAGTCTTTGAAATAATATGAGAATCTAGTATATGTCAAATGAAGTTTATCAAATATTCTTCTTTTTATTTGGCTATAGGTTAGTTTTAGGGTTGCGCGATACACTAGAAAGTATCGATACGGATCGGAACGTAAAGTATCGATACAGGAGAATATCGAATATTAATTTATCGATACGTTAACGATCCGAGATTTTCCTAATTTTGAGGTTTTTTTGGTAAAAAACACCTTTTTGGGAGGTAGAAAAATACATTATTGCGATTTCCGGCCAAAGTTGAGGTTCTAGTAGATCTTGAGAAAATCTACAACTTTTTCACATAACCTCAAAATTAGCTCGAAAAACGCAAAAAACTGCATTTTTCGTTTTTTATTTTTGGTTTCGTTAAAAAATGTTCGATTTTGATGAAAATTTAGTAGAAGGTAGCTTTCATAGTCACAAACCATGGAAAAAATTTCAAATTGAAATAATGGAAATTTTTCGAGTTATGACGTTTTTTCGGTAAAAAACACTTTTTTTGGGGGGTGGAAAAAGACATTATTGCGATTTCCGGCCAAAGTTGAGGTTCTAGAATAAAAAGTTGTAGATCTTGAGAAAGTCTACAACTTTTTCATCAGTGACTTTTTCACATAACCTCAAAATTAGCTCGAAAAACGCAAAAAACTGCATTTTTCGTTTTTTATTTTTGGTTTCGTTAAAAAATGTTCGATTTTGATGAAAATTTAGTAGAAGGTAGCTTTCATAGTCACAAACCATGAAAATAATTTTCAAATGAAAATATTGAAAATTTTCCAAGTTATAACGTTTTTTCGGTAAAAAACACTTTTGGGGGGGGGGGGGTGGAAAAAGACATTATTGCGATTTCCGGCCAAAGTTGAGGTTCTAGAATAAAAAGTTGTAGATCTTGAGAAAGTCTACAACTTTTTCATTGGTGACTTTTCCACATAACCTCAAATTAGCTCGAAAAACGGAAAAAACTGCATTTTTCGTTTTTTATTTTTGGTTTCGTTAAAAAATGTTAGATTTTGATGAAAATTCAGTAGTAGGTAGCTTTCATAGTCACAAACCATGAAAATAATTTTCAAATGAAAATATTGGAAATTTTTCGAGTTTTGACGTTTTTTCGGTAAAAAACACTTTTTTTGGGGGGGTGGAAAAAGACATTATTGCGATTTCCGGCCAAAGTTGAGGTTCTAGAGAAAAAAGTTGATGATAAAAGTTGTAGATCTTGAGACAATCTACAACTTTTTTATTATTGACTTTTTCACATAACCTCAAAATTAGCTCGAAAAACGCAAAAAACTGCATTTTTCGCTTTTTATTATTAGTTTCCTTAAAAAATGTTCGATTTTGATGAAAACTTAGTAGAAGGTAGCTTTCATAGTCACAAACCATGAAAATAATTTTCAAATGAAAATATTGGAAATTTTCCTAGTTTTGACGTTTTTTCGGTAAAAAACACTTTTTTTTGGGGGGTGGAAAGAGACATTATTGCGATTTCCGGCCAAAGTTGAGGTTCTAGAATAAGAGGTTGTAGATCTTGAGAAAATCTACAACTTTTTCATCCATGACTTTTCCACATAACCTCAAAATTAGCTCGAAAAACGCAAAAAACTGCATTTTTCGTTTTTTATTTTTGGTTTCGTTAAAAAATGTTCGATTTTGATGGAAATTTAGTAGAAGGTAGCTTTGGTAGTCACAAACCATGAAAAAAAATTTCCAATTGAAATATTGGAAATTTTTCGAGTTATGACGTTTTTTCGGTAAAAAACACTTTGGAGGGGGGGAGGAGGGGGGGCTGGAAAAAGACATTATTGCGATTTCCGGCCAAAGTTGAGGTTCTAGAATAAAAAGTTGTAGATCTTGAGAAATTCTACAACTTTTTCATTAGTGACTTTTTCAGATAACCTCAAAATTAGCTCGAAAAACGCAAAAAACTGCATTTTTCGCTTTTTTTATTATTAGTTTCCTTAAAAAATGTTCGATTTTGATGAAAACTTAGTAGAAGGTAGCTTTCATAGTCACAAACCATGAAAATAATTTTCAAATGAAAATATTGGAAATTTTCCTAGTTTTGACGTTTTTTCGGTAAAAAACACTTTTTTTGGGGGGTGGAAAAAGACATTATTGCGATTTCCGGCCAAAGTTGAGGTTCTAGAATAAAAAGTTGTAGATCTTGAGAAAATTTACAACTTTTTCATCCATGACTTTTCCACATAACCTCAAAATTAGCTCGAAAAACGCAAAAAACTGCATTTTTCGTTTTTTATTTTTGGTTTCGTTAAAAAATGTTCGATTTTGATGGAAATTTAGTAGAAGGTAGCTTTGGTAGTCACAAACCATGAAAAAAAATTTCCAATTGAAATATTGGAAATTTTTCGAGTTATGACGTTTTTTCGGTAAAAAACACTTTTTGGGGGGGGGGGGGGGTGGAAAAAGGCATTATTGCGATTTCCGTTCAAAGTTGAGGTTCTAAAATAAAAAGTTTATCATAAAAGTTGTAGATCTTGAGAAAATCTACAACTTTTTCATTGGTGACTTTTCCACATAACCTCAAATTAGCTCGAAAAACGGAAAAAACTGCATTTTTCGTTTTTTATTTTTGGTTTCGTTAAAAAATGTTAGATTTTGATGAAAATTCAGTAGAAGGTAGCTTTCATAGTCACAAACCATGAAAATAATTTTCAAATGAAAATATTGGAAATTTTTCGAGTTTTGACGTTTTTTCGGTAAAAAACACTTTTTTGGGGGGGTGGGGGGTTGAAAAAGACATTATTGCGATTTCCGGCCAAAGTTGAGTTCCTAGAATAAAAAGTTGATCATAAAAGTTGTAGATCTTGGGAAAATCTACAACTTTTAAATCAGTGACTTTTCCACATAACCTCAAAATTAGCTCGAAAAACGCAAAAAACTGCATTTTTCGTTTTTTATTTTTAGTTTCGTTAAAAAAAGGACGATATCATTTCACAACGTGATTAAAAAATCACGATATCGCTCATCACTAAAGATAACGCCACTTGCCGCTACCACTAAAAATCCCGTATCGCAAGGTATATCGATACACTACAAATCTATCGATACTTGGAATGTATCGAAAAGCATAGTATCGATACAAAATATCGAGTGTCGGAAGTAAAAGTATCGAGTCACTGGAATATCGGATAGTATCGCGCATCCCTAGTTAGTTTTAGTTATTGTTTGAGAACAAACTTCAACTTATTTCAATAACATATCAAACTTTTATTTTTATGTTAACAGTACAGCACTAAACTAGAAATTCTTATTTTAAAAACTATAGAATTTCTGGTAATAGAAAGGTACGTATGAAATAATTAACACTTTTATTTGTATGTGGCTATACCACACACTTAATTATGGATCTATTCTAGTATTTAAGTATACATAGCAATAGTATCAAGGAAAAATATAAAGGGGTCAATTATTATTTGTTCTAAAAAGTTTTATCAACATTAAATATTAATTATCTAATATAATTTTTAGGGTACAATAGACCTACATGTGGGCTTCTGGAATGCTGTCACTACAATATAAAAGATTGATGAAAGGTTTGCAGACATCCTATAAATAAAAAAGTTCTGATAACCTGGATCATTGTTTTAAGGTGGGTAATTTTGTTTTATATTTTGGTGAAATGAATCTTAAAAATTTTGTAGTTAAGCCGTGATGTGAAGCTTTAGTGTGTAGGTCATTTTCAACAAGGAAAATCATCCTGAGATATATGATCATTGATAAAATCAAAAGAAAATTGTGCAGCAAGCACCACCACAGCTCGGAAAAGAAGAGCAAATCCATTCTATTCTCCGAATGATGGACTAATTGTAGCACTGAAATCAATACATATTATAATAATTATCAGTATATTGGTGTATTATTTATCACTCCATCATCTTATAATCAATCCAAATTTATATTTACTATTTTGTTTTAGCTAGCCAACATCTACCGCAACTGAAAGTATTGCTAATAAAACGATTGATCAAATGCAACCTTTCAATTCACTAAAAACTATTAAATTAATTATTTGTAGTTTTTATAAAACTTTGTGATATACACATTTACCTTTAGAAAATGCTGCCTGAATTACTTATCATGATTAAAATAAAATAATAAATAATGCCACCCCAATTCTTATGGAATTGTTTTATTAAAGAGAAACATTGCAAATTTATAAATTAGTTACACCGAAAAGATTGTAATACTATTTTTAAATAAAGTAGAACAATAATTGTCAAATAGAAATCTTTCAAAATTCTGAGGTTCACAGACAAACCAATACTAACCCGCAACTTCTAGAATGCATCTATCGGCTTGCTTGGCAGTACCTTGTATTAACTCAATAGGATTTTTAAAAAGATGGTAGGTAATAGTTTGTGACTATACTGTTCTATCAAAACTACAATGTATTTTGTTGGGGGTTTGTTTCTGAAAAAAACATTTATTGAAAGGGCAGTATTCAAATAACACATTCATTTTTTTTCAAATATAAGTAGGTACCTATATATATTATTATTTCTTTTTAAAATAAAAGTAAAAAAACATTTATTGACTATTAGGTATAATTTGAAGTAAGAATTTTAAATGTATTTAACTAGTTGTGTTGTATTCTGAAATGTAGCATATAATTTGCTATATTACTGTTCAAATAAAGTTTGTATCTACTTACTAGGCTACAATATGAATAAGCTCGGCTTCAACATTTTTTGATTGAATTCTATATTGTGTCATTAACCTAATATTATCGAAAAGCATTGTCCATAATTTATTGAAGGTTCAGAGAAAGATTCAATATTAATTGGTTTTAAAAACATGTTCTTCATTCATTTCCCCATGATAATCACTCAACTCTGCTCCATCATTACATCCATCTTCATCCTCTGCATGAAATACAAAATATCTGGAATAAAAACAATTTTGCATTCTAAAATTTTACATACATTATTGTAACATATCTTTTGACATGAACAGCTTACAGCACCATTTTGGAAAATTCAAGATTCATTAATAGAAACAAATGTATGCAGTGGTTTATTTTTGTTGAAAATTCCTTAAGTTCTCTGTGTTGATGTGCATCATATTTTAGTAAACTACTCGGGAACATTCTACATTGAATAATTGTTCTTTCCTTCAATTTCTGCAGTAACATTCCTAAAGTGACATGATTATCTGTAAATAAATGTTCATGTATAATTGCCAAGTATTAAGAATAATGTAACAGAATATAATAAATACAGTTGATTGAGTATAATATTAAACTTATACTTACTTGCCTCATACATGCTGTAAATGGTATCAGGAGTAAATGCCATTAACTATTGCAGTATTATTAAGTTTCATTTAAGGTAAATGTACCAATGCCTGGCACTAAGGGAATGGTCACTGTAATAATTAAGTTATTAATAGAGAATCGAAAAATAAGGTCTCACTTGTGTTGGTGCATGCTGAATATGCATTGTATTTAAGGGAAAATATTTTTATTTTGTTTATAATACCAATTAAAATATTTTTTTAACATATTATTTGCTCATTTGCCTTTGTACTAGTAGCTGACATGAGAAAATTGTAATTTTACCAATAGCTGATACGTAACGTTCCTATAGCTGACAGCTAAAAAAATGAAAATAGTCTTACTAAAGGCTGTTTAATAAAATATTAACATGGTATTTTAGTGAAAAAAACTAGTATTACATAAAAATTAACTTAAATAAGTTTTGAGATATTCTCTCACTTATCTCAGGGTGTCTTTTTAGAAAAAGAGTATACCAATGTCGACTAGGCCTATTATCGGTAAATGGGGTTTCCTTCCGTAAGTGCTGCACTATAAGCTGTACACTATCTAATAAATTATCCTTATTAATTGGGAAACCATTTTTTATTGCCATATGCAAAAGCCAACGGATAAGGCCATTCTCTTCTTGAGTTGAAAGTTGGGGGACCCATTTTTCTTTTTTCAAGATATTTTTTTATGTGTTTATAATACAAGGTGGTACGGGGAAGTTTATACAGCTTGCTGGCCTCCAATATATAGGTACATGCCGTTTTTTACTGTCCGAAGAGCATTTTCCATAGCTTCTTCGGAATAAGTATTTTTTGTCCATTTTTCCAAAATGAACAAATAATTGCATTCCAAAATCTTAAAACCAATATTGTCAGCTACTGGAACATCGTAATAGTAAATTATTGTACCAGTGCCTGACAATTTGTCAGCTTTTAGACATATCAATTTGAAGGGACCCATCAGTAGGTATACCTGACAATTATTAAATATTTCTTTAAAATATCAAAAATATCGGAAAAAAATACAATAATTATATCAAAAATATTCTAATGTTTAAGTTAGAGAGACATATTTTACCTTTTAGATAAGTTTAGACGGAAATTTTCGCCTTTAATGAACACCACTTTCTTAACCAAACACCTAAGAATGGACAAGCTGTTGATACTAAACCCAAATGGCGCGGTTTTAATCAACTGTCAAAAATACAGTTTTCTGTTTCATAAAACGAAATACCCCAAAATATTCAAAGGTGGCTACAGTATCAACAGTAGACCTCAACGTAACCCTACTCTTATTTTTTGGGAGTTATTTGTGAGATCCCAGGAAGACTGTCAGCTTTGGGACAGTGTCAGGCATTGGTTCATTTAGGTACCTAATACGTTTTTTTTTGATGTGTTACACTACTTTTAATTATATCAAACAACGTATTATTTAAAATATAGGTACCATTTATTCAACTCAAAAGAACAACTAACTATATCCCAATATCTGTTGAAATATATAAACATATTAAAATTATAAAGTGTAGCGCCCTCTATATATTATTAAATGTAATGTAGTGTAGTAGATAGTACAGTGACTATATACAAGACATCAGTGGCGACATTGCAACTAATATTGAGCCATATCCATCCATATCCGCCATATTGAGGCAAATTTGAATATCAAATGCATATAATTTAAATGGAAATCTATAATAAAACTAACAATTTGGAACATAAATACATAAAAATATACATTATATCTCTTGGATTTTGATAGGAAATGGGTATCTTTAAATAAAACACACAATTTTTATTTTTTTACCTAATTATATTTAGTATAATAAGGAAAAATAACGATACAAAAAAATAATATATATATAAAATTGCTTGTAAATTATGATGGGGGACAAATCATGTAAAAAATTATGTTGCTATAGATACAACTGTTATTATCTTCAAATATAACCATAGATTCAGTTAATTATCAAATAAAATCTATAAATAACAAATTCAACAACAGAAATATAACATATAGGTATTACTCGATCGGTTTTCCAAATTACATTTGCATCGTCAGGATTATAAACTATAAAAATTGATATAAATATAATTTCTGATGTGTAATCTATTTTTTATTGATTTTATTTGATAATTATGGAAAGCTTTTTTTATTTCTGGAGTGATAGCTATTTCATCCAAAACCATCAAGACACAATCCCTTTAATGAGTTGAAAATTGCTACACTTTCAATTCTAAAAATGAAAACACCTCATTTAGAATACCTAAATGAAACTACAAGTTCTGGAGTTTTCTCTGTAAAGTTCTGGTTGATGGGAGAGGGTATTCCTTGTTTCATTAGTTCACTATATATCTACTACTACCACAACTAAATTTTAATTTGGTCCACTTCATTAGCTCATTTGTTGTTTTTTCATTTTTTTTTCTTTTTTAAAGCTTCTATATTTGATCTTTGTTGAATATTTGCATTAGTAGTTCACAGTCCGAAGAATTGGGAGTTTTTTCTCTTTTTTTTATTAGCTTCTTTCGTGTTGCTCTTACAGTTTTTTTGTATCAATAAGCTCTACGTTTTTCTCTTCCATACAACTTCTTGTACCTGTTTAATTTAAGCTGTAACTGAGCTATTTCACTCATTGGATCAATTTCTGATATTAACGGTGAGGGAGTTTTACATGAACTGTCTTCACTCAAACTGCTTTTATAGATATTGTTGAATTGTTGACCTGATTCTACATCCAAAGCTAAATTTGAAGTAGATGGTTATGGTAATTCCTCTGGCACAGTCTCATATCTAGAGCTAAATTTTTACCTAGAACAAATTATTAAAGAGTTTTTACATTATTATGTGGGGATCTGTTGTATAATTACCAACAGATATCTACTTACCCGACAAACGTTTAGGTTTTTTTGGAGAATAAAATTTCCTTGGAACTGGGGATCTCCTTTTAGATTTTGGTTTCACAAAGGAAAATATTGTAGGAACAGCATTTAACTTTAATATTTTCTTGCCATCTACACGAGGTTGCTCCCACATTTCAGGAGCAAAATGAATCTTAAACAAAATCTTACATTAAATTTTATCTCAATGATGAACATAATGACTAACATAATAATTTTAAATCAGATATAACAATTAGAAGTCCAAAAGCAAAGGCTTCTACCTATCTCACATAAACACGAATAGTCTGTTGGAGTCCCCTTATCTCTTCTAATTTTAATAAGCCATTCTTTTCTTCTAGATGGATCTCTAGGAAAACGTTTCATGAGAAACCCTTTTTTTAGCAGCATTACTGCAATCTATTGGGGCACAGCCCACCATTTCCAATGTTATTATCTAGAAAAAAATCAAAACTTGATGAATATATAGTATACAATTTCTAGGGTTAAGCAAGCTAGCTTACCAAATTTCACGAGTTTTCCGATTCGAAATAAAATTATTTATAGGTCCAAATACAAGTCTTTCAATTATCTAAAAGCAAAACACCTCTTTTTCACTGAATATTCACCAAAAAAGCACAAAACCAAACATTCTAATCACAAATATAACAAGCACTATAAGAAACTTCGTATACACCTTACGTTTGGTGTAAGAGATTTTAGCCTCAATATGGCTGCCAAACTGCCAGCCAATCAAAAACGGGTTACCCTATTGTCGCCACTGTCTTGTATATAGTCACTGTAGTAGATAGTAGTTTCCTGCATAGTGCAGCTTATTTTCTTTGTATTCTTTTTCTTTTTCTAATTGAATAAATTTAGTAGTTGTTGAGAAGCCGAAGTGCGCACTGCGTTTATTTTTAACTCATAAAGGACTATGCTTCCATCTTATGGAAAATAAAAGACCACTCAAATGCGGATATTTTGATACCAACTTATTCGTCTTGAAAAATAGAACATTTGATAACATTGCGCCAATGTTGTAATTTAATTAATAAACCCACAAAATCAGTTCATTTGTCAGAAATTTTCGATTCGATTACAAAATCTAACCATTCAATAGGACTCCACCTGCTGCGGTGAAACAGAGTCGGACTTGTGAATATAGTTGTACATACGATGAATACCAGTTTCGTTGAAACAAAATAATAGGATTATATTTTTCAGTTGTATAAAGATATGATAGATTGCAATCAAATTATGTAAAAAAGTTACATCTCTCAATTGACAATCTAACATATTTACATAAGTTTGTCATTTTGTAATAGCAGTTTATTATAACGTTTTCTATATTATAATAGGTACATTTAATAACTGACCGACACGTATTTCGTAAACAATTCCGGTACAAACGAATTCCCGTCAGGATTCTTAATGACTATAAAATACACATGAGTTCCCGTCCGACACTTGCAGGTATCTTAATCCCGCACTCGAATTGCCGTCCAGTTTATTTAATTCGCTTACAGGTAAACTAAATAGTTTTGAAAATTCCAGTAAATCGTAATACCTATTCGGAATCCTGAATTCTAATGAAAAAGTTGAATAACCTATTGGGGTGGCTAGGGGGTCTGTCAGTACTAATTGCTATGAATATATTTTTCTATTATATTTTCTATTATATTAAGTTGACATCTTCGAAACGGCAGTTTATTAATATACATATTTCCGAACGTTTGTTGTCGTACGCTATAGTGATACACAAAACGCTTGAAGTAATACTAAGTGAAAAGGGTAAAACCTTTCTGGTTAGGTTATATGTTAGGTTAGGTTAGGTTAGGTTAGCTTCTTTACATGTATGTATTTATGACTCAGTTCAGTAGTAGTACGCAATAATATTGTAGAATTAAAATTCCGTATTTTATTCCAATAATGATATCATATAAAATAATATCGTGTAATAGTGCCAAACATAAGACATTTATAACTATTTCTTATTTCATACATCTGAAAACGGACCTCCCTTAAAACTTTTACTGTTCTCTTATTACAATATGCAATAAATACATAGCTAGATATCAGATGATTCAGAGAATTTACCGTAATTACCATAAACACCTTTTAGACGGGAACTCGAGTGACGGCTTAACGTATCCTAATTATGGAACAGGTAGACTGGTTGACTGAGGTTGACGCTGCTGATCGAACTATACCTAATCATGAAGAAATATAATGATGCCAATTAGATTTCAGTTAACAGTGCTTTTTATGTCACGCAAGGGAAAACACTCATCGCCATCAAAATATATATAACACAAAAACCGGCTTCGGCTATCAAAAAAATACAAAAATTAAACAAAACCCGGCTTCGGCTATCAAAGAAATACAAAAATTAAACAAAACCCGGCTTCGGCCATCAAAAAAATTTAATAAAGCAAAAAGGCGACTTTAGCTACCAAAAAAAGATAAAAACCGGCTTAGGCCAATAAAAATTTTTTTTTCAGCCCCACTTCGCGGATAGAATGTAATGAGGTCCTCAGGCACTGCCTGTGGGGGGAAGGTGGAGCGCGTAAAAGGGGATACTCTAAGAATTATACATTATCTTTTAGTATCGCCCTTTACGTCGGGTTCATTACCTACACACATTTCATAAGCATTTTTGTATTAACAGTTAATAGACATTTAACATCTTGCATATAAAAAAATCTTTTCCGCATCCCTATCCTATTTTTTTTTAAAGAATTACCGATGCCAACAAATACACTACAAAATACTACAAAGAAAAAACAAAATATAAAAATTAACTGATAAAATTAGGTCAGTTCAACCCTGTCTGGTTTTATTTATTCATTTCTTATCACCGCTGATATCCTTACTTCCTGGAATCTGTAATACATGTCTATTTACGTATTTTCTCTCTGTCTTACTCATACAATCTCCGTAAGCGATTTTAAAAATAATGTCATTAATTGTGGGTTTATTAATTAAATTACAACATTGGCGCAATGTTATCAAATGTTCTATTTTTCAAGACGAATAAGTTGGTATCAAAATATCCGCATTTGAGTGGTCTTTTATTTTCCATAAGATGGAAGCTTAGTCCTTTCAACAGGTTATGGGCCCAGAACCCACGTTTTAACCGGAAAGTTGTATATTTTGTATGTTCATATGTCGGCTAACAATTATGTGGCAAGCGTGTCAAAGTTAATTGGACGCGGAAATTACGATGAATGGGCTTTTGCAGCAGAAAACTTCCTCATTATAGACAATCTACCCTGGAGGGAAGCGAAACCGATGAAAGAAAGGTAGCTAAAGCAACAGCAAAATTGATTCTAACCATAGATACTTCTCTTTACGTGCACATTAAAGAGACGGCAACAGCACAATACTTATGGTTAAAATTAAAATCCCTATTTGATGATTCTGGTTTCGCAAGACGCATTGGTTTGCTTCGAAATCTCATCTCCATGAGACTTGAAAATTGCGATTCAATGACATCATATGTGAATCAACTAGTAGAAACAGCTCAAAAGTTGAGAGGGACAGGTTTTCAGATTAACGAAGAATGGATAGGCTCGTTTTTGTTAGCAGGACTGCCAGAAAAATTTGCTCCAATGATTATGGCTTCAAGTGTCAAAGTCAAAGAATGGTAACACTGGAAATAGAAATTTTAATGTCAAGACTGATATACAATGTTATGGTTGTAAACAATACGGTCACTACAAAAACAAATGTCCAAACAAGGACACGAATAGATCAACGTTTGCATTAAGTGCCATATTTTTAAGTGGACATTTTTCTAAAAATGATTGGTACATCGATTCAGGAGCTAGTGCTCATTTAACGGTTTTTGATGTTAAAGATCCAATTCAGGTAGCTAATAATATGAAAGTGCCTGTAAAATGCAAGGAAGATGTAACTATTCAAGCACAGTGTAACGGTAAAAGTATGCTTTTAGTTGGGCGCCAATTTGTAACGGTAAAGGCGCCAATTTGTAACGGTAAAGGCGCCAATTTGTAACGGTAAATGCTGTACCTCACAGGGCACCAGCTCGAAGGGCTCCGGCTAGAGACTCCTCTCAAGGGTGATTCGACCCCAAGTTTATGCTGCACAAGCGCTACAGGAAGGTTGTAAAAGTTGAGGGCGCCACTACCTTTTTAACGATGAAAACTACAAAAAACTAAGGCGGAAAAGGTAGAAACGCCTTGTAAAATTTAAATGAGTTAATATTAAAGTGACCCCGGGCGGATCTCCCTCAACTTTTATAGTTGAGGATTTTAATAAAAAAAGAATTAAAAACAAATTTTTAATTTATTCTGCCACAGGAAATGAATAACGGAATTTAATAGAGGAATTTGTACTTTTATAGGTACTTAGCTTAGATGAAGTGGTTTCCTGGAGAAGAAGTCAGGTCTTGATCCGAACTGATGAGTTCTGTTCTAGGACGGTATTTTGGGGTAGGGCTGTATCCTTGGCTATATTCTTGGGGTTATATTCTCCGGTTTATATCCTCGGCGTTATATCCTAGCCTAGGGTTATATTCTTGAGTTATATCCTAGCCTAGGGTTATATTCTCGGGCTCTATCCTAGCCTAGGGGCTGTGCTTACCTAGAAGTACAAGTGGATCAGGGATATGTAGGAACTCGAATGTAATGGCACATTATGTTGGTCAGCTTTTCAGGTTAAAGAAAAGGAAGGCAGTTATTTGAAAGTCAAAAAATTGAATTAATTTACTGAAAGCTTTCCAACATTATATGTCCCATGTTAAAACAGTAAAAATAGCAATTATCGGCTAAATAAAAAAATATACTAATGATCCGAAAGAAACTTATGATAGCAAAAAGTTATTTATTTAGTTATATGAAAAAATATCGTGCTTAGGAAATATATGAAACCGGCACTGGCGTTACGAAAGAATATTTTATAGGTTAACGGTTTATAAAAGTGTTATTTTATAATTAAGAGTTATTTCGCAACTGAAAAAGCTTGAAAATGTTTGTATGAAAGTGAAACAGTGAATTATAAAAGAATATTTGGTTTAAAACTACCATATTAGTATAAAAGAACAGTTTATGACCACGTGTTGAATTTAATTTCGTCTATCTCTGTAAAAAAATAAAGAATGCATACGAAAATTATATCAGACAGTACTTTAGAAGAAGCTTATTAATTATAAATTATGATTTTGAACTTATCACAGCAAAATTCCTAAGATAGATACTTAAGATATGAAAGATAGCGAAAGATGATGTGCCCTCTTAGGCAGTCGTTAACAAAAAGGGGTGTTTAACGTGGCGTTGTGCGAAAAATGGAAGCGTCCGTTGGCAGACGTCAATTGTCTAACGGTCAGGGTTGAAGAGTTTGGGATCACAGAACTATAATTGGATGTGGCCAGTGATGACGAGCGCTAATTAAAAGGATTTATTCTGTAAAATCGAAACAGGTCGATAGATATGTTACAACAGGTAGGCAAACAAACACATGATTTAGTAATAAAAAATGCCCTATATGTTCCTGAGCTGACTACAAACCTGTTGTCTGTGAGCCAGCTAATAAGAAATGGAAATAAAGTAGTTTTTGAAGCTGATGGATGTAAGATACTAAGCAAGCATGGTAATCTGGTAGCAAAAGCAAATTTAATAGACAATGTATATAGACTAAATACAACTTAACGGAAAGATGTCACTTATCAACTGCAAATATATGGCATAGGAGATTGGCCTACATAAATTATTCTGATTTAAATAAAATGAATAATGGAATAGTAAAAGGACTAAAATGTCAAGGAAAAATTGTGAAAGAAAGCTGTATTACTTGTTGTGAAGGTAAGCAATCCAGATTACCGTTTAAACATACAGGAACCAGAGCAAAAGATTTATTAGAAATAATACATGGTGATGTTTGTGGACCTATGGAAGTCAATTCCATTGGAGGCTCCAGATATTTTTTAATCCTAGAGGACGATTTCAGTAGAATGTGCTTTATTTATTTTCTAAAAACAAAAGATGAGGCATTAGAAAAGTTCAAAGATTTTAAATGCATGGTAGAAACTCAAAAGAATAAAAAAATAAAAATGTTCAGGTCAGATAATGGAGGGGAGTTTTGTAGTACACAATTTGAATTTTTTTTAAAAAACAGTGGAATCATCCACCAAACTACAAACCCTTATACACCTGAACAAAACGGACTTAGTGAAAGAATGAATAGAACTGTAGTAGAAAAAGCCAGATGTCTTTTATTCCATGGACAGTTAGAAAAAAGATTTTGGGCTGAAGCATCAAATACTGCAGTTTAAATCAGAAATAGATGCATTGCTGTTGGTCTAAATGATAAAACACCTTATGAAATATGGAATAATGGTATTAAGCCAGACTTAAGTAATTTAAGATTATACGGATCCACAGTTATGGTTCATGTACCTAAAAGTAAAAGAAAAAAATGTGATAAAAAATCAGAAAATATGATACTAGTGGGCTATGGTGAACAAACTAAAGGTTATAGAGTTTATAATCCTAAGAATCATCAGCAGAGAAATTGTAATATTTGAAGACACAAAGCACCATACATTGCCAAGATTAGACCAGGAAACTGATAGCCTTAGTATTGCAGAAAAAATAGTTACAGACGGGGAAGGAGAGTCTGATGAAAGTCTAAACTCGGATCTGGAAGATGTAACACTTTCAGTGGGGGAAGAAACTTCAAATGTTGCTGACTCGGATCCTGATTATGAAGAAACCTCAAATGTTGCTGACTCGGATCCTGATTATATCCTAGAAGAAACTCCAGTGAAGTGAACTCTGAAAACCTTAGACGATCAGAAAGACAACACAAGCCGCCCAAGAGCTTACAAAACTATGTAACATATATGTGTAGATCAAATGTTGAAGATGTAACAATTGACTTATGCGACAATCCTGTAAGTGTAAATGATGCTTTGAGGATATCAGATGGTAATAAATGGAGGGAAGCCATGGAGAAAGAACTACGATCATTTGATGAAAATGAAGCATGGGATTTAGTGGACCCACCTCAGGAAGGAGTGATAGTTGATTGTAAGTGGGTGTTTAAAAAAAATTTGATAGTGCGGGAAATAATACTTTAAGATTGTTAATAGCTTTATCTGTAAAACTTGATCTTACGATTACTCATTTAGACGTTTGTACTGCTATAAATATAAATATATTATTTATTAGTATTGTTTTCCTTATAAGTACTTTTTTAAACTGCTTTATCTTTCTTTTCCCATAGATTTTTCATGTGCATATTGTGTTGAATGGAATGTGGATGAAGATTACATCCTGAACATCAGCTGATAAGTCTTATTTTTTTTTATTAAACTTAAATCCCATGTTTAAAAATGACCAAGTGAAGATATCTATCACTACTCAGCTAAACGACATTACACTTTTCATCGATAGATGTCACTACAATCCACAAACGTGTAAGATTGTTTTAATTAATTCAATAGTATATTATTGATAGACATTGTCTACAAATCAGTTTTATAGATATGAAAAATTATTAATTTGAGGAGACTAACAAATTTCAAGCAGATTAATAGTTTTAACTTCAACAATCAAAAACAAACAGGTAACTTTTGTTGTGTTTTTACGACTACGTTGTTTCGCTACTAGGTGTCGCTACAAGTAGCTACCAAATGTTGAATGATTATTATTTTAATAATATATTTAATAAGAGGATTATTCTATTTCTAATTAATTATGATTAATTAACAAGTTAATTGGAAATATAATATTATATAATGCTCATCCTATCGACCCGCCAATATATTAATTAAATATTTAATAAGTGGTATTAAATTATACAATATTTACGAAAATTCTTTGGTTTTTTTTTAATAATTTTGATCTCTAAATATCTTTTTTTTTTGGCTGTTTTTGGGGTATTTATAAGAAGATATTCCTTTTTGGGTATTATATACAAGGTGTTTGTAGATTAAAATTATGTGTAAGTCTACAAAATATGATTTATAAAAATTAGGGCTTATTTGTTTACGAGAACAGACCATTAAAAATGTGATTACAGGGCCGTACTTAGGAATTTCAATATAATTCGAATATTTACAACAACCTGTATAAGAATATGTATGCATGTGGAAACTATGCACTCAAATTAGCAAGAGTTAAATTGGAGAAATAAATTTTTACTTAAAAAAACGGAGATATTTTATTAATTGACATGAAAATAAAAATAAGAAAATCTTACTTTTACTCTTGCTGATCCAAGTGCATAGTTTCCAGTTACATACATATCTTTATACAGGGAGTTCGAAATTACTACCTTAGAGGTAGATTTCTATTTTTTTTTAAATCTGGGTTACATAAATTTTTCTATAAAATGTTTGTAAATTTCTTATGACAATTAAACAGATTTTTCCCTTTTTGATATATAGAGAATCCTGTAGAGATGAGTTCCAAAGAGTCCGTATACTTACCATGGTTACTATATCTGTAGTGTATGAGTTTTTGATGTTTATTTTATTATAATAAGGCTAATTATGAAGGTGAGCTGACCGGAGTTGAATATAAATATATACATTTTATGAAACATAATATAAAAGTTATAACATACTAGTGGTGTGAAGTAAACGAGTTTAAAAAATCCACTTAATTGCCTTTCTGTTTTTGGTGTCCTCTTCGTTTGGTGAGGGTAAGTTTTGTCTTAGAAATAATATCCATTTTCTAATAGGAATCATCTCCATGGCCAAAAACAAGTCGGTTTTATCGACTTGGGTAGGCCATTTTCGCCATTGCCACATTAAGAATATTTTATCTTATTTGGTCGGCCAAGCCTTTCGTGGATCCAGGATTTAAGGAAGGGTAACTGGAAGGAAGGTACCCAGGAAGGTACCGGTCCCTCCTCGCCCATAGTTTTATAAAGGATTTAAGCTTCTTATGGTGGATAAATACCACGTGAGTCTTTTCTTTTGCTGAGTTCCTCCAGTGATGCTTCAATTCATTTCTCCTGTAGAATAGATAGATTCCTTTGCGTTCCAGTGGGAGCCAAGCCAAATATTATTTTTAAGTCCACTTTACTCCACTACCAGGTACTACGCCATATTTCTTTTGCGTATTTTCTCTCTCTAATTAAAGGGTCCAAAGTACACAGAGGCAACGTGGCTTAGACGATTGCCATTCCGACCTTGCCACGTCTCTTTTAAGTGTCTCGTGGCGTACAGAAAGAGACACGTCGATTGCTTGACGTTTGTTGTATAGTCAAAATGTGAGACGATATTAAATTTTTTTCTTTTTCTGTTTGAATCTCCATCCTACTATTATAACTTTTGACTTTTTCTTTAGAATAAGTTCTCCTGCTACAGTAGCGCCACCAGTTTAACACTTTTCATATATTTGTGATTTATTTATCAATTTAATTGAAAATGTTTTCAATTTTTAGACATCGATGGGTAAACATAAATTGGGATCGCATAAATCACGTCCGCTAGGGGTAAACAACCAAATTGGTAATGGAAGGAGCGATTGTTAATGACCATTCTCTTTTTCGACTACCTTCAAAAACCGCCGAGAGAGAAAACTCTCAAAGCTTTTTCGCTGAATAAAAAGGTTCCTCTTTGCCACAATCTACTTTTCCGCAGAGAGTTCTGCTCACTGAAAAATGTAAGGCTCGAAAAAATTTAATGCGGCGAAAATACCCTGAAATACAAAGTGTGTTTTAAAGCGAACGAAGGGCGGGATACTGGCGCTGTAAACTGTCTACAGCAGTATCTGAAAAACTAATCCTATTACCAGAAAGTTTGTGTGGTATCTGAGTAGCAGGTGTTGGAAAAGGGAGAATGGTTAATTCCTTTTTTTTTCCAGCTACTTTACGACGAAACAATTGACACTAACAAAGTTTTGGAGGGGGGGAGATTACCGAATGACGTATTCAATACAAGCGTGATTTATTTTTAAAATATAAGGAATTATTTGGACAATAATAATAAAAATAATATAATAATTCAAATTTCTTGGCCTAAACTGATTCTCTATAAATTGATTGCATCCTTTGGAACAAATTCTGGATGCAGTTATTTGAAGGCGTTGACTGGGTCTTCTGGCCTTTGATCACTGAAATCATTCTTAATTTTTGGGAAAGTAAAAAAGTCGTTAGGACTTAGGTCGGGACTGTATGGATGATGGTTCAACACTTCGATGTTTTCTTGCTTTAATAACTCAATTGTTTTTCGAGCTGTTGGGAACTTGTGTTATCCTGGTGGAGGATCATTCGTCGTTGGGGGTTGTTTTTTCGAAACTCGGCAATTATTTGCGGCAAACAAATCGATATACCGAGCATTTCAATGAAAACTATCCACACCACATAATTCTTAAAATTCGTCAAAAATCATATGAAGGGGGACGTCTTTTTGCTCATAAGTAGACGTTATAACTTGAACCCGCTCCCCCTATGGTCACCACTCCCAATTTTTTAAATGGAACACCCTATACATTATTGCATTGTTGGATTCTCCTCTACTCTGTCTGTGAACTAACTCTTTGTCTTCGTTTCACTAATTCCTCAACTCACCCAAAAACCCGCGTATATATATTCTTTCTCAACTCTCGAAAATTCTAGTATTTTCCGCGCTCGTCCTATGCATGAACAAAGCGTCTTTTCGAGAATGTTCTCGAAAGGAGCGCAGACACCAACATTTACAGTAGAGAGACAGGGCCGGGGATTAGAAAAATGTATAATAGGTACATATTCCAACGTAAACTATGCCTTTACTGCGGCACTAACTCTACTCAAACGGTCTGAAACTTTGGCGTTAAGTTAACTAAACATGTCAGTTAATTTTGACATTTGATATTTGTCGACAAGCGTCAACTATGTTGATATATGCAACACTTAAAAGACAACTATAGTAGAGCAGACCAGAAGTGATTTTTTGAAAATTTCTTGATACAAAACATTTGAATTTACAGTGATAGAACAGGGTGGACAACTTAAAAATAGTATTGAAAACTTACGATAAGAGTTTTAAGAAAAATTCGAATTCCGGTTATCTTTTATCTACTCACCCCGAATCGGGCATAAAGTGGGAGTCGTCCACATCTACAAACAATAGAAAGAGGAGTTTGATAAATGAAAGTAACGTGACAGCGGCGTAAATAATCTATTAAAAGCACTTTATATTTACTGAATGATTGATTTTATTTATTTGAATAACGGAAATGAGATTAATAATAATTTTAACAAATTTATTTCAAATGTTTAAAGTGCTCCTGGCAATATGCGATCCTATTGGCACTAATTTATTAATAATTGATCTGATGAATAAAATTATTCATTCGGTGAATGTAATTTGCTTCAGTTTCTCGTTTCAATAATATGTTTTCAATGAACCCCTTATTTACGATTTCTAAATAACAAGATCTATCAAAATTTCCAAAAATATAGAGTATCCCATTTGAATTAAAGGAGTTGAGGGAATTTCCGATTAAACCTGATCAGATGTATCTGCAAAGTGTCATAAATGACGTACTGCAATGTTTTTGTTATTTATTTATACTTTTTACGGGTGGTATAGAATTATACACTCTACTGAGGCTAATTACTATTGATTTATTCATAGTAATGTATTAAACTTAATTTATATATACACTCTACCTAATGTCTACTAATTCAATTACACTCGGTATAATAGTTCTAATTTATTTTTACCACTTGAATATTACACTATTTATCTTCACTATTTTATTCACTGTCCGATTACTAAGAACTTCTATAAACTGTCTGTGAACTAACTCTTTGTCTTCGTTTCACTAATTCCTCAACTCACTCAAAAACCCGCGTATATACAGTCTTTCTCAGCTCTCGAAAATTCTAGTATTTTCCGCGCTCGTTTTATGCGTAAGCAAAATGTCTTTTCGAGAATGTTCTCGAAAGGAGCGCAGATACCAACATTTACAGTAGAGAGACAGGGCCGGCTTTCGTTTTAAATCATGAAAATCTTCATAAATTCTTCAAAATGCTTAGCTTATATTTCATAACCACATAAAACACGAAATCGACCATAAAAAAGTAGGTATAGTTTTTTGTCCAGCACAATTTTGACATGTTAAAGTATTCGATGTATTAGCTAGATATAGTTATATATACAGGGTGTTCAGGAGCTCTCCCGCCAAACGCAAACTACAAATACTAGATGTGATTTTTATGTTCATCTTAGATTAATTTACCTTTATTTCCCAAGGGAGCTAGAGCCTTTTGAATCTGACGTTGTTTAGTTAGTTTTTTGAGCTTATTAGTCGCTTATATTGCCACACGGTACATTTGATGGTCAAAACATAAATTAAAATCCTCCAAATGGTTGAAGCAATCCAATAAAACACGAATTGGAGCACAAGTTTATTGGATCCATCAAATTTCTCCTATCGAAAACAAAATAGTTTCAACAATCTTATCGGATAAAACAATGAAAATATCTTTTTGTGTAGACAATAATATAACACGAAATTGATATCGTACAACTGAAAAATGGTTCAATTTTGATAAATAAGTTGGGAACTACGCTTGACAGCATCTGAAGCACCACACTTGACAAATTCATTGATTTTGAAATCCTATCTTCGCAAGCTCAGATATATATATATATATATATATATATATATATATACTGTTCCCCGGAGGGATAACAGTGAGCTTTTAGAAATTCTTCGTGGTTGACAATCAGTTCGGTTTATACAAGCAAGAACTATTTAGCTGTTTAGTATGCTCTACGTCTTTTAAGTGAATTTGTATTGGAGGAAGATTTTGCTGTAAACTAAAATGTATACTCCATTCCAAGATATTTCGTTTTGATTTGACGATTCAATACCAAAACCCACAGCAGGTACCTAGTCGTTAATCCGATAACAACAGCACAGTATCGTACTCGACCCCAAGTATCTTTCAAGCCCAGTTCAATATTGATAAAGGATATAGAAAGCAAAGGATTATCATAATGTCGGATAGTCAAGCAGCCATTAAAGCACTAATCTCTTGTGTAATCAGTTCCAAAATGGCGTGTTTCAGTTTCTAAATTTTACCGACTACGGATCTGTTACTGTTTACTGAACAATAAGAGATTTATAAAGTCAACGAAATATTGTGAAATATTCTTTTCACGCGGCGTAACTGTGTAATGGATGTGTCTCCAATGGATACGTTGGTAGACTAAAGGTGTGGAAAGGCCTCTGAATCGGTGGTGTTGCGGGTCACTTGGAGGATCATCGCGAGGGAATGAAACAGCACTGGGATATGTTTGATTTATTTACTATAATACATTTCACTACTTACTATTACTAATGATCTGCATAAGTACCTAGCCGTATAGCATACTTATACCTAATGGTTAACGATTACTGATCTCTGACTATTCAACTATATAGAATGATCTTCTTGAATTATTCTGAATCGACTTCTCTATCATAAATATTGAATGCATATTTATATAACCAGTCAAGTTCAAATAAAACAAATAAACATATTACTGTTTTGTCTTACTTCACGCATTGAACTTGAGTTTCTATTCAATAATCTTCTTAATCTTTATTTATATAATATTAAAACGTTTGAATGTTTTGTAGAAATAAGATCAAGGGAATTTAATTCTTATTTTAAATATTTATTATTATATTATTATATTGGGCCAAAAGGCATCACAACTGATTAACTATGAATCTTGGGGTTTTTTATTCTAGAAATCAAAATAATTTTCATCAGAAACTGATCAGACACTTGGAATTATTATAACTACTAACAACCCACCCCTACTTCGCACAGATAGAACGATAGAGAGATAAATTTATTTGTAAAAATTGCCAACCATCATAGGCGTATGATGAAAAAATTAGAAGGGATTAATTTATTTGTAAAAACTTCCATTTACCACGCGTATCGGATAAACTTTTAAAAAATGGTCAATTCATTTGTAAAAATGTCCATCTACGAGTATCATAGGCGTATGCTGAAATTATCATTAGGGATTAATTTTTTTTTGAAAACTTCTATAACATGGGCGTACGATAAAATTTAAAGGTTGTTAATTCATCTGTACTTCCACGATAAAAAAATGGATTTAATAATTTGTAAAAATTTTCATCCAAGATATTCGTACGATAAAAATTTCCGTTCACCATAGACGCATGGAATGGGATCAATTAATTGGGCTTTCACTTCTGTCGGTAGTCCCCACGATTGTCTAATTATTTTTTTTACTACAGCATTTGTTGCCCACTTTTGCAAACAAATGAATCCCTCTTAAAAATTCATCGTACACCTATGGAGAAGAAATTTCTTCAAAATAAATTAATCCCTTATAAAAATTTTATCGTGTGCACATCGTAGATGAAAATTTTTGCTAATAAATAATTCTCTTTTACAGTTTTATCGTACGCCCATGGTTTTATTTCACGTCTGGTCGTAGAAAAAATGCGTGGAATTTCTGTTAACACAAATTTTGAATCTTTTTTATTGAAATTCGACTTCACGTTTCTGAAATTAGTTTAAATTTTGTCAACCCATAGAACTCATAAGTACACAAGAAAAATTAAAATTACATTTATCAAAAAGAGAACAAACTCCTAATTTGAAACAGCTAACTTTTTATCACATTATTTTAACGTAGTGGATTCTTGTTGTTTTGTTGTGTCCTTCAAGAGTTGGTTGACTACATAATCTCCAAATGAAATTAAAGTACACAAGAGTAGACAATGATTTCCCCTGTGTCGTATATCTAACCTTTCATCTACACTGTCTCAGAGCTAGATCAGAATTTTAGATGGAATTTCACCGACAAAGGACAGGTCATATTACAAAAGTATTCCTACACTGAAAATATTGTTACTGAGGATATGTAGAGGTCCATAAATAAAAAGAAGAAGACATACATCTAGAATCATCTAGAACTGTCATCGAAAAGTCGAGAACTGTCTGGAACAGGTGAAAAGTATAAAAAGCGGGACAATTGACATTAGTTAGTTTAGTTTTTGAAGTATTAGAGAGTTGAGTTCTGTGATATAAAAGTAAGACGTGTATATTCATAGTATTGTGTTGTAAAAGTTAAAAGTTATAGAATTAAAAAGAGTTGAGACCGAAAACGGTGTAACTTTGGTGCAAGAAATGTGATCTGTGCAATAGTAGAAAAGGTCCTAAAAAATGGCATAGTATCTTTCCGGAGAGCCTTTTGAAAGACTTGCGATTGATATTCTCATACCAGTTCCTTTGACAGAAAGAGGAAACAAATACCTGATGGTTCTAATGGATTATTTTTTTAAATGGCCCGAAATTGCACCTCTTCCTAATCAAGAAGCGACGACTGTAGCAGAGGCTTTTGTAACCAATGTTATTGCGAGACACGAAGTCCCTCTGGAATTACATTCTGATCAAGGACGAAATTTTGAATCTGAATTATGGCAGGAGTTGATGAAGGCATTCCGACAGTCCGATGGAATGGTAGAAAGACATCATAGAACTATTTGCCAATATCTTTCAATGTTCGTCTCAGAAAACCAAAAAGACACTTTAGTTCCTCCATTTCTGCTAGCCTATAGAAGTTCTGAACACGAATCAACCGGTTATAGTCCATCTATGCTAGTCACTGGCAGAGAAATGAAGCTTCCCCATGATCTTCTTTCCGGAAGATTTCCTCCTGGTGAAGAAGCGGAAGAACGTACACCTCCTATGTACTTACATAGAAATCTTGAAAGAAAAATTGGAAAAGGTCCACAATTTTGCTCGTGAACGTTTGAAGCTCTGCAATGATAAGGTGAAGGCTAGAGTCTAGTTTCTCGAGAAGTGACCCCGTATGGCTCTTCAATCCCAAGCGCAGAAAATGTTTGTGCCAAAAACTGCAACGAAACTGGGACCGTTCTCAAGAAAATCAACGAACTAATCTACCGCATATTTATATAACCAGTCAAGTTCAAATAAAACAAATAAACATATTACTGTTTTGTCTTACTTCACGCTTTGAACTTGACTTTCTATTCAATAACCTTCTTACTCTTTATTTATATAATATTGAAACGTTTGAATGTTTTGTAGAAATAATATCAAGGGAATTTAATTCTTATTTTAAATATTTATTATTATATTGGGCCAAAAGGCATCACAACTGATTCACGATGAATCTTGGGGTTTTTTATTTTATAAATCAAAATAATTTTCATCAGAAACTGATCAGACACTTGGAATTATTATAACTACTAACAACCCGCCCCTACTTCGCACAGATAGATCGATAGAGAGATACATTTATTTGTAAAAATTGCTAACCATCATAGGCGTGTGATGAAAAAATTAGAAGGGATTAATTTATTTGTAAAAACTTCCATTTACCACGTGTATCGGATAAACTTTTAAAAAATGGTCAATTCATTTGTAAAAATGTCCATCTACGAGTATCTAGGCGTATGTCAGCGAGGAGTAAGCCCAAGGTGATCCATGTCGAGAGGTTGGCCCGATCCACCCTGTTGGCTTCAACCAGACCCCAGCAGTCAGATTATTCGAGACGAATAACTAGAAAAAGAATACATACATCTAGAATCATCTAGAACTGTCATCGAAAAGGACGTCTACATAGCAATGCCGATATACTTTCCAGGCGACCCTGTTTATAACGACAATACCGGTACTGTAAAAGGCTCGAAGAAAAGGAGAACCCAGTGAAAGAAGTTAGTCTACAGATAACCACAATCAAGCCAGAAAGTGATGGTAATCAGAATTCCCTTTAATCCTTAGAAAAAGTCAAGAGAAAGACAATGACTTGAAATTTATAAGAGAATGGCTCAAAAATGGAGTCAGACCTACTTGGCAAGAAGTAGCCAGATATAGAGGAAGGTCCGATGTAACATTAGTTTAGTTTTTGAAGTATTAGAGAGTTGAGTTCTAGATGATTCTAGATGTAAGTCTTCTTCTTTTTCTTTATGGACCTCTACATATCCTCAGTACAGGTTAGACGTAACAATATATTTATATTGAGAAGAAATTTGGAAATAACTTTCTTTCGAATTATTCATTTTTTCGAAAATATTTTGATATTTGGTGAGTATAAGAAAAATGGGGGTGGATTTTTGAAAATAGAAGGAAAAATCAAAATGTTTTTTCTAGCACCTCCTTTGAAAATGAACTTTTCCTCCCTAGTTTAAGTATTGAAAGTGGCACTTTTCTTTTTTCCGCTTCGGTGGTGGACTAGGCTGTCGATTCGATAGAAATCACTTTGTGTCAATTGGCTTTAAATTATATAATATACATAGATTTAAACTTATCATTGTTTTCAATAAAACGAGGAATTTATTTTAAAATCCTTGTTGAAGTTTTTTCAGTCTACATTTCGCAGAAAGACAACTTATGCTTCTTAAAAAAATCTCCAGAGACGTCGTTTTGGGATATTAAAATTCATCAATTATTTCATTTTAGTTCAAGAAAAAAAATACACTCGGTATTATAGGAATACTTAAGCGAACAGCTATTCGGGTCTTGTGAAAAATAACTTTATTTAGACAGTCAGCGACCGTTTGGGAATTGTCGTAAGCGGGTAACAATTTAGAGGCAAATTTCATTTTAATAGTCTCGTGAATGTCGCTAAAAAAGTTTTCCGAGTTTTTTCTTACCAAAAACAAACTTCAAATAGGGGTTTGACATCAATATTTGATGTTCTACCTAAGCTTCAAACAGAAGTAGATGTAGCAGCCGGAATTGTATGGCTAAAATCAAGGGTAGCTAGTCAATCTAACTACACAACTTTCCAAGCGGAAGTATGGATGATTCACCATTGTCTGGATGACATTGAAACGCAGGAAAGACATACCGTTAAGTTGTCATCTTCACATACAGCAACGCTGCAGTAAAAGCAGTCGATTCCATGAGCTAGCTAAGCTAGAATCAGAGGAGTCCAGATCCATGGAAACGTCGCAGTGGAAAACCTGAATAAATCTATCTAATGCCTTTCCTTTTTTTTTCAACTGCAATAAAGATATTTAAGTAAAATGAAGCAAAGTCGGGTTGGTAGAGAATGAATAATGATATCTACACTTGACTCTTCAATTTTTTGTTGAGAATTAGCTGATTTGTTGAGTTGTACTTCCCAGTTATTGTAGATCCTGTAGTTACTAGTGTTCGTAAATAATGACAAATTTATGAAAAGTTTTTTTTCTACGACCGTGCGTTTTAACCCATTTTCCCGCACGCATTTTGGTTTTGAAAGTGTCACTAAAGTAAAATTATGCAAATTTTGACCTTATTAGATAGTTTTTTACTTCGGAAGTTATAACTATTGTTACAACAGGTAAATGAATATTTACGAAATAGTCCATCAAATAAAATCTACATTTTTGAAAATATAAAATAATGAAGATATTTTTATATAACCCTGTACATTCTTTAAAGTAGTATCACAAAACAACTATCAAACCACCCGGGTTTGATATCAGTTGCTATGTTAACCCAGGCGTGTAATTGTTACTAAAACGTCAAAGTTTTTCAAATAACTCCACTCGACCGGCAATTTTAAGTAATTTACAGAATGCAACAAATAGTGTTTTTTATATTAATATTTATAATAATTAGTAGTTTTTAGTTAAAGTTTTGTATATGTATGTTGGAATAAAATAATTTTTGAAAAATGGGTTGGTATACTTTTTTGTATATGCGGTCGTAGAAAAAATAATGTTCCTAACTCATGCGTAAAGTGTCTTTCCCGCCCTTGACCGCTCCGCGTCGTTCGGGTCAACTGCAGTCTCGTGCGGGAAAGTATCACTTTCCGCACTCGTTAGGAAATAGTTATTTATGATACAAGTGTGCGCAAAAGTAGGTACTTCACGCATGAGTATCATACAATGTTTTATCTACGACCACATTAAAAATATTTTTCAAATTTTGATTGATAAAACACTGATTGTTAAGCTAAATAAACATGGAAGAAGAATCTGATTGCACTCCTCTTGGAATTTAAAAAATTTTGGCAATTTTTCAAAAATTTTGACAATTTTCAACAACTATTGACCATTTTGACAGTTTTGTATAATGATTGACCATTTTTTCGGATTTTTAACAATTATTGACCATTTTTTAAAATATTTAACAATTTTTGTCAGTTTTTGACCATTTTTGACAGGTTCTGACAATTAATCACCATTTTTTACAATTTTTGACCATTTTTCAAAATTTTTACAATTATTGACCATTTTTTCAAAATTTTTACAATTATTGACCATTTTTTCAAAATTTTGACAATTTTTGACCATTTTTTCAAATTTTAACAATTATTGACCATTTTTGATAATTATTGACCAATTTTGACAGTTTTGTCAATTATTGATCATTTTTGACAATTTTTCAAAAATTATGACCATTTTAGACCATTTTTCCAAATTTTATTAATTATTGACCAATTTTGACAATTTTTGACAAGTTTTGACCATTTTTGACAGGTTCTGACAATTATTGACCATTTTTGACAATTATTGTACATTTTCAAATTATTTAACAATTTTTGACCATTTTCCAAAATTTTCACAATTATTGACTATTTTTGACAGGTTCTGACAATTATTGACCATTTTTGACAATTTTGACCATGTAGTATTAATTTTTGTTAAGCATTCTCTATATCTAAAGTTTATTTTGTAATATTTATTGTAAACCGAAATTATTAACGTATTATGTGAAAGCAAGCGTTGAATGTAACAAAAAATCATAAATAGTCATAAATTTCTGTTAGGCAAATTGAATTTTTTTTCTTTAACGTATATTGAGCTACAGAGCGTTGATTTACCTACGATTTTCACATAAAAGTGTCCATACCTTTTAAAGGACTCTGTATAACGTAGCAAAACCTTAGATGAAAAGCTTCAAAAAGCTGTGAGCAATCCGAATGCAGTATAATATACAGGGGTTCCTATTTAAAAAATCATATGTTAGGTTTGTAACGGAGTGATTCAACACTCTGCATAGTTCAAAATAATTTCAAAATATACACCTTAAAGACATCTACTAATCTTCTTGGTAACATTATTTTATATCTCTTAACACCCTGTATATATTTGTAAAAAAACTTTTAAGTAAAGTAACTGATCCATATCTAACAAGACGTCACATTTCGATTCACTCCTTCTGTTTTTCTTTCGTATTCAGGTCACGTATCATTTATCGGCTCTGATCCGGATAATAATACGTTCTACCGAATGAATTTACTGGCCAGATAAAATTTGGAATATTGAAATTTATTGTTCGCTATACGTAACACTGAAATGAGAACCACCTTATCTGCAAAAGTGAAATAATTCAAATTTCGATCATGGAATCTTCGAAAAATTTGTTTCCGATTATAATATGAGTTTTTTATGATTTCGGAACGTGCAGAAATGTGTATAGAAGTTCTAGAACTGCTAAAATACTCCGCGCTGTTCTGAATCACTTTTTGCCATTATTGGACCTCATTCTTCTTAATTTTTATTCCATTACACACTTGCTAGCCTAGAGCCAACAAATACATGAATGGAAACTTGTAGGTATGAAGGCAAAGTGCATTTTTCATGAATATAATATATAAGACATCTAGTCCAAGAAAAATATCCTAAGAATGACCATTTCACATTATTTTCCTTGTAGTGGCTGATTTTGCTTGTAAAGAGGGCAAAATTTAATTTGACAGAAAAAACGTTGAATACTTTTTTTCCTCCTACATAACTAGACATTGCACGTCAAAAATTATGATTGGGTTCGAAGTTATGAGCAAAAAACCGCCTTCATACTGCTTCCTTCGTTCTTCATCCACTATCACCGAATGCTAGTCTTTTAGCTGCCTGCTTATTTGATTCGAAAACTGTCTATTTTTCCATCTCGCTCCTCAGGACATCAAAATCTACATTATCTAAAAATTTCAGCCAATTCGACTGGGACTCAATTTTCCTTAGGTTGGCTCTCTTTCAATTTTTCGTATGCCCCCGTATTGTGTTATGATAGAAAGATTCTTTAAAGAATAAAAAATTTACAAATAGTGAAAAGACGAACTGTTAACAAGAAAAATCTGCTATTTAATCATGTGTCAAAGTGACCACCGTTAACATTCAGGCAATAAAAGTTGAAAAAGTGCCAATTTTAAACAACGATTAAATAACAATCAAAGGCAAAACAAAATGATTGAATAGAGATTTACCAGCCCTTTTAAATGAGGTATGACTTGATACCTAATGCTATTTGAAAAAATGTAGGGAGGGGGTGAATCTGACGTTTATGACATTAGCGCCAAAAAGTGTCCCCCTCAAGTTAAAAGTTGACGTGTTTCGGCATTTTCTTCTAATATGTCCCATTTTTGAAATCTTAAGGGTGGGTCCTTTTCAAATGAACACAGTGTATATTGAGACGAGGGGTAAACCGCAGAAAAAATGTTTACACTAATTCCCAGGATTGTTACTAATTCCTATAATTCCTCAATAATTCCCCCTATATATTATAATTCCTAATTAACTTTAAAATATATCAAGTAATTTCCCTAATTTTACTGATTCCCAAAGCTGTCAAAAAATCTATGAAAGACAGTAAAATTACCGGTTATTTATAAATTTTGAAAATATTTTTCAAAGAACACTAAGAAGCAACAACTACTTCTCGGGCTACATGCCCCGACAGACATTGAATTGCACTTTTAAGTTAAACGGGGTTGGTATATCTGCAAGATATAACCAACTATTCTGGTTTGTAACTAGAAGGAACAACATCACTTGTAGACCGGTTTCGGCGTCTTTGCGCCTCATCAGTACAAGGTAGATGCTATTCTTCCAAAAGCCCTGAGAGTATAATCCTGGACTGGAGACAACATTGAAACCACATCAATACATTAACCTCAGAAAAGCAAATGCTAAGAGTGTGATAACAGCGACATCTACACATCTAATCACAAGTATCAGTAAAGTATTAAACTATTAACTTTGACGTCTATTGATCACACTTTACTGAAATATGACAATTTGTTACAGGTAACTGTAATTAAGTAAATAAACATGAATTTTCTAGTATAATAAATTGAACAAAAATTATAAATTATACATATCTGAATACTCCAAATCATCAGAGCTATCCAGGAGCCATCAAGTTCCCATCACTTCGGAGTCAGTGCTTGTGTCACTATCTTGATTCATGGATAGTTTTTGTTTAGTCTTTCTTATACAGTATTCGCCAACTAACTTGATGTCCCAGAAATTACCAACTAAGAGAGACAGAGTAATAGTGCCCTGCCTACTCGGCCGCTATTGGTGGTAAAATTTTGACAAACGCCAATTGCATCGAACCTTATCAGGTGTTAAGATTTTCAGTAGCGTCACACAGTTATTGTTTCTGCTTTGTACAATAAAGTGTTTGTAAAAATGTCAGCCGTTAATGAAGAAAATCGTAAATGTACTGAAGGACAAACTCGTCAAGTGATATATAGAGTGTTTAATTATTTTAAGACATTAAAAAGTGATGAAGATACCATAACAATAGAAGACTCATATTTTGATAGAGAACTTAAAACAGATATGTTTTATGACGTCAACCCTCTTGTGATTACTCTAGATGAAAGTGATTCCAGTAGCGACAGTGAGTCAGATTCTTCGTAAAGATAAAACTGTTTATAACCATTCTTAGAAATATACCTAGCTTAAATAATTTCCCATTATCTTGTGTTTCTTTTATTCTCATTACTACCTGGAAGAAATTATTTAGTTTCTAGCAAATTTTAATTATAGTCCGTCCGGAAATATAAGATAATCTTCAATTAGATAAATAACATGTTATTGTAATGGGTACCTTATTGTTAAAATATTATTTATGTACTCAGAATTCAGGTATAAAGCAGATCCGTTTCTATCAAAATCAATATACCAATAATTATAACAAAGAATTAAATATTATTTATTGAGTTAGGATCATATATTTCCGGACGGACTTTACTTTATTAATTGTACAAGTTGTGTTAATTTGAAACAGAAAGCGTATCCTCAGAACTTGCACGGCACTGTTTACAGTTATCGGATGGGCGGCGTCAATAGCTCCCTAGAAAGCATTTAGGACATCAAGCTAGTTGGCGAATACTGTAGTCAAGATCGGCTGAACATTTTTGGAATGTGATTTCTTCAGTGTTTTCCTTACTCTACAGTTAGACTGATCTAAAAGCCGGCAGTACGAAATTCATCTTGTCTTCACTTTTGAGATCAGAATTTGTCATGAGATGTTTGTCTTTTGGAACGTTTAAAATCAAGTCCCTGAGATGACCAGGGGTGGCAGCATATTTTCCGATTGGCAGATTTATTTCTAGTTTTAGGAAACGAGTTCGTATTTTTGTTGAAATATAGGAGGTGTCCTGTACATAACATTCTTCATTTTTCTCAATGCCGCAGTGGTACCATTCCTAATCTGGAACTGGCAAAGAATAAAGTAGCTCTGTATCATCTGTAGACGTTTTGTTTGTTTCTTTAAAATCAAGTGCTATACGAGACATCAAATCAGTATTTAAACGTATTGCTCTTAAAGAAAATCCCATAATTATGATGCCAAATTTTTTAGCTTCTTCCTTCATCCATTCCCATCTTAAAGTTACCTGCTCAGTAGTAAATTCCACACGAATTCCACTATTCTCTTACTAATAACCCGAATTTCTGGAGTAATTCCCCACTAATTCCTCTAATTCCTTACTAATTTTTGAATATTGTACACCAAAATTCCCCTGCGGAATACCCCTCGTATAGAGAGGTGCCGCATTGATAATTTATATTTTCCATTTAAATAAAATGGAAACAAAATTGTTTTGTGCTTTGGAATTTTGTAGCTCACCTAAGAAGCGATATTTCGGAATCGCTAAGATATATTCTTGTAGGAAATTTGATGCTCTACAAAAAAGGTTTCCTATTATTTTTGGATGTTTTTACTCCTTCCAAAGCTATTAAAGGTTAAAATTAAATTAATGATGAATTTTGACATTTTTTCAATTTTTCAACGCTACAATCAAGTTTTTGAAAAAACTTTATAGGACATTTTGTGTAGAGTGTTTCATTGGATATAATTTATCTCATACAATTTTTTTATATCTTTTATGGATCGTTAGTTATTTGCATTAAACAGAAATTGTTATTTGCATTAAACAGAAAATTTTCACAAATAATCATAATTTTAATGTTTATAATTAACTTTTTTTGCTGGAATAATTAAATTTTTGATCTGAAAATTGATTTTTAATTGTATTTCAATTATAATTGAATTGATCACTGAGAAAGTTTTCCCTCTTTTGAACAAAGAGATTTATATTATGTAATTCTTAGAAATCAGTTCAAATCAGGTCAATACGACGGATCCTCAAATGCAAATAAATACATTTGATATATTAAATATGTCAGTACTAACCGTATCAATTAAAAATCTTTTCTAGATTGAAAATATAATTATTCCATTAATATAATTATAATTATCAACAATAAAATTATGATTATTTAAGAAAATTTTAAGATTAATGCTAATAACTTCCGACCCATGAAAAATATAAAAAAATTTATGAAGATAAATTATATCAAATAAAACGCACCACAAAAAATATCCCCAAGTTTTTTTTCAGAATTTCAGAGTTTAGCGTCGAAAAATTTAACTTTAACCTTTAATTGCTTTGGAATGAGTGAAAATATTTAAAAATAATAACATAATTTTTTGTAGAGCGTCAAATTTCCTACAAGAGTATATAAAATATTGCTCCCTACTTGAGCTATAAAATTCCAAACCACAAAACAATTTTGTTTCCATGTTATTTAAATGGAAAATAGAAATTACCAATTAATATAAATATTAAGAGTTCAAACTTTTACAGTAATTTATTTTTGTCATGTCCAACAATATATTCAGTATATTTAAGGGAAAATAAAACAATTCCCATATATTTTCATCACTTAGGAATTCGATCGACACAATTTAATTATCATTTCATGGACAAACAAAAATTAATTATTTGCCACAAAAGGTTTCCCAATTATTTGGAAGAGATTTTAACAAAGTTACGTTTCTTGTTAGAACAATACAAAATGAATAGGTCTAACTGAAGACGACAAGTGTATGTATTGTGGAATAGAAAATACCGTCGAGAATACAACTGAAGTTATATTTCACACTCCGTTGAATATCAACGAAAATAAATCGCATTTTATTCCATATGATAAGCAAACAAAAAATTCAGCATAGACCGTTGGACTTATTTAAATCCGATAAAAGGATTATAAATGAATAAAAATGTTGTATTTTGTCGAAAAATGGATAGTAAAAGTCATAGAAGTGTTATATGTAGTCACACCTTTAGTGTTAGTGACTTAGGTTAGGACAGTTGGTTGCCTGATGAACAGGATAACGCTATCATCTGTCATCTGACAGTCCCATGACACGACACGTGGAGATAACCTTTTTATGATCATTTATGATGGAAACTAATAAAAGTGATAATTAAAAAATAGTACTATTGTTGAATAGATGAGGCTTTTAGTTGTTGAAGATCCATACTAAATGATGAAATAAAATTGTTTAAATCTCCATATAAACAATTAACATGATTTTTCTATATTTCGCAAACCATCACATACAGACATTACAATTCATAATAGTTCGGTCCACCAATTCAGTCATAAATTAGCAGCTTTCAATAGTATGATACACAGACTTTTTACAGTCCCATTAAACACTAATGATTTCAACTAAGAACTAAATATCATAAAACAAATAGCAGTTAATAATAATTACGATCCAAACATAATTGACAATATCATAAATAAAAAGATAAAGAAGCGCACTTTAGAACAAGTATATCCTTCAGATAAAAATAAAAATAATCAATTTAAAAGCTTAACATACTTTGGAACACCATCCTTAAAAATCAAATCATTTTTAGAATCTTTAAATATGAATATTTGCTTTAAAACCGATTACAATTTATCTAAATTCATTAAAAATAACAAATCTAAATCCTCAAAATTAAACAAATCAGGTGTTTATAAATTAAAATGTGGTAACGATAACTGTGCCAAAGTTTATATAGGTAGAACTTTTAGGAACTATAAAATTAGAATTTCAGAACACAAACGTAGCTATGACAAAAACAAATTAAATTCCAACTATTCAAATTATCTATTAACACACACTTTCGACTCAAATTTTGAAATTTTGCATGTAGAATCCAATCCTTTAAATTAAATCTTTTAGAAGCCCTCGATATTAACAAAAACAAATATTCAGGTAATCTGCTCAACGACCAAATAGATATCAATCATTCTCCCCTATTAAACCTTTTTGCATAGAAGATGTGATGGTTGTGGATTGAATAGGAGGAAACAGCCTGACACGTTATCTTCGAATGTGAAAGCACTGTCTCATTGGAGATATAGACTCCTAGGACTAGAGTATCCAAGGGAGGATTTCTCCAAGAAGGACGTAGTGAAAAGACTGTTAATCTTGATAAGGGCTACTGGTCTCTTCATATCAACGGTACAACCAAGAGCACGAAAAGCCTAAAGGCCGAGGTCTCGATGCCTCTGACTAGTGGTGCCGAATTAATCAAGTCGTTAGAAGAGACACAGGACTATTCAACGAAGCATATTCACAGTCTAAATCACATAGTCACTTTCACATCTCAGATATATACATACGACATCGTGGTTTTTGATTGGGTATGTATTGATATGAAAAATAACACTACACATTGTACATAACCCACACGAGTTACTTCTAACATAAAAGCTTCAATAATTATAGAGTATTAAAGGAAAACTATTTAAATGATTCAAATTTAAAAATAAATCAAACTCAATGAAGCGATTCAAACTTTATAATGTACCTCGTACATACATACAATGGATAAAGTCTAAAATTCAATTATATAAAGAAAATTCTAACAAATCACCTGTTATCAAATATAAGATCCACCTTTAAACTGGAATGTTTATAGTTTCTATGTATTATCTTGAATTTATTCATGTAAAATTAAATTTGTCCAAAAGCATTACGAAACTAATCGTATTATGGTAGAATCTAAAATATAAAAACTTTTAATACAGTTATTAGATCTATGACATCTGTGAAAGTATTTATCATCTGATGTATGACAGGTTTGAACATATAATTGTCAGCTAAAACAGGAAAAATACCAACCTAATTTGAATATGTCAAATAATCAGAAAAATTAATTAATAAAGGATTAAAACTTAAATAATTCATTTAGAAATATAAAATATGACGCTTTCTTTAAAAAAAGATTAAATCTATCAAAGAATATTATAAAATCTAATGAACAACTATAAGATAATTTGATTGGTCAATGACAATCAAACAAAGAAGTTACTTTTAGAGATAGTAGGCAGTTTGTTGCTAAGGAAGAAAAAGAAAATGGGTTGTTAGGTACTTGTTGATAGAGAAAGCGTCGTCCCTTTTTCGAAAATGAATTTTCTACAAGAAGCACGTCATTTCGTTCAGTGAAAAAAAGTTTGTAAATTTGATAAAATATTTATGTAATAAAAAGTGAAAATAGTTTAACTAACCTTGTAATACCATTCCTGGAGAAGATAAACATCGAGGGATCGTCGTAAGTAAATAAATTTAAATAAACCATATATTAAATTTCGTCAAGAGGCATGCTGCATTGGAATTTTTCATAATTCGTTTTGGAGGTTACTTGACAAGGGCCCAGAGCGGTCTAAAACAGGAAAGAAGTGATTATCCATTTTTCAACATCAATAGAAGATAAAAGGTATTTAATAAACTTCATTTTAAAATTAAAAAAACTTACTTGTGAGTGTATAAAAGGAACTTAGATATTTAACAAATCCAGATACAACTGTATCAGCCATTTTGCTTTTCGATTTAGCTTAATTTAAAACAATATTACTGTAAATACACTAATGTAAAACAAGTTGCATAATTGCATGTTGTAACATGTCTATCGACCTGTTTCGACTTTACAGAATAAATCCTTTTAATTAGCGCTCGTCGTCACTAGCCACTTCCAATTATAGTTCTGTGATCCCAAACTCTTCAACCCTGACAGTAAGACAATTGACGTCTGCCAAACGGACGTTTCCATTTTTTCGAACGCCACGTGAAACACCCCTTTCCGCTATCGACCACCTACGGGGAAAGATCATCTTTCGCTATCTTTCATCTCTTAAGTATCTATCTCATGAATTTTGCTGTGGTAAGCACAGCCCCAAGGATATAACCCGAGAATATAATCCTAGGATATAACCCAAGGATATCACCCGAGGATATAACACCAAGGATATAACCCGAGGATATAACCCCGAGAATATAGCCAAGGATAGAACCCCAGGATACATCCCTAGATCAAAATACTGCCCTAGAACAGAACACATCAGTTCAGATCAAGACCTGACTTCTTGTCCAGGAAACCACTTCATCTAAGCTAAGTACCTATAAAAGTACAAATTACGTTATTCATTTCCTGTGGCAGAATAAATTAAAAATTTGTTTTTAATTCTTTTTTTTTTATTAGAAATCCTCAACTATAAAAGTTGAGGGAGATATCGCCCGGGGTCACTTTTATTATAAACTTTTATTTAAATTCCATAAGGCGTTTCTACCTTTTCCGCCTTAGTTTTTTGTACTTTTTATCGTCAAAAAGGTAGTGGCGCCCTCAATTTTTACAACCCTTCTGTTATCCTTGTGCAGCATAAACTTGGGGTCGAATCACCCTTGAGAGGAGTCTCTAGCCAGAGCCCTTCGAGCTGGTGCCCTGTGAGGCTACAGCCATTTACCGTTACAATGTATTAGAGATAATTTTTCACTGTATGCATGTGATTTTTGAATGAAAGACCATTTTAGTTAAGTATTATTTTCCCATTTGATGTAAGAAATAACGTTTATCTTGATGTCCACAAAATTAATTTTCATAAAATAAATTTAAAATTGTTTCATCCCAAGTATTACTTCGAAGTAATTCTTTTTATCAGTTGGTACAACTATCTCGAACACCTGTTACACTTTCAGGGTGAGTACAGGACCGTATTTACGAAAGTATTCAAATCTAAATCAGATGTTAAAACTTTATTAAAAATTTAATTTTCATAATAATGAACTTTTGGCGCTCATTAAAAAGAACAGTAATTAGATTTCTTACACATTAAACCCATGAACCCAAACTCTGAGAAGCTGAGTTTTCATAAAAAAGTACACTGTGTAGAGTTATTTAATTTGCAAAATTTGAAATTATTCCGGGTTAAATAAAATAATAAAATACCAAAATTAAAATATCATATCAGTATAAATGTGGGTGAGTTAATTTCTTTTCAGAATTGGTGATGTCTGGAAATGAAAATGAGCTTATATTATTGCTACGTACCTCGCTTCGCTCGACACGTTTGATATGAGAGTTCCTAAGAGTCTCAGTTACAATTGATGATGAGCTATTCAACAACCAATTTAAATCTAAAAAAAAAATAGTTATTTTTGTTAAAAAACTTGCAGACTTCTATAGCTTTCGTTAATTAAAACTCAACCTTGATACATAAGCCTCTTTTATAATCGACTGATTGATAATTATGCACCGGTGAAGTAATATTGTCCCGTCGACTCTCTTGAGTGAGACTTTGAGTCACAATGTATGCTGTAAACATCTTGTTTCTGCTAATGAAGCTTTCAGTAGAGTACTCAGAAATTAGGCGCGTCCCTAATTTATGGAGTGCATTACAATCCAGCACTCAATACATTATTGATATTCACCGAAGTACATGTTTGTTACGAACTTGTATAATCAGTACACGATGTTTTACTAAATTTATCGTTTCAGGAAATTACTGGGAAATAGATATATGCAATTGAAATTTACAAGGTGGTCGTACAAAATTTTAGTACTATGTCAAGAAAGTACCGGAAATTGTAACACGTACGAGGGTTGTCTTTTATATTTTGCATATATATCTAGAAAATTTTTAAACATTGTTTTTCAAACTATTCTCGAAGAAAAATGATTTTTTGCATCCTCTGGAACCAATTCTGGAAGCAGTTATTCCGCTCGCTTGGTACCTTCAAAATAGAGTTTTTGAAGTCGTTGACTGCATCTTTTGGAGACTGAAACCTTTGACCACCCGGTTTATTCTTAATTTTTGGCACTACAGGCTGGGCACAAACGTTGTTTCAGCTCTTTCCATATGTTTTAAAACCTCTCTTATTATTTCTCTATGGGCTTAACGGTTGACTTGCTGACTCAGCGGTTGCTGTCATACGGGATGCTGCCTCTCAACTGTTGAACATGACAGAACATTTATTTTGTTAATCTTTGGCGATGTCAAATTGTTGGGTTGAGTTACGTTGTGTTTTTTGGTAATAAACAATAATAATGGTAATTAACGTGAAAGATTTGTTACGGGACAAAGAATTATTGGTGCCTCTCTTTCAAACATACAAAAATAAACTCTGTACCTACCAACTGCTAGTTTATTAAAAACAGATCCTGATTGTTTTAAGTAGGATTAATACAATTAAAGTCTCAGGAATCCTTTCACTTTTCTCAAGCGTCTCCCTGAAGAGCTCCTAAAAATAATAAATAAGTATTTACCACTTATTATTTACAACAAGTAGGAATAATAATAATCAAATATTTATATTCTAAATTTACCGGAATCTTATTTAAACATAGGATGATCACCAGATCATAAAAGTTACTGATTTAAAAATATCGAAGGCTTAAAGGTTATTTTGTTTACATGGTGTACAAAGTAGATGACAATCTTGTCATATCTGTCAATCTTAAAAATAGATCTTCTCAAAGTGATTTCAATCTTTCATCATAATGTCACTTTTCTATTCATAGATCTACTGATTACAGATCATTGACCTTCCTTATCATTTAATAGTTTCTTCTTTTAATTTCTGTTATCAGAGCTTATCTCTGGTGTTGAGTACTTTGGTAATAAAGTAAATGAAAAGAACATACCTTTTTTTCTAAGACCATCCATACGTAGATAGGAGATGGGTTTCCTTTTTTCTTCCATGTGAGGTTCGTGATAGACCACATGGTTTAGCAATTTTGCTGATTTTTGGAAAATATATTTAAGTGAGCTTAGATTTTATTAAAGTGATCCTGTTGGAGCTCTACCATTTTGTATAAGTGGATATTAATTTGGCTCAGCTTAAATTCCTGTCTCCACATCCGTAGGCGAAACCACTTTGAGGCCACACAACTTCTACGGTCTCTTTCTTTCTTTCGTTATTCGTTATTCTTTCTGCTTCGTATTTCTTTCTTTGGCTTTATTTTATTCACCGATATCTCCATTTCATTCCTGCATCGACATCGTACATCATCACATCGGATACACCTGTATACACCTCTACCTCTAGGATATAGTCTGCCACCACCAGTTCTTTTGGAGACACCACAGCACCCGATTGTAACAGGTAACCTTCCTACCTTATTTATATCAAGGAATCCAGGGGTTTGAGTAGAAAACACATTTGACTGAAATAACAAATAACTTCATGAAAAAGTATTGTAAGTAGAGTATTTTGCCATACCTACTGAGGAACTTAGTTTCCTGGTGTCTTTACCCTCTGTTGAGGACAACTTGTAGAATTATTTAATAACAAATATCACAATCACTAGAGTTTGTAAACCAGCGTATGCATACAAAAGGTATTTCATTAATATAATTCTGTATCCAACCACCCCTAAGGTAAGATTGGATAGTGTAAAACTTTTCATTATAGTTATAATTTTGTGCATGCCTTTTTGATAACCTAAAATAATTGTGGAAAGCTAACTTCACATAAATAGTGTCGTACAGCGGAAATCCTTCAGGGAGTTTTTGGCGTTACAATTAGTAGGCAAGGCCTTATTTGTTTTCTGTACATTCATATAATAACCAACTTTATTTTATTATATTAAACCAACATTACATCTGAATCGGTTTTTATTTCGAATCCCACCCTGAGATTAACAGGACCTTCTAATCAAGGTAACAGATTACAGAGTAGTAATAAATAATGGAATGATTTTATCCAGTGAAACTGGAAGAATATTATTAGAACGTTAGATTATGTTCCACGGCTTACTTGCAGCAATGCGTTCAGAAGGAACTCAGCCGCTGACTGCCAGTATAATCAACATGTTTTGTTCTTTTGTTGAGCCCGGATGAACGCGCCCATTATTTCACAGTTATGTTTTCTGGATTCCAGACTTTAATTTACATTGACATTTGTTGAAAATTTACGTCTAGTGTCAAATTATGAAAGTGACAAAAGGTGGCTAGATAGTGAAAATCTACAAAATCGAATTGTTCTGATCCCAATCGACGATAAACATCACTTTTGATTACATTTTTAGCGATTAAACTATTTCCAACTGAATTTCACAAATAAATATATTTCTTCGAGTGTTAATGGACGTTTATTTTTCAAATAGAAGAATTAGCGGAAGCTTTTAGACGCTTTTAAGAATTACTGCCGGGGCTGGTCTTAAAATATTAAATTTTGCTTTGTGGTTTGCGTCGAAACCTTTTAAGAATAGACCGTATCAAAACCTTTTAACGTTTTTGCGTCTAGTATTGGTGAAGAATTGTGGAAAAAAAAAGACCGAATATAAAACTCGAAATGTACGTAGATTTATTTGCTGAATTTCTCGTGTATTGTGTACAACAAAGATCGATATACGTAGGGTGAACGAAAGATTTTTTATTGGATATAATATTATTGGTAAGAGGTTAGGAAAGTGTGCACTTCATACAGGAAGTATCGTGAGAAAAATATAGGATCACAATGTGGATATACAGGATTAAGTACATTTTTAAGGTCCTATCACCAGCTACATCTCAGCTACTTGGGATTTTTATATCTTCCAGGCTTAAGCTCACAATACCCATTCCGTTACTCTAGTTCCCTCTACCAGTCTGTACAGGTTCTCCACCAGTTGGCTGTTGTATTCTTCGGCTTTTCAAATGTTGACTGTCAAATTCCTCGCATTTTGACAGTACATGTTTAGCCGTTTCTATCCTTTCACCAGATTGTCTGCAGAAAAGTTTTCCGTTGTGCAAGTGTTCTTTAATTAAACTGTGACCAGTCAGACAACCAGGTATTGTTTTGATTTGACTCCTACTAACGATGAGTACTTCTTCAGCCCTGTACTCTGATAAATGTGGCTAGTTTATCACTCGATGCCACAGTGTCCTCTGGAACCCACAACAAAGTTCATTGGTAGTGCTCTGAAAGGGCAGTAAGTTCTTCTTGGAATTCTCATATAGTGTTGATGTCACTTTTGGTTTCATAAGAGCCGTGTATATTTTGATCAGTGAAATGCGCACTCCCCTTATATTTATTTCTACCGCGGAAATCAAGACATTGTACATTTCCGCCTGGAATACTGTGTTTGTTCCTAGTGAGACTCTTATTGGTCCCTTGGTCTTGGATTCGCCCTTTCACCAGATATGCCTTGATGTTGTTCAGATCTAGCTACGTGAAATATTTACATAATTATCAAATAAAATCAAATTGCAATGGACAATATGATTGATGATATGATGGAAAAAAATAGAAAATAGCCATTAATTCAGTTTTTTCTAAAAAAAAAAACAGTATGACTCTATAACTTACTTTGGCAAAATTTCAGCTCAAATTTCGAAGATTACAAATTCTAACGAGAAATTAACTTTTTTACAAAAATAAGGTGTTCATAAGATCAAATGTTCTAATTGTTATATTGGTGAAACACAAATAGTTTAGTCTATAAGCTTAAAATGGTGTTAATTCTACATACTTTTATTAAAATTATGTGGTTTAGCTCATTTGATCCGGAATAATATCTAGATCATTGTGCCAAATAATTAAATTGGCCCGTAAAAAATTCCAAAAGTATAAACAATTAAACACCTTCTATATATAGTGTTTGGTTTGTAGCTTATTGTTCGTAAATTATAAATATTTTCGAAATTTGAAAAAAGATCCTTAATGGGGGGGAAATTTAGTAAAGAAAGTTCCAACTTCCGGACTGTACCTCCATTATTTATAATTTTAATTTAACGCTGAAAATAGCCCTCCGCGCGCCATTGTTAGGTTGCGAACATGGCCTCGAAAGTACGTCACTCAAAAATTTCTTTTTAAAGTACTTAAAGTTAATTGAAAAATCTAAGAAAATGATGGTATAACCTAAAACACTTTAAAGAATTGATTCCCGTTGGAATTTTTCATAAAAACAAATTTTTTAATATGCTAGACGATTGTTAATTAACGAAATTTTTACATCCTTCATCGTTCTAAACTAAAAAAAATGTTTAAATAATTGCCGTAAAATTATTTCGCTTCGTGGAGCTCTTCTTATATACATACAAAACAAGATTGTTCATCAAAGTTTACTTTGTTTATAATAATTTTTTCAAATTAACAATAAATGACTGATTTGCCATTTTTTGCTAATTTACATTACTTATTATAAACAAAGTATTAACATTTTTAAAACTTTGATGACGCAATCTTGTTTTGTATGTATATAAGAAGAGCTCCACGAAGCGAAATAATTTTACGGCTTTTATTTAAACATTTTTTTTACTTTAAAACGATGAAGGAAGTTTGAAAAAATTTTGTTAATTAATAATCGTCTAGCATATTGAAAAATTTGTTTTTATGAAAAATTCCAACGGGAATAAATTCTTTAAAGTGTTTAGATTATACTATAATTTTTTTAGATTTTTCAATTAACTTTAAGTACTTGAAAAAAAATTTTTAAGAGACGTACTCGCTTTCGAGGCCGTGCGCGCAACCTAACAATGGTGCGCGGAGGGCTATTTTCAGCGTTAAATTAAAATTATCAATAATGGAGGTACAGTTCCGGGATTTGGAACTTTTTTTTACTAAATTTCCTCCTCTTTAAGGATCTTTTTTTCAAATTTCGAAAATATTTATAATTTACGAACAATAAGCTACAAACAAAACACTATTTTTTGAAGGTGTTTAATTGTTTATAACTTTTGAAATTTTTTATGGGCTAATTTAATTATTTGGCACAATGATCTAGACATTATGCCGGATTGAATGAACTAAACAACATAATTTTAATAAAAGTATGTAAAATTAACACCATTTTAAGCTTATAGACGAGACTAAAAGGAATCTTGTGATAAGATATAGTAAATATCTTAGGGGCGTCCATAAATTACGTGAGACATTTTTTAGGATTTTTCGACTCCCCTGCCCCCCTGGTGAGATTTCGTAACATTTTCCTTTACTCCCTCCCCAAATCTCACGTGAGATTTTTTAAAATGGTTTTGGCTGTAAACCCGTTGGATTTAAAACAATACAAAAAAAAACACTTTTGTTTTGCTGTATTCCACTTCTTCTTGACAGCACTTTTTTGTCTTGTAGATGTCTTTTGACGTAAGCATTATAATATTCTTGAATACACATGTTCAATTATTAAAAACGTTACGAAAATAGTTGTTAAATAAAATATTTACGGGCATAAACAAAGCAGGTTAGAACCTGTACTTGCGACGCTGTTACTCGGCTCTTTATGCTGCGACGTTCGTCGAGTCGCACGTGTCGATAGCGCTTAAACAATCGAAGAGCTATTGTGCTGCTCTGCGGGGTTCGAGCGAATACGACAAACACTATTGTGTCGAATTTCGCCATATTTTTACTCCAGCAAAATTTTTTACTTTACTTTCACGCAATTTTACATGGTTTTCTATTGAAAAAAAAATTACATGATATTTGTTAAAACCCCCTCCAAGTGAGATTTGGAAAGATTTTACTTGACCCCCTCCCCCCTTGAACACCTCACGTATAATGGACGCCCCCTTAGTTGCATTAAAAATGAACATCCGTATAAGTCAAATTATGAAAAACACTCGATTGAAACAAATCGTTACCCCTCATTGAATAATACCATTGAAATTTGACACATTTGTCAAAATTATCACAGACCCGATTTATTAGAGACATGTGAATAGTCAGACTTTCCGGTATTGGGCTAAAGAAAATCCACACTGAAGGAGAACCGTACCAAGAGGAAGTGAATGTTTGGGCGGGAATAATAGAGCATGTCCAACAATTGACAAGTTGACAGTAATGACAGTCGCCCTGAGGATAAATAATTATTTGGATGGATTTTAGAATTGTAATTTGGTTGTTTTGTATTGATTTATTGATCCTTTTTATTATAAACAGTCGGATTAAAATGCCTAAGCAATTAAAACAATGTCGAAGAAAGCACCAAATCAAAATTAAATTAACTCTTCACGATCAAAATAACCACGTGTTTATCATCAGATTCAACAGGGCGTGACGTCACATGGTCTTGCCCTATAGATGATAGGATTATAGTTTTTCGAAAAAACCTTAACAGGTTCTATAGATATTTAGAATTTCTGCAGAACTTTTTGCTCCCAAAATTAAACCGGTTGTTCCCAAACATAAATGATTTGTGTCTGCAGCAAGATGGTGCGCCAGCTGTGCTATGCTGTATCGGTGAGAAACTACTTGGACAATGTCTTCCCAAACCGTTAAATAGGTCGAAGGGGAGCAATTGAAAAGTAAAGTGGACCATAAACTATTAATGAACTCAAAGAACGGATACGCGTTGAGATTGAAAAAATAACTCATATTGATATGGTTGAATAGATAGACCTTTTAATTGTTGTATTTTCTATTGTAATGGGTAGTTAATTATTTAGGATAGAATTTTTGCTTATTGTTAAATTATAGGTTATTAACTTTAGTATGTATGTGTTTAGTTATAATAATCATAAAATATATCGACTAAGCAGTTTGATTATAATTTATTTATCGATATAAGTAACAATTGCAAAATAAGCAGACACGCGCTAGATTGAAAGCATGTGTAGGCTGGCAATTGTTGCTTATGGGTTTTTGTCGAAGAAAGATGTGTTTTATTTAAAGAACGTCAACCCCAATTAAAAGGAACCTAAACCGAATAATTTAACATTGTCAGACTATGTAAAAATTTCATTGATGTTATTATCACGCTCACATAGATGTTGTAAAAAATGAAAAAGTGACGATTGAAAATTTGATCGACGGGTTTCGGGATTTTCTCCTAAAATCACCGGTTCTCGAAATAATGAATTTGGACCATACTGTCTCCAATTGTATACATATTGTCTACAAACTAACTGTAATCAAAAGAAGAATCCTGCTTATATTTCTTGAATATTGGATACTAAACATTTTTTTTTATTTAAATTTAATTATTTAAATACAGAGCATTTCAATGAAAACCACCCCTCCATCCAACATAATTCTGAAATAAATTCTTTTATAAAAAAATGAAAAAACACGTCAAAAATCATATGAAGGGGGACGTCTTTTTGCTCATCCCTATGGTCATCACTCCCAATTTTCTAAATCGAACACCCTATACATTATTGCATTGTTGGATTCTCCTCTACAAAAATGTATAATACATAAGTGAAAAGTCAATCAGTTGCGAGTTACGGATAATCACTTATGTATTATACATTTTTGTAATCCTCTTGAAGAGGAGAATCCAACAATGCATTAATGTATGGGGTGTCCGATTTAAAAAATTGGGAGTGATGACCATAGGGGGGAGGGGGTTAAATTTATAACGTATACTTATAATCAAAAAGTCGTCCACTTTTATATGATTTTTGACGTGTTTTTTCATTTTTTTATAAAAGTGACGCCTTCAGAATTATGTGGGGTGGATATTTTTCATTGAAATGCTCTCTGTATAATAAATACTACACGGATATTTTTATATCCGAGTTTCTCGAGATATTTATGTAAAAACCGTACGTATGGAATTTTTTCAAATTCTAAGCATAACGGAACATTTATCAACAGCCGGAAAACTTCAGTAGCAGCGTACAAGACTATAGCGCAAAAACTTTATATTGAGTATAAAGGACGTATATATGACCTCAGCTTTCTGTTACAAAGACAAATTGCCTCAGATACACAGCACCTACGTACACTTTGAAGTAAAGGCATGTTAATTAGTCAAGTTTTCGTAGTACGTGTCTCTTGTTCGTCTCACGTATATAATAAATGTACCTCTTTGCATCCATATTCCTGTTAAACAGGCGCATTGTACTAATGATACTATATGATGTGCACTTAGAAAAAATTCGCCTCTTTATTTTTTATACAGTGTGTAAAAGCCAAACGGAATAAATTCATTAGTTCGGCTACTGTACATATTTATAAAAAATCCCGAAACATTATTCAACGTGGAAATGCGATCCCTACCTTCAACCTCCTTCCAATGACAGGTACAACCCCCAATTTTTTAAATGGGAAGCATAGGCTTGTCATATATCGTTTGCAGGTCTCTTCATTCTCTATTCAAAAATGTTATCGTTTTCAAGTTTATTGCAACAATTAAAATAGAATAAAATAAAATCATGTGTTTGTCAAAATTCCCTATAATATACTCAAAATTTATTACAATATACTCAAAACTTATTTCCCGTTTTGTCTTGATAATAAGAAAATAAGCAAAAACCATAGCAATGTGCTTTCTAGATGGTATCCATTAAAAATACTTTAAAGAGTTTAAGTAACATGAAAGGCAAATAAAAAAACCAACTACCAATTCAATGAGTGATGAATCAAATTAAATGTGATGCTTGAGTTTGAGGACATAGATCGAACAGACAGGCATTCACTACATTCAATGTTAGCCATACATCGATAGATATTAAAATAAAATAAAATGGATCCCTATCAAATGATACCTACTCAGGAGCTGATGGAAGAGGATTGTCCTAGCAGAACTTATTTTTGTGAGCGAATGATGGACATGTTGGATAACAATATTATCCAATTAGAAGACGTCATGCTAATCGGCAAAATGGCCGCTACTGGTCAACGGAAAATCCTCACTAGATGAGAGTAGAACACACGCAATAGTTTCAAAAGGTTAATGTTTGGGCAGGGATTGTGGGAAATCATATCATTGGTCCCTTTTCCATTGTGGGAAATTTGAATGGCACTACTTCAAAATGATGTCATTCCAAGTTTGGTAAATTTATATCCTGATCCAGGAAACCCTCAAGTTCCAGTGAATACGATATGGTTGGAGCACCACCACATTACCTGCAGTACCTTGATGCAATATTTCCCAATCGGTGGATAGGGAGGCGAGGATCGATAGAATGGCCAGCGCGATCACCTGAAATTACATCATCAGATTTCTTTTTATGGGGATATGTGAAGAGCATTCTGTAGGGAACTAAACCTATTGATTAAAATGACTTAAAAGGGGACGAATAACGCTTGCGATTAGATCGATAACGCCTATGTTAAATAATGTTAGAAGACAGTTTTATTTAAGATTAGGATGTTGCCAAGATGCTGTGAATATTTTGAACATCTACTTCATTGTCATTCATAGTTCTTTTTAGTGAACATTTTATTACGTTTTTCATTTCATTTTAGTTTTTGATTGTATTGTAGCGAATTTCGGTAACCACATGATTTTATTTAAAATAAATAGGTAGTAAGGGCGTTTTGTAAATTTCTTTTATGAGTAGCTCCCTTAGTTTCGTTTCAATATTAATAAATATTTTTGTGATGAATTTTTACTTGTTATTTTATTTTCAAAACATAATCTCTCTTACAACTTACTGGGTGAGCCAACAATCATCAACACTCACCAAAAAATGCTAATATCTTTGGAATGACAAGAGATATCAGTTCGTGGTTTTGGTTGATCAGTCATCTATTTGCCTTTTTGTAAGCTGGTTAGAGTTATAGCATTTCATTTTAAATTTCTCAGAAAAAATCATAAATAGAGCTAGGTGTTACATAACTCCCTCTAGTTGCCGATTGAAAAATTAGAAGTGTTGTTGTTTTTTTACCAACCTAATTTGGGGAATATTTTATAAAATAAAAAGGTGAGCGGTCGTCGGACCGCCGACAGAAGCTTGCTTCTTATTCACAATAGAATGCGAGGTTGGGAAAACCATCAATAAAAATACGCGCAATAGAATGCGATGTTGGGAATTACATTAGGCCCAGTACGTTCTACTAAGTTTTATTTTATATTTTATTGAATTTACTGTTCGGACCCTTACTTTGTGGAATCTACTCAAATTAATGTTATAAATGAAACAGTTAGTTTCATTTATAACATTTATATTTTATTGACCATTTTTCCAAAATTTGGACAATTTCTGATAATTATTGACCATTTTTTCAAAATTTTTGACAATTTTTGATCATTTTTTCAAAATTTTGACAATTTTTGACAATTATTGACCATTTTTTCAAAATTTCTGACAATTTTGGACCATTTTTTCAAATTTTAACAATTATTGACCGTTTTTGACAATTATTGACCATTTTTGACAATTATTGACCAATTTTGACAGTTTTGACAATGATTGATAATTTTTGAAAATTTTTCAAAAATGTTGACCATTTTGGACCATTTTTCTAAATTTTAACAATTATTGACCATTTTTGACAATTTTTCAAAAATTTTGTCCAGTTTTCTAAAATTTTGTCCAGTTTTCTAAAATTTTGACAATTTCTAACAATTATTGACCGTTTTTGACAGTTTTTTATAATTATTGACCAATTTTTTAAAATTTTGGCAATTTTTGACCATTTTTTAAAATTTCAACAATTATTGACCATTTTTGACAGTTTCTGACAATTATTTACTATTTTTGACAATTATTGACTATTTTTGACCATTTTTAAAAAAAATTTACAAATTTTCAACCATTATTGACCATTTTTGACATTTTTTTATAATTATTGACAATTTTTTCAAAATCTTAACAATTTTTGACCATTTTTCAAAATTTTAACAATTATTGACCATTTTTGACAGTTGTTGACAAGTATCGACCATTTTTGACAACTTTCAAAAATTTTGACAATTATTGTAAATTTTCCAAAATATTTAACAATTTTCAATCCTTTTTCAAAATTTTAACAATTATTCACTATTTTTGACAATTTCTGACAGATTCTGACAATTATTGACAATTTTTCAAAAATTTTGACCATTTTTCAAAAAATTTTGTTCATTATTTACCATTTTTGACAATTTTTCAAAAATTTTGACAATAATTGACCATTTTCTTAAATATTTAACAATTTTTCACCATTTTTCAAAATTTTAACAATTTTTGACAGTTTTTGACAATTCTTGACAATTTTTACGATTTTTGATTGGTTTTGACAATTATTGACCGTCTTTGATAATTATTGACCATTTTTTCAAAATTTTTACAAATATTGACCATTTTTGATAGTTTTTGACATTTTTTGACAATTATCGACCATTTTTCCAAATTTTTGACAATTTTAGGAAATATTTGGCAATTATTAACCATTTTTTCAATATTTTGACAGTTTTTGACAATTATTGACCATTTTTTCAAAATTTCTGACAATTTTGGACCATTTTTTCAAATTTTAACAATTATTGACCGTTTTTGACAATTATTGACCATTTTTGACAATTATTGACCAATTTTGACAGTTTTGACAATGATTGATAATTTTTGAAAATTTTTCAAAAATGTTGACCATTTTGGACCATTTTTCTAAATTTTAACAATTATTGACCATTTTTGACAATTTTTCAAAAATTTTGTCCAGTTTTCTAAAATTTTGTCCAGTTTTCTAAAATTTTGACAATTTCTAACAATTATTGACCGTTTTTGACAGTTTTTTATAATTATTGACCAATTTTTTAAAATTTTGGCAATTTTTGACCATTTTTTAAAATTTCAACAATTATTGACCATTTTTGACAGTTTCTGACAATTATTTACTATTTTTGACAATTATTGACTATTTTTGACCATTTTTAAAAAAAATTTACAAATTTTCAACCATTATTGACCATTTTTGACATTTTTTTATAATTATTGGCCATTTTTTTCAAAATCTTAACAATTTTTGACCATTTTTCAAAATTTTAACAATTATTGACCATTTTTGACAGTTGTTGACAAGTATCGACCATTTTTGACAACTTTCAAAAATTTTGACAATTATTGTAAATTTTCCAAAATATTTAACAATTTTCAATCCTTTTTCAAAATTTTAACAATTATTCACTATTTTTGACAATTTCTGACAGATTCTGACAATTATTGACAATTTTTCAAAAATTTTGACCATTTTTCAAAAAATTTTGTTCATTATTTACCATTTTTGACAATTTTTCAAAAATTTTGACAATAATTGACCATTTTCTTAAATATTTAACAATTTTTCACCATTTTTCAAAATTTTAACAATTTTTGACAGTTTTTGACAATTCTTGACAATTTTTACGATTTTTGATTGGTTTTGACAATTATTGACCGTCTTTGATAATTATTGACCATTTTTTCAAAATTTTTACAAATATTGACCATTTTTGATAGTTTTTGACATTTTTTGACAATTATCGACCATTTTTCCAAATTTTTGACAATTTTAGGAAATATTTGGCAATTATTAACCATTTTTTCAATATTTTGACAGTTTTTGACAATTATTGACCATTTTTCCAAATTTTTTTACAATTTTTGACTAGTCTTCCCAAAAGTTCTATGTCGTACAATAAGAAGCAAGCTTCAATTTAAATTTCATTGGCTTAGTGGATTTTTCAGAAATCTGGCAACACTGTTGCGTGACGAACGCTTTTTCGTAACATTACACGTTGCGTGACGAACCCCTTTTCGTAACGTTACACGTTTTACGAGTTCACTAGCTTTCTCAAAAGTGCAATAATAAGCAAGCTTCAAAATCCGATTATATTTTGTAAGTGATAGATTGCGCCACCCAGCGAAAAACTATAGACTTATGAATATTTTTGATCATTTTATAGGACCGATTTCCTTATAAGAATTTTATCCCCAAATTCTAGGACATACGGTTTCCGAGATACGGCCGGTCGCCACCCTTAATGACACCCTGTACAGTTTTGTTGATACGTATGGAACCTATTTTATGATCTGGTATTACTAGTATGAATATTCCGATTCGGTTTAAACGTCCCATCGAATTATTGAGTTATCGCGAATTGCTTTGAAAGGTTAAAATTTCAACTATTCATGTTATTTTGCGCACTACGTCGATCTCTACTGTTTTATCTGCATAATACGATTACACGAATAAGTTATGAGGATAATATAGCATGGAAATACTCTACAGTTCAAAGTTCAATTAACCTCGAAAAAGTTTTAAAATTAATAAAACGGAAACAAATCACTTGAGCTTACGTATGTATGTATACTGGGGTAACATTCATGAGAACCCCTTTCTTCTACTTAGTTCCTGAGTAAAGTTCCAGAGACCAGTGTAGCTCCTTTAGACCCATTTCCTGGAGTTATTTTATGATCTCTGCAACCTCTTCAATCCAGTATTCTCCTAGGACTCTGAATTGCTATGAAATCCGCAAATATGTGGATGAAGGATTTTTTCTTCCATTCCACGGAATCTTGTTCCACTATTTTAAGCTTTTTAAGGAGCCCATTCAGGCGAAAGCGTCCCGTTAGGATACTAGTTAAAATTCTTGATGCAGTCTTACTCTGGCTTAGGAGTATCTTTGATTGACTAGGTCAGATCTTCTTCTCTTTTCAGAGTTGCCTATTTCTTCCAATATTACATTAGAGCTGAAGCAAAAGGGTTCCGGCCCCCAAAAGAGTGTTTCAGTCACTCTCTTTGCTATTTCATTCCTTTCTATTTAACAATAAGGTGACGATGTTGTTCATTGAGTTTCCCTTGACATTCCCATATGATTTTGGAACTGATTACACAAGAACTCAGTGCTTTGATGGCTGCTTGACTGTCCGTCATGATGATAATTCTTTGCCTTCTATAGCTTCCTTCAATATTGAATTGGGCACACTCTCCTATGACCTCAGGATTCAGTTTACGTCTCCTATCTAGTAATCTCCTATGTATTGTGTCCTATTAGTAGCAAGTATTTGAATGGAGACTTTTTCCTATTCCACAGAATTTATATTTTTGTTGCTCCACTAGAAAGAACTACAGAAACACCCTATAGATCCGGGTTTGCTGGATCTTCCATAGAAATAATTGTTGCAATAAAAATACAAAAAAAGTATCATACATCAACCAAAAACACTTGGTTTAAATAACAGTTGTAAATACAGCGAGCGTTTTCACAATATTTATAGACTTTTGTGGTTTCTTGTATTTCAAACAATATTATCTGTCTACCAAAGAACAGAATCGGATCCACCCTTAAAACTAATAAATTTTGTAACTTCGTCTGAAGAATATACTCTTTCAATCTGTAATATCAATATTTTTTACTCTCTGGATGAAATTATTTCTTGCACTTTGCATCTCCTTCTCATCCTTCGAAAACAATATCCACCTTTCACTCTTCCCGTTTGTTTGTTTAAATACCGTCCTGATAATCTGTGTATGGATCCTCTTTTTTTTTCGACTAGCCCTATCCATAAATTTCAATTAATGATATTTTTCTGGCATTTCTTTTCCTTTATATTTCTTGGCCATAGTTAACGTTAGCTCTACATCGCAGATTTTGCTGTTAAGGACGCCATTAAGGACGTAATCTTTCAGGAAAGTTCTTTTGTATAATGCGCCTGTTGAAAGAAAATACCAACTATGATGCTGTAGTGTGAAGTTAGGAGTGTGCTCTTAGAGAAGATGCGAGAATTAGATAGAATCCCTTTATTTTTAATAGCTGCGAAGGTCGAAAGAAAAGACCGTGATTTTTCTTAATGATGTTTGAAAATAAAAACGTCGGCAGATATTAATAACAAAGAAACGTTTTTTTCGTGTTTTCTTATTGGTTTTTGGGAACATTTAGGTGTTCTTCACCTTCTTTTTGCAGGTTTTAAACCTTTCCTGTCTCTTTTTATCAATTTCTATTTATTTCGGATGTAATTTATTCAAATTTCACTCTTGTTAAGGCTAAAACTATTTACATTTGATCCATTTATATTTCTTACTGTTCCAAAATCATTGTTCTATTGTAACCTTAACCCATGAATTATAGCATTCGTTAGACGAAAGCGGGCGAAGAAAAACAAAATATACACAGGGTAACATAGTAGACTATCTTACAGATTCCTTAATAAAAAATTTGCAATCAACAGGTAGTATTCTACCACCAACTGTTCTACCGACATAATACTACAAATCTATAAGATATACCTTTTCCAAAAAGGGTCCAATACTCAAAATTTTCCTTACTGGATGGCAACCAACAACAACATGTGGGACACCTCCAATTCCAAAACTTCCACGTTGGCGGTTTCCTTTGAATAGTGATAAATACATAGTGATGCGAAATCAGAAAGTAGAGAAAAATACTTACAATCGTTTATATATTCCCTATAAGGGTTTGTGAAAACGGCTTCCAAAACAGGATGGAATTCTCCAACAATACGAACTCCCGTAGAACAAAATACTAAACCGTATATTCCACAACTAATTCAGAACGAGAACCTATAAAACCCAGCAAGGGATGACTTCCCAGTCATTAACAAAATTAAGATTCTCGTTCGATGCACTTTTGGAAACCAAGCCATCTAGTAGAAAACACACAGCGAAAAAAAAGTGACTGACACTTCCTCAATTTCAGTACAGAATACTACCATAGAGAAACCTACCCGAAACATACATCCGAACTACACTGCTCACTACACCGAGCGTGTTCTGCACATATCCATTCATAAGGTGCTCACAAAACTACACTGGTACCGTTTACAAAAAAGAGAAATTTGCAAGGTCTACAAAAGCCACAAATTAACGGAGTGGAAATTCCATTTGCTAAAGAAGTTAAGTACCTAGGGGTAATCTTTGACCAGAAGCTTACATGGAATTCTCACATCTAAAAAACCACGCACAAGGCCAGAATCGCTCTCGGAAGGTGTAGGCAGATGTGTGGGAAGAATTGGGGATTGAATTCTAACATGACCAAATGGTTATATACACAGGTCGTGAGGCCAATGATAACCTATGGATCAGTAGTCTGGTGGCCCAGAACACTGCAGATTGGGGCGCAAAGGCAGTTAAGTGGTATCCAAAGGCAAGCTTGCCTAAGTATCACAGGGGCCATGAGAACGACGCCGACTGCAGCCCTGGAGGTAATACTGAACCTGCCACCTCTGCATATCTTCGTTCAGGGAAATGCAAGATCTGTAAGTCACAGATTATTACAGGGGCTTCCTCCGATAAGTCAAGGACAAGGTAAGGTCTACAAAAAGCTATATGAAGAAATAAAGGCAGATCCAATACTGGGAATGCCAATGGATCAGATTGCCCCACAATATAGTTTTAAAAATGAATACACAGTAATCATTCCAGAGAGAAAGGACTGGGATACAGGGCCTCCTATAATAGCGAATCTCAACTGGTACACTGATGGCTCTAAAACAGACTCTGGAGTAGGAGCCGGAATATATGGGGTACAAGAGAAGATCACGATCTCTCTAAGCCTTGGGAAACATGCCACTGTCTTTCAGGCAGAGGTAATGGCGGTGCAATGCTGTGCAGAAGAGTTGATGAGACGGGAGGTAGATAGCCAAAGAATCGTCATCTACTCCGATAACCAAGCAACACTAAAAGCGATAAGCTCATATCGGACGACGTCAAATCTCGCGTGGGAGTGTCGCAAGGCCCTCAACAGACTAGGTAGTCATAATAGAGTGACCCTAGCCTGGGTGCCAGGCCATCAAGGAATAAAAGGCAATGAAAAGGCCGATGAATTAGCCAAGCAGGGAGCGACGGAGGTCATGATAGGGCCAGAACCTTCCTGCGGAATTGCAAGGAGAGCATCCACCAATGGATAAACAACCAGGCGTTGCGCTGGTGGCATGAAACTCCGGGGCAAAGGCACGCGACCTACTATGTCAAAGTCGAGAAACGACGAGGATGATGGTGGGAATGCTGACAGGGCATTGTAGGCTAAGGAAGCATATGCACACAATTGGCCTAGCAGATGACAGCCTATGTAGGTTATGCCAGGAAGAAGACGAAACCGCGGAGCACTTACTCTGCGAGTGCGAAGGCTTAGCAAGGGTGCGGTTTCACCTATTCGGAGAAGAAAAACCGAGGGCAGAGAGCTACGCAAAGGAGGCGGTATCCAGGCTAATAGATCTAATAAAAAGAATAAAGCTAGATATCGAGCTCTAAATATGGCGGACGACCACAATAGATCTGCAAAGGTCGCAGTGGGATAGGACAAAGAGCCACTCCAATTCTAATCTAATCTAATCTAAGGTGCTACACTTCGAACGCTTTTATCCAAGACACGACTGTCACGGTCAATTGTCAATGTCATCCAACAAATAATTCCACTTTGTAAAAAATGGACAGAAATAATAAAGTGTGTATTAAGAATTATTCAAATAAATTTCAGCAATAGATAGTACCACAATACCCCCCTGCCAACGAAAACAAAGCAAGATCAAACATTCGGATTTAACACATAAAACACATGGCGACAAACAGCTAATTTATGAGTAGATGTTCAGAATATATTCGAATGCCATCCTACACAAAAGATATCTAACTAGTATGTCTTTGCTCAAGCCAAAATATGGTAGACAAATGAAGAAAATATACCTCTAGCTCAAAAGTAAAGTATGTCTCCATAGATCAGTAAGTTTTATCAAACCTAATTACTACTATAAATGTTTTAGACTTCAAGTCAAGGAATAAACGAATTAAAGGCTGGATTGCTATGTTTATCAGATTCCAGAACCTGGGATCCAGTTTCGAATATCTAAGTTCGTCCATGTAGGTACCCGAATCTGATATTTCCTTCAAAATTAAATATTGAGTCATTATTCAGTCAACAACGTGGAAAACGCTTCTGGAAGCCTGAATTGCATTGACAATGCATGTAGCTAAAATTTTAATATAAAGAATATGATTACATTTTTTTCTTCTTAAATTTAAATACAAAATAGCCATTGTGGTTGGTCCAAAGAAAAACAATGTAACGAGAAAGACGACAAATGGACTAAATTACACATACCCAATTTTCCCACTTTGCATATCAATCTCCGCAATGAATATTCCATGGATGTCCATCGTTAGGGATAAGCTTGACCTGACACGTCCTCTACACAAATTCAATTCCAATACCTCTCGCCTTATTTCGTCGGTCTTTCAGTGAGCTTTCATTTTATACAACTGATTCCAGCCGCTGGAACTCATTTAATTTTCTTCTGAAAATTCATGTTCAGAATTTTAAAATTGTAATTTTTTGTGTTAAAAAGAAGCGACAGTGAGATGTATCTAAAATATGAAATATTCCTAATAGTTTTAACCTCATTTTGCCATGGTACATTGTAGTAAGGGCTTTAGATTTCCCTTGTACACTTTTTGCAGTTTATTTTGGAAATCCAGTTGGTACAATTATAATCACCGTATGAATTTCACACAAACATTTACATGGGTATGAACTATACCCATAAATAACCTTTAGTCTATAAATTTCATCCTGACACATTCCGGTTCGCCTTGTTCCGGATTTTTTTATGCTTTTTGACTGGAAGGTGCTGATTCTACATAGTATTGAAGTTTTCGTTCGTTATGTTATGACGTATGGTTGATTTTTTATTTTTGTTGAACGTCTGCTATATAAAGAGTGTCAACAAAAACAAAAACAAAAACTCTACTCCCTCTGGCAAAAATCTGGCCCAAGGTGTTGTGCCTTTTGTCAAAAATATGGCCCAAGGAGTCGAGCTTCCAGAGAAAAAATATATTGCAGTGACGAAGTTAACAACAAAGATGAAGACAAAATATGTCTTCTCTCCGGAAACTTTACTCCCTCAGTCAAAAATCTGGTCATTGGTGTTGTGCCATTTGTCAAAAATATGGCCCAGGGAGTGGAGCTTCCAGAGAAAAAATATATTTTGTTTCCGTTAATGCAGTGACGAAATTAACAACAAAGATGAAGACAAAATATGAGTTCTCTCAGGAAACTCTACACCCTTGGGCAAAAATCTGGCCCATGGTGTTGTGCCTTCTGTCAAAAATATGGCCCAAGGAGTGGAGCTTCCAGAGAAAAAATATATATTGTTTCCGTTAATGCAGTGACGAAGTTAACAACAATGATGAAGAAAAAATATGTGTTCTCTCAGGAAACTTTACTGCCTCAGTCAAAAATCTGGCCCAAGGAGTGGAGCTTCCAGAGAAAAAAAATATGGTTTTCGTCAATGCAGAGACGAAGTTAACAACTAAGATGAAGACAAAATATGAGTTCTCTCGGGAAACTTCACTCCCTCAGTAAAAAATCTGGCCCATGGTGATGTGCCTTCTGTCAAAAATATGGCCCAAGGAGTGGAGCTTCCAGAGAAAAAATATATTTTGATTCCATTAATGCAGTGACGAAGTTAACAACAAAGATGAAGACAAAATATGTGTTCTCTCAGGAAACTTTACTGCCTCAGTCAAAAATCTGGCCCATGGTGTTGTGCCTTCTGTCAAAAATATGGCCCAAGGACTGGAGCTTCCAGAGAAAATTTTTTTTTGTTTTCGTCAATGCAGAGACGAAGTTAACAACTAAGATGAAGACAAAATATGAGTTCTCTTGGGAAACTCTACTCCCTTAGGCAAAAATCTGGCCCATGGTGATGTGCCTTCTGTCAAAAATATGGCCCAAGGAGTGGAGCTTCCAGAGAAAAAATATATATTGTTTCCGTTAATGCAGTGACGAAGTTAACAACAATGATGAAGACAAAATATGTGTTCTCTCAGGAAACTTTACTGCCTCAGTAAAAAATCTGGCCCATGGTGTTGTGCCTTCTGTCAAAAATATGGCCCAAGGAGTGGAGCTTCCAGAGAAAAAATATATTTTGTTTTCGTTAATGCGGTGACGAAGTAAACAACAAAGAAGAAGACAAAATATAAGTTTTCTCGGGAAACTCTACTCTCTCAGTCAAAAATCTGGCCCATGGCGTTGTGCCTTTTGTCAAAAATATGGCCTAAGGAGTGGAGCTTCCAGAGAAAAAATATATTTTGTTTTCGTCAATGCAGTAACGAAGTTAACAACAAAGATGAAGACAAAATATGTGTTCTTTCAGGAATCTCTACTCCCTCAGTCAAAAATCTGGCCCATGGTGTTGTGCCTTCTGTCAAAAATATGGCCCAAGGAGTGGAGCTTCCAGAGAAAAAATATATTTTGTTTTCGTTAATGCAGTGACGAAGTAAACAACAAAGATGAAGACAAAATATGAGTTCTCTCGGGAAACTCTACTCCCTTAGGCAAAAATCTGGCCCATGGTGTTGTGCCTTCTGTCAAAAATATGGCCCAAGGAGTGGAGCTTCCAGAGAAAAAATATATTTTGTTTTCGTCAATGCAGTGACGAAGTAAACAACAAAGATGAAGACAAAATATGAGTTCTCTCGGGAAACTCTACTCCCTTAGGCAAAAATCTGGCCCATGGTGTTGTGCCTTCTGTCAAAAATATGGCCCAAGGAGTGGAGCGTCAATGCAGTGACGAAGTTAACAACAAAGATGAAGACAAAATATGTGTTCTCTCAGGAGACTCTACTCCCTCAGACAAAAATCTGGTCCATGGTGTTGTGCCTTTTGTCAAATTTGAAGGTCTGAACACAGGTTATTTTGATGAATTTCATTGACAATCGGCAATGAGGCAACGACATTAATGTTTCGTTATTTAGGATTGCAGTCCTCAGCTGTAACAGAAGGATAAGTAGCTCGTGAACGCGATATTTAATCTAGATCTAACCAGGTCAAACCTTTTCAAATTTGTATACTTAATGATATCCACATTTTTATTGACATGGGTTGTTCGTAATATAGAATAGTGACTTCACATCGTCAACGGCCGGAATACTTCGGCTTTCTATGAGAAATAAGCAAGGGAAACCTTTTCTGATATCGTTTTTTCAGTATTAACTTCTTCACTCTGTACACTTTTGGAAGTCGTGCTGCTTTTGATTTACTTGCCAACAAATTTACTTTTTGAAGGTACTAAATTACTTTTGGCACAGTAAGTAGTGCAAAAAATAGTATCGTTTTGCACGATCGTAGAAAAAATTTAATTCTTACTTTTCAAATGATTGAAATAATCCAGCGATTCCATATCTGGCCTGAATCGTTATGTATGGCAACAGCTGTATAAAAAAACACAACGAAATAAAGAAATTCATGGAACTGATGTTCGAAATAATTAGATTAGGAACGTGTTTGTGGCAAATTGCAAATCCAAAGCGTACTTTTGGAAATTAACAGTTGATGGGTTTCTGTTCATTTGTGTGGGAAACAGGCACAGATTTTTCCAACGCAAAACAGATATGAAGGAAATTCCTTTTATGCAATTAGGAACGCCACCTTTTATTGCCAGGAAAAACGTAAAAATAAATTCAAAACCAGTCGGTGAATAATACGAGGGGTGTTTGTTTATTTGTTTAAAGTAAAACATTTTCTGATATAAAAAACTGCTTCAAATCCTATTATTCGCTTTTTTGTATATATTACCATTTAAAGGAAATATCCCTAACCGAATTTCGGAGACTTTTATATATTTTAAAACATTTTCCAATGAATAGATATTATAAAAAGAGAACGGAAATTGTGAAATCTGTCGAATACCGTCTTAAATTTCGTTTCGCTTCCTCTACTTAACTTCCTGTTTCCAAACAAAGAATCATCATTCCTAATTCTTCTTTGGCAATAAGGAAATCTCTCTGAAATTTCACTGGGGAAAAATGTTAAGATATTGTCTTTGTGGTCGTTTGTATAAAATTTTATTGCAAGGAAAAACTAAGGAATTACAACAATACAGGGTGTCAATTTTAAAACTTACAATGGGCTGTACCTCGTGAACGAAAAGAAATTTCAAAAAAAATTCAAAACCGTTTCTAGGGTAGAGAGGGGGAACTAAAATTACATGAGAGAGAACGCACCCCCATCAACACTCTATGCCCCACCTACAAAAATTTAAATGACAACCCCCTACTTGTGATACGAATTTGTTTCCATTTGGGAAATATTATCAACATTTTTTGTCGAGAAAATTCTTTTAACCTACCACCATTGTCGCATACTGAAGCTATTTGAAAAATAAACATTGTTTTAATATATAGCCACTCGTAACTCACACTTTCGTATGCAAAGTGAGATAACTTGGAAAAGAGATAATACCTTTAGATATTTCATAACATAATATTGCAGGAAAAATAACGAAAAAAATAAATAACCCAACTCGGGAGTTTTGAAATTATCTTCGAGGTAAGAAAAATAGCGGCTAACAGGAGGAATGAGATACCGAGTGACTTAATCTCAAAGAGTGTCGCAACAAACACAATAGCGTTATATATGACCGCAGTTATTCCATTAAAAGCTTCTGGGTACGTGCTAGTTTGAATATAAAACAGTTGTGTTGAGTTTACTACTACGAGAAGATTTATTACTTTGCTGAGAAATGAATTTAGAACAAGTACGTTTTAAACTAAAGGGAGTGTACAGAAAATGAAAATTGCAAATGGGTGCAGAAAACAACCAAAACAACAATAAATTAACTCATTAGGGAGATTTTAGAGTGCTCTTCAATAAAATATACCCTAAGGAAGCAACATAAATCAAAATGTATAGCGAAAACGCTTTTCAATAATATAAACCTGAAATTTAGACGTTTCCCTTGCCCGAGTCCGTTTTTGTAACAAATTTCTACATATTACATTTTTTTTCAGTTTTCTCAGAACATTTTCTTGAAACTATAATACTATATTATATGAAATTAGCTCTTTGAACTTTTTTCACACAATATTTTCCTTAAAGGACTTGGTCGTAAGTATAACATCCTTTTCAGGATCTACTTTGTATTTGTTTTTGTGGTCAACTGAGACCTGAAAGAGTTATTGAGCCTCCTTTTTTTATTGATTTCCCGAGAAAAGTCTCAGCTACTTATTGTTTCTTCATTCCTATTCGTTAAAACAATTATAGAATATCCACAGTCTTCCTCTTATATCCTGGAGTCTTCCAATCTGTGCCCTGAGATCCTGTAGTATCACGGATTCTGCGAGTATGTAAATGGAGATATCTTCTTTCATTCCACAGAATCTTCATTCTTTTCTACTGGTTTGAGCTTTTTGAGGTGCCCATTCAGGCGGCGGTGACCTGTTAGGACACTTGTCAAAACTCTTAGTGCAATTTTACTCTGTCTTTTGTGGTCTCCAGGGTGTTTCAACCCCTCTCTTTGCTAGTTCCAGTATGCTCTGCACAGTAAGGAGACGATGTTGTTCTTTTACAGTCCATTCGCATACTATTTTAGAACTGTTTACACATTTTCGATTATTCGACATGATATTATTTACTATCTAAATGCCGTGTTTACCACTAACAAAGAGATGAATTTAAACAGAAGAGAATTTGGTATTCATCAAATCTGCATGCTTATTGGTCACAGACTGACTTCTGTAAACGGCACATATAACAACTATACACATGAAGCTTTTTTCTCCATGTTAAGTTAGAAGCTGGTCGGAGCAAAAAGACTTACCAGATATAAATATGATACGTTTGTTAATTTTTTATTCCAATTCTTGAATAATTTACCAATTAACTATCACGAAGATAAATTGATGTTCTGGTTATACATCAAGTTGAATTCAAGACAGTTTCTTAAAGGCGAAATGTTGTGTTGTATATATAGGATTGAGTCTTCTGCAAAATCGGAGATGTTTCATTTGGTAAGAATATCATGCTTTGATGTTGGTGACCAAAGTGAAGTTACATAAAAGAATCATGAGGATGAGAGGGATGTTGTCGGTTGAATACTGTGGTTGTAATCATGGTCCATTTGGCTAGTTGCGAAGTAGACTGCGAACGTATGCGAAACTGCAAGCTCCATATTTCCTCCGGTTCAAAATGGAACGTCACGCACTGCTTGAAATATTATCTCGCAGCAACAAAAAGAGTTGCTGCTTTGTCAAAGCAATTGCTTCTTCTTGACGTTGGACAATATATCGCAATAAATGGAGATACTGCTTTGCGAGTGCAATCTTTGATTTGTAACATTTAGTTTCAAAATATTCTACTATTTTTTGAATTAAACAAATGAAATCAACAATATTTCGTAGAGCAGCTTTTTAAAATTTTTCCTCATGTCTATTATTTTATGTTCTTATTCTGATCCGCTTATTCATTGACATGTGATATAAGTAAATCAATGATTTAAATACCAACACAAAAAGTAATCGTATAAATTCCGGCAGTTACATCAGCTTGACGTTTGCGTTTTCGAACGTTGATATCTTCCGTAAAATGTAAATTGGACTGAATTGAAAAGGCCATGCTGAAATGGAATTAGCAGAGTTCAATTGAATATTTCAACGGAAGCTGGTGATGCTGACTGTCGTCTAAACGTGAAAGTCGTTCGAATGAGACGAAACGATGTCACTGATAGACACAGACGAGATTCATTCTACGACTCACATCCACTATCTCAGCTACTGCTGAGATTTTAATTTATCACTTGTCTTTTTTTTGGCTTCGAGCTTGGAATCGAAGGATTTCCAGAGTAATACAGGATGATTTAAGGATGAGTTTGTTTAATCTGTTACTAATTATCCGAAATGCAGGATAAAATTATATTGGAGCGCTCATTTTAATGTAACTTCAGGTGTCTTCATTTATTCTGATTTTTAATGGTCTGCAAATGTTTCACCTAAATCAAATTTGAGACATTAACAGAATATTTGATATAACTTGCAGTTTTTTTATGATTGTTTCTCAGTTTTTTATAGATCTTAAAGTATTAGTAGATTTTAGGCTAGTTCGAATTTTAAATTGATTCAAGATACGAAACTGCTTGTCTTGCGAGGAGTTCGATAGTTTGTTGCAGGGGGAATTCATAGTCCTTGGCATATCAGTCTTTAGGCTTTTTGTGCTGTTGGTTGTACCGTGTATGTGGCGAGAACCAGAGTAGTCCTTATCAGGCTCAACAGCCTTTTTACTTGGTCCTTCTTAGAGAAATCCTCATTTGGGCGCCAGGGTTAAGAGTTTGTTAAGGCAGTCCAAGACTAGTCTAGATCCAGAGGCGGCTCTTGGTTAATTTGATAGGGGGGTCATAGGTGATGTGACCAAAATCTTAAAATACGGAACGCCACTGACCAGCCCCCTGGAGGCCTATCCTTGGTTTTCGAAAAACTACTCCCAATTTCTGCCCAGAAGTCGTTAAAATCGTTAAAAAAGCAAACTTAGTGGAGTTCCTTTCCAAAGCCCCAGAGGTAAAAAGTTTTTTGGGCCACGCTTGTTTTATATAAAAATAATGCTCTCTTAAAAACAACCATATTTTATTCATTTCTATACATATTAAATATGACAAACTTAAATTAAATGATAATTAGTCTAAATCTTTTTAAAATTTAAGTGAATCCTTCGATCTTTTGTATTTGCAATAACTTATTACGTCAAAACACAGCTCATTATTTCGCTTCAAATGCTCTCCTTTAAATCAAAATATAGCGCGGCCTGCCAACCCCTCTACTCATCTCTTTAAGCGTGTAATAATCAGCCGACGTAAGTCGATTCATCGTTGATATTAAACCGGGCTTTTGACCCATCACATGTAAAGTTCAGGTGTGTTTTTCTCACGCCTGGAAGATCGTCAGCGATCGGCAAATTCCGTTCCCATGTAACACCTTGAGGTCAACGGTGGACTCCAGCCTGCTTTCCAATTTTGGTTTTCGCCGAGTACTTGATGCTTGATGCGGAATAACGCTTACACGGGGGTCTTGACTTGTTTTTGAGCAAATTTTATTTAAGAGAAATACTATACTATATGTATAATAGGTATATTTTATTGTTTTGAATGCTTATTTAATTATTTTTCAAAATTATTTTTTAATGGGAGGTCATTGACCCAATGACCTAATGGAGGAACCGCTAAAAATAATTTCATATTCAAATTTACCATCTAATGGTTATATTGAAATTAAACTTATGGAATGCCTACTGATTCAGAAACCCTTCAGGTTATTTTTTAGTGTTATAAGCCCTATTCCAAATAGTAAGTAACTGATTACACTTTAATCCACGTACGTGCAGGAGAGTTCGCTCAGTTCCAAAAACTACTTGAAACTTGTATTTCTCTTACCTAATTGAATTCTAGATAACGTAAGGACAGTCAACAAATTAGATCGTTTCTACTGGTACACATTTTAGGCCAGACTTTCGGATATGTAGAAATCCTTTGTTTCATCCAAAAAAACCTGCCCATAAATCTTCCCTTTCCTGAATGTATACCAGTTTTTCTCAGTCAGGGGAGTTAAAAGAAAGTGTATTAGTGTCAGTCCTATTCCTACTATACACATCCCGAATCTGGAATATAATACTGTAGATCCTCTTGTTTATGGAACGGTTATAGCAGCAGTACGGAAAATCAGGATGCAGCAGTGAGTAAACCACAAACCACTGTAAACCAGATCTATACATGGACCAGAAGAGGGGGGGTGAAGTTTAACGTAACAAAATGTTTGTAGCCGGGAAAATCGGGCTCGTTCTTTTATCTGATCATACTGTAAATATAGTTCCAAAACGTATGTGTTTTATTATTTCGGTTTCAAACTGCCGGTGGTTGTCAAATTTATTACTTTGAAGGTTCAAATACGTGGAGTCTACACTTTATAGACAACAGCCATTAGGTGCGTTTACCGGTTTACCAATGCTCAGTGGCTGGATGTGAGCAAAAGCAATAATTTGCTAATCTCTAGCCTACTAAGTATGTAATTCCATGTAATTTTTTGACGGTGGCTTCTCATCGTCTAGTACAAGAAACCGCACATTCGCCAGGCAGTCGCACTGGCATAGGATGTGCTCAGCAGTCTCTTCTTCTAGGTGACAGAATCTGCACATGGCTTCGTCTGTCAACCCCATTAGCTTTGCGTGCCTGTTAAGCTTACAGTGCCCTGTCAACATACCTACTAAGGCTTTGACAGTTTTCCTATATTTGCTTATTAGGTCTGCCGCAAAAGTTGGCGATTGGCCTCTTATGAGCTGTTTTGTCTGTTTGTCTGTCTCTGTCCTTTTTTTTGGGCCGAGATGGGAAACTCATGTTCGAATGGGACCCAAACAGTGTTGGACTCATCCCCAAGAAGATGCCTACCAACCAAACCCACCTCAAACTCGCCGTTACCCCCGCCTCGGAATCACTACCCTAGCATACTTTGAGACGGGCGGCGGTCCCTCGCACACTCTCCGCTCACACCGTTGTCTTTTCCCTGACTTTCACTCCTACTTATCATGCCATATCGTGTCGTTCTCTCCCCCTAACCATGCTCTGTACTACCACTTACCTCCATCCATTCCTCCTCCCCCTCAATTTTATCTCCACCATGTTCTCCCAATACACCGACCTCCCTAGTTTCGTCTCCAACTTCTTCAGCACTTCCTCGTTCCTCCACTTCACACCTCTCGCACACTCCAGTCTCTCTTTTTCCAATCTTGTGGAGGTACCCTACTCTCGACCCATGTCCAATGAACACCTGTGTCAAGAAGTAGTTCACCTCCCCGAATTTCCGGTCCATCCAATCTCTCCTATTCCCAATCGCTTCTTTTAGCGCGCCCTCATACTTCTCCTACCTTCTCTCCATTTCCTCCTCCATCCATTCCTGTACTTCTTCTCTGGTTGCACCCTTCCAGCGTTTATTTCTGGCTCTAGCCATCACGTCCAATGGGTAGGTCCATTTTCTTGTCTGAAAAATGAGAAAAAGACACTCTGTTCAGGATTACCAAGGACTTCCAACCATGCAATAAGACATAATGTAACAGTATTCCACTTGAGTTCAATTCAATATAATTGTTCTCAATTATTCTGGGAAAGAAGAATCTAAAGGCAAAAGTGAGGATCTTTTTAATATTTACATCTATTCAGAAAAAACCACACTCAGTATCCTGAGAAATTGAATGATTGGGCAAAGTTTTGAAGAGATTCTGTATTTGGTCCCTTGTATCAGGAACGATGAAATAATTCTCGATAATTATTCATGATATAGAGAACCAATAACGATGGCAATCTAGCTCTAGTTGAAAATTCGTTGCACTTCCAGCAAGAGAGGTGCTCCTTTCCTTTGTACAGTAGCAGTTAGGAACTGGTTGGACAATAATTATCCAAATGAATGGATTGGATGGAGAGGTCCAATTTTAAAATGAGACACTGTATAAGTAGTTTGTCTTGACACATTTTAATTGTTTTGAAAATATATAAACCGTTCTATTTTATTTTAAAGTGGCTGAGCCATGACCCACTTGTGAAACATCGAATAGAGGGAAAATGGCTGGCTACTATGACACTTTCAAACTAATAAATCATTACTCGTTTCATCATGTGGCAGAAGTTGTATGAACCATTTGCAGAAGTGCCGTTAAATTCAGGATTTTTTGCAGGAAAAGAAATACTTTTGTAAATTCGAGCTTTAGAAGCACGTTATACGGGGTCATCAACGAAGTTTTATAACAATATGCGATTTAATGGTGTATTTGTTTCGTATAAGTGTTGGTTTTCAATTCACGCGTCCTTTTTTATTGGTTTCAAAACAAAAAAAGGACGGATTGAAAGTGGGAGGATGTGAAGTTATAGAAAAAATGCAGGATGAGTACAAAAAAAAAAAGAATGGTCGAGACCTGAGAAATTGAGATACAATGAGATGAAGGACCAAGAAGATAGTTAAGATCAGGTTGATGAAAATTTTGGATAATTTTGAAAACTGTTTTTCTCAATATTTTATAATTTATTGATACTATAGTTATTTGTGTATTTAGAGCGTAAAGTAACAGATTGCCGCTTGAGAAAGAATGTTGCCGGCGATCTTTCGAAAGCGGCAATTTTAATTTACGCTCGAAAAACACACATAATTTTTTCTACAGTCGCGCTCTTAATAATTAAAACAGTTTTTTATATTATCTTAGGTTATAATAGGAGTCCTAGAATAATCGTCATGATTAACCTTAAAAAGATCTACTGACGACGGATGTTAAAAAATAATCGATTTATATATATATCGATTATTATTATCTTATAATTGATTTTCAGTTATCGATTTTATAGTAATACTTATCGATTTTTAGTAAATCGATTTTATAAATTACGTGGTTAAATCGATTTTCGGAAACGACTCGTATTATTTATTGAATATTTTCAAATATTTTTACAAATTTTTGACAATTTTTTCAAAATTTTTGACAATCATCGACCATTTTTTAAAATTTCAATATTTTTTGACAATAATTGTCCATTTTTGACAGTTTTTCAAAATAATTGACAATTTTTAACCATTTTTGATAGTTTTTGACCATTTTTGACAATTTTTCAAAATTATTTTTGAAAGTTTTTGACAATTATCGACCATTTTTTAAAATTTTAACAATTTTGACAATAATTGTCCATTTTTGACAGTTTTTCAAAATTTTTGACCATTTTTGACAATTATTGACCATATTTCAAAATTTTTGACAATTTTTCAAAAATTTTAACAATTTTTTCAAATTTTTTGACCATTTTTCAAAATAATTGACCATTTTTGATAGTTTTTGACAATTATCGACCATTTTTCAAAGATTTAACAATATGTTTGACAATTATTGACGAATTTTGACAATAATTGTCCATTTTTGACAGTTTTTAAAAATAATTGACAATTTTCAACCATTTTTGATAGTTTTTGACCATTTTTGACAATTTTTCAAAATTTTAGACCATTTTTCAAAGTGATTGACCATTTTTGATAATTATTGACAATTTTTCACCATTATGGACCATTTTTCCTTATTTTTGACCATTATTGACAATTATTGACCATATTCTAAAAACTAACAATTTTTGACAATTATCAACTAATCTTCAAAATTTTGAAAAATTTTAACAATAATTGTCTATGTTTGAAAATTTTTACCATTTTTGACAATAATTGGCCATTTTTGACAATTTTTCAAAAATTTTAACAATTTTCCAAAATTTTTGATAGTTTTTGACAATTATCGACCATTTTTAAAAATTTTAACAATTTTTGACCAATTTTGATAATAATTGTCCATTTTTGACAGTTTTTGACTATTTTTGATAATGTTTGACAATTATTGACCATTTTTGACCATTTTTCAAAAAATTTAAAATTTTTGACAATTTTTGAAAATGTTTGACCATTTTTCAAAATTTTTTAAAAGTTTTTGACAGTTATCGACCATTTTTGACAATTATTGACCATTTTTGACAGTTTTTGACAAAAATTGTCTATCTTTAACAGTTTTTGACAATAATTGACAATTTTTGACAATTATTGACCATATTTCAAAATTTTTGACAATTTTCATATTATTTTATTTAATTTTTAATCTGATAAATTGTTAATTATTCACCAATTGAGTTAATTCGGAGGGCGTGGTTTGATTAAATAAGCGAGCGAAAAAGATTCCTTTTTGTGCGCTAGAGCGTAAAGTAATAGTCCTCGGCATTTGTCGACTTTACGATTTCATTTGAATATAGTAATTAGTTATTTTACGCGCGACTGTAGAAAAAATTAATTTCTCTACAAATGAGTGCTTTTACCCTTTTCTGCTCCTATTTTTTCCATAAAATTTCATTTTTGTGAAAAAACTGTTTTTATAAAAAAATTCTAATCAAATAAGTGAAAAATAAAAAAAATATAACGAATATCGACAACATATCCAATTAGTATGAAAAACAATTCGTTTAATTCAGTGCTATGACTTCAAGGCAGCTTCGAAAATTTCCCAACGCTTCGGTTGTAACTTAACGAAGTAAATAATACTTCTTATTTACTTTTATCATAAAAGTTTTAAGGGCGTTGTGATGAAATGATTCTTTCTCATTGTTTTCAGTTATCTGAAATTTGTTCGGGAATTAAAAGTTAAACTTCAACATAATACTTGAAAAAATGTCTTTAATTGAACTAGACAAAAAACTCCCAGTCTCTCGTTTGTCAAAGCAATCTACGGAAAAGAAAATAATTTAATAAATCTTCAAACTCCCTGAGTTAATACTAACTGTAATACTAACCCAAAAAGAAGAATATATGTATGAACGTTTGAAGGATCTATTCTGTTCCTTCCTTCTACTCGGTTCCTTGAGAAAGTCTCAGGAATCAGCAGTTCCTTCAGTCCTGGTGATGTGCACCACTGGCGCTGGAAATCATTCTCAACATCACACACAGAATATACAAAGTGATTGGTGGAGGCCAATTGGTGGCTGAGTTGGAACCGCCGCATGATTCTGCCGTCCAAAAACTGAACTTGTTGAGAGTATTGGACAGCATGCAACAGTTTTCAAGAAGTTTTTGCTACTGATCTCTGCGTTGGGTGCTGCTCTGACTAGAAATCCTGATAAATCTGGCAAAGCAAGTGCTTATTGGAATGTGATGCCGTTCTCAAGGCAAGCCCAAGCATTAATCGAAGTTCTTTCAAAACTCAAAGCAAAAATGCTAAACATGGACAGGGAGGAGATCAGGTTTATCACTGGACTCCTTACTGGACACTTTAGGCTAAACTATCATTTGGACATAGTGGGGATGATTGAAAATCCTATGCCTAGAGGAAGATGAATCTGCTGGTGGTAGTTATTCAATTCTCAACAGTTTAATGCCTGTATTTATAAACAAGACTTGAAGCTAAGCGTTGCTTTGAGCATCAGCTTTTGATACATTTTACATGGAAGAAGTATCAAAAACTGAACTGAAACTGGAAAAACGCCATGCTTAGCTTTGAGTTTTGTCACAAAAAAAAATATTATTCTTGTGGTCCTGTCTATAAATACATGCATAAGAGCGTTTAAGACCATTTCCAAGAACTTTTAAATACTTGGATAAAGCAGGAACTTCATTATTGCGAAACGAAGACCAATTTTGCAGCCCGATGATTTAGGAAACTGAAGAGATTATTGAAAAAATATGTAGAAATGGAGGAAGGGTGGATATAAGGAGTATTTTCCACAAATTTATTAAAATATTACTTATAAGTTGATATTTTAAAAATCTTATTTAATAATAATGAGATGTTTAAATAGTACATTGTATTTAGGATTCGCTTACGTCTTAACGTAGAACAAAATTCAACCGTAATAAAATAAACATGAATTGCTATTCGAAATTTTCAATATCCGAACTCGCTCCACGATTCTTCTCTAGTGGAAAGTTTTTTCGACTCAATGAAAATTTCCTGTTCATGTATGATCGCACACATAGGCGTTCGGGAACAGTAGGGTTCATTTCAATAATAACATCAGTTTTGTAATAAGTTCTGGTTATAGGATAAGCTGCTTCCAATATAAAACCATTATAATATAAATAACTTTATTGTTTACTGGGATTATCTACACACATATACTTTGAGTAGTATCCCAAAACATAACGACTGGCCATAATTAGGGCAGATGTTGACTCTCAAGTTTATGTTTGAAAAGGAACCTCTCGGCACGTCTACTTAGTTTGTTGTAATAACTAAAGGTGATGTTCACTAATCAATTAATAATTAGGCCTTGGAATTATTATACAAACTATTATACTGAGTGTTAAACATATTATGTTGGTTTAAAAAAAATGTTACAAGAGGTTCCTCCAGGAGGCTGCGTGGAATAATATTTTTAATATTATTCCTTTATCAGAAAAAATAGTTTGTGGCTTTGGAGACGATCCTATTTGAGAAGATTAAAGATTTCTTCGTTGGAGATATTTTTGTCAACATTCGAGGTGACGAAGGAGAAGTTTGGAGAGTGGGTGTTGGCAGAAATTTTGCTTCTGGAGGCAGAAGTTTGTGAATCGAGAGGTAAGCATACCACTTTGTTGTCTCCGGTGGCATTTTGAATTTTTAGCCGGAGAGAAAATTCCTCGGAATTTTGAGGAGGTCGGTGCAGTTTGGGATGGTCTTCAGGTGAGAGATATTGCCTCTTAAAATTTCGTTTCTGTTCAGAAGGATGAAAAGTTCCTTCTGAGAGCAGAATTTGGGTGGGAGGTTTCGTAAATTAAGGGTTTGAAGCGGAGTTGTTTGTGGAGAAGAAGTGTTAGATGAAGGTTTGGACGAAGAAGTCCGAACGGAGGCTGCTTCGTCGTTTAGGCGGATATTTGGGGCTTTATGGGCTGAAGAGGCCTGGGAAGATCGAGACGATTGAATGGAAGGAGGAGGAGATTTGGCAGCTTCTGCGTAAGATGAAGATCTAAGTTGGGGAGAGTCTCTAAGTTCTTGAAGTGTAGTTTGGAAGTAATCTAGTTTATCGTAGATCATTTCGACCATAGATACTTGCTCTGGAGGAGGATCTGGAAGAGGATTTTCTGAAAGGGGTAGTCGAATTATAAGAGGGCGTGGTTTGGACGAAGAGCTGGAGGACGTCTCTAAAGTTGGTTGAGGTCTGGATGGTTTTTTAGAAGATTTTGGCAGTTCGGGAAATTCGTCATTGTCTTGTCTTTTTCTTGGTCTTTCTCGTTTTCGTCATTTTTGAGGGAAGAGGAGAGGTTTTGTTAGCTCTATTCACTTTTTCACTTTACTGGTTGGCACCGGTGTAGGTACTTTATAAGAGCGGTTTCTGATAAGAAACCGACCCTAGGCGCTGTTTTTTCGCTGTATTTTAAAATGTGTTTAAGGCCTGGCCTATATTTCAGACCGTAGCATATTACGGTGTGAACCAGTAACCGTTTATTTAGCCTGCTACGTAACCTGCTACGTAACCTCATATAATTGACCCCCGTTTATGAGCATTTCTTGAGAACAGAGGGTGAAATTATATTCCTAAAGTCAATTCCATTCAACTTAATAATTTACACACTTTCGTTTATTTATTTATTTTTTAAATTTTCCCATTTTACTGTTTCCAGTTCCACATCCGCCTATGCTAGTGAAAATATAAAGCTGCTCGAAAACTTATTCCACAATCAGTTCGAAAGTCGGTTTAACTGGAAAATTTGCAGTTATTACATGTTCATAGAACGTTGTTCGGTGGCGTACAAGCTACTTTATCGAAAAGTCAATTTGTTCAGAGCTTCAACTTGCCTTTGTTCCGACCACGTCTATATAGATAATATTGTTCTTTTTATAACGTGATGACATTCGTGAAAAAAACTGGGCTTTGAACAAATTTGATCCAATTTTAGAACCAATAAATATTATAAGATGGTTTTATAGATAATATTCGATATCTAGGTAGTGGTGATATGTTGTATAAATCGTTTGTTGCTTTTTAGTTTGATGTATTTTGTGAGATTGATTCTTTTCAAGCAAAGGCAGTTTGTGCCTCGTCCAGCTACTGACGGCCAGTGTTGTTCTCGTCCGATATAAAATAGAATTCTTCAATGAAGTCAGTTGTATATTGTCTGTAGTTTACTTCATAATAGAATAAAAAAACAAAGTATTGAGTCGGGGCTTCACCAAACTGGGCTAAGCTGGCGGCACAAGCGGCCTTGCCATCGGTTCAATGGATTTGCCATGGAAATCGACTCAATTACACTGGCTACGAACTGGCTTGTTCAGTCTGTTGCTGACTGGCTTTTACGAATAATGTTTGACCACGATGCAATCTATAGGGCTTAAGACTCATTATCTATAATAAAAAAACCTAAAAAGCCCAGGTTCTGGGTATGGCCTAGTTTGAATCGAAACGTTTACAGTGGAAGCGAACTTTGACATGAATTAAAAAGGCATGATTAAGGTCTAAGTGCCTGTCCTGGTTCTCTCAACTACACAGTCTGCTACTCACTATGCCGCGGATATTCCTTTGATCATTACCGACATTTGGCAGCATGTGCCGGCGGCCTGGACATATATTTTTTATTTAAAATAATCAGAGGCAAAAACTGGCGATTTATGCCGGCGGCCCAGTTTGGTGAAGCACTGGCTTTAGATAGATCCCATAATAAGTGAAAGGTAAGCCACTGTATGGGGAAAGTTCCCGGAAAACTTCTTTAATTCCAGAGCATCTTTATGGGGTTATGGGATACCAGTATTTTATACATATATCATCCGTGACAATTGCAAAGTTTATCTTATTTTAAGGATATTTATTTGAAACTAAAAATAACAATAGATATTTTTATGTTTCGACATCAAACTCATAAAATTATCCACTAAAACCTAATAAAGGACAAAAAATGTGCAGTTCACATGCTACTGTTTTTTTACTTCTGTGGTTACTCTTTCAAATTTGGAAAAACAACATCCATGAAATGTATAATCAACAGTTTGCAAAGCACACCGAAAAACCGAAGGCAATTTTCAGGTAGAATCATCTGCGATATATATATATAGCAAATCCTGGCAAATGTCCAGCCGCTACGTGCCAAAAGAAGGATTACTGCGGTTGACCCCTTTTTCGGGGTCCAGTATAGAGATGTGTAGTTATTTTTAAAACAGTTTAGTGGATGGTGTTTACTTTTACTTATTTATGGAAGTTGAGAAATAAGGAAGTAATCTAGTAGGAGTTAAGGCAATGGAATAAACTTGTAGTGCCCCTCGTATAATTAATTAATGGAATACTAGAGTCAGTCAGCTATTACAAAAAAAAATCGAAAAGGAGAAACTCAAAAGTGAAAGCGACAGACATGAAGCCGAAGTAGCAGAAAAAGCCAAAAAAGAGGCAGAAAACTTAAAAAAGAGGCAGAAGAATTAAAGAAAACAATTGGAAAAATGGAGGAGGAACTAACAGGACTGCGAAAAGCAATGGAGAACATGGCAAAGACGATGGAAGCAATGCAGGAAGGGAAAAGGAACCGAAGCCGATCAGAAAGTGTCAGTAGAAAGATACAGAGAACAGAATCCCCCCAAGAAGAAGAAGGAAACGAGGATATGGATTTCACGGAAGTGATATCCATAAAGAAGATCCAAAAGGTACAGCGAAAAGAAGCAGCGCAAAGAAAAGCTAACGAAGAACAAATGATGGATCAGACTATCAGAGAAAACCAGGAGACAAAAGCACACCGACCACCACCCGTCATCCTCAGGAGTATCCACCACTGGAGCTCCGTGAGAAAAGAAATACACAGACAGTGAATCCATCCACTTATCCCATAATCCGAGAAAGACTCAGAGTAAAGATACCTTGCGTAGGACCAGAGGACTAAAGGAACCTAACCAGGTACCTGAGAGAAGACAGGAAAGAAGTGGAGTGGTATATGTATGTGCCACGAGAAGGAAGAATAGCATCCGAGGATTGACAAACATTGAATACACTTAAGAAATAAAGGAGGAAATCGAGAAAGAAGGAGTTAAGATAGGGAAAATCATCCAACTCCACTCCAGATGTGGCGAGAGGAAACCACTACCCATCTACATGGTAGATCTCGAAGTAGAAGAGAAGGAAAACATAAAGAAAATTCAACATATAGAGAACGTGAGGATAAGGTGGGAAGAGCAAAGAAGAGGAAATGGGCCGACGCAGTGTTACAACTGACAAGGATTCCACCACGGTATGCAGCATAAGCACTAAATGCGTGAAGTGCGGAGAACCTCACAGATCGAACGATTGCCCAAGACCGAAGAACAAGCCAGTCACCTGCATAAACTACCAGGGAGAACACTTGGGGAACTACAGAGGATGCCCACAAACAACTTGAAGACAAGGAAAACAGCCCCAAAAACAACGAAGCCAGGAGTCAGCTACGCCCAAGCTGAAACCAACAAAACGACAACACCGACGAAGCAACAGATTCACGAGCAGGTGACAAGGCTATTAGCTCAGCTAATGTCCTAAAGTCACTTGTAAGAAATCTCAAAAAAGGAGACCCACCTACGAGAAGTCCCGGCACATCAATAAAAATATGAGTCGGGATCCACTCTATAAGGTCGTGCTTAGCCGCAGTTCATCGGCTGCCCCTTGTAGAGGCATTGCAAAAACACACAACGGAAGACAAAAGCAAGTTAGAAGACCGCTGAAAAGAAATAACCACCGAGGTTACACAGCCAAGGAGAAGACAGTCCGACTCCAGCCAGCAGCCATTTGGCTAGAAACGGGCTAAGTATTAGTAAGCATAAATATTATTTATTATGATACCTTGAAATGCTCTAAGATCAGATAGCTGACCGGAGTTTACATATGAATGTATATTTTATGAGAAAATATTATGAAGATATAATATACAAATAACTTTTTATTGGAGTTTAAATGAATTAACCACGAAATTAACCAGCTTTTATCTATTCAATCGCTACTTCAACTCGCATTTGTTATGGAAAGTATCTCGAGTTTTGTAATTTAGAGAGTTGTTTTTGATTACATTACAAAATACCTACCGTTAACGTCGATGTGTCTCTAGCTGACGATACTCTCGTCCTTTCATGTTTCGTGGTTAAAGTTTATAGATTTTTTTATCCCTAAACAGAATTAATTAATTCAGTTTATCGGATGAATATACTGTGAAGTAAAGTATGGAATTTAAAACAAAAAACCGCTGCAGAATCTGATGAAAAAAATTATTTCTCTGTAGACAAAAATAGATCAATGATTGGAAAACAATGTTTTTATACTAAACCCCGAAACAAAATCCTTTGTCCCGTTTTTATTTTTCTTACAAATTGCAAGAACAGTCAAAACTCAACATTATTTTCCAAACTTTTAAGATTTTAACCTCCCAAGATTATTTCCTTTGTTAAATTTCTTTCATTATTTGGACGAATTCTTTTAAAATAAAAGAAAAGGAACAATGATAGGACTCTAATTATTTCTAATTAAAAGATAACTATAGTAATAGCCCTTATTCTCTCCACATTAACTTGTAACCCAAATAATTATCTGGAGAAAGACATTTTGCGTTGGAAAATCGCCTCGAACTTTGCTCCTTATTGCCATCATTCGTTAAGTAAATCGCGACTTAGCATTCTTTAATGTTACCAACTTGGCATTCATTTTGGTCCCTTTTCCGAGCTTCAACACAAAACGCTTTAAGTTTTCTTTGATCGAAGAAACAACAGAGAAGAGACCACTCTTTTTTTGACAAATAATAAATTTAAAAGTATAATTAATGCAAAAGAAACTCAATAGGAATGTTTGAACGATATTTTAAATCTATAATTGACAATTTGTTGATAATTTCGATTTTCACATTATTTGAGTTTTTAGTGAAAATTCGAGCATTCTTGTGATCACTCTCGTGAGATCAGAAATCATCAAGGACAATGACTGAAAGTGAGGTTATGACAATATCGTATCATAGAAGTGAAAGCCTCGAAGTAATCCAATAAAACCTCCTTGCGAAGGAGGTCTCCTTTTTGTTGCCATCAACACCAGAATGATCAGGGATCCAGATGAGAGACAAATTGTCAAGTTTATCACTTAGGAAAGTCTTTTTTGGTACTTTGATACCAACTTCGACGTTATCCCGTGGGAACCAAATTTTTCAAAACTACTTGGCTGCTGCATTTACCAAGATCTAAAAGATCTATTGCGTGAATTTCTGACACCAGCAGTTGCTTTCCTCATATTCCTTGAAGGAATTTTAGGTTATCCGGATAGGCTTCGGTTTAGGCAAGTCTTCCTCTTCATGGTATTGTGTGTCTCAATCTTTCATTGGTCGGTTATTCTAGTTTTTTTTGCTTTTTCCTGATACCGAAAAATGCTTCTGATCCCCAAAAAGGGACATATTTAAATCATTGTTTTAAAATTTTCGCAGCTCTATGGACAATAAATAACATGAAGAGCAATTTTAGAGAACGGAGAAGGTTTGAACAGGGCTCAGTATTCCCTACTCAACTAAGCGATTAAAACAAATTTAAATAACTTGACTGTCTAAGTCTTCAAAATGTATCCCATGTTTTTTGTTGAAAATTGAACCAAAAATTATGAACCTCTCATAAATTTTGTCACTGACACTAAATTCCTACAATCCATTGACTGAAATGTATCCTAGCAATTTCGGAAGAAACGCAGACAATCTATAAATATTCATATTTCTCCAACTAAATCTATGTTAAAACATACCGTGGCGTTTTTCAAATGGTTCTGTCGCCTGCCTTCATTCCGTGATTCAGTTTGCGTGAATATTCACAAATATTTTCCCGAAAACTCGGCATATCATGAATAATATGACGTGCAATGTAATACTTTATTTTCAACCGATTTAGGATAAATGGATTGCACGGAATGCTCAAAGGCAGCAGGGTTATTTTTTATTTCGGAAACATTCTTACTTGCGATTTAGACATTAGTTGTGTGTGAAATGATGGAAACAGTAATAAAGAAATAAAATACGAGGCCTTTTCGACAATAATTATAGAATAAATAATATTTTTTACGAGGTTTATACCAAAAGTTACTGGCCATATAAAAAATCAGAAAATATGTTCCAAATGTTGTTGTTGTTGTTGTTGTGAGAAGCCTGAAAAGAGAAGATCTTTCATTTCATAAAAATACATTAATCTAGTAAAAAATAGAAAGTCAGGAAAAACTATAACCCAACATCATTGAAATTTAACAGTCTGTCAACATTTTGAAAGTTCAATTAGGTGATCCAAGTGAATTGTCAGTTTTGAATGGCGTTGTACTTCCCATGTGGTAAATAAAAAAGAAGCGATCGAACAAATCATGAAAAAAATCAATATTTTCGATAAAAAATAGAAAAACAGTACGGCACTGCCACTGGAGGCATCAGCTGTTGGGATGTTGGCTTCAAACGAAGATTATGGCTAAGATGGTGTATTATTGATCTATTTTGTTTATTGATGGAAGTTCAATATATTAATTAAAGTCGATTCTGTCTTAAATGGCAACCTAATCTCGAACAAAATCTCCAAAATATCTATATTTTCGATAAAAACTACAAAAACAGTACGGCACTGCCACTGGAGGCATCAGCTGTTGGGATGTTGGCTTCAAACGAAGATTATGGCTAAGATGGTGTATTATTGATCTATTTTGTTTATTGATGGAAGTTCAATATATTAATTAAAGTCGATTCTGTCTTAAATGGCAACCTAATCTCGAACAAAATCTCCAAAATATCTATATTTTCGATAAAAACTACAAAAACAGTACGGCACTGCCACTGGAGGCATCAGCTGTTGAGATGTTGGCTTCAAACGAAGATTATGGCTAAGATGGTGTATTATTGATTTATTTTGTTCATTGATGGAAGTTCAATATATTAATTCAATTCGATTCTGTCTTAAATGGCAACATAATTTCGAACATAATCTCGAACAAAATCTCAAAAAAATCTATATTTTCTATAAAAAATAGAAAAACAGTACGGCACTGCCACTGGAAGGATCAGCTGCGGAGATGTTGGCTTCAAACGAAGATTATGGCTAAGATGGTGTATTATTTAACTATTTTGTTTATTGATGGAAGTTGAATGTAATAATGCAATTCGATTCTGTCTTAAATGGCAACAAAATCTCAAAAAATCTATATTTTCGATAAAAAATAGAAAAACAGTACGGCACTGCCACTGGAGGCATCAGCTGTTGGGATGTTGGCTTCAAACGAAGATTATGGCTAAGATGTTGTATTATTTATCTATTTTGTTTATTGATGGAAATTGAATATAATAATTCAATTCGATTCTGTCTTAAATGGCAACAAAATCTCAAAAAAATCTATATTTTCTACAAAAAATAGAAAAACAGTACGGCACTGCCACTGGAGGCATCAGCTGTTGGGATGTTGGCTTCAAACGAAGATTATGGCTAAGATGGTGTATTATTTATCTATTTTGTTTATTGATGGAAGTTCAATATAATAATTCAATTCGATTCTGTCTTAAATGGCAACAAAATCTCAAAAAATCTATATTTTCTACAAAAAATAGAAAAACAGTACGGCACTGCCACTGGAGGCATCAGCTGTTCAGATGTTGGCTCCAAACGAAGATTATGTCTAAGATGGTGTGTTATTTAACTATTTTGTTTATTGATGGAAGTTCAATATAATAATTCAATTCGATTCTGTCTTAAATGGCAACATAATTTCGAACATAATCTCGAACAAAATCTCAAAAAAATCTATATTTTCTATAAAAAATAGAAAAACAGTACGGCACTGCCACTGGAAGGATCAGCTGCGGAGATGTTGGCTTCAAACGAAGATTATGGCTAAGATGGTGTATTATTTAACTATTTTGTTTATTGATGGAAGTTGAATATAATAATGCAATTCGATTCTGTCTTAAATGGCAACAAAATCTCAAAAAATCTATATTTTCGATAAAAAATAGAAAAACAGTACGGCACTGCCACTGGAGGCATCAGCTGTTGGGATGTTGGCTTCAAACGAAGATTATGGCTAAGATGGTGTATTATTGATCTATTTTGTTTATTGATGGAAGTTCAATATATTAATTCAATTCGATTCTGTCTTAAATGGCAACATAATCTCGAACAAAATCTCAAAAAAATCTATATTTTTGATAAAAAATAGAAAAACGGTACGGCACTGCCACTGGAGGAATCAGCTGTTGGGATGTTGGCTTCAAACGAAGATTATGGCTAAGATGTTGTATTATTTATCTATTTTGTTTATTGATGGAAATTGAATATAATAATTCAATTCGATTCTGTCTTAAATGGCAACAAAATCTCAAAAAAATCTATATTTTCTACAAAAAATAGAAAAACAGTACGGCACTGCCACTGGAGGCATCAGCTGTTGGGATGTTGGCTTCAAACGAAGATTATGGCTAAGATGGTGTATTATTTATCTATTTTGTTTATTGATGGAAGTTCAATATAATAATTCAATTCGATTCTGTCTTAAATGGCAACAAAATCTCAAAAAATCTATATTTTCTATAAAAAATAGAAAAACAGTACGGCACTGCCACTGGAGGCATCAGCTGTTCAGATGTTGGCTTCAAACGAAGATTATGTCTAAGATGGTGTGTTATTTAACTATTTTGTTTATTGATGGAAGTTCAATATAATAATTCAATTCGATTCTGTCTTAAATGGCAACATAATTTCGAACATAATCTCGAACAAAATCTCAAAAAAATCTATATTTTCTATAAAAAATAGAAAAACAGTACGGCACTGCCACTGGAGGCATCAGCTGTTGGGATGTTGGCTTCAAACGAAGATTATGGCTAAGATGGTGTATTATTTAACTATTTTGTTTATTGATGGAAGTTGAATATAATAATTCAATTCGATTCTGTCTTAAATGGCAACAAAATCTCAAAAAATCTATATTTTCGATAAAAAATAGAAAAACAGTACGGCACTGCCACTGGAGGCATCAGCTGTTGGGATGTTGGCTTCAAACGAAGATTATGGCTAAGATGGTGTATTATTGATCTATTTTGTTCATTGATGGAAGTTCAATATAATAATTCAATTCGATTCTGTCTTAAATGGCAACATAATTTCGAACAAAATCTCAAAAAAATCTATATTTTCGATAAAAAATAGAAAAACAGTACGGCACTGCCACTGGAGGCATCAGCTGTTCAGATGTTGGCTTCAAACGAAGATTATGTCTAAGATGGTGTATTATTTAACTATTTTGTTTATTGATGGAAGTTCAATATAATAATTCAATTCGATTCTGTCTTAAATAGCAACATAACTTCGAACATAATCTCGAACATAATATCGAACAATATCTCAAAAAAATCTATATTTTCTATAAAAAATAGAAAAACAGTACGGCACTGCCACTGGAAGGATCAGCTGTGGAGATGTTGGCTTCAAACGAAGATTATGGCTAAGATGGTGTATTATTTAACTATTTTGTTTATTGATGGAAGTTGAATATAATAATTCAATTCGATTCTGTCTTAAATGGCAACAAAATCTCAAAAAATCTATATTTTCTATAAAAAATAGAAAAACAGTACGGCATTGCCACTGGAGGCATCAGCTGTTGAGATGTTGGCTTCAAACGAAGATTATGGCTAAGATGGTGTATTATTTATCTATTTTGTTCATTGATGGAAGTTCAATATAATAATTCAATTCGATTCTGTCTTAAATGGCAACATAATTTCGAACAAAATCTCAAAAAAATCTATATTTTCGATAAAAAATAGAAAAACAGTACGGCACTGCCACTGGAGGCATCAGCTGTTCAGATGTTGGCTTCAAACGAAGATTATGTCTAAGATGGTGTATTATTTAACTATTTTGTTTATTGATGGAAGTTCAATATAATAATTCAATTCGATTCTGTCTTAAATAGCAACATAATTTCGAACATAATCTCGAACATAATATCGAACAATATCTCAAAAAAATCTATATTTTCTATAAAAAATAGAAAAACAGTACGGCACTGCCACTGGAAGGATCAGCTGTGGAGATGTTGGCTTCAAACGAAGATTATGGCTAAGATGGTGTATTATTTAACTATTTTGTTTATTGATGGAAGTTGAATATAATAATTCAATTCGATTCTGTCTTAAATGGCAACAAAATCTCAAAAAATCTATATTTTCTATAAAAAATAGAAAAACAGTACGGCATTGCCACTGGAGGCATCAGCTGTTGAGATGTTGGCTTCAAACGAAGATTATGGCTAAGATGGTGTATTATTTATCTATTTTGTTCATTGATGGAAGTTCAATATAATAATTCAATTCGATTCTGTCTTAAATGGCAACATAATTTCGAACAAAATCTCAAAAAAATCTATATTTTCGATAAAAAATAGAAAAACAGTACGGCACTGCCACTGGAGGCATCAGCTGTTCAGATGTTGGCTTCAAACGAAGATTATGGCTAAGATGGTGTATTATTGATCTATTTTGTTTATTGATGGAAGTTCAATATATTAATTCAATTCGATTCTGTCTTAAATGGCAACATAATCTCGAACAAAATCTCAAAAAAATCTATATTTTTGATAAAAAATAGAAAAACGGTACGGCACTGCCACTGGAGGAATCAGCTGTTGGGATGTTGGCTTCAAACGAAGATTATGGCTAAGATGTTGTATTATTTATCTATTTTGTTTATTGATGGAAATTGAATATAATAATTCAATTCGATTCTGTCTTAAATGGCAACAAAATCTCAAAAAAATCTATATTTTCTACAAAAAATAGAAAAACAGTACGGCACTGCCACTGGAGGCATCAGCTGTTGGGATGTTGGCTTCAAACGAAGATTATGGCTAAGATGGTGTATTATTTAACTATTTTGTTTATTGATGGAAGTTGAATATAATAATTCAATTCGATTCTGTCTTAAATGGCAACAAAATCTCAAAAAATCTATATTTTCGATAAAAAATAGAAAAACAGTACGGCACTGCCACTGGAGGCATCAGCTGTTGGGATGTTGGCTTCAAACGAAGATTATGGCTAAGATGGTGTATTATTGATCTATTTTGTTCATTGATGGAAGTTCAATATAATAATTCAATTCGATTCTGTCTTAAATGGCAACATAATTTCGAACAAAATCTCAAAAAAATCTATATTTTCGATAAAAAATAGAAAAACAGTACGGCACTGCCACTGGAGGCATCAGCTGTTCAGATGTTGGCTTCAAACGAAGATTATGGCTAAGATGGTGTATTATTTAACTATTTTGTTTATTGATGGAAGTTGAATATAATAATTCAATTCGATTCTGTCTTAAATGTCAACAAAATCTCAAAAAATCTATATTTTCTATAAAAAATAGAAAAACAGTACGGCATTGCCACTGGAGGCATCAGCTGTTGAGATGTTGGCTTCAAACGAAGATTATGGCTAAGATGGTGTATTATTTATCTATTTTGTTCATTGATGGAAGTTCAATATAATAATTCAATTCGATTCTGTCTTAAATGGCAACATAATTTCGAACAAAATCTCAAAAAAATCTATATTTTCGATAAAAAATAGAAAAACAGTACGGCACTGCCACTGGAGGCATCAGCTGTTCAGATGTTGGCTTCAAACGAAGATTATGGCTAAGATGGTGTATTATTGATCTATTTTGTTTATTGATGGAAGTTCAATATATTAATTCAATTCGATTCTGTCTTAAATGGCAACATAATCTCGAACAAAATCTCAAAAAAATCTATATTTTTGATAAAAAATAGAAAAACGGTACGGCACTGCCACTGGAGGAATCAGCTGTTGGGATGTTGGCTTCAAACGAAGATTATGGCTAAGATGTTGTATTATTTATCTATTTTGTTTATTGATGGAAATTGAATATAATAATTCAATTCGATTCTGTCTTAAATGGCAACAAAATCTCAAAAAAATCTATATTTTCTACAAAAAATAGAAAAACAGTACGGCACTGCCACTGGAGGCATCAGCTGTTGGGATGTTGGCTTCAAACGAAGATTATGGCTAAGATGGTGTATTATTTAACTATTTTGTTTATTGATGGAAGTTGAATATAATAATTCAATTCGATTCTGTCTTAAATGGCAACAAAATCTCAAAAAATCTATATTTTCTATAAAAAATAGAAAAACAGTACGGCATTGCCACTGGAGGCATCAGCTGTTGAGATGTTGGCTTCAAACGAAGATTATGGCTAAGATGGTGTATTATTTATCTATTTTGTTCATTGATGGAAGTTCAATATAATAATTCAATTCGATTCTGTCTTAAATGGCAACATAATTTCGAACAAAATCTCAAAAAAATCTATATTTTCGATAAAAAATAGAAAAACAGTACGGCACTGCCACTGGAGGCATCAGCTGTTCAGATGTTGGCTTCAAACGAAGATTATGTCTAAGATGGTGTATTATTTAACTATTTTGTTTATTGATGGAAGTTCAATATAATAATTCAATTCGATTCTGTCTTAAATGTGAACATAATTTCGAACATAATCTCGAACATAATCTCGAACAATATCTCAAAAAAATCTATATTTTCTATAAAAAATAGAAAAACAGTACGGCACTGCCACTGGAAGGATCAGCTGTGGAGATGTTGGCTTCAAACGAAGATTATGGCTAAGATGGTGTATTATTTAACTATTTTGTTTATTGATGGAAGTTGAATATAATAATTCAATTCGATTCTGTCTTAAATGGCAACAAAATCTCAAAAAATCTATATTTTCTATAAAAAATAGAAAAACAGTACGGCACTGCCACTGGAAGGATCAGCTGTGGAGATGTTGGCTTCAAACGAAGATTATGGCTAAGATGGTGTATTATTTATCTATTTTGTTCATTGATGGAAGTTCAATATAATAATTCAATTCGATTCTGTCTTAAATGGCAACATAATTTCGAACCAAATCTCAAAAAAATCTATATTTTCGATAAAAAATAGAAAAACAGTACGGCACTGCCACTGGAGGCATCAGCTGTTGAGATGTTGGCTTCAAACGAAGATTATGGCTGAGATGGTGTATTATTTATCTATTTTGTTTATTGATGGAAGTTCAATATAATAATTCAATTCGATTCAGTCTTAAATGGCAACATAATCTCGAACTTCTCGAATATTCCCTACTAAAATGAAGTTGGTCAGATTTTATTGGTATCTGCGGAATCGATGTTTAAATCACAAGAGAGATGAAGCGCGGTTATAAATATACCGTTCAAATTGAGAAAGGGCAGATGAGAGACAGTTGTTCGTCTCTAGGGAAGTTTATTTGCCGTGTAAGTACAAATTAGTCAGTAGATCGGTGAGAAAAAATGCCGAGGGAAGATAAATATCTGAGATACATATATTGACGGTTTTTTTTAGAAGTTCGTGTATGAAATTTGTTTACGATGTTTTTTGATATAATGATAAAAATTAGAAAATAATGTAGATACTCACAATTTTTTTCCTGTCGATAAATCTTAAACTTTGGAAAACAAACATTAAGACGTTTGTACTGTGAATTTGAAAAATAGATATAGTATATAGCTTGAAAAAGTTTTCCAAAATAATGACCGCCTAACTGTGAAGAAACAACTACATTTCGAGTGACAAAAGACAATAACTTCCGAAGAAGGGAGAAGAAGAATCATGAAGAATGTTAAGAGAGCTTATTACTGCACTATGTGTACGTTATTTCGTTTTCTTTTGTTTTTTTTTATGAAGAAAAAGATTACTTATTTTTTACTTTATACCTATGAACTGTTTCCACATCGTGTGGACTGGTTACAACTTGTACATACTGTTACGCGAGCTACTGCAATAATATTCTCACTTAGTGCCCCCAGTGAAATCCCCGTATGAGACGACTATGGCTCCTCCGCCCAAATTTCGAGAAACATCGAGAATACCCACCGCACCCGGTGCATCCGCCAGAACGTCGAAAATATCCAGTACACCCGCGAGAAATTTCGAGAATTACGGCGGGCGAGTATAAATAGGCCACCAGCTTCGCTGCAGGCAAATTAGTCAATCAGTCAGTGTTGATACCGAAGGAAAGTAATCGCTCCTCGATAAAGTGTTAAGTGACTCTCATATAAATTATAATTAGTGTGTTTAGTGTATTAGATAAATTATTAAATAAGGACTGAATTACATATAAATCTGTAAATATAAATTAATTGTAAATATAAATTAGAATAAACGTTACATTGGTGTCAGGTGTGGGGTTAAAATAAATAAATAAATAAATATACAGGAAGATGGCGAAGAAACTTTGTGAATTAAAAGTTTCAGAGCTTCGAAGAGAGTTGGAGGATTACGAACTGGACACAAGTGGGGTCAAGTCAGTGTTAGTGGAACGACTAAAAATAGCTATGATTAACAATGGATTGGACCCGGAAACGTTTGAATTCACCGACGAAGCGTCCGCCTCTATAACCTCTTCCATAAAAAACGAATTGTCTCCGATGGAAAACAAAATGACGGATATAAAAAACGAAATTTCATCCATGGAAAACAAAATGTCGGACGTGGAAAATAAAATTTCAGCCATGGAAAGTAAACTCTCGGCGGACATGGAAAACAAATTGTCGGACGTGGAAAATAAAATTTCATCCATGGAAAGTAAACTTTCGGCGGACATGGAAAACAAAATGTCGGACGTGGAAAATAAAATTTCATCCATGGAAAGTAAACTTTCGGCGGACATGGAAAACAAAATGTCGGACGTGGAAAATAAAATTTCATCCATGGAAAGTAAACTTTCGGCGGACATGGAAAACAAAATGTCGGACATGGAAAACAAAATGTCGGACATGGAGAATAAAATTTCGACGGACATGAAAAATGAAATGACATCCATGAAGACTGATATTTCTGCCGTGGAAGAAAAGATTAAAAGAATGGAGCAAGAAATGAAACAAAAAATCAAAGAAATCGAAAGGAAGACTAGTAATAAACCGGATATTACAACTAGGCAAGCCCCGAATAACGACGAACTGGCAGAGAAAGTAGAGTTGAAACCGAAAATGGAAAACGATATTAACGGCCGAGTGAAACTGCCAACATTCGATGGTAAAACGTCATGGCCGAACTATCTTAGGCAATTCGAGGCGGCATCAAAGGCAAACAACTGGAGTGAGAAGGAAAAAGCGTTAAATTTAACTCTTGCCCTTAGAGGAGACGCTATGGATATCCTCCAGACCATTCCAGTGGAAGAGGCCGAAGATTTTGAACAACTCAAAAAGCGATTGAATATGAGATATGGCCTGGATCACCTGGAGCATCTGACCAGTCGCAGCCGAAAAACCGCAAACAAAAACGCGACGAAACTCTGCAAGAATTCGAAGCAGACATTGCTAGGTTGGTGCGGTTTGCCTATCCATCGGCACCGGAGAATATCATGGAATGTTTAGGGGTACAGACATTCATCGACGGAGTTCGTGACAATGAAATGCAGAGAACTCTACGCTTGGCTCGGCATAAGACTGGTCGACGTACTCTCTGCAGCCTTGGAGTACGAAGCAGCTACACAGGCTTCCGGAGGTGAGGGCTGTAGCAGACGAAGAAGTTGAGAGCAAGCTCGACCAGATTGTCAACATGATGAAAAGCATCTCAAATGGAAAACCGAAAGCTGTGAGGTGCTGGAATTGTGGAGAAATGGGACATGTGCGCAGTTCGTGCAAGCGACCGAGAACTGCCACAAACGAAGACGCCCAGCAGGAAAACTAGGAAGGGTCGACCTTCAGAGGGCAGCTTCGACCCGAAGACCTTCCAAAGACCCTCTCATCCTAATAGCCTCTCTGAAATGTCGCGACGATAGTGTATACGTGGATGGTGAAGTTAATGGAAGGAAGTATACACTATTGGTGGACACTGGAGCAACGAGGACTATTATTCGCCCCGAGACTGTCAACACCCGGAAAAGACTTTTACCGACGAGACTGCGACTCAGGACTGCCACAGGTGAAAGCGCCAATGTCCATGGAGAACTACCGGTGCAATTGGGAATTGGCGCAGAGAAGTTCACCCACACTGTCGTTGTCGCTGATATCGAAGAGGACATAATACTCGGAATGGACGTTATGAACCTACATGGCTTCCAGCTAGATTTCAAGAACCGAGTGATTAGAGTAGGTTCTGAGGAGGTATTCCTTCACCCACACGAGGATAAGACTGTTCAGGTAGCCGTACAGGAGGATACAGTTGTACCCGCAAGGAGTGAATTTTTCACTGTGGCAAGGCTACAAGGAACCGTGGAAGAAGGAACACCGGTCATGATGGAACCATGGAATCACGATGAAGAGGTTGGTCGAGGAATCCTGGTTGGAAAAGGGTTAGTCATGGCTGCCGAAGAAATACCTGTACGCATTATAAATGTAAATGACCATCCAATAACTATGAAGAAGGATACCAAAATTGGAACTTGCGTACCAGTGGAGTCAAATTCATCAAACAACAACCTCCAATGATGCCAACAATAAATTTGAACAAATGATAGCAGTGGCTGGACAATCCCTTAGCCTGCAAGAGAAGAAAAAGATCAGAGAACTCTTGCTACAATACCGATCTCTTTTTGTACCAAAAGGAGGAAAGACAGGAAGAACATCTGCTGTCAAACACAAAATTGACACCGGCGACGCTAAACCGATAAGACAATCGGCTCGACGGCTACCACAGGCCAAAAGAGAGGAAGCGGAGAGAATTGTTCGCGAGATGGAAAAGGACAAGGTAATAGAACCTTCTACCAGCCCTTGGGTCTCTCCGGTAGTCCTGGTAAAGAAGAAGGATGGAACCACGAGGTTTTGCGTGGACTACCGGCAGTTGAACAATGTTACAAAGAAAGATAGCTATCCTCTGCCGAGAATCGACGACACTCTGGATACGCTGGCCGGTAGCAAATTTTTTTCCACCTTGGACCTGAAATCTGGATATTGGCAGGTAGAAATGGATCCAGCCGATAGAGAAAAGACAGCGTTTACCACCGGATCTGGTCTATGGCATTTCACCGTTATGCCATTTGGGCTGTGCAATGCCCCCGCAACGTTCGAAAGACTGATGGAAAACGTATTGCGAGGGTTGTCCTGGAAGACATGCTTATTGTACCTTGATGACATCATAGTCTTGGGAAGGACATTCGAAGAACATCAAAAGAATTTGGAAGGTGTCTTCAAAAGGTTGCAAGCTGCCCAACTGATGCTCAACCCCAAGAAATGTCAACTATTTCAAAACAAAGTCAATTACCTAGGCCATGTAGTCAGCAAGGATGGTGTAGCTGTAGACGAAGAAAAAGCTGCTGCCGTACGAAAGTGGCAAAGAACCACCGACAAGCACCAAGTTAGAAGCTTCCTTGGACTCTGTACATACTACAGGCGATTTATAAAGAAGTTTGCAGATATCGCTAAGCCCTTGACACGACTTACAGAGGAAGCAAGGGAGTTTCGCTGGGACGAAGATTGCCAAACTTCGTTCGAAACCTTGAAGAAGCACTTGACTACTGCACCTATACTCGGCTATCCATTACCAGAGGGAGAATTCATACTAGATACTGATGCTAGCAATGTTGGAATTGGAGGAGTGCTATCACAGGTTCAAGGAGGACAAGAAAAAGTCCTGGGATATTTTAGTAAAGTCCTTTCCAAACCAGAACAAAACTACTGCGTCACAAGAAGAGAGCTCCTAGCAGTAGTGAAGTCCGTGGAGCACTTCTATCAGTATCTGTATGGGAAGAAATTTGTGATCAGAACCGATCATGCAGCACTTAAGTGGCTTATGCAATTCAAGAACCCTGAAGGGCAAATCGCTAGATGGATCGAGCGGCTCCAAGAATATAATTTCACTTTTGAGCATAGAGCCGGAATAAGCCACAGAAATGCAGACTCCCTCTCTAGAAGACCATGCCCTGCAGAGTGCTCTCACGGCAGCAAAACAGAAGCTAAGGAAGCTGCGATTCGAAGAACCACGGTGACCACCTACGAATGGACACCAGAAAAGTTGGCAGAGGAACAAGAGAACGATCCTGACTTGAAGAAAATCCGACATTGGAAAAAGGAGAACTGTCGACCTACTTGGCAGGAGATTTCAAGGTACTCGCCAACGATGATATCGTATTGGGCCCAGTGGGACTCGCTGGTTTTGGAAAATGGTTTGCTACAGCGAGTAATCGAGAACGATGAGGGTTCCGAAAGTAGAAGACAGTTGGTGATTCCAAGAACAAGGATATCAGCAGTACTGCGGAAATTACACGACAGTCCGTCAGGAGGACATCTAGGTGTGAAGAAGACCCTCCAGAAAGTGCGAGAACGGTTTTATTGGATGCACAGTTCCGAAGATGTGAAGGACTGGTGTAAGAAGTGCACTACCTGTGCTACGACCAATGGACCGCACGGGAGAAGAAAGGCTCCTATGAAGCAGTACAATGTCGGAAGCCCTTTTGAACGCATTGCCCTGGACATTGCCGGACCGTTTCCACCGACAGCAAATGGCAGCAGGTACATTTTGGTGGTGATGGATTACTTCACAAAATGGGTAGAAGCGTATGCCATTCCAAACCAAGAAGCCGCAACGGTTGCCGACGTGCTTGTGAATGAGTTCATTTGCCGATATGGAGTGCCCCTGGAAATACACAGCGACCAGGGCAGAAACTTCGAAAGCCAGCTGTTCCAGGGAGTTTGTGAAAAGCTCGGCATGAAGAAAACGAGAACTACGGCTTTGCACCCACAGTCGGACGGGATGGTAGAGCGAATGAACAGAACTCTTGGCAAATACCTGTCTAAGGTAGTATCTAACCATCAGCGAGATTGGGACCAATATCTCTCGCTATTCGCGATGGCCTACAGATCTGCCATCAACGAGTCTACCGGCCAAACACCAGCAAGAGTTCTGTTCGGACGCGAAATGAGATTACCCTGCGACCTTGAATTTGGATGCCGACCCGGAGAAGACATAGCTGGTGAAGATTACGTGACCCAGCTGAGAAAAAGAATGGACGACGTACACGAGCTGGTTCGATCGAATCTCCAGATCGCTAGCGATAGGATGAAGAAAAGGTACGGAAAGCTACGGAAGGAGGTTTTCACGAAGGAGACAAAGTCTGGCTGCATAACCCAAGAAGACAAAAGGGTTTTTCTCCAAAGTTGCAGAATGCCTGGGACGGTCCGTACCTCGTAAAGAAAAGAATCAACGATGTCATCTATCGTATCAGCAAGATCCCAAATGGAAAGCCAAAGGTGGTACACCGTAACCGATTAGCGCCATTCGAGGGTGACCACGATGAGGAAGTAAACCAGCTTCAGGAAGTAGCCGATCCTGCTTTTGTAGAGTTCAGGAACCGGAAAAGCAAGATTCGGCGTCACCACTGAGAGACGACAAGACCTGCTTACCGTTCCGGAGGAATACTCACTGGCAATAAACATCCCTGCCAGCGTAACCGATGTGCGCGGACTGGCATCTCTGTTTATAAAGAAGAGTGGCGCACGACCTTTGGTAAACCAGTTACCAGTACCAGGTAAAGCTCTGAAGCTGCAAAATGGCTCCCGCTACAATTTCCACCTAGTGACGAGGAACACCTTCGACGAAAGACCAACGTACGAGGATGTCTGGGAAGCATTACGAAGCCTGAGGGAGCATGTGCTTGAATTGAACGTGCATATGCTAGCCATGCCCAAGATTGAATGTAGGCATTTAGATTGGCGAATAATCCGTAACATGGTAGAAGTAATCTTCCGAGACACCGAAGTGCAGGTACTGGTTTGCGGCCATGCTCGGGAAACGCAGCCAACAGAGAAGACGGTCGCATGTTACTTCCATACAACTGGAAAATGCAACAAGGGGACCAGTTGCCGATACAGTCATCTCGTTCCAGTTTCCTAGCTAGTTCCAGGAGGAACTGTCTCTTAAGGAGGGGGCAATGTTACGCGAGCCACTGCAATAATATTCTCACTTAGTGCCCCCAGTGAAATCCCCGTATGAGACGACTATGGCTCCTCCGCCCAAATTTCGAGAAACATCGAGAATACCCACCGCACCCGGTGCATCCGCCAGAACGTCGAAAATATCCAGTGCACCCGCGAGAAATTTCGAGAATTACGGCGTGCGAGTATAAATAGGCCACCAGCTTCGCTGCAGGCAAATTAGTCAATCAGTCAGTGTTGATACCGAAGGAAAGTAATCGCTCCTCGATAAAGTGTTTATTAAGTGACTCTCATATAAATTATAATTAGTGTGTTTAGTGTATTAGATAAATTATTAAATAAGGACTGAATTACATATAAATCTGTAAATATAAATTAATTGTAAATATAAATTAGAATAAACGTTACAATACTATTAAAATTCCTGTGAGTATTGCCACATTATATGATACAACTGCTAAAGGCCAATCATTTAAGTGGCTACACTAAATAGTGCCGGTATCTGTTGTTGTAAGGGCGAACAGAGGGATGAATGAAAAATGAAGAGTTCCTATGTGTTTGGGGATGAAAAGTTAAGGGAGAAGAGGTTGCGATACATGTGTTGGTTAACCTGGTAGAGGACTACTTGACGGGGCGTGTGATAGTAGACTCTAGAGGAAGGAGATATAAGACGGAGACTGGGTGCCCCAGGGCTCGGTTCTGGGACCGACGCTCTGGAAGTGTGGGTTTGATGGGGTTTGTGGGATGTTAAGAGGAATGTGAGATTACGGTGTATGCGGACGATGTGTGTCTGGTATGTACGGAAAGGGAGAGTTACATTTCAAAACAAAACGGGTGAGTATGATCTACAAGATATAACCAACTCTTTTGGTTTGTAATTAGAAGGATTCAAATCACTTGCAGACCGGTTTCGGCGTAGTTGCGCCTTCATCAATGTAAGGTAGATGTTCCTATTCAACTTCCCTAAACCAGACTGAAGAAAACATTTTTGCAGTGTATAAAAGGTACTGTTGTCTACAATTGAACTAGTACAGTGCAATGTGGAATTGGTTCCTTCTTACTTGAACGGTAATTTTTTGGATTTATTTTAAAATTGTGTGGGTTGTTGAAAATAGTAGTAATACAGGAAACTCTTTGAAAATTATTAAATTTGTTTGAAATATTCGAATCATTTTGTGAAAAGTATCGAGTAAATCATCCTATCAATCATTTTCTTTGAAAAATTATCTCATTTTCCGTGGTATACTCAAAACGACCAAAAATATAGATGTTCCGGCATCGCGTAAACATCAGTCACATACTCAGGATAAGTATAACACATCCACCATGTTATCGTATTATTCATGGGTCATTTAGGCTTTTACTAAACACGCTTTTTGACGTTTGTGCGTCATCCACACATCAGCATTTTGTTTATTTATTTTAATAAAAATCTCACTAACATTTTTCTTATGTAACGTTAGATAACTTGAAAATACTGATAATATATGATTCATACAGAATCGTAATGGCCAAAACTGCGAACTACAACAATATCAATCTTGTTATTGAAATTGAAAAATAACAAATGAAAAAAGAGGTACGGTTGAAAAAAATTTGCATGCTGTGGTTTTTTAGTATAAATTGGTGGACATCAATGAATCTCGAAGTAAGCAACATTTTTTTGAAATAATCATCAAAGAAGCTCGTTAAAAGCAGTTTGTTTATCAGTCATGTATTCATTAGGTTAGGATATACCAGTAACGTTCAGGTAACCCTTTTAATGGAGGGCTGGACAACGATTGAGTGAACCGTCCGTTGAACGTCGATGATTCGACCTTTGGTTGAGGTTTATAATACAGAAATTTATTGGTTGAATTGTCACCAGCGGGTCAACCAAATATTATAAAACTGGTCCCAAGTGGTGTACTACCCTTACAATTTTTGAAAAATCCATATTGTTAGTACTACTCTCTACTACCTCGTAGATGGGCGCTGAACTATGCGTCAAGTACTTGTCTATGGGTTGTTGCAAGTGTAGATCTTCAGAATTTTTGTATTAGAATATTTTTGCTCTCGTTTTCATACCTTACAATTAGAAGCATTATGAGTGGAGTTAGGAAACAGAATCCTTGAAAAAATTATCCAAGAATACCAAGACCAACAGAACGGAAATGACACGTAGAGGAGAAAAGTGAAGTCAAAATATGGAGAAGAAAAACATTAAGAGAGAAATAGAAGGAGAGTCATGGATAAGAAGAACAAACTAAGATGTCAGAGATATATTTGGAGAGCAAGAAATATACAGCGGATACCAAAATGAGAGAAAAATTGATAAATGTAGATACAACATGAATGTTGTTTACTGAAGCAACTGAAGACGTATAGGAAAGGAAACGGTACAGAACTGGAAAGACAGGAAAGGATGAAAAAAATCGAGCTATGGGCCTGAAAAAGTAACAATTTCTGAAGTTTTGATTAATTTATTGAAAAAGTTGGTTTGAATAATACGTTTGAATAAAAAAATCCACAATGCGGATCTGCTTGCGAAGAAAATATGAATATACCATAATGATTTATTGATTTTATGATTAGGCGCTCTCTTAGCAAAAGTGTCATCGGTCTGGCAGCTTGCTAGGCCAATCACGCGTCAGCAATTTTTATGGAAAAAAAAAACGTAAAGAGAAGCGCATCGATAGAATGACTTTTAAAATTCCAAATGAATTCACCTGGCACTAATAGAACTTGCTTGCTGCCTGTAAAATGCAAAATAGAGAAAATGTGACCTGCATGCTATTTGCCATTCCAACATTAATTCGACGAATTGTTTTTATTTTAACCAAAGGTCTTATTATTTCCGGAAATTTTTCGAGCTCGCGTATAAATCTATTCGTTAAAAAGTGAATAATTATTACTAAATGTCGATAAAGAAGAAAACGTAATTAAAGACAACGACAAATTGAATTTACTGTTTGGACCCTTACTTTGTGGAATCTACTCATATTACTATTTTAAATGATTAATTAATTCTACTATTTAATGAATAAATAATGAAAAAATAATGAAAAAATAATGAAAAAATAATGAAAAAATAATGAAAAAATAATGAAAAAATAATGAAAAAATGATGAAAAAATAATGAAAAAATAATGAAAAAATAATGAAAAAATGATGAAAAAATGATGAAAAAATAATGAAAAAACTATTAAAATTAGTAAAAAATATTTAAGAAATATTTAAAAAATATTTAAAAAATATTTAAAAAATATTTAAAAAATAATTAAAAAATAACGAAAAAATGATGAAAAGATAATGAAGATTCTAAAAAATATTGTTAATTATTTCGATATTTGCATATCATCGTCAGAATGACAGAAATTACATTTTATGTGATGCCTACTTGATGATTAATATTTTGGCTAGACCAAATAGTGACCTATCCTGTGATTAACTTAATATATATGGATGGAAAAAAGTAGATATGATAATACAAATATTTAAGTTAGGTATTATTAGCCCTAGGGGGTTAACCTGGATATATTTTTCCATTTAATAGGGAAATCCAGTTCTTGTTTCTTATCACAAATATGGAGTACTTTCTTCTAGTTCTGTGTTAGGTATTAATAAATGTTTGGTGTCAAGTATATGTTTTGCGTAATGGGATGCGTAATGGGATTGTTTGAATCTGTATGCTTGTAAATGTTCATTGTGTCTAATTTCAAAATTTCGAATTGTTTGACCAATATAGACAGTATTATATTCTGGACATTCCAAGTTTACATATCCCATACTCTTTTAATTGAAATAGTACTAGAAATATTACCAGCATATGTGATGGTTTTGTAATTTTGTATTCCTTCAGTTTTTCCAAGAAGTATTAGTTGTAATGTAAATTTTTTCTCTTTTTTATTAATTAATTTATTAATTACGACAAAGCTGCTCCTGTATAAGTAGCATAGTAGCAACGACGTTACGTTTGCACATGATAACATTAGTCATTAATAACAGCGACGGACTGACATGTAGCACTGGTTTTTCGAGGTCACTGACTGTAGGAAAGCCCGCGATTCTCATTTTCCACCCTGCTGCATGAATATCATACTACATCATCATTGCATTTCCCTTTTTCCTGTACTTTGAGTACACTATAAAAATATATTGGTGAAGTGAGAACAAATTTCCTCGACTACAACGAATCTAATCTAGATTTTCTTGATAATACAATGTGTGGCAAATCCCTATAAATATTTTCTTATGTTAGGCGAAAAACAAAAACATTATCCAGTCGACTTAATTGGTTGGATTGTTTCTATCAGTTTTTTAACGTCTTGCAGGGTTCTGAAGATGTAAAAATTTGTGGTTGAAATTGGAGAAACTATAAGCTGTCTTTCATTGAATTTGACTAATTGAAAAACTGATGGAAACTGGACATTTTGTTTTTATTTCAAAACTCAACAATAATAGTATATTGAGGGTAAAATACCTTTATTAAATTTCATGTAATACTAGCGACCCGACCCTGCTTTGGATGAGGGGCACAGTATATAAAAAAAGAGACACAGCCATGAAAAAATGGCAAAAGACCTGGGAAGACTATAACGGAACAACTAAGATTTTTATTAAGAACGTTAGGAAATGGCAGGAAAGAAAATGGGGAGAGGTTAACTATTACGTGATACAGGCTCTCACAGGACACGGGATATTTAGTAATTACCTTGAAAAAAAGGTAGAGCACAAAACAACACTTGCTGGTATTGCGAAAACTCACTTTATGTAACATACAATTTTAGAATGTGAAATGTGGGCGTAAGTTAGAAAAGACGCAAAAAAGTGATAGGTATCGATACTATACGGAAAAAAATGTGGCAAAACAATTATTGCATAATCAGAAATCATGGACTATAGTGACTGAAATGGTGAAAAAATAATTCAGACGAAAATTTTATACGAGACATTTTGGCAGCATAGATCGAGACCTCCTTTTGTGACGTTAGAACTCGCGTCGGGTCTCATATACCCGATACTTTTTTATCATTGCCTTTTGAAAATTGAACCATTTTTTTTATCAATTATGTAAAATAAAACTGTTTTTTAATTAATTTAAACTCATTTTTGGCACATAGTATAATAAACATGATAGTCAATAATATAGGTATTGCATTTTTTATTTTTTTAAAAACACATAACAGTTGATTTGAGCCTGAGTTAGACATATGAATTTGTTGCATTTTTATAAAAATATCGCGTTTTACTGTCTTTTCGCAAAAGTAACACTTTTTTTTACTCCAGTTGGGACCTGAGCGTTTTCTGCTTCTGTAGTACTAGTTTCTTTTGCTTCTTGCCTTCTTTGTCGTACTTCTGTCCTTTTCTGTCCCATAAGTCTTTCACATTTAGACGACTACTTCGTAATGTACCAGGATCAATGAGAACATGCCCAACGACAGCCATGGAAGTTATTCCTAACCTCACACCACTACATATGGTGGTGGAAAGTGTTGCAGAAAGAATAAGATACAGACTAAGTAGAGAAGGAATCATTAAAAAAAAACAACCTTCTTACTTCTTAGAAATCAGAAAACCTGGGACTTGCCACAAGATGGTATGATGAAAAAGTATAACTTTTCGAAGAAATTCGTTACGGAATTAAGCAACAAGAAGGAATGGGATCCAAACACCATTACCAGACTTGGAAAGAATGCCATTCAATGGTACACAGACGGCTCGAAAGCAATAGGAGGAACTGAGATAGGAGTGTACGGTCCAGGAACCGAACACTCTGAAAGCCTGGGAAAAACCCCAAGTATCTTTCAAGCGGAGATTCACGCCATAAGAGAGTGTGCCCAGTTCAATATTGATAAAGGATATTGAAGGCAAAGGATTAACATAATGTCGGATGGTCAAGCAGCCATTAAAGCACTAAGGCTCTTGTGTTATCAGTTCCAAAATGGTGTGGGAATGCCTAGGCAAACGAAATAAACTAGGCGAGAACAATATAGTCACCTTACTATGGATTCCAGGACACACTGGGATAGAAGGAAATGAAATAGCAGATGAACTAGCAAAGAGTGGGACTGGAACACCCTTTTTGGTGCCGGAACCCTTTTGCGGTATCAGCTCCAATGTAATATTGGAAGAAATAGGCAAAGCCGAAGAAAATAGAAGATCTGACCATTGGAAAGATCTAGTAGGACTTAGACAATCAAAAATTCTTCTTGGTGATTACAACCTGTTGAGATCAAATGAATGCATAAGTCAAAGTAAAACTGCACTAAGAGTTTTAACAAGCATCCTTACGGGACGTTGTCGCCTGAATGGGCTCCTGGAAAAGCTCAAAATAGTGGAGGAAGAAGAATGTAGATTCTGTGGCATGGAAGAAGAAACCTCCATCCACATACTTGCGAACTGCACAGCAATTCAGAATACTAGGGCACAACACCTTGGAGATTACTGGATAGACGAGGGACATTTACCTAAGTTAAAGCCTGCAGATATCCTGAAATTCCTCCAGGAAATAGGACTAAAGGAGCTACTAGTCTCTGAGACTTTCCTCAGGAACTAAGTAGAAGTAAGGGTGCACAATAGATCTTTTAGGTCTCAGTGAATGTCATCCCAATTTACATATAATGTACCAGCCAGGTAAAGTAAACCTAATAAAGCTTTTAGTTCAATAAGGTCGGTGGGTTTTGAATATCTGGTCCTAGAAAATTTGTAAGCGTTCGATTCGATTGACTGGTTTGTATATTCAACAATTTCTTCCAGCATACTGTCAGAAATAAAAAGATTCCAGGTTTCTATAACAAATTTTGTCGTATGCATATAATGAGAGGAAATTTTTACAAACAGCTCCTTATAAAAATTTGGTAGTATTTATACTTAAAAATAAAAAAAAATCATGGAACCCCGATGCAAGTGAAACTTTTTTTTGGATTGTAGGCAATTAACTGAAAATTTTCGGAAAATTATTCTATTTAGGGTATCCTAACTTAATAATTGGACAGTGGACTATAAAAATGTAGAAAGTAGCTCCACGGTTATTATTATTATTTTTTACGTTATTGTTCGTTTTAAAAACGTGGTATATTGAAAACATTTTTATTTAATTCATCTTTCACTTTTTAGTTCCATTTACTATACGGATTAATAGGAACTATATTGAAGGTTATTCATATACAAATGTCATAATAAAAAAAATAAAAAAATTATCATCGTGTCCAGGATTCAAACCCTATGCCTACAATTCATAATTTTCGGCATCCAAACCTCTATACCGCTCGGCTACAAAGTCATGACATTTCTATGTTGTATATAGACCGTATGATAAAAGCGACGTTTTATAAATAATTCTCGATACAAGAAATCCCGGACATAAAAGAAAGCGAGCTAAATAAAACGTGGTAAAAATAAATTAACTCTCCAAGAGCCTTTTATCGTTCCCTATAAGCACGAACTCTCTCGGCAGTCTGTCTCGTACGGCGTAAAATTAATTAATTCATTCACAAAAACCGCGGAGCACTTGCACGAATGAGTGGAAATATAAATATTTCATTTATTTACTTTTTAGTTCGGTTCACTAAACGGTGTGTTTACGGACTAATAGGTACTATATTGAAGGTTATTCATATACAAATGTCACAATATAACAAAAAAATTTCCAGGATTCGAAGTCCATGCCTACAATTAATAATTTTCGGCATCCAAACCACTCTATCGCTCGGCTACGAAGACATAATATTTTTATGTTGTATATAGACTGTATGATGTATGTCAAACGCGACTTGCAATAGATTAGATGAACGAAAAATTTTGAGGTGATGTAAAATATGTTTCACATTAAAAATTATTTCCACTCTCAGAATTATGATTATTTTAGTTATTTTTAATAGTGTAACCGGTTTGTGACCGTATTCGAATCATCGTCGTTATATTTCTACATTCTTTTATTCATGACGGAGGCGTGACAAGTTTGTCAGTCGCGGTGTTCCTACAGTAAATCCGACATTTTTCATCAAAACCAACAAGCTGTGAATTCGGAATTATGTCTTAGCAGGGGAAGAAATGCCCTAGGATGTGGTATGTATCAAAATTGTAGTGATAAACACGCTAAACATCTGCCAATAAATTCTTTTGTGAATAGATAAGAGATACGAAACGACTTTTGGTAAAATGATGGAGATATACACGAAAATGTTGAATGTAGAAAGAACCATGAGAGATTTGCTCGAGAAAGATGTTCATTTTTTGGTGAAAAAAATTGTACCGTCAGAATTTGACTACATTGTTGTAATTTTAACTGTTTTTAAAGTAATTTTTTGTATTTTTGGTAGGGGCAAAACTTATAGGTTCGTTAATGTTACGTATTGCGCCTTTTCAATACCAGGTGCGTGTTGGACTCTTTTTGGATGAGTATTGTTGACATTTCCTTCCTTACTAATGACTACCTATTTATTTGTTGATATTTATTTATTTTAATTCAGAAGTTATTTTTGGATTTTATCGGGAAAAACCATTGATACCTACAACCATTATAACATTGGCTCCAAAATTCTTGAGTATTTGGTGCGGTAAACTAAAAATGGCTTTTCATTCAAAATAACCCTAACACGACGCCTAATCTTTGCCGAGCTGTAGTTAAGTTGCGCGCGCTGGAATAATTGTCCCTTTTTTACACATGCAGTGGTACAACGAAAATAAAAAAAAATCACTGATTGGATTCAACAACCTAACGAATCAATCACGATCTTGAAATTCCTTATATTCCGCTTCTAATGATCGTATTAAACATTTTTCTTTCAGAATGTGTGGTTTTTGAAGGCATATTCTTTTATAATTCAACACGGAAGATAAAATTAATTTTTCAACAATAAATCTAAATGTTTTTTTTGTTTTAGATTTAAAAAAAATATGTAAATAAAATTTTGAAAATTTTGCTCATATAGTTTATTAAACTACAACTCTTATAGACCGGTAATCCATGATACATTTAGGCTCCATTATTTCGAATGGAAGCCGTTTTCACTATCTAGTTTCATGTGAAAAACAAGTAGAATAAGGCTTTTCCCCAAGGCACAAACTTGATAATCGATAGCGTCAATTATTCATCTCGGAAAATTTTTATGTTAGGTAGATTTTTCGACCCCACTTCCCCGGACTAATGTGCCCATATTAATTTTAGAAAAGTGTACCGGAATTGAAATTAGGCTTCCTTTCACTAGGGTCAACCAACATAAACGCAGATATCTCGTTATAACTATATAAATTACGGAGACATATGCTAAGCTATTCAATTACCATTTTATCTAGGACGTATTAATCCTAAATCTCGGTCTCCGAAGAGATTTACGATAGGAGCAGGACATAGCTTGACCCTTCCCAGATCTTCCTAAGCGGTCATGACTTTTAGTGTCGTAGGCAGACCGAGAAATACAACTGACCTACATGAGCGCCTTTAAGTATCCTCTAGAAAAGGAAAATTATATGCCCGAGAGTTAAATTACGATCTGGACGTCGTAACAATTGATTTTTTTTATTAACTTTAATCTTAATAAATTTGTTCACACTAATTTAAATAACTGAGCTAGAAAGGTCTATGCTTCCATCTTATGGAAAATAAAAGACCACTCAAATGCGGATATTTTGATACCAACTTATTCGTCTTGAAAAATAGATCATTTGATAACATTGCGCCAATGTTGTAATTTAATTAATAAACCCACAATTAATGATATTATTTTTAAAATCGCTTACGGAGATTGTATGAGTAAGACAGAGAGAAAATACGTAAATAGACATGTATTACAGATTCCACGAACGAAGTAAGGATATCAGCGGTGATAAGAAATGAATAAATAAAACCAGGCAGGGTTGAACTGACCTAATTTTATCAGTTAATTTTTATATTTTGTTTTTTCTTTGTAGTATTTTGTAGTGTATTTGTTGGCATCGGTAACTCTTTGAAAAAAAATAGGATAGGGATGCGGAAAAGATTTTTTTATATGCAAGATGTTGAATGTCTATTAACTGTTAATACAAAAATGCTTGTGAAATGTGTGTAGGTAATGAACCCGACGTAAAGGGCGATACTAAAAGATAATGTATAATTCTTAGAGTATCCCCTTTTACGCGCTCCACCTTCCCCCCACAGGCAGTGCCTGAGGACCTCATTACCTTCTATCCGCGAAGTGTAGCTGAAAAAAAAATTTTATTGGCCTAAGCCGGTTTTTATATTTTTTTGGTAGCTAAAGTCGCCTTTTTGCTTTATTAAATTTTTTTGGTGGCCGAAGCCGGGTTTTGTTTAATTTTTGTATTTTTTTGATAGCCGAAGCCAGTTTTTGTGTTATATATATTTTGATGGCGATGAGTGTTTTCCCTTGCGTGACATAAAAAGCACTGTTAACTGAAATCTAATTTGTATCATTATATTTCTTCATGATTAGGTATAGTTCGATCAGCAGCGTCAACTACAGTCAACCAGTCTACCTGTTCCATAATTAGGATACGTTAAGCCGTCACTCGAGTTCCCGTCAGGGTGAAAACTGACCTGTCTAAAAGGTGTTTATGGTAATTACGGTAAATTCTCTGAATCATCTGATATCTAGCTATGTATTTATTGCAAATTGTAATAAGTGAACAGTAAAAGTTTTAAGGGAGGTCCGTTTTCAGATGTATGAAATAAGAAATAGTTATAAATGTCTTATGTTTGGCACTATTAAACGATATTATTTTATATGATATCATTATTGGAATAAAATACGGAATTTTAATTCTACAATTTTATTGCGTAATACTACTGAACTGAGTCATAAATACATACATATAAAGAAGCTAACCTAACCTAACCTAACATATAACCTAACCAGAAAGGGTTTACCCTTTTCACTTAGTATTACTTCAAGCATTTTGTGTATCACTATAGCGTACGACAACAAACGTTCGGAAATATGTATATTAATAAACTGCCCTTTCGAAAATGACAACTTAATATAATAGAAAAATATATTCATAGCAATTAGTACTGACAGACCCCTAGCCACCCCAATAGGTTATTCAACTTTTTCATTAGAATTCAGGATTACGAATAGGTATTAAGATTTACTGGAATTTTCAAAACTATTCAGTTTACCTGTCAGCGGATTAAATAAACTGGACGGCAATTCGAGTGCGGGATTAAGATACCTGCAAGTGTCGGGGGAACTCATGTGTATTTTATAGTCGTTAAGAATCCTGACGGGAATTCGTTTGTACCGGAATTGTTTACGAAATACGTGTCGGTCAGTTATTAAATGTACCTATTATAATATAGAAAACGTTATAATAAACTGCTATTACAAAATGACAAACTTATGTAAAGATGTTAGATTGTCAATTGAGAGATGTACCTTTTTTACATAATTTGATTGCAATCTATCATATCTTTATACAACTGAAAAATATAATCCTATTATTTTGTTTCAACGAAACTGGTATTCATGGTATGTACAACTATATTCACAAGTCCGACTCTGTTTGACCGCAGCAGGTGGAGTCCTATTGAATGGTTAGATTTTGTAATCGAATCGAAAATTTCAGACAAATGAACTGATTTTGTGGGTTTATTAATTAAATAACAACATTGGCGCAATGTTATCAAATGTTCTATTTTTCAAGACGAATAAGTTGGTATCAAAATATCCGCATTTGAGTGGTCTTTTATTTTCCATAAGATGGAAGCATAGTCCTTTGTGAAGTTATAAAATTATGATCATTTAAATGTCCAGTCCTGTAAGCTCAAAACGTAGTCAGTATTTGCTACGAGATAAGTTTACCTTTGCGAGTAGTAGCTCGCAAAACAACTATAAAAGTTTTTTCATTTCGTCTGATGCTTCGATTTGTGTCAGAACGGCTGTTTCGGTATTTATGTCGTATAGAGCCTCCTCGATAACAAATGAACAGAAGTAATGACTTCAACAACAAAAAAAGGGGTTTTCTCTTTTGCCGGGTAAATAATGAACGCAGTTGGAATTTTCAAATGGCTTTATATAATTTTATCACCAGAATCGCTCCGGAAAACCGTTTCAACATTGAAAACTTAATAAAAGAAAAAAGAGATAGGGGAAAACAATTAACATTCCCTGATGGTGTAAATATTTTTAAATTTAGCTTTGTGCAAACACTTTTGTGTTCGAAAAAAAAAATACAATGAAGCATTTCACATAAATAATTCACGCTTGAACCGGTAAGGTCGATTAAGGTATTTATTATTAGACACTCTCTAAATATATCTAGCTTTTTGGGGTAACCTGAGTGGAAGATAAGATCGATCTAACCTAATTCGACGCAACAACATAATATCATACGAATTGCTTTAGTGAATTCGTTCTGATGTTTTTATTTGTATATTGCTTGTATGTGTGTTTGTATGTATACTGGGGTGACATTCACTGAAACCTAAAAAGATCTACTGTGCTTCCTTTCATCCACTTAGTTCCTGAGGTTCAGAAAATAGTAGTTCCTTTTCTGGATAAATTTTTAGTTATCGGCAGGCTTCAGTTTATGTATGTATCCTTCTTCTATCCAGTAGGTGTTATGTGCACTAGAATTCTGTATTGCAATGCACTCTGCAAGTATGTTCTACCATTCCACAGAATCCATTTTTTTCTTTATCCACTATCAATTTTAATACCATTCTAAATGAAATGAATTATTTAAATATTTGTATTACTGCGAAAAAGTTGGTTTTTTTCAAAAAATCAGACTTCTTCTTTTTTAGAAAATTAAATTTTCAACAACTTTTGTTTGATACATTTTTTTAGAGGAGTAGGATTTTAATTTTAAAATTTTTTTTGTTAAAGCATTTTAACTAAAAATTTGTACTATAAATTGAATATCTTTTTTTTTAGGTTAAAATCGCTAAGGGTTTAGTATTGATGAAAAAAATATAAAATCACAATATCAGATTTATTCAGATAAAATTATTATACAATTGAAGACTTAGTGTGAGTACAAAAAATTTAATTTTATTCATTCCACCTCAGAATTGAATAGTTCTTAATCTTCAGCTGACGATATACGCTCTCCCTCTCTCACCACAGCTTGCCTATAGTGTTACTCACTCGCAGCTATACATATATTTTTAGATCACTTGGCAGGCAGAAAGTCCCACCAAAATGATTAATTAATAATACTTATAAATATACCATATTTTTATATTTTTTTGCAAAATATTTTAGCACTCGTCTGGCAAGGTTAAAAAACCAACTAAATCGTCCGGCTAAAACTTTTTAAACATTGAACTACAGCATATAAAAATTTCAAATTGCCTCATTGCCTCAACAAATTTTTTGCAAAAAATTAATATTTTTGAAAATTTAGGGGTCGATTTAGCCCCGCTACTCACCAGCCAGGTCAGAAATTCCGTGTTAGGGTATAATAGGAGAGGTATAGGACAAGTTTTCAGCTTGCCTCAAATACCTAACCAAAAATTGGTGTCAGCTCTTCTACTACAATGTTATTAACGTCAGAAAAAGAACTGAAAAGAGCATGCAAAGCTTTTGTAGAGACGGCAGAGGTAGCGAGTTTGAGAGTTAATGGAGATAAGTCAAAGTTTTTGAAAATGACAACTCCGCAGAGAAGGAAAACGAAGAGACATTTTTTGATTGAACGGACAGAGATCAATGGAATTCGAATCTATCTATTTACGTAAACCTCCAGGCGATGAGGAGATGAACATAGAAACAAGACTAACAAAACGAAGTAAACAGGCAGAAGCCCTAAATAAAATATTAATTTCGAAGAAAGTATCTAGTATCAAGCTACATCTATACAAAACAGTTATTAGAACAACGACACTATACGTTAGTGAAATATGGATAATGAATAAAGAGAAGGAGAATGGAGAAAACATACGAGAAAGGAAAAGACTCAGAAGGATATTAGGAGGAAAAAAAGAAGAAGTAGTATGGAAAAGAAGAACAAACCAAGAAATGAGAGATTTATTTGTAAATCAAGAGCAGTATAATACGAACAAAATTATTGGATAGCTAGGTTATATGCAGCGGATGCCAAACACCAGAATGACAAAAACCATTATAGATCTAGACATAGAAGCAACGAGAAAAAGAGGAAGAATTAAAAAAGGTGGCATAATGAAGTCATTGAAGACCTTAAATAGGGAGGAGTATCGGACTGGAAGGCGAAAGCAAGAGACAGGAAACAATGGCAGAAAGTTATCACAAAGCTATGTGCCTAAAAGGCCTTTGTGTAGCATAATATATATTTCCAATTGTCAGTCCTATTAGACCTCCCCAATGGTTTGAACTTCTCTCATTTTCGGCGTTGCCTATTTCTCCCAATATCGCATTGAAGCTGATACCACAAGAGGATTCCGTTCCCTAAAAAGGTGTTTTAGCCCCTTTTTTGATAGTTCATCTGCTGTTGTCTTTCCTTCTATTCCAGAGTGTCCTGGAACTCACAGTAAGGTATTTACTTAATTACAGTTACCTGTAAAAAATTGTCATATTTTAGTAAAGCGAGTTATCAATATATGTCAAAGGTAATAGTTTAATACTATTATAACGCCTTTGAAAGGCGCTGTAAGAATAATTTAGAGTGCTCCTTTTTGTTACTGTATTGTGCATCGAATTTCATTTCATCCTGTGGCATGTCCCAACATTCCTGATTTCTAAAAAGCGAAAAGGCGAATTTTATCAATGATTCCCTTTCTACTTCGTCTGTATCTTGTTCTTTCTGTAACACTTTTCACCACAATTGTAGATACCACTTCAATGGCCGGCGTTAAGTATGTTCTCATTGCTCCTGTAATACATATAGATTGCGAAAATCCCTTTCTTACAATGCGACTTATACAAGTACGACAAGGAAAATATGGGCAAAACTACATGAAAGAGAGAGAAGACTTGTTAGCCTAGCGATCAGTCCCCTCTACCCAAAACAGTTGGGCGTGTATTCAGTCCCCTCCTATTTATTTTAACTGTTGTGTTGCCAAATGTACTTATCTGTAAAAATTATTCCTAATTTTTGTCTCGAAATTATTATCTATGTTCAAAATTGTTGTTCGTGAAGGAATTGGGCGATTTTGAAATGCCACAATAAACATTGGGCATTGTAAAATGTTTTATTTTCAAATACAACGGCGTGCGCTATCAACGTGTGAAAGATTTGTAGCGAAAAGATCACATAAGTTTAAATGTGAGTTCTCTATGTAAAGGACACTGTTGGGGGATGAAAGTGTTTAATTTTACCTAATAGTGCATGAGCTCGAAAAAAAGTTAACGATAACGAGACAAAAATATCATTTGTACAAATTAATCTGAGCTTCTGGCAACAGCGGTTGAAATAGTGGGGCGATGAACACACGCCCAACTGTTGTGGTAGAGGGGACTGATCGCTGGGCCAACAAGTCTTCTCTCTCTCTTTCACGTAGTTTTCCTTGTCGTACTTGTATACGTCGCATTGTAAGAAAGGGATTTTCGCAATCTGTATATACAGACTAGTATTCGAGTTCTGGAGAGGTTGTTATAGGCTAGTTCCACTACTCCACGCAATAGCTCCATAAGTGATGATTGGTCTCACTATGGCTGTATTCATCGTCTCAAGATTGCTTACATCAAATGTATTTGGATACTAGAAATCTGAACTAGCTTCAATATTTCTCAATAAAGTTGAAAATTAAATTAATGTTGAGACGTAATAACAAAATTGTAAAAGTTAAATAATGGTGTATCAAAGCTTAGTAACGAAATTAATGATGTAATTGGGATACTACTAGCGTACGTTGCCTCTTTTACTTCGGATCTTAGCATTGTAACAACTGTTTTTTCAGGCTCCCTCAGGTTTCTAGGTGCAGGTAATTGACGATTAAAATTTTCCCTAAGGAGATCCTATGAATACTTGAGTGGCATCAGATCAAAGCTTTTTAAAGGTGACTGTGTAGTCATACGTAATTTCACAAAAACAGGAAATTGTGTTGCAAAAAAAAATCGGAAGGCATCACATCTTCTGACAAAATATTACTAAGACACTAATTAGGATTCATTGATCTCTTACAGAGCATAATACTATCCAGGTCAAAACAGAGCCACCGGTGAATGGAATACTTGCATAGATATTGCAAGATGCTTCAGACTAACCCTTATTAATCAATCCAGAGATGAATTTTAATGATTTCCAGCAAGAAGTAACCCGATAACCCTTTTCTCTTTAGGCAGTGAGGGTGCAGTGACTGGTCTCTTACTGTTTAATTCAGTTCATTCAACAGACTTTTTAATGTTTAGGAAGAAATTGTGAGATTTTGAACATCTTCGATGTCTAATATAATGTTTGTTAGTGCATCGTGTACGCCCTGGTCTTCTGGAATAATTTCCTAACTCATAAAAGCGTCTTACCATGAGATTTATTGTGAAAAGATGTTTGCCTTATTAATAATTGGTAACATCACTATGACAATATCCTTCGTCCAAAAAAGATGCGGCCTGGCACTACCTCTTGTTTAGTTAGATTCTTAGATCCATTTAATTTTCTAATTTGGATAGTTTACTACGAAAGCGTATTACTTTTAAAAAAAAAGGAACAATTTGTAAGCAAGTACTGTATAAAATTGTTCATAGTCTACGATTCAAATACTTCAAAACTAACTTAAGATGTATTTTAATATGCATTCGAACCATAGAAAGCTTATTAAAGTCAATAAAGAAAAACATTATGGATAAAAAAAAATTGGCCTTTTAAACGATATTTACCGACGTGGTATACCCAATACCACGGAAAATATTTTCTAACCGCCCTTCTTGGTCTCGAAATGCACAATTTGGTTTTAAATCACGTTTTAGCGATTTTATAAAATAACCGGTAACAACGGCGGCGTTATGAAAATAGGAAAAGATATATTTTCCGTAACAGCTGAGTGAAATGGTTATAAAATGATACCGTTAAGTTTATTTTTCGCCGTAAACCGATTTATTATTTTCATTGGTACAACAGTGTAGTCAATTACTTTGAATTTTTTTCTATTTACATTAATCTTACTGGAAGTAGTGAATTGATAAAAAAGTAAGCAAAAACAATGCGATTTTACGGTGTTTCCATGTGGAATAAGACGTTTCTGTTAAAAATAGGATGTTTTCAGTGGAAATTGTTCGGTTTTGTAGGTGAATAACCTGAAATTAAAGAATTTTTGTTTAATAAAACAATTATTATTAGTTAGTAACAGAATATCTCAACATTAATTAGTTTGAACCACCCTGTATTGAAAATATTTTAGAAATAATCAAATAAAATTAATAAATGAATCAATTGAAAACAGAAATAAAGTCAAATAATAAAAACACAGAATTATCTTTATAAACCTCGATACATAATGTTAGAATTGACACACTATTTGTACATAGTGTAAAAATGTTGTAATCCAAACAGATTTATGTCATTAATTTAAAAATTCGTGAAATGACAGTGAATAATCGCGAATAGAATCAACCGATTAAAAAAAAGTGTGGTTCATAGAGGACATGGTATTAAAACATGTGAAAGTACCTTTAACATCAATAGATATCAATAAAAATAACTCTAAAACAATTTTTCAGAACGGCAAGTCGTCTAGTGAACGATAAACAACAAAAAATTGAATGTTGTTGATTTTGAAACGAGGAAGGAGGAAGTACAAGAATTTTGATGGTGAAGATAAAAATTAAAATTAAAAAGCCTGAAAAATAAAACCAGAGAAGTGGAAAAGTTAAGAAGTACTAACCTTGTGAGAGATAACATCCATTTATTATCAACCAGAAAGAGGTAAGCGTAATTTCACATATTTAAACTCGACTGGAGTCTCAGGTATTCGAAGAAAACCAGACACAATTTGTTCCAGAGAAAGTTACATTTACTTTCTACAATAGTGTATGTGACATCAGCATGCATATTTGATGTTATTTTATATCCCACACATCAGAGGATTGAATATTCTTTCACACGTTGTTCCTAAAAAGAAATAACCTATAAATATTTCACATCGTAAAATTCTTATTTGATATTTAGTTAAGATTGTTGATATTAGTAGTTATAAATTAAAAAGGAAGCTTACCTTATTAAAATAAATAATCCAAAGCAATTCAATAATACTCCTTTTCAAGAGACACCTGTTCATAACGTTGCTAGCCATTTTAGTTCTATAGAATCGGTTACAGTGTTTATACGCATGACACAAATCTAAAGCGATTCCTCCGATTCTTGTTTGTGTTACGAGGGGAATGCGACAAGTAATCACTAGAAATTTAAACTAGAAACTACCAGAATAAATTTATTAATTACAATACAAAAAAAAGGAAGAAAGAGGAGAGTATTTAGTTGCATCGGAATATAAAAAATTTTAGTAAAGAGCATTGTAAAGGTTAAAATTTCAATTAAAATTCTTTTTCATGTTTTTATTGTAAATTCAAACATTCATCCTATTAAAGTTCTAATTTATTTTTACCACTTGAATATTACACTATTTATCTTCACTATTTAATTCACTGTCCGATTACTAAGAACTTCGGTAAACTAACTCCTTACTGTCCGTTTCACTAATTGTCAATTCACTCAAAAACCCGCGTATATATAGTCTTTATCAGTTCTTGAACTTCTTGAACTTCCTCGCCCGTCCTATGCACAAACGAAGCGTCTTTTCGAGAACATTCTCGAAACTCGAAAGGGACGGTTTTGAGTTGGAAACCTCGCAACAATAATATAAAAATTGCAAATAAACAACATCTTACAATCCATTCGCCATGTGCCAAAAATAGTTTTAGTCGGTCTTTTTTATTGAAAACCATGAATGTTTTTAAAGAAGAGGACGTAATGATGCTATTTTTTTTTCATGAGTGAACAATATCTTCTCACGTTTTTAAATTGAAACGACGCTGATGGTAACGTCGGATACTAACAAATTATACATTGTGGTCTGAAATTTTTTTATCCAAATAACTTGTTTAAAATTCATCGTGTTCAAAATTAATTTGATTCTGAACAACAGTTCCTGGTATACTATAAACTATGCAACATATAAAATCAATACATTATTGTCGTATTTTAAAACTTTCCCAACATTAATTTCGTTATTACATCATGGCATAACATAGTTTAAATAGTATGCACAAAATTTGAAGTGAAACTTGAACTAATAAAAATTCCTCACTGATTTTCAACACTGTATTTCCCGATAATGTATTCCGTTCGATTTGGTTTATTATTGAAGGCAGCGCTTTCCAAAAGCCGAAATTATCGCAGACTCACTAAGTGCACGAGTCAAATTTACATATTGAAAAGGAGTTTGACAAGTTAAATGTTATAACCAGTTAAAGCAACTCTACAAGTCTAAAGCTATTAGCTATGACTTGTCGATGTGGGTGGTTTAAAGCGTTGGAGTCGGTTAGAACTTGTAAGTTTCATTTAGTTTGAATGTTTTGAGTTTTGTGCGACAACCAACCACTCGACTTTGATTGATTTTTCAATAACTTTTACTATAAATTAAACAAAATTTACGTATTTAAACTAGCTTCAAGTATGGAACATAATAGGAATTGAAAGAAATCCATTTCACTCTTAAAAGGGTTACTTTGGAGAGTTGTATTGTAATTTACATCAAGCATTCTTTTCTGTGCCCACTTGAAAATGCATCCCTCATACATTCAGAACCTTGAAGTATAATTAACTCCCCAAGTTTGGAGAGCAAGGAAAGATCGATATAATATCATTCAGCATGGTTGATTTGGGAAAAATTGGATATTTCTACATAAAAAAGCAAATACTTTATTATATATTTAAATTTGAAAAACATATCTTTGGAAAACTGAATTACGGATAATTGATGTAAATTATTTAAATGTTTACGATTTCTTAAATAGCCTGAACGATAACAATATCATGTGTAAAATAACCTGAGATACTTTGTACTGCGATGTGCTCTAGAATCGTAAAAAATGTCATAAAATTTTATATCCAGTATACACTTCCATTTGAACTTCAGAATTGAGTGAATAGAAACCATAAAAATAAAAAAAAACTCAACTTATGTCCTGGACTGTCTAGTTATAACATTAAATTGTGACATTTGAAAACAATCAAAATATATCATTATGGTACTCAAAAATCTCAAAGAAGCTTTTATTTCGTTTATATTTCAAATCATATTGGCGTTGTCACTTTTGGGGTAAAATTGTTTAAAGTATTCACTTTGGACAAAAAATGGCCAATCTAAACAGTAATCCACTGTATGTATCTTCCTCATACACAAGTGGAAAAATAATAAAAATAGAACAAACATTTACATATTGATTGTATAAATGTAGAAATATCCTCTGATAGACTCAGAAGAGGAGATATTCGGAAAATACTGAAAAAGTAAAATGTCGAGAAGAAAACTCTTGACCTTATTAAGTATATGTAGGTACGGATGAAATGTGAATATTGTGGGAAAATTCCAAGGTACTCACGACAGAAAAAGGTTGTGTACCTTCCCTTCCCTTGTTTGCTAACATGGCGGATTCCGGCGAAAATTAAAATATGATCCACAACAAACTAAAACAATTTTGCATGAAAATTAATAAAAGCCAAACAAGAAGTGTGGTGATAGGACAGAATAATGTTAAGCATTGAATTGCCATTAACGGAAAAAGCATAGCAAAAGAAGATAGTCTCAAATACTTAGGTATAATAGTAGTAGAGCAGGAGAAATGGATAACTAAATGGGAATCGAAACAAAAGTAAACAAATAAATTGTCAAACCTTTTCTAGCATACACAATATTTTGCCCTTCTTTTTCTTTTTCGCCTGTACTTGCTGTCTCCACTTCCCGCTTTCGTTTTTCTCTTTTAGGAGAGATGTTCTTCTCCTCTCCTTGTTTTTTGCGCACTGCGGCTTTCTTTCTTGTTTCTTCCAGTGCAAGTCCCTGCTCAAGAAAGCGAAGATATCATCATACCTCCGCTCCACTAAGTCTACGCCTTCGTGGATCGTCCCTTCCACCGTGTTTACCCGGTTCAGGAAGGATGGGGTTTTTTACTTTTGCCAGGATTTTTCCCGAAAACAGTTGAGGAGGTCGAGGGTAGCCCCTGCCGTAATCCTCTCCTGTTTTTCTATAGCTTCCTCAACACGAGGGTTGCTCGCGCGTGAGAAGGATTAGAAGGATTAAAAGGATTAAGGGAGTATTTCCATACCTACCACTTTGTTCTGAATTTTCGACAAAAAAAAATAAAAAATGCTAATAATTCGTAAAGAAGGGGGTTTTTTGGGTCGCAAAATCGACTGGCACAATCAGTTTTTTGATAAAATCAATATTTCGCCTTCAAATAGACTCATGAAATTTTCGAAAATCCACTTTTCAAAACAAAAAATACTCATAACTCGACTAATAGGAAAGATAGAACGTTCTAGTCTTCACCAATCGATAGAGGGGACAATTTTGAGTCAACATTTTCAAGGATTAAGGAAGTTAGAAAAAAGCAATTTGTATCGCAAAATATTTCCATACCTACCCCTTTGTTCTGAATTTTCGACAAAAAAAACATAAAAAATGCTAATAATTCGCAAACAGGGGTTTTTTGGTCCAGAAAATCGACTGGCACAATCAGTTTTTTGATAAAATCATTATTTCGCCTTCAAATAGAGTCATGAAATTTTCGAAAATCCACTTTTCAAAACAAAAAATACTCATAACTCGACTAATAGGAAAGATAGAACGTTCTAGTCTTAACCAATCGATAGAGGGGACAATTTTACATATTCTAGTGAATTTTGACTCGATATTTCCAAGGATTAAGGGAGTTAGAAAAAAGCAATTTGTATCGCAAAATATTTCCATACCTACCCCTTTGTTCTGAATTTTCGACAAAAAAAACATAAAAAATGCTAATAATTCGTAAACAGGGGTTTTTTGGTCCGAAAAATCGACTGGCACAATCAGTTTTTTGATAAAATCAATCTTTCGCCTTCAAATAGAGTCATGAAATTTTCTAAAATCCACTTTTCAAAACAAAAAATACTCATAACTCGACTAATAGGAAAGATAGAACGTTCTAGTCTTCACCAATCGATAGAGGGGATAATTTTACATACTTTAGTGAATTTTGAGTCGATATTTCCAAGGATTAAGGGAGTTAGAAAAAAGCAATTTGTATCGCAAAATATTTCCATACCTACCCCTTTGTTCTGAATTTTCGACAAAAAAAACATAAAAAATGCTAATAATTCGTAAACAGGGGTTTTTTGGTCCGAAAAATCGACTGGCACAATCAGTTTTTTGATAAAATCAATCTTTCGCCTTCAAATAGAGTCATGAAATTTTCGAAAATCCACTTTTCAAAACAAAAAATACTCATAACTCGACTAATAGGAAAGATAGAACGTTCTAGTCTTCACCAATCGATAGAGGGGATAATTTTACATACTTTAGTGAATTTTGAGTCGATATTTCCAAGGATTAAGGGAGTTAGAAAAAAGCAATTTGTATCGCAGAATATTTCCATACCTACCCCTTTGTTCTGAATTTTCGACAAAAAAAACATAAAAAATGCTAATAATTCGTAAACAGGGGTTTTTTGGTCCGAAAAATCGGCTGGCACAATCAGTTTTTTGATAAAATCAATCTTTCGCCTTCAAATAGAGTCATGAAATTTTCGAAAATCCACTTTTCAAAACAAAAAATACTCATAACTCGACTAATAGGAAAGATAGAACGTTCTAGTCTTAACCAATCGATAGAGGGGACAATTTTACATATTCTAGTGAATTTTGAGTCGATATTTCCAAGGATTAAGGTAGTTAGAAAAAAGCAATTTGTATCGCAAAATATTTCCATACCTACCCCTTTGTTCTGAATTTTCGACAAAAAAAAACATAAAAAATGCTAATAATTCGTAAACAGGGGTTTTTTGGTCCGAAAAATCGACTGGCACAATCAGTTTTTTGATAAAATCAATCTTTCGCCTTCAAATAGAGTCATGAAATTTTCGAAAATCCACTTTTCAAAACAAAAAATACTCATAACTCGACTAATAGGAAAGATAGAACGTTCTAGTCTTCACCAATCGATAGAGGGGACAATTTTGAGTCAACATTTTCAAGGATTAAGGGAGTTAGAAAAAAGCAATTTGTATCGCAAAATATTTCCATACCTACCCCTTTGTTCTGAATTTTCGACAAAAAAAAAATAAAAAATGCTAATAATTCGCAAACAGGGGTTTTTTGGTCCAGAAAATCGACTGGCACAATCAGTTTTTTGATAAAATCAATCTTTCGCCTTCAAATAGAGTCATGAAATTTTCGAAAATCCACTTTTCAAAACAAAAAATACTCATAACTCGACTAATAGGAAAGATAGAACTTTCTAGTCTTCACCAATCGATAGAGGGGACAATTTTACATATTCTAGTGAATTTTGACTCGATATTTCCAAGGATTAAGGGAGTTAGAAAAAAGCAATTTGTATCGCAAAATATTTCCATACCTACCCCTTTGTTCTGAATTTTCGACAAAAAAAACATAAAAAATGCTAATAATTCGTAAACAGGGGTTTTTTGGTCCGAAAAATCGACTGGCACAATCAGTTTTTTGATAAAATCAATCTTTCGCCTTCAAATAGAGTCATGAAATTTTCGAAAATCCACTTTTCAAAACAAAAAATACTCATAACTCGACTAATAGGAAAGATAGAACGTTCTAGTCTTAACCAATCGATAGAGGGGACAATTTTACATATTCTAGTGAATTTTGAGTCGATATTTCCAAGGATTAAGGTAGTTAGAAAAAAGCAATTTGTATCGCAAAATATTTCCATACCTACCCCTTTGTTCTGAATTTTCGACAAAAAAAACATAAAAAATGCTAATAATTCGTAAACAGGGGTTTTTTGGTCCGAAAAATCGACTGGCACAATCAGTTTTTTGATAAAATCAATCTTTCGCCTTCAAATAGAGTCATGAAATTTTCGAAAATCCACTTTTCAAAACAAAAAATACTCATAACTCGACTAATAGGAAAGATAGAACGTTCTAGTCTTCACCAATCGATAGAGGGGATAATTTTACATACTTTAGTGAATTTTGAGTCAATATTTCCAAGGATTAAGGGAGTTAGAAAAAAGCAATTTGTATCGCAAAATATTTCCATACCTACCCCTTTGTTCTGAATTTTCGACAAAAAAAAACATAAAAAATGCTAATAATTCGTAAACAGGGGTTTTTTGGTCCGAAAAATCGACTGGCACAATCAGTTTTTTGATAAAATCAATATTTCGCCTTCAAATAGAGTCATGAAATTTTCGAAAATCCACTTTTCAAAACAAAAAATACTCATAACTCGACTAACAGGAAAGATAGAACGTTCTAGTCTTCACCAATCGATAGAGGGGATAATTTTACATACTTTAGTGAATTTTGAGTCGATATTTCCGAGGATTAAGGGAGTTAGAAAAAAGCAATTTGTATCGCAAAATATTTCCATACCTACCCCTTTGTTCTGAATTTTCGACAAAAAAAAACATAAAAAATGCTAATAATTCGTAAACAGGGGTTTTTTGGTCCGAAAAATCGACTGGCACAATCAGTTTTTTGATAAAATCAATCTTTCACCTCCAAATAGAGTCATGAAATTTTCGAAAATCCACTTTTCAAAACAAAAAATACTCATAACTCGACTAATAGGAAAGATAGAACGTTCTAGTCTTTGCCAATCGATAGAGGGGATAATTTTACATACTTTAGTGAATTTTGAGTCGATATTTCCAAGGATTAAGGGAGTTAGAAAAAAGCAATTTGTATCGCAAAATATTTCCATACCTACCCCTTTGTTCTGAATTTTCGACAAAAAAAACATAAAAAATGCTAATAATTCGTAAACAGGGGTTTTTTGGTCCGAAAAATCGACTGGCACAATCAGTTTTTTGATAAAATCAATCTTTCGCCTTCAAATAGAGTCATGAAATTTTCGAAAATCCACTTTTCAAAACAAAAAATACTCATAACTCGACTAATAGGAAAGATAGAACGTTCTAGTCTTAACCGATCGATAGAGGAGACAATTTTACATATTCTAGTGAATTTTGAGTCGATATTTCCAAGGATTAAGGTAGTTAGAAAAAAGCAATTTGATTCGCAAAATATTTCCCTTTGTTCTAAATTTTCGACAAAAAAAAATGCTTAAAATTCGTAAAGAGGGGTTTTTTGGGCCGGAAAATCGACTGGCATAATCAGTTTTTTGATAAAATCATTATTTCGCCTTCAAATAGAGTCATGAAATTTTCGAAAATCCACTTTTCAAAACAAAAAATACTCATAACTCGACAAATAGGAAAGATAGAACGTTCTAGTATTCACCAATCGATAGAGGGGACAATTTTACATATTTTAGTGAATTTTGAGTCGATATTGCCAAGGATTAAGGGAGTTAGAAAAAAGCCATTTGTTTCTCAATATATTTTCGACAAAAATTTAAAAAAATGCTAAAAATTCGTAAAGAGGGGTTTTTTGGACCGGAAAATCGACTGGCAAATCTTGACAATTTTTTTAAGTCTTAAACTTCAAAATATTTTCGTAAGTTCCAAATTGTCAATCTTTTTAAAGGCGTGAATTAGGGAAAAAATTAGTTAAATATAATAGTTCTTGATCACGATGTTTGTTGAAACTCTATTTTTAAAGTTTCGGTCCAGCTGCCGTTATCAAGAATAATGAAAAATAATAAATTTTCGCATCATCGAAAATTGATTATTTTCGATTAATCGATTATTTTCGATTAATCGATTTTTTTAGATTAATCGATTTTTTTCGAATTATCGATTTTCTTCGATTAATCGATTTTTTTCGATTAATCGATTATTTTAGATTAATCGATTATTTTCGATTAATCGATTATTTTCGATTAATCGATTATTTTCGATAAATCGATTTTTTTCGATTATTCAATTAATCGATTAACATCGATTGATCGATTAATCGAAAATAATCGATTATTTTATATAATCGATAATCGATTATGTTTTTTGATAATCGCCCAGTCCTAATTTTGAGTCGATATTGCCAAGGATTAAGGGAGTTAGAAAAAAGCAATTTGATTCGAAAATTTTCGACAAAAAAAAAAAATGCTTAAAATTCGTAAAGAGGGGTTTTTTGCGCCGGAAAATCGACTGGCACAATCAGTTTTTTGATAAAATCATTATTTCGCCTTCAAATAGAGTCATGAAATTTTCGAAAATCCACTTTTCAAAACAAAAAATACTCATAACTCGACAAATAGGAAAGATAGAACGTTCTAGTCTTCACCAATCGATAGAGGGGACAATTTTACATATTTTAGTGAATTTTGAGTCGATATTGCCAAGGATTAATGGAGTTAGAAAAAAGCAATTTGTTTCTCAAAATATTTCCATAGCTACCCCCTTTGTTCTAAATTTTCGACAAAAAAATTATAAAAAATGCAAAAAATTCGTAAAGAGGGGTTTTTTTGGCCAAAAAATCGACTGGCACAATCAGTTTTGTGATAAAATCATTATGTCGCCTTCAAATAGAGTCATGAAATTTTCGAAAATCCACTTTTCGAAACAAAAAATACTCATAACTCGACAAATAGGAAAGATAGAACGTTCTAGTCTTCACCAATCGATAGAGGGGACAATTTTACATATTTTAGTGAATTTTGAGTCGATATTGCCATGGATTAATGGAGTTAGAAAAAAGCAATTTGTTTCTCAAAATATTTCCATAGCTACCCCCTTTGTTCTAAATTTTCGACAAAAAAAAAAAAATGCTTAAAATTCGTAAAGAGGGGTTTTTTTGGCCAAAAAATCGACTGGCACAATCAGTTTTGTGATAAAATCATTATTTCGCCTTCAAATAGAGTCATGAAATTTTCGAAAATCCACTTTTCAAAACAAAAAATACTCATAACTCGACAAATAGGAAAGATAGAACGTTCTAGTCTTCACCAATCGATAGAGGGAACAATTTTACATATTTTAGTGAATTTTGAGTCGATATTGCCAAGGATTAAGGGAGTTAGAAAAAAGCCATTTGTTTCTCAATATATTTTCGACAAAAAATTTTAAAAAATGCTAAAAATTCGTAAAGAGGGGTTTTTTGGACCGGAAAATCGACTGGCAAATCTTGACAATTTTTTTAAGTCTTAAACTTCAAAATATTTTCGTAAGTTCCAAATTGTCAATCTTTTTAAAGGCGTGAGTTAGGGAAAAAATTAGTTAAATATAATAGTTCTTGATCACGATGTTTGTTGAAACTCTATTTTTAAAGTTTCGGTCCAGCTGCCGTTATCAAGAATAATGAAAAATAATAAATTTTCGAATCATCGAAAATTGATTATTTTCGATTAATCGATTATTTTCGATTATTTTCGATTAATCGATTATTTTCGATTAATCAATTAATCGATTAATCGAAAATAATCGATTATTTTATATAATCGATAATCGATTATGTTTTTTGATAATCGCCCAGCCCTAATTTTTAGTCGATATTGCCAAGGATTAAGGGAGTTAGAAAAAAGCAATTTGATTCGCAAATTTTCGACAAAAAAAAATGCTTAAAATTCGTAAAGAGGGGTTTTTTTGGCCAAAAAATCGACTGGCACAATCAGTTTTGTGATAAAATCATTATTTCGCCTTCAAATAGAGTTATGAAATTTTCGAAAATCCACTTTTCAAAACAAAAAATACTCATAACTCGACTAATAGGAAAGATAGAACGTTCTAGTTTTCACCAATCGATAGAGGGGACAATTTTACATATTTGAGTGAATTTTGAGTCGATATTGCCAAGGATTAATGGAGTTAGAAAAAAGCAATTTGTTTCTCAAAATATTTCCATAGCTACCCCCTTTGTTCTAAATTTTCGACAAAAAAATTATAAAAAATGCTTAAAATTCGTAAAGAGGGGTTTTTTGGGCCGGAAAATCGACTGGCATAATCAGTTTTTTGATAAAATCATTATTTCGCCTTCAAATAGAGTCATGAAATTTTCGAAAATCCACTTTTCAAAACAAAAAATACTCATAACTCGACAAATAGGAAAGATAGAACGTTCTAGTCTTCACCAATCGATAGAGGGGACAAGTTTACATATTTGAGTGAATTTAGAGTCGATGTTGCCAAGGATTATGGGAGTTAGAAAAAAGCAATTTGTTTCTCAAAATATTTCCATAGCTACCCCCGTTGTTCTAAATTTTCGACAAAAAAATTATAAAAAATGCTAAAAATTCGTAAAGACGGGTTTTTTTGGCCAAAAAATCGACTGGCACAATCAGTTTTGTGATAAAATCATTATTTCGCCTTCAAATAGAGTCATGAAATTTTCGAAAATCCACTTTTGAAAACAAAAAATACTCATAACTCGACTAATAGGAAAGATAGAACGTTCTAGTCTTCACCAATCGATAGAGGGGACAATTTTACATATTTGAGTGAATTTTGAGTCGATATTGCCAAGGATTAATGGGAGTTAGAAAAAAGCAATTTGTTTCTCAAAATATTTCCATAGCTACCCCCTTTGTTCTAAATTTTCGACAAAAAAATTATAAAAAATGCTAAAAATTCGTAAAGAGGGGTTTTTTGGCCAAAAAATCGACTGGCACAATCAGTTTTGTGATAAAATCATCATTTCGCCTCCAAATAGAGTCATGAAATTTTCGAAAATCCACTTTTCAAAACAAAAAATACTCATAACTCGACAAATAGGAAAGATAGAACGTTCTAGTCTTCACCAATCGATAGAGGGAACAATTTTACATATTTTAGTGAATTTTGAGTCCATATTTCCAAGGATTATGGGAGTTAGAAAAAATCAATTTGTATCGCAAAATATTTCCATAGCTACCCCCTTTGTTCTAAATTTTCGACAAAAAAATTATAAAAAATTATAAAAATTCGTAAAGAGGGGTTTTTTTGGCCAAAAAATCGACTGGCACAATCAGTTTTGTGATAAAATCATCATTTCGCCTCCAAATAGAGTCATGAAATTTTCGAAAATCCACTTTTCAAAACAAAAAATACTCATAACTCGACAAATAGGAAAGATAAAACGTTCTAGTCTTCACCAATCGATAGAGGGAAGAATTTTACATATTTTAGTGAATTTTGAGTCGATATTGCCAAGGATTAAGGGAGTTAGAAAAAAGCCATTTGTTTCTCAATATATTTTCGACAAAAAATTTTAAAAAATGCTAAAAATTCGTAAAGAGGGGTTTTTTGGACCGGAAAATCGACTGGCAAATCTTGACAATTTTTTTAAGTCTTAAACTTCAAAATATTTTCGTAAGTTCCAAATTGTCAATCTTTTTAAAGGCGTGAGTTAGGGAAAAAATTAGTTAAATATAATAGTTCTTGATCACGATGTTTGTTGAAACTCTATTTTTAAAGTTTCGGTAGCGGTCCAGCTGCCGTTATCAAGAATAATGAAAAATAATAAATTTTCGAATCATCGAAAATTGATTATTTTCGATTAATCGATTATTTTCGATTAATCGATTATTTTCGATTAATCGATTATTTTCGATTAATCGATTTTTTTCGATTAATCAAATAATCGATTAATCAAAAATAATCGATTATTTTATATAATCGATAATCGATTATGTTTTTTGATAATCGCCCAGCCCTAATTTTTAGTCGATATTGCCAAGGATTAAGGGAGTTAGAAAAAAGCAATTTGATTCGCAAATTTTCGACAAAAAAAAATGCTTAAAATTCGTAAAGAGGGGTTTTTTTGGCCAAAAAATCGACTGGCACAATCAGTTTTGTGATAAAATCATTATTTCGCCTTCAAATAGAGTTATGAAATTTTCGAAAATCCTCTTTTCAAAACAAAAAATACTCATAACTCGACTAATAGGAAAGATAGAACGTTCTAGTTTTCACCAATCGATAGAGGGGACAATTTTACATATTTGAGTGAATTTTGAGTCGATATTGCCAAGGATTAATGGAGTTAGAAAAAAGTAATTTGTTTCTCAAAATATTTCCATAGCTACCCCCTTTGTTCTAAATTTTCGACAAAAAAATTATAAAAAATGCTTAAAATTCGTAAAGAGGGGTTTTTTGGGCCGGAAAATCGACTGGCATAATCAGTTTTGTGATAAAATCATTATTTCGCCTTCAAATAGAGTCATGAAATTTTCGAAAATCCACTTTTCAAAACAAAAAATACTCATAACTCGACAAATAGGAAAGATAGAACGTTCTAGTCTTCACCAATCGATAGAGGGGACAATTTTACATATTCTAGTGAATTTTGAGTCGATATTGCCAAAGATTAATGGAGTTGGAAAAAAGCAATTTTTTTCTCAAAATATTTCCATAGCTACCCCCTTTGTTCTAAATTTTCGACAAAAATATTATAAAAAATGCTAAAAATTCGTAAAGAGGGGTTTTTTTGGCCAAAAAATCGACTGGCACAATCAGTTTTGTGATAAAATCATTATTTCGCCTTCAAATAGAGTCATGAAATTTTCGAAAATCCACTTTTCAAAACAAAAAATACTCATAACTCGACAAATAGGAAATATAGAACGTTCTAGTCTTCACCAATCGATAGAGGGGACAATTTTACATATTTGAGTGAATTTTGAGTCGATATTGCCAAGGATTATGGGAGTTAGAAAAAAGCAATTTTTTTCTCAAAATATTTCCATAGCTACCCCCTTTGTTCTAAATTTTCGACAAAAAAATTATAAAAAATGCTTAAAATTCGTAAAGAGGGGTTTTTTGGGCCGGAAAATCGACTGGCATAATCAGTCTTTTGATAAAATCATTATTTCGCCTTCAAATAGAGTCATGAAATTTTCGAAAATCCACTTTTCAAAACAAAAAATACTCATAACTCGACTAATAGGAAAGATAGAACGTTCTAGTCTTCACCAATCGATAGAGGGGACAATTTTACATATTTTAGTGAATTTTGAGTCCATATTTCCAAGGATTATGGGATTTAGAAAAAATCAATTTGTATCGCAAAATATTTCCATAGCTACCCCCTTTGTTCTAAATTTTCGACAAAAAAATTATAAAAAATGCTAAAAATTCGTAAAGAGGGGTTTTTTTGGCCAAAAAATCGACTGGCACAATCAGTTTTGTGATAAAATCATTATTTCGCCTTCAAATAGAGTCATGAAATTTTCGAAAATCCACTTTTCAAAACAAAAAATACTCATAACTCGACAAATAGGAAAGATAGAACGTTCTAGTCTTCACCAATCGATAGAGGGGACAATTTTACATATTTTAGTGAATTTTGAGTCCATATTTCCAAGGATTATGGGAGTTAGAAAAAATCAATTTGTATCGCAAAATATTTCCATAGCTACCCCCTTTGTTCTAAATTTTCGACAAAAAAATTATAAAAAATGCTAAAAATTCGTAAAGAGGGGTTTTTTTGGCCAAAAAATCGACTGGCACAATCAGTTTTGTGATAAAATCATCATTTCGCCTCCAAATAGAGTCATGAAATTTTCGAAAATCCACTTTTCAAAACAAAAAATACTCATAACTCGACAAATAGGAAATATAGAACGTTCTAGTCTTCACCAATCGATAGAGGGGACAATTTTACATATTTTAGTGAATTTTGAGTCCATATTTCCAAGGATTATGGGAGTTAGAAAAAATCAATTTGTATCGCAAAATATTTCCATAGCTACCCCCTTTGTTCTAAATTTTCGACAAAAAAATGATAAAAAATGCTAAAAATTCGTAAAGAGTGGTTTTTTTGGCCAAAAAATCGACTGGCACAATCAGTTTTGTGATAAAATCATTATTTCGCCTTCAAATAGAGTCATGAAATTTTCGAAGATCCACTTTTCATAACAAAAAATACTCATAACTCGACAAATAGGAAAGATAGAACGGTCTAGTCTTCACCAATCGATAGAGGGGACAATTTTACATATTTTAGTGAATTTTGAGTCCATATTTCCAAGGATTATGGGAGTTAAAAAAAATCAATTTGTATCGCAAAATATTTTCATAGCTTACCGCCTTTGTTCTAAATTTTCGTCAAAAAAATTATAAAAAATGCTAAAAATTCGTAAAGAGGGTTTTTTTTGGCCAAAAAATCGACTGGCACAATCAGTTTTGTGATAAAATCATTATTTCGCCTTCAAATAGAGTCATGAAATTTTCGAAAATCCACTTTTCAAAACAAAAAATACTCATAACTCGACAAATAGGAAAGATAGAACGTTCTAGTCTTCACCAATCGATAGAGGGGACAATTTTACATATTTTAGTGAATTTTGAGTCCATATTTCCAAGGATTATGGGAGTTAGAAAAAATCAATTTGTACCGCAAAATATTTCCATAGCTACCCCCTTTGTTCTAAATTTTCGACAAAAAAATTATAAAAAATGCTAAAAATTCGTAAAGGGGGGTTTTTTCGCCAAAAAATCGACTGGCACAATCAGTTTTGTGATAAAATCATTATTTCGCCTTCAAATAGAGTCATGAAATTTTCGAAAATCCACTTTTCAAAACAAAAAATACTCATAACTCGACTAATAGGAAAGATAGAACGTTCTAGTCTTCACCAATCGATAGAGGGGACAATTTTACATACTTTAGTGAATTTTGAGTCCATATTTCCAAGAATTATGGGAGTTAGAAAAAATCAATTTGTATCGCAAAATATTTCCATAGCTACCCCCTTTGTTCTAAATTTTCTACAAAAAAATTATAAAAAATGCTAAAAATTCGTAAAGAGGGGTTTTTTTGGCCAAAAAATCGACTGGCACAATCAGTTTTGTGATAAAATCATTATTTCGCCTTCAAATAGAGTCATGAAATTTTCTAAAATCCACTTTTCAAAACAAAAAATACTCATAACTCGACAAATAGGAAATATAGAACGTTCTAGTCTTCACCAATCGATAGAGGGGACAATTTTACATATTTTAGTGAATTTTGAGTCCATATTTCCAAGGATCATGGGAGTTAGAAAAAATCAATTTGTATCGCAAAATATTTCCATAGCTACCCCCTTTGTTCTAAATTTTCGACAAAAAAATTATAAAAAATGCTAAAAATTCGTAACAAGGGGTTTTTTTGGCCAAAAAATCGACTGGCACAATCAGTTTTGTGATAAAATCATTATTTCGCCTTCAAATGGAGTCATGAAATTTTTGAAAATCCACTTTTCAAAACAAAAAATACTCATAACTCGACAAATAGGAAATATAGAACGTTCTAGTCTTCACCAATCGATAGAGGGGACAATTTTACATATTTTAGTGAATTTTGAGTCCATATTTCCAAGGATTATGGGAGTTAGAAAAAATCAATTTGTATCGCAAAATATTTCCATAGCTACCCCCTTTGTTCTAAATTTTCGACAAAAAAATCATAAAAAATGCTAAAAATTCGTAAAGAGGGGTTTTTTTGGCCAAAAAATCGACTGGCACAATCAGTTTTTTGATAAAATCATTATTTCGCCTTCAAATAGAGTCATGAAATTTTCGAAAATCCACTTTTCAAAACAAAAAATACTCATAACTCGACAAATAGGAAATATAGAACGTTCTAGTCTTGACCAATCGATAGAGGGGACAATTTTACATATTTTAGTGAATTTTGAGTCCATATTTCCAAGGATTATGGGAGTTAGAAAAAATCAATTTGTATCGCAAAATATTTCCATAGCTACCCCCTTTGTTCTAAATTTTCGACAAAAAAATTATAAAAAATGCCAAAAATTCGTAAAGAGGGGTTTTTTTGGCCAAAAAATCGACTGGCACAATCAGTTTTGTGATAAAATCATTATTTCGCCTTCAAATAGAGTCATGAAATTTTCTAAAATCCACTTTTCAAAACAAAAAATACTCATAACTCGACAAATAGGAAATATAGAACGTTCTAGTCTTCACCAATCGATAGAGGGGACAATTTTACATATTTGAGTGAATTTTGAGTCGATATTGCCAAGGATTATGGGAGTTAGAAAAAAGCAATTTTTTTCTCAAAATATTTCCATAGCTACCCCCTTTGTTCTAAATTTTCGACAAAAAAATTATAAAAAATGCTTAAAATTCGTAAAGAGGGGTTTTTTGGGCCGGAAAATCGACTGGCATAATCAGTCTTTTGATAAAATCATTATTTCGCCTTCAAATAGAGTCATGAAATTTTCGAAAATCCACTTTTCAAAACAAAAAATACTCATAACTCGACTAATAGGAAAGATAGAACGTTCTAGTCTTCACCAATCGATAGAGGGGACAATTTTACATATTTTAGTGAATTTTGAGTCCATATTTCCAAGGATTATGGGATTTAGAAAAAATCAATTTGTATCGCAAAATATTTCCATAGCTACCCCCTTTGTTCTAAATTTTCGACAAAAAAATTATAAAAAATGCTAAAAATTCGTAAAGAGGGGTTTTTTTGGCCAAAAAATCGACTGGCACAATCAGTTTTGTGATAAAATCATTATTTCGCCTTCAAATAGAGTCATGAAATTTTCGAAAATCCACTTTTCAAAACAAAAAATACTCATAACTCGACAAATAGGAAAGATAGAACGTTCTAGTCTTCACCAATCGATAGAGGGGACAATTTTACATATTTTAGTGAATTTTGAGTCGATATTGCCAATGATTAAGGGAGTTAGTAAAAAGCCATTTGTTTCTCAATATATTTTCGACAAAAAAATTTTAAAAAATGCTAAAAATTCGTAAAGAGGGGTTTTTTGGACCGGAAAATCGACTGGCAAATCTTGACAATTTTTTCAAGTAAAAACTTCAAAATATTTTCGTAAGTTCCAAATTGTCAATCTTTTTAAAGGCGTGAGTTAGGGAAAAAATTAGTTAAATATAATAGTTCTTGATCACGATGTTTGTTGAAACTCTATTTTTAAAGTTTCGGTAGCGGTCCAGCTGCCGTTATCAAGAATAATGAAAAATAATAAATTTTCGAATCATCGAAAATTGATTATTTTCGATTAATCGATTATTTTCGATTAATCGATTATTTTCGATTAATCAATTTTTTTCGATTAATCGATTTTTTTCGATTAAACGATTTTTTTCGATTAATTGATTTTTTTCGATCAATCGATTTTTTTCGATTAATCGATTATTTTCGATTAATCAATTAATCGATTAATCGAAAATAATCGATTATTTTATATAATCGATAATCGATTATGTTTTTTGATAATCGCCCAGCCCTAATTTTGAGTCGATATTGCCAAGGATTAAGGAAGTTAGAAGAAATCAATTTGTATCGCAAAATATTTCCATAGCTACCCCCTTTGTTCTAAATTTTCGACAAAAAAAAATAAAAAATGCTTAAAATTCGTAAAGAGGGGTTTTTTTGGCCAAAAAATCGACTGGCACAATCAGTTTTGTGATAAAATCATTATTTCGCCTTCAAATAGAGTCATGAAATTTTCGAAAATCCACTTTTCAAAACAAAAAATACTCATAACTCGACTAATAGGAAAGATAGAACGTTCTAGTCTTAACCAATCGATAGAGGGGACAATTTTACATATTCTAGTGAATTTTGAGTCGATATTTCCAAGGATTAAGGTAGTTAGAAAAAATCAATTTGTATCGCAAAATATTTCCATAGCATAGTTCTAAATTTTCGACAAAAAAATGCTAAAAATTCGTAAAGAGGGGTTTTTTTGGCCAAAAAATCGACTGGCACAATCAGTTTTGTGATAAAATCATTATTTCGCCTTCAAATAGAGTCATGAAATTTTCGAAAATCCACTTTTCAAAACAAAAAATACTCATAACTCGACAAATAGGAAATATAGAACGTTCTAGTCTTCACCAATCGATAGAGGGGACAATTTTACATATTTTAGTGAATTTTGAGTCCATATTTCCAAGGATTATGGGAGTTAGAAAAAATCAATTTGTATCGCAAAATATTTCCATAGCTACCCCCTTTGTTCTAAATTTTCGACAAAAAAATTATAAAAAATGCTAAAAATTCGTAAAGAGGGGTTTTTTTGGCCAAAAAATCGACTGGCACAATCAGTTTTGTGATAAAATCATTATTTCGCCTTCAAATAGAGTCATGAAATTTTCGAAAATCCACTTTTCAAAACAAAAAATACTCATAACTCGACAAATAGGAAAGATAGAACGTTCTAGTCTTCACCAATCGATAGAGGGGAGAATTTTACATATTTTAGTGAATTTTGAGTCGATATTGCCAAGGATTAAGGGAGTTAGAAAAAAGCAATTTGATTCGCAAAATATTTCCATACCTACCCCTTTGTTCTAAATTTTCGACAAAAAAAAATGCTTAAAATTCGTAAAGAGGGGTTTTTTGGGCCGGAAAATCTACTGGCATAATCAGTTTTTTGATAAAATCATTATTTCGCCTTCAAATAGAGTCATGAAATTTTCGAAAATCCACTTTTCAAAACAAAAAATACTCATAACTCGACTAATAGGAAAGATAGAACGTTCTAGTATTCACCAATCGATAGAGGGCACAATTTTACATATTTTAGTGAATTTTGAGTCCATATTTCCAAGGATTATGGGAGTTAGAAAAAATCAATTTGTATCGCAAAATATTTCCATAGCTACCCCCTTTGTTCTAAATTTTCGACAAAAAAATTATAAAAAATGCTAAAAATTCGTAAAGGGGGAAAATCGACTGGCAAATCTTGACAATTTTTTTAAGTCTTAAACTTCAAAATATTTTCGTAAGTTCCAAATTGTCAATCTTTTTAAAGGCGTGAGTTAGGGAAAAAATTAGTTAAATATAATAGTTCTTGATCACGATGTTTGTTGAAACTCTATTTTTAAAGTTTCGGTAGCGGTCCAGCTGCCGTTATCAAGAATAATGAAAAATAATAAATTTTCGAATCATCGAAAATTGATTATTTTCGATTAATCGATTATTTTCGATTAATCGATTTTTTTCGATTAAACGATTTTTTTCGATCAATCGATTTTTTTCGATTAATCGAATATTTTCGATTAATCGATTATTTTCGATTAATCGATTATTTTCGATTAATCGATTTTTTTCGATTAATCAATTAATCGATTAATCGAAAATAATCGATTATTTTATATAATCGATAATCGATTATGTTTTTTGATAATCGCCCAGCCCTAATTTTGAGTCGATATTGCCAAGGATTAAGGAAGTTAGAAGAAATCAATTTGTATCGCAAAATATTTCCATAGCTACCCCCTTTGTTCTAAATTTTCGACAAAAAAAAATAAAAAATGCTTAAAATTCGTAAAGAGGGGTTTTTTTGGCCAAAAAATCGACTGGCACAATCAGTTTTTTGATAAAATCATTATTTCGCCTTCAAATAGAGTCATGAAATTTTCGAAAATCCACTTTTCAAAACAAAAAATACTCATAACTCGACTAATAGGAAAGATAGAACGGTCTAGTCTTCACCAATCGATAGAGGGGACAATTTTACATATTTTAGTGAATTTTGAGTCCATATTTCCAAGGATTATGGGAGTTAAAAAAAATCAATTTGTATCGCAAAATATTTTCATAGCTTACCGCCTTTGTTCTAAATTTTCGTCAAAAAAATTATAAAAAATGCTAAAAATTCGTAAAGAGGGGTTTTTTGGACCGGAAAATCGACTGGCAAATCTTGACAATTTTTTTAAGTCTTAAACTTCAAAATATTTTCGTAAGTTCCAAATTGTCAATCTTTTTAAAGGCGTGAGTTAGGGAAAAAATTAGTTAAATATAATAGTTCTTGATCACGATGTTTGTTGAAACTCTATTTTCAAAGTTTCGGTAGCGGTCCAGCTGCCGTTATCAAGAATAATGAAAAATAATAAATTTTCGAATCATCGAAAATTGATTATTTTCGATTAATCGATTATTTTCGATTAATCGATTATTTTAGATTAATCGATTATTTTAGATTAATCGATTATTTTCGATTAATCGATTTTTTTCGATTAAACGATTTTTTTCGATCAATCGATTTTTTTCGATTAATCGAATATTTTCGATTAATCGATTATTTTCGATTAATCGATTATTTTCGATTAATCGATTTTTTTCGATTAATCAATTAATCGATTAATCGATTAATCGAAAATAATCGATTATTTTATATAATCGATAATCGATTATGTTTTTTGATAATCGCCCAGCCCTAATTTTGAGTCGATATTGCCAAGGATTAAGGAAGTTAGAAGAAATCAATTTGTATCGCAAAATATTTCCATAGCTACCCCCTTTGTTCTAAATTTTCGACAAAAAAAAATAAAAAATGCTTAAAATTCGTAAAGAGGGTTTTTTTGGCCAAAAAATCGACTGGCACAATCAGTTTTGTGATAAAATCATTATTTCGCCTTCAAATAGAGTCATGAAATTTTCGAAAATCCACTTTTCAAAACAAAAAATACTCATAACTCGACTAATAGGAAAGATAGAACGTTCTAGTCTTCACCAATCGATAGAGGGCACAATTTTACATATTTTAGTGAATTTTGAGTCCATATTTCCAAGGATTATGGGAGTTAGAAAAAATCAATTTGTATCGCAAAATATTTCCA